>OY720638.1:5139806-5739806 GCA_963169105.1 Ceriagrion tenellum
TTATAAAGAAAAATTGAATTAAAAAACTGAAAATCTTCTCGAAAACACTTCATCTTCACCATCTTTCACCAACAGCCTACGGTGCTCAATAATTATTCTTCGGCCTTCCTCAGTCGTGGAAAAGTTTTTCAATTTGAAGCCAATAGTCTTTTTAATTTCCTCGGTTACCTCGAAGGGCTGCATCCAAAATTCCTGGGCTGCATACTCTGAAATTTTGAATAAATACAGAGATTGCAGAACCGTTTTTGGGTTGAAATTATGGGTGCAACAATTTTCTGGCACATAAGGAGAAGCCAGGAATGAAGTCAGGAACACAGTGAAATCTGCTCGACTTGCAGTGAAAATGTTACATGTAAGTGCACTTACCGTTACTTCGTGCCTTAATAAGGGCAACAGCTTCTCTAAACTCAACGTCCGAATACTACTGTAGAATATTTTTAGGCATCACGTCGTAATTCACAGGTCACATCACAGTGATCTCAGTCTGTGCGTCAATAAATGTTTGAACGTTCAACGGCTCTTTACGTGGCCGCGACCAGTCCGTGAAGCCAACTTGCACCAGTTTATCGGAATCTCCACCACCGAGGTCTTCATTGACAAATTCACATACGATGTATGTGGAATTCGACACCATTGTGTACGTTATACTACAAATATGTGCTACAAATATTTATAGTCCCTGTCTACAAGTGTTTCAAATACCGGGTATGAGGAAACGGCCTTCGCACGTCGACGAAGAACCTTCTATTACAATTTGAGGATACCTATTAACTCCACCAGTTCGCAGGAATGTAGCAGCACACAACTCACTATAAAAAACGTAGAAGTGCCGCAACTCCACCAAGATGCTCCACCGAGTTGATTCCACCGAGTCGGATTCCTTATTCACATCTAGGAATTCCCTGCGCTTGAGACGCGTGGTTGTCTGGAGCAGTCTGGAGCTTTCAATTGATAGTTGCGATGGTTGCCAAGATAATCGATTGTGGCCATCAGAATCGATTGTATACATATCGGTGGAACCAGTATCATCGGTAGAAGAGTGGGAATATGAATAACATGAATGTATTAAAGTAAAATAAATGTTTGATGGATGGCTGCGTTTGGAATTACTTGCGCGGGTACACGAATCCTTTAAACACTGTATATAATATACGTATTGTACAGCCGCGTGGATGTAATCGGGTTACAGTTGATTTTACGCTCGAGGCTCTCGATGCACATCAGTTGGGAAATCGATGCATATCAGTTGGTATCACCAGCACATACCTAACCTTATTGCCAATTAGCATATACTTCTGTGACTCTTAATTTAAGACTACGAGTAAACCACCGATATATTATAATAGAGAGCGCTTACGATTCCCCAGTGCCAATTAGTGTTTGCAAGAGTGTCACAAATAGAAAGTGCGACTTTAAAAATCTTTCTCTTCAAGAACTAGTTTCACGAGAGATCGAAACCATTTTCCGCCTTCCTGTGGGGACCCTTATATAGGTATATGAGAGCATCCCAACATTTAAACCCGATTATGTGCAGAGTCTTTAGAACAAAACTTTAGAATGCACATATATCTTCATAAAAACCTTGAGAAATATTAAGAATGCATCCAACACTTTAGAAAAACTACAAGAAAACTTTAGAGTGCACCCTTTAAGTAAGAAAAAATATAAGAAAACTTAAGGATTGACTTATGAATTTAGAAAACCTTTTCAATTCCTTAGTTAACGTAGTTTACTTTTAAAAACTTTAAAGTTTTTAAGTTACTTTAAGAAGTTTAAAGTAAATTTACTCAAGGGAACATATTCAGTTAAAATAGAATATCAATGGCAGCACCATGGCATGAAGCTGGTCCTATTCAGAGCACCTCTGCTCCACGGTAATCGCATCAGGCCTTTCATTGCCCCAGTTCTCAAGTTCGGGCCAAGACAGGCCTAATTTTAATTTTGTCCTCTAAAAGTTTCTTTACCTTTAAACTTCCCTCCCTTTTTACTCCCGTCTTGCTTTTTGTACTTCTTTTGTTTGTCTATGTACGGTGAAAGAGGGCGCCAGTTTTTTTTTTGCGTCAGCGTGTGCTTCGCGGAAGAGGAGAACACAGTCGGAATACACCGGGCTGCTCGGGAAGCTAGTCTCGTCGGTGATGGGTCATCTGACGGCAATCGGTGTGCCGTGAAATTGGTGTGTCTGTTGGTGTGCGGCATCGGGGGTAAGTCTTCCCTTTTTATATTATTTTCTTTTGCCGCATTTCCACCTCTTCCACCCACTTTGATTTCCTGTTCCCTTCTTTATTTTATTTTCCTTATTTTACCCCCACGTAAGGTAAAGAATGGACTTCCCCGGAATAATTATTGCATCAAAGAAAAGAAAATATCTAACGTAGAATCTATTAAATACTTAGGCGTCACTTTCACTGAAGACGTCATGGGGGAAACACATCGGGGAAATAACTAGTGTAGCAAAACGTAGATTAGGATTCGTAAAAAGGGTTCTTGGCAAATGCGATGAGAGAATACGAGAAAGAAGCTATTTTACACTTGTCAGGCCTCATTTAGAATATGCCGCTAGTATATGGGATCCATACGAGGAAAGTTTGGTAAAAGAATTAGAGCGTGTACAAAGGAGATCCTCTAGATTTGTTAAAGGCCGTTATGATAATTGTGTAAGTGTTGCGAGTTTAATTGAAGAACTAGGATGGGAATTACTATCAGAACGCAGGTTAAAATTTAGGCTAAACCTTTTAAGTAAATTCGAAACCGATTTGTTCACAAATGACGTTAGATATATATTAAGAAACCCTGCGTATTATGCTAGGTTTGATCAGATTAACAAGATTAGAGAGATAGATTGTCGTACCGATGGATTTAAAATGTCATTTTTCCCGCGTACCATAAGAGAGAACAATAGGCAGCGTACACTGAAAAAAAAGTGCATACTCTCTACTGCTAAAACGGATTGGTGCTTTAGTTTTGCTGAATCAGCAGATTTCCTAGCTGTGGAGGTATATAAGATACTGTACAGTCAGTCGCATTAAGCTGGGTACCTGTAGATTTACAGCAGACGGTGTTAAGATGCACAGCGAAATGATTTGGTTGGTAAGCTCATCCGGTGAGCTGTACAGACTCGCTTCCAACTTGAGTCACGTGACTCGGCTCCGTCGCTTCTTAGCGGACCTATGGTTGTCTCATTCCGCCATTGTTTCTTTCTAGTGCAGAATGAACCACAAGGTCAACATCGGGAGGTTCACCTCGGGTGATAACTTGAAGCCATAACAGAGATTTCAGGCGAAAATACCAAAGATACCGGTGGAATTGCTTTTCTCAAGTCTGGCGGATGCGACGTGTAGTACTGTTGATGGATCAAACTGAGCTTTTTAATTATTTGCTCTTAGTCTATCAGTGTGTTGTGGTACTCCGTAGTGCTTCATGAGTGTTTTATTCAACGAAAAAGGAAGAGCTAGTGAGATGATTAGTGTGGTTTTGAGCGTCGTAAAGTGGTTATCACCACTTCTTCATCTCGTTTGATCAGTGCTATGCCTCACAGCATTATAAAGTGCATAAATAGTTGTGTGTATATGGACTGTTTTTTAGGGTAACGATTGCATTTTTAAAAATCATTGGACGTTAGTGCTCTTTATTTGTGTTTTTAGATGATTACTCTACGAGATAAGAGCCCATTTTAAAGAATGTGTCGAGGAGGAAGCCTCGTAAACAATTTACAAGTGCATATTGGTTTTCGTGACTACTGCATCAAGTGACGTGCTTCAGAGTAATAAACTCGAGTATATTACTGTTTGTTGTCGTATAAATGTGTCTGACATTGAAATAAAGACGTACAATTGTTATCGTATTGAATTGTAATTATTTCTCTCAGGTAATGATTGTAATTGCGAATTTGTTTACATCAAAGCGCTGATCTGTTTACATTATGCCGTAATTCTATTTCGTTTCGTTATTGTAATGGTTGCAGAACGTTGTTATGGTTCACGCAGAAAAATGTTTTCTTCCAGTGCTTCAACAGTGTATCGCATCATATTTTATGTTTTATCTTGTAAGTGGATAAGTTAAATCAGTTTCGTTTTATTTTATGCTCAGAAAGGATTCATGAAGGGACAAATAGGTATCCAGATTAAATAGTGACAATGTTCGCTGTACCGTGTGCATGTTCGTTTTTCGTTTACAAAATGATGGTTAGTTTGTGAATGCGAGTATTGTTACATTTTCTGTGTAAATGGCAGATATAATCCATTAACTAGAGGCAAACATTTTCCATTTTGAGTGTTTTTATATTGACGGAACGGTGAAAACCTCAAGAAAGTACTGTGATTGTTTGAATATAACTGATACCTTAAATTGGTGCGAGTGGATGGAGTGCGTTAAACTTTGATGTGGTGAAGCTGCAGTGTGTCCAATTGATTTTATGAACGATCTGTGCAAGTTTGTGGTGTATTACTACGTGTGGCAAAAATAAAGTTTATAACAAGCACGTATTCCCGATTTTTCTATACGAACAGCTTCATTGTTTCTAGGGAAGTCGCTACCTACAATTATGTACTGCGATACGATAGTGGCGATAATAGCATACTAGGTTAGTAGCTCAGTGGAAAGGCTCTAAGAATACTATTTTTTCGTATGCGAGTAAGATCTCTTAGTAGCTAAGTTAGTCGCCTACTAGCACCTTTTTGCTGAAATCTATGGATACGGCCGTACGTGTCTATGTTTGACGGTAAGTATCAACTGCGAAATGTTTTTTATTATTTCCTACTAGAACACTCCCACGGAAGAAAACTTTAAGCAAAACGTATTAAATAAGTTAGTAGCATGCGTTAGGTAAAATATTTTTTATTCCAGTATTGAGATATTTTTCATTTCTTGTGATTAAACTTGTTCAAAATTATCCAGTATGCAGCCAAGTGTAATGCTTTCAGATTTATTCGACATCGCATATACTACTTCCATTTTTGTGATGCACAGGAAAGTTATTTTTTCTGAAGAAGTATTTTATGTATAAATACATACATATTCGTAATATACCGTAGACCAGCTAGAAATTTAACAGATTATCGGCAATATATCTAGCTAGTGGATAATCTGCCTAGCTGGTGTTATATGCGAAGCAATCGGTAGGCTACTCCATCTGGCTGGAGAGCTATACCGTATTGCTGTCTTCCTAGAAATATCTATTTAGACGGATAGATGGCTCTGCTAGAAATTTCTCGCTGTATAGCTACACGTCTAGCTGTCCCATATACTGCTAGATATTCTGGCTATACAGCTAGAAATATAGCTGTACAACCAGAGTTTTTTCTCAGTGTAGCAAAGGGATAGTTAGGTGAAATATAGTTAGAGTAGTCTGTAGTGCATGATGCATGTAACAGCAACCAATAATCCCATTCTTATTATGTAGATACTAACCATCCAGCTGCATGTGACCCTGTTCTCTAGCCTGTCTCCCTTAAATATCCTACTTGCATGTCAATAGTGCATGTTTGGTGATCTTCACCCCCTGTCACACACCCTCGTGGATGGCTCGCAGGGTATTACGTAGATGTAAGGTCTGTCCCGGCCCGTTTAATTTACAATCATTGGTCTGAGTCGAGATGTCAGCCCCGTGCGAGAACATCTATGCTTCCCTGATTTTCGGAACATTTTTGCGTTCAATCATATAATAATAATAATGTTTATTCTTCCTAACATGTCTCATTACAAATATTTTTCTGTACTAAGGAAGTAATATAGCCTATACGGCATTGAGCCTGTGTTTAGGCTAATTTCAAAATCATTAATGCGGAAAAGAACACATCAAACCATGATTAACAAAATATGAAAAATATATAAACAAAAAAAAAATTAGGTGCGTAAAAAAGAAATATTACCACTGTGCTGGCTTAAGAACTTACAAAAATAAGGCAATTGTACTACAAATGTGATTGAAAATACAACATACTTATTTTATACTAAACTTACTGACCCTTTACAATAAGGTTTCTATATCTTCAAATGTTTACCACCATTCTTGAATCAGTATTTGATACCTAATGAAATGGGTAGATTCTTTGACATCATTTGGCAGGAGATTATAAAATTTGGGCCCCACATACAGAAAACATCTTTTATACATTGTGAGATTAGGTTTGGGTGTAGGGACCCAGAAACCTCTTCGAAAATTAAATATGATATCACTCCCTAATAAAGATGGACTGTAATCACCACGTAAATAAAAGATTTTCAGTACTTTATAACAATACAAGTACCTCAGTGGGAGTATTTTTAATTCATTAAACAGAGGACGGGAGTGTTCATAGCGATTTGTTTGTAATATAAGTCTTATTATTTTTTTCTGTATGAAATAGGCTGACTTAAAAGTGCTGTAATAAGCTCCGCCCCAACACGTAAGTCCATATTCCAGCTTTGAGTGCACTAAGGCATAGTAAATAATTTCACAAACAGAAAGCGGACATTTGTCACGTATAAAATAAAATTTTGTGAGACTACGCTTTAAGTAAGTAGGTACATTTGAAATTTGCTTATCCCATTTCAAGCGATAATCTAAGGTTACTCCCAGGTATTTAACTTCTTTTGCCTTTTTAATGACAGGGTAATTACAGAGATCACTTGAACAGTCCGAGGTGTGATACAGTAAATTTACATCAAGATTATAACAGTCGCATAAATCATAAAACATGCATTGCGTGTTTCTTTCATTCAATTCCAAGCCATTATAATTAAACCAGCGTCGTAGACTGGATAAGTCAAGCTGCATTGCATTAACAACTCCATCCCAAGTAAAATTCACATAATTCAAAGGCACATCATCTGCGAAAGTTGTTACCTTACCTTTTAATTCATAGCCATATAAATCATTAATAAAAATTAAGAACAAAATCGGGCCCAAAACAGAACCCTGAGGTACTCCAGTGTTGATGCTGCTAAAAGCACTGTACAAATGTTTTACCTTTACACACTGACACTTTACTTTACTTACCTTTACACATTAGTGAAGTAGCTCTGGAACCAGTCACGAGCTATGCCTCTCACGCCAGCCTTTACTAATTTCTGTAGCAGTATTTTGTGGTCTAAAGAATCGAAGGCTTTTTTAATGTCAATAAAAATAGTTCCGACTCGTTTCTTGGCATTGACACCTTCCTAGACATCATTAATGCACATTCGGTGCTTTTACCTCTTAAAAAACCAAACTGATTTGCACTAAAGAATTTTACTTTATGGAGATAGCTGAGAAGTCTATTTTTTATTAACTTCTCAATTGCTTTAGAGAGTATGGGTAATAGTGAAATAGGCCTGTAATTTTCAATACTGAGCCGTTCACCTCTTTTAAATATCGTAATGACTACTGCTTTTTTCAACGGATTTGGAAACTCGCCGGTCTCAAAGCTTTTATTGCAAATATGGGCCAATATAGGCGCTATAGTTGTAATTACACTTTTTAATGAGTAACAAGTCTATTCCATCTATCCCTGAAGATTTACGTAGTGGAAGGGCATTTACTATCGCAGTTATTTCATGAAATGTCACTCACTGAGAAAAAACTCTGGCTGTACAACTATAATTCTAGCTGTACAGCCAGAATATCTAGCAGTATATGGGACAGCTAGACGTGTAGCTATACAGCGAGAAATTTCCAGCAGAGCCATCTATCCGTTTAAATAGATATTTCTAGGAAGACAGCAATACGGTATAGCTCTCCAGCCAGATGGAGTAGCCTACCGATTGCTTCGCATATAACACCAGCTAGGCAGATTCGCCACTCAGCTAGATATATTGCCGATAATCTGTTAAATTTCTAGCTGGTCTACGGTATATTACGAATATATATATATATATATATAAAACTGCACTTAGGATCACTTAAGTGACGAATATATAAAAGTTTGCCAGAGGAAGGCAGACGACAAACACAGAAAACAAAAAAATGATGAACACACTTACAAAGTTTCTTGATATTTCGGTGCCACTAGCACCTTGGTCGCAAGAGCGAAGACTTCGCTCTTGCGACCAAGGTGCTAGTGGCACCGAAATATCAAGAAACTTTGTAAGTGTGTTCATCATTTTTTTGTTTTCTGTGTTTGTCGTCTGCCTTCCTCTGGCAAACTTTTATATATATATATATATATATATATATATATATATATATATATATATATATATATATATATATATATATATATATATATATATATATATACATATATAAAAGTTTGCCAGAGGAAGGCAGACGACAAACACAGAAAACAAAAAATGATGAGCACACTTACAAAGTTTCTTGATATTTCGGTGCCACTAGCACCTTGGTCGCAAGAGCGAAGACTGAGAAGGAAGGGAGGACTGAGGCGGTAGGAAGGGAGGACTGAGGAGGAAGGAAGGGAGAGCGGGGAGGGACAGGGGAAGGGGAGGAGGGGGAGGGAGAGGAAAGGTGGGGGCGGGAGGCGGGAAGTGGAAGAAATTCGAAAGGAAGAAGTAGTATGGGCAGAGGTGATAGAAGAAGTTAGTGGGATTTATTGAGTCCTGGCGGAGAGAAAGCCTGGAATAAGTAAATGCAAGAGGACTCAAGATCTTTGATTTGGAGTGGGGAGGAGGAAGGGGGAAGGGAGGCGAGAATGCCAACCTTAAAAATATTATTAAAGGTGGAGTTGTGGGAAGAAACATGGGTGGCAACAGGGAGGGAAACAGAAATAGATTCTCGTATCCATTCCCTCATCAATATCATCGGTCTCTGCAGCCCCCACTTTCTCCCTAGTATCCAACGCATTCTCGACTCTGCCCTCCGCGTTCTTTCCACTAGACGCGCTAAATCCCTTCGTAAACTTTCCTCCCTCGTCCTTTCTTTCCTTAGTAACGGTATTTCCCTTCCGACTCAGTTGGCAACCCCCCCCCTCCACAACCTCCCTTGCATTCAGCCAAACCCGACCTCGCCACTTGTTTCAGCCTCCCCCCCCCCCCGCCTCCTCCGACGTCATTGGCTTTCCTTAAGCGCACCCTTCCAAAAGACCCTCCTCCTCCCCCAACACCCTCCACCGCCAACACAGCTGAGCTACCTGAGCAAGTTGTCAACCTTTCGTCCACCCCTCTCTCCCGCGACGAGATTTCATTGCTAACTAAAGGACTCAGTTTCTCTCCCACTCCCAAAATCAATCCTATCTCCATCCTCTCCGACGCCATTCTCTTCTGCCGACGACTAAAATGGAAGCTTTTCTGGGAAACGCGGCCCTCTCTTTCTTCTTCCTCCAACCCCCCGCACCCTGCTCTCTCGAAATTTAAGCCTTCCTCCCAATATGAGCCCAAAGCCCTTCTTTCGAATCACCCCTTAGAAATTTTCACCAACCTTCTCCTTTCCAAACTCTCTGAACCCTCTTTTCTCCACTCCCTCAAACCTACTCCCAATCTTTCTCCCTCCGAAATTTCTGCCCTAAAAAGCCTCACCCGCAACCCTAATATTGTCATTACTCCATCCGACAAAGGTTCCACGGTAGTTGTACTAAACTCTTCTGACTATCTAAATGAAGCTCTCCGGCAGTTGTCGGATGCCTCTTCCTACCAGCCCGTCCAAAATGATCCCAACCCCACTTTTCTGCAAAACATCACCTCTTTCCTCAAGGAAAAAGGTCCCAACGAAGGTCTTTCCTCCCATGATATATCTCTTCTCACCCCCCCACACCCTCGCACCCCCAATTTCTACATTCTTCCCAAAATCCATAAGACTCACAACCCTGGTCGCCCAATAGTTTCCTCTTATAACTCTGTCACCGAACGCATCTCCGCTTTCGTTGACCACTACTTACAACCTTTTGTTCTCTCTCTACCTTCTCACATAAAAGATACTTATCATTTTCTTGAACGCCTCCAATCTACCCCACTCCCCTCAGACTGTGATATCTTAATGGCCACCATAGATGTCACCTCTCTCTACACTTCTATTCCTCACTCTGAAGGACTTTCCGCCATTCGTCTTTTTCTTGACCAGCGGCCTGTTCCTCACGCCCCTAGTTCAGATTTTCTCCTTGACCTTTCAAACTTTATACTTACTAATAATGCTTTCTCCTTCAATAACAAATTCTACATCCAAACTAAAGGTTGTGCCATGGGTAGTCGTTTCAGCCCCTCCTATGCTAACCTCTTCTTGGGTGCTTTTGAGCAATCTTTTCTCTCGTCCTGCTCTCCTAAACCTCTTCTCTGGCTTCGTTACATTGACGATATTTTTCTTCTGTGGCCACATGGCCTTGATTCCCTTAACTCTTTCATCTCCTCCCTAAACTCCTCCTCCTCTGTCTCCTTCACCTCTAACATCTCTGCCTCTAAAATTACCTTTCTGGATGTAGACATCTCCCTCAGTAACCTTAAATTCCACACTTCTGTCCATATCAAGCCCACCAACAAGCAACAATATCTCCATTTCAACAGCTGCCACCCCTCTCATACTAAACGATCCCTCCCCTTTTCCCTCTCTAACCGTGGTCACCGAATATGCAACAATCCCGAATCCCTTGACCTTTTTCTCTCTAATCTCCACAAATCCCTCCTTCGCAGAGGCTACCCTGAGCGTCTTCTTCAGAAAAAAATCCTACAGCGACCCTCTTCTTCCAAATCTCTCTCTCTCAATAAGTTTCCTCATGATCAAATCTCCCTCTGTACCACCTATTTCCCTGGAGCTCACTCCATCCGTCGCTTAATCAAAAACCTCTACCCCATCCTCTCTGACAACCTAACCACTTCCAAAATTTTCCCCCGCTGTCCTTCTCTCACCTTTAGACGCCCTCCCAACCTCTCCACCCTCTTTAAAATCACTAAACCTCTTTCCAAATCAATCTCCCGACCTACTAAGTCCCTTCCGACGCCGTGCAATCGCCCACGTTGCAAAACTTGTGGCATCCTTCTCACCCAGCCTCTGCCTGATAAATTCCTTGCCGCTCATCTTCCTTCCGTCCCCTCACTCTCCTGCGTTTCCCATAATGTTGTCTATATCCTTCTTTGCCAATTATGCCCTAGTTTTTACATCGGTTTGACTACCACTCCCCTTAACATCCGCATGAATGGCCACCGCTCCAGTTGTAATGAACCACCTTCTATTTCTGTTTCCCTCCCTGTTGCCACCCATGTTTCTTCCCACAACTCCACCTTTAATAATATTTTTAAGGTTGGCATTCTCGCCTCCCTTCCCCCTTCCTCCTCCCCACTCCAAATCAAAGATCTTGAGTCCTCTTGCATTTACTTATTCCAGGCTTTCTCTCCGCCAGGACTCAATAAATCCCACTAACTTCTTCTATCACCTCTGCCCATACTACTTCTTCCTTTCGAATTTCTTCCACTTCCCGCCTCCCGCCCCCACCTTTCCTCTCCCTCCCCCTCCTCCCCTTCCCCTGTCCCTCCCCGCTCTCCCTTCCTTCCTCCTCAGTCCTCCCTTCCTACCGCCTCAGTCCTCCCTTCCTTCTCAGTCTTCGCTCTTGCGACCAAGGTGCTAGTGGCACCGAAATATCAAGAAACTTTGTAAGTGTGTTCATCATTTTTTTGTTTTCTGTGTTTGTCGTCTGCCTTCCTCTGGCAAACTTTTATATATATATATATATATATATATATATATATATATATATATATATATATATATATATATATATATATATATATATATATATATATATATATATATATAGCTTCGTCACAGGGTGACACTAAACATAAAACATATAAAATGGAAACTCACGAGTTTAAAATTTTCGGTGGGTCGCCCGCACCTTCATCAGTGATAGAATGAGTTATAGAAATCGTGTTCGAAATATAGAATAGACGTTCGTGGAATCTTCGCAAGAACTATATATATATATATATATATATATATATATATATATATATATATTTATTTATTTATATATAAAATACTTCTTCAGCAAAAATAACTTTCCTGTGCATCACAAAAATGGAAGTAGTATATGCGGTGTCGAATAAATCTGAAATCATTACACTTGGCTGCATACTGGATAATATTGAACAAGTTTAATCACATGAAATGAAAAATATCTCAATACTGGAATGAAAAATATTTTACCTAATGCATGCTACCAACTTATTCAATACGTTTTGCTTAAAGTTTTCTTCCGTGGGAGTGTTCTAGTAGGAAATAATAACAAACATTTCGCAGTTGATACTTACCGTCAAACTTAGACACGTACGGCCGTATCCATAGATTTCAGCCAAAAGGTGCTAGTAGGCGACTAACTTAGTCAGCTACTCAGAGATCTTACTCGCATACGAAAAAATGGTATTTTTAGAGCCTTTCCACTGAGCTACTAACCTAGTATGCTATTATCGCCACTATCGTATCGCAGTACATAATTGTAGGTAGCGACTGCCCTAGAAACAATGAAGCTGTTTGTATAGAAAAATCGGGAATACGTGCATGTTATAAACTTTATTTTTGCCACACGTAGTAATACAACACAAACTTGCACAGATCGTTCATAAAATCATTTTGACACACTGCAGCTTCACCACATCAAAGTTTAACGCACTCCATCCACTCGCTCCCAATTAAGGTATCAGTTATATTCAAACAATCACAGTACTTTCTTCAGGTTTTCACCGTTCCGTCAATATAAAAACACTCAAAACGGAAAATGTTTGCCTTTAGTTAATGGATTATATCTGCCATTTACACAGAAAATGTAAAAATACTCACATTCACAAACTAACCATCATTTTGTAAACGAAAAACGAACATGCACACGGTACAGCAAACATTGTCACTATTTAATCTGGATACCTATTTGTTCCTTCATGAATCCTTCCTGAGCATTACATAAAACGAAACTGATTTGACTTATCCACTTACAAGATAAACCATGAAATATGTTGCGATAAACTGTTGAAGCACTGTAAGAAAAATATTTTCTGCGTGAACCATAACAACGTTCTACAACCAAAACCAAAGCGAAACGAAATAGAATTACGGCATAATGTAAACAGATCAGCGCTTTGATGTAAACAAATTCGCAATTACAATCATTACCTGAGCGAAATCATTACAATTCAATACAATAACAATTGTACGTCTTTATATCAATGTAAGACATATTTCTACGACAACAAACAGTAATATACTCGAGGTTATTACTCTGAAGCACCTCACTTGTTGCAGTAGTCACGAAAACTAATATGCACTTGTAAATTGTTCACGAGGCTTCCTCCTCGACACAATCTTATCGACAGTATCTTTGGAATTTGCGCCTAAAATCTCTGTTATGGCTTCAAGTTATCACCCGAAGTGAACCACCCGAGGTTGACCTCGTGGTTCAGTCTGCACTAGAAAGAAACAATGGCGAAACGAGACACCCATAGGTCCGCTAAGAAGCGACGGAGCCGAGTCACGTGACTCAAGTTGGAAGCGAGTCTGTACAGCTCACCGGATGAGCCTACCAACCACATCATGCAGCTAAACACCGTGTGCTGTAAATCTACAGGTACCCAGCTAAATGCGACTGACTGTACAGTATCTTAAATAGCTCCACAGCTAGGAAATCTGCTGATTCAGCAAAACTAAAGCACCAATCCGTTTTAGCAGTAGAGCGTATGCACTTTGCTGTTTCAATAAAGAAACAGTTCACTACATTAGTATGTGAACTAGGGTCTTCTAAGTGTAAGTTGTGACGAGTAACGTGAAATGATTGCGCAGAATCAAAAAGACTCGTTAAATATTTATTAAACTCATTTGCTAGACTAGAGGGATAATTTACTATAACTCCGTCAATTTTTAGTACCAAGTCATATTTAAAAGTTTTTTCTTCTCCAGTCAATTCTTTGAATAAGTTCCATTTTTCTCTTACATTTGAGCGGAATTTTTGGAACTTGCTAACGTAGCACTGATAAAGTGTCATCCTAGTTTCCTTTCGCAATTTATTTCTACATTTAAGGAAATGTTTCCTCAGTCTATCATTGTTATGGTGAATTTTGGTCTTATTGAACAGAAATTCTTTCCTTTTCACTTTGTTAACTAGTTCCTGGGACATCCATGGTTTCAATTTAGATGAACGGGAAGTATCAGTTTTTACTGAGAACCTGGATAAGTTTATGCAAAGCTGAATTGCATCAATAAGCATGGAAAATGCTTCAGAAGAGCTTTCTTCTGCTAATATGGGTACCCAGTTTGTGTTATTACTCAAACCTTTAAATTTACTCCGGTCAATACGTAAGATGTGACCACACTTATGTTTACAGATGTCAGAACTGGTGACAACATTTTTAAGTTCTATTTTTAGCGCCGTCATTGAGTGATCCGTTATGGCCATATGCATTACATTACTTAGGCAGGTATATTTATGTGAGTTTATAAGTCTAACATAAATATGGTCAATGCAGGTGGAAGATTATTTAGTTGAGCGGGTTGGTTCTACAATTAATCCTTGTAACTCATACATGTACATTAGATTACTATAAGAGTCCGAATCTTGATTTGAGACAAGAGTATTTATGTTAATGTCTCCAACTGCTACTAAGTTTTCTTGTACACTTTTCAAAATAGGTTCAATTTCACTTAAAAATATTGACACCGGGAAATTTAGATATCTATATAAACTCAAAACATTAATTTCTATAAAGCTAAATTTTATAGTTAACAATAAACATTCAGCAGTTATTAAATCAAAATAGCAATCTGAGCACATTTTATCGTCTTCGAGCAAGATAATTAAAGCTTTAGAACGAGCAATATTGTTACATTTGACAAAGGATTTATACCCTGGAATGGTGAACAGGTTAGCTTCAGAATCATGAATCCACGTTTCTGTTAGCATAATGACATTAGGAACAAAAGTCAGGGTATTTAAATGTAGCAGGAAAACGTCCAAATTCTTCTTCAAACTACGGATATTTTACTGAATTATAGTTAAATTTTCATGAACATTTAAAGAGTTAGTATTTAGTGTATTCATTACGTTAGAGGATAGAGTTATAGCTTACTGATATCGTCCAAACAAAACCAGTTTCGCGGGTTGTTTTTTGGCCTTTCTCAGATATATTTTCCCTCCACGTATCCATAGGAAGTCGTAATTTTTAATCTTCTTTGCTTCCCTTGTATGCATATATATGTTGGCATGTAACAGCAATTTTCACATTCCTGAAGCTCAGCGTGTTAACCTGACACCCCATGAGGCAACGGACTTGTCTTATGGCGATAAAGAATTGAAATGAGCAGAGGAAATAAAATCACCATAGTGTATAGGTCCTGTGGCTACCAAATCTCGTTGCCAATTCTGGGCCGTAATCTGGGCGGTTGATTACATGGGTATGGCGAGGCCAACCACTGATGCCATGCGTGCCATTAAGAACAGGAATGCAGGATCGTTTGAATCGGAAGGCAGAGAAAACCCTGGCGCTCGTATTAGCCTACTCGTTACGAATGCCACCAAGGAATTTACAGCGTTCCTTTCGACGCATTGGTTCTAAAAAATTATGTAGACTTATTTATTCACTTGAATCACTGCTCACATGATACCCAAGGAAGAATAAAGGATTCCATTGGAGACCCTTCGTCACTCCCGGGCCTCGAAGCAGGCCCTCGGAATAGGAAGGCAGAGCTCTAGACCCGGAGTTCACTTCGAACGCTCTCGCTGCTCTTTCGTCATTTGCCTTTGACTCGCTCGGTCTGACTGATCTTAAGTTTTATGTGTTGATACATTAACCCCTAGAAGTTCAAGCTTTTTATGCATACACCCTGGACCAAGGGAGGGTAGAATAATTTTCATTTAGAAGATTTTATTTCATTTAGATTAGACAAGATAGAAGATTTCATTTAGAAGATTGCATTTAGATTAAAGAATCTGTGAATTTGAAAACATATCACTCGTAAAAACACTTATAGTTTCCTTAAAACTCCATTTTGCGGTTTTATATTTTGTATTGGCTTGGTAGTTGGGTGAAAGAGCTATTTTATTAACAAAGTTATTTAATTCCTTATATTTATGTTCATAAGTCATTATAAATTTATATTTTTATTGTTTTAACGTTTTTTTAACCGTTTGCAGTAGGATTTTTATTTTCGAAAAAAAATACTGAAATACAAAATCGAAGCCGAAAAATTCCATTTCGGCAAATACAATCGCTAGCAATATTCCGCGAATAAAGTTTTTTTGTGACTAGTTTTGCCGATCCTTCATCATCTATAATTGCAGATGCAACTTCAATGATGATATATAAGAAATTAATCGATCTATATGATATATTGTGTCTTGCGTTATGGACCAGTCCCCATGTGCTACACTTTTGGAGTCGTCATATCTTCAAAATCATCGAACTCGCCGAATAAATGATGCAATTCTCGTGACGGATTGAGGCCGGTCAGAACGCTCTCCAAGGCATTTCATCAAAGAATGCATTATCTCAGATGAGAGTATTTAGGGAGAATTCAGTGAATACATTTACGGACGCGAATCCACTAAAGTTGTCTCTGTAATACTGAACATATGCATGTTATCGTATTCTACGGCTGAAGTATCCATCAGTCTGGCGTCCATCTTGGAAAATGACTTCAGGGAAAACAGCACTGCAAGCAGGCATTTGAGTCTTGAATCCTGCCTGGTGTAGCCACAATGAATCTTCAACATGTCGGCCCATTCTAGTGACATTGATATCTTCTTCCTAATTTGAGGTTATTATCAAATTTGCAGAATGATTTTCACATTTAAATTTGGTTTTATGATGTACTGAGACTTCAAATTTTCATGGACGACTATTGTTTCGGGAAATTTTAGAATATGCCAATTCTATATTCTTTAAGTTACTAAATTAAATTTGGCGCTGTTCCGGAAAAGGTCGCCAGAGTAGCCGCGGGATGAGCAGGTGCACCCTCCGTTGGCAACGACACCCTCTGTCAGGGATCACCATGTCACCTACGAGTGGAACGGACTGTATAGTTACGTAAATCATGCTGAGGATTTGATTCCCCATCTTACAAGACATAATGATACTCATCAATTGTCGATCGACTGGATGGGAAGGTGTGCTCATTCAGTTTACGTGAAGTAAAGTAGATGGAGGGCAAATGTTGAGGCGAAAGACCCATTTGGTAACCCATGACCTCCCATAAAATAAATAATTAAAAGGGCTTGCTGATGCCTGCCATGTCTTTCTCAAATCAAGAACATAATTGTATTCTTCTTCTCCTTCAATTGATCACATCTTACACAGAGGATATCATTAACAACGTGGGTATTTTGTGGCGTTTATTCACATATACCGTTTCATTTGCACGCTATCATTATATTCAAAGCATGATGCGAATCCGCAGAGGTTCTTTAAGAAGACAATTTATATTATTTGAATACAATTCATATTTATTAACAGTGAAAAATTAGTGCCTGCAATCGATGATTGACCTTGATTAGATATAATTGGCTATAATGAGCTCTAAATCACGTTGTCGCCTTAACTACTTTTTGTCCCGTTCATATGAAATACCAAATTTTAGGCTGAAAATAAACTTCATAACACACTGTTATCGACGTGATATTATTACATTCATAAAACAGCGTAACTAAAGACTGCACGATTGCATTATTTTATTTAAATTTTGATTATATTATTTACATTTGTAAATAATGTGCGATCTTTTGTTACGTTGTGCAGTCTTTCTCATCCAGTGTAACATGTTTAAGTCCCAGCCATCTTCATTGTCTCACTAATGTTCCAATAGACTATTTCTAAGTAGCAAACAAGAGGACAGCAGTCGTTCAAGCATATGTAAGCCAATATTAATGTGTTCTGATGCTTGAACAATTCGACCGTCCATCAAAATTGTAATGAACACGAATACCTCAATTCAATAGAACCAATTGACCTTAAAAAAAACCTTAAAACTTAAAGATTCATGATATATATTATAGATTCTTTTGTTAACTTCAAAATCAATGATTAGTTAATATTGAGATACCTTTATGAGGAGAATATCAAGGTCACGAGGATAATTGCCTTTGACAAATATATCATTGTGTAATATACAATTTTGAACGTCTGTTGAGTCATTGGTTGGGCGAGCACACCACTGTCACATTGTCGCCGTTAGGCATAGACTGGTCGTTTGGTACAGTAAGGGAAATAAGAGAAATGAGGAAAAGTACATGCAAATGCTGCATCAGCATTAGCCTACTTGGAATGACAGACGCCAGGAGGACCACAATTGAAAATATCATCCCCTGGGACTGTTCTCCCTCCGCCTACCACCAAGCAGCAACTCAGTATTATAGCGTCATATTTCCGCCAATGCTGGATTTTGGATCCAGGCCATCGAGATGTGAAGTCATCACTCAAGGAATCAACCGATTTCTGTTCGAATGAAATCATTACCATTAATATTCAATTTGAGACGTAAGACGTTGAATATAGAATAGATAATAAATATGATTTGTACATTTCTTCGCTTTAAATTGAGAGAAAAAATATTCACAAAGCAGTTTTTTCTGGTAAGTTTGCAAGAATTGCACCAACTCGATGAAACCACTAAGTGACGATTGTCGTTCGCACCGCAGGCCGCTGGGTCCTCCCGTGTGAGTCGTGTGACCAGAGGGAGACGTGCGCGTGGAGTGCGGCCCGCTGGCAGCCGTACCATTGCACGCACCGCATTGTCTCCAAGGAGGAAGTGGCAGGCTGCCTCGACGGGAAGAAGGTGAGTTGACGCACTTAGAGATTGATACGACCCACCTTGTTGCGCACATTGTCTTTTATTGTGCCTTGTTTGCGATGTTAACGCATTTTCATCGACGCGAAATTAATTTTGAGTTTCATCACTGTGAATCAGATAAAATGGAAGGTAAATAAACTCAACAAAGCACTAATTCCCTGTTCGTGAAATGAAATGTAGTGAAATGATTTGCCGTTTTAGAGAATGGTATGCGTGAATCTCTTATCCAAATGCTCCACATTATTCTTCGGACGTCCACCCTGCCTAGCCGACCTTCTCCGCTTCGATGCTTATCTCGATTGGAACATGGATGACACTCTCCTCATGTTTGATTGATCGAGAAGGCTCCATTGGATCCAAGAAAAACGAGAGCTGGAAACGAACAGATGACCACCTGCGCTGGAGCTTAAAGTTCAATTGGGGAGGCGGGGGGGGGGGGGGGAGGCAAGCATGCCTGCGTTGAAACGATTGGCGAATCAAAAGCTGTTAGAGGAAACATGGTGGGACCTGTAACTCTACCTGTCTACCCTCAGCGCCATCCTAAAAACAATGTCTCATCACTCTCGCCTTCCCCATCCTCGATAACCCTGCCGAGTCCCAAGATCGAGTAGCTGTACACCTTTTCTCCCTTGACGATGTAGTTTCTGAGATGGGTATTGTCTTATAATTTTTATAATTTATAATATATAATTTGTCTTTTATTTCGAGCGAATTTAAGCCAGTACAGTCCTCTCTTACAATTAACTCAATTATGACGAACACTCACAACCATGCCCAGGGAGGTGTAAATATCCTACCCCGGCGGGACTCGAACCCGCGACCTTCGGTTTGGCAGGCGAGGATTTTTATCCGAGGACTTTACCACCGAGGCGGCCGGCGAGGGTATTGTGGTACGGCCTCCTGATTAGACCGATGCTGTATTGGGTTTCCTAATGGGTGATTGTTTTCTTTTTAACGTGTTGCAAGGAATCACAAGTTGCGCAAGTAGTTATGCGCACAGAAGAGACTAAATCTGATGCTTTTCAGTATAATCAGTGTGGAGAAAGAAAATATTTTGCCGCATGTTCGAGATTCATGCCGAGCGGTGACCAGGGAGAAATCTTTTTCATAACAATGGGAGACGAATTTGTCTCTGTTGGTTTTATTAATGAAGACATGTGAGCTAGCAACATCAAGTTTAGAAATTAGGTAGTTTATTAATAAACTTACTCAAAAATGTTCATGGCACAGTTGCAATGAATGCATTGAGACAGCAAACAACATAGCTGCCTGGATTTACTTTACAATCAGAGAGAAAGAGTAGCTTCACTACCTTCCGGTTTTCGTCTAAAAAGCATGAGGCCTCCAGAAAATACTCATTAAGGTTTCCAAACAAAGGCTTTGGCTATAGTTATAAATCGTACAGTATTTGAACTTATTCATTATTCGATAAAAAATCTCAGTAATTTAGGCATGGACCAGCGATACAGTGTAAATTATAGTACCAAATCCGTACTCTTTCTCGGGTCTTTGGGCTAAACTCGCGTTCACGGAAGAAAAAAATGTGAATATTATGTAAGATCCACCGATAATATGGCTGCGAAGTTTGCCTTATAGATTTATAGTAGGGCTATGTATTTATGAAAAAGGTTTTGAATAATAACTCAAACGACTTTTTCTCAAGAGTTACTTAGTTATTCGCCTTTTCCGTGTCTGAATTGATTAGCTCTTCATATTTCCCTTGAAACACCTTCTCGAATGACCATTAGGATTTTGTGTTATCCAATAACTGTTCTTCAAGCATTTTCTCTCCCTGCCTATGAGCCCATTCCTAAACACATGTAGTTCGTAGCAGTTCTAATTCCTTTATAATAAGCAAGGTATGTACTGCGATCGGTTTCTTAGTCCCATAGCGAGAGATTTCAATGCGTGCTAAGTACTGATACAGTGCGTACCAAATAATTCTGTACAACTTGGCGCGAGATGTACCCAAGTTTTAGGCGTGTAAATTGTTCCGTAGCCCTTCTTTAGTGCTCAGTTACGGGGTTTCAGTCTCTGGCGTGACCCTCGAGATTTGTCCATATTTTCATTTCGCTGAGCAAATGGCAAATCATCATCACAATGAAGTGATAAGGAATCAGATTTGTTTCATTTTGAGTATCATTGACGGTGCACAATTGGTGTCAAGGAGAACGTTGCTCCTAACCTTGCAAAATAACCTCGAAATCCGAATTTAAGATGTTTTTTTCTCGATAACCATGAAACCGAATACAATTAAATTTAAATATGCACTAAACACATATAGCTATGATCTGCCGCACAAGTAGACAAATGCAAATCATAGTTTATTGTATTTAATGGGATTTTGAACTTCCACGTACCAAACTTCGACAAAACCAATACGGTTTTGTCTTGACTTTCTAGAGCAGAGGACAGGCGGATGAGAATGGCGAGGTTGCCACGCACCACGACACTTCACCATGGATCTCTCCCGCCAATTCGCCATTCGCCTCATCACGTCGGTACAACTTTCTACAGATCGCAAAATCTAATGTGTAACAAAAGGTGCAAAAAGCGAATTTAAGGAATGGAACATATTTTCCGAAATATATGCCCTATTAAGGTTTTAATTTTCAGCCTACGGGACTTCTAAATTATCCCAAGCCAATGAATAACAAAATAACAAGGTATCAAGAGATCAATCAGGTAATCCCTTTGCTTCCGGGTTTTGCTGCGTTGCATTAGCTTGATGATGACGTTTTGTGACCGATGCTGGCCACTTCTTCACATCGGTCTTTCATTTGTAGTTCTTGATTTATTCGCGTTCCAAGTAATGATACCGTTTTTCCAGCGAAAAAATCGCACTTATTCGTATTCATTAATTCCTTTAAAAACTAAACAAATATTTAAAATGCTGTGCACCATGGAGAAAACAAATATAATTTAAATATAGCTTGGGATTTTTTGTCTTAGTGATCGGTTCATATATCGTGAGACAGCACCTGAAACAGGGGTGTTGCAAGTTTTCGCGCATGCCTTAAAACAGATATTGAGAACAAGATTGGAATAATACGGTATTATTCCTAATTGTAAAATATCTAGTAATAAACATTTCCTTTAAACTTTACTAGGAAATATGATGAGGGTTGTATGAATTCGCCAATAGAACTACCACCTCGGTGACTGAAGCTCACCATAAATGGTCAATTAATAAGCCCCTGATCATTATGGTAAACGTTGTAAGTCGAAACGTAACCAGTGATATGCTGCCGTTAACTATTACGGCATATTACAGATATATATGGTGGCGCCCTTAGATAGCGCAAGTGGTTGATAAAACAACCACGCCTGATTGAGACTATGGCCTCGGTGACTGGAGCTCACCATTAACGATCAATTGATAAGCCTCTAATCATATTCTGAGGGGAATTTGACATTTGCCGGAGGGTATAATTTTGGAGCATTTCCAATTTTTTGGTGGTAGGTTTGGTGGCGGTGTACCATGCTGTGTGGCCGTATGTGAGCATCGGTTCAATCGTATATTGGTAAAGCTCAGTCTTTGTGTTAATGAGAAACGACAATCGCACCCTTATACGGATTTTGATTATAATGTAAAATGTGTTTCGACACACGGAATCACCATCAAAAACAAGACGTTTCTTATGACTACGTGAGTCTAAATAGTCCTGTTCGTTAGAAATACTAACATTCAGCAACACCTCAAAATTGTCTTCTTACACACATGATAAATCCCTTCGTCATTTGAAAACCATTTGAAATCACATTTGGAACTATAGAGGACACCAAAATCGACCACATCTCGGGCAACACTGAAAACCCCCACCTCCAATGTTCCCGTCCAAAATTCGCAAATGGCTCCCTGCCGTTTACTCCCTCCTCCAAATGAAACTTTGACCTCCGTGCGAAATCTTAAAACCGTCTGTCACCTCCAGATCAAACCACCGTCTACCAGCTTCAGATGACAAGACAGAAGAAGTTGCGCTCCGACGCAGTGAAAAATACACTGAGAAAAAACTCTGGTTGTACAGCTATAATTCTAGATGTATAGCCAGAATATCTAGCAGTATATGGGACAGCTAGACGTGTAGCTATACAGAGAGAAATTTCTAGCAGAGCCATCTAATCCGTCTAAATAGATATTTCTAGGAAGACGGCAATACGGTATAGCTCTCCAGCCATATGGAGTAGCTAACCGATTGCTTCGCATATAACACCAGCTAGGCAGATTAGCCACTAGCTCTATATTGCCGATAATCTGTTAAATTTCTAGCTGGTCTACGGTATATTACGAATATGTATGTATTTATACATAAAATACTTCAGAAAAAATAACTTTCCGGTGCATCACAAAAATGGAAGTAGTATATGCGATGTCGAATAAATCTGAAAGCATTACACTTGGCTGCATACTGGATAATTTTGAACAAGTTTAATCACATGAAATGAAAAATATCTCAATACTGGAATGAAAAATATTTTACCTAACGCATGCTACTAACTTATTTAATACGTTTTGCTTAAAAATTTCTTCCGTGGAAGAGTTCTAGTAGGAAATAATAAAAAACATTTCGCAGTTGATACTTACCGTCAAACATAGACCCGTACGGCCGTATCCATAGATTTCCGCAAAAAGGTGCTAGTAGGTAACTAACTTAGTCAGCTACTAAGAGATCTTACTCGCATACGATAAAATAGTATTCTTAGAGCCTTTCCACTGAGCTACTAACCTAGTATGCTATTATCGCCACTATCGTATCGGAGTACATAATTGTAGGTAGCGACTGCCTTAGAAACAATGAAGCTGAATGTATAGAAAAATCGGGAATACGTGCTTGTTATAAACTTTATTTTTGCCACACGTAGTAATACACCACAAACTTGCACAGATCGTTCATAAAATCAATTGGACACACTGCAGCTTCACCACATCAAAGTTTAACGTACTCCATCCTCTCGCACAAAATTATGGTATCAGTTATATTCAAACAATCACAGTACTTTCTTGAGGTTTTCACCGTTCCGTCAATATAAAAACACTCAAAATGGAAAATGTTTGCCTCTAGTTAATGGATAATATCTGCCATTTACACAGAAAATGTAAAAATACTCACATTCACAAACTAACCATCATTCTGTAAACGAAAAACGAACATGCACACGGTACAGCGAACATTGTCACTATTTAATCTGGATACCTATTTGTCCCTTCATGAATCCTTTCTGAGCATAAAATAAAACGAAACTGATTTAACTTATCCACTTACAAGATAAAACATAAAATATGATGCGATACACTGTTGAAGCACTGGAAGAAAACATTTTTCTGCGTGAACCATAACAACGTTCTGCAACCATAACAAAAACGAAACGAAATAGAATTACGGCAGAATGTAAACATCTCAGCGCTTTGATGTAAACATATTCGCAATTACAATCATTACCTGAGCGAAATCATTACAATTCAATACGATAACAATTGTACGTCTTTATATCAATGTAAGACACATTTCTACGACAACAAACAGTAATATACTCGAGTTTATTACTCTGAAGCACGTCACTTGATGCAGTAGTCACGAAAACCAATATGCACTTGTAAATTGTTTACGAGGCTTCCTCCTCGACACATTCTTTAAAATGGGCTCTTATCTCGTAGAGTAATCATCTAAAAACACAAATAAAGAGCACTAACGTCCAATGATTTTTAAAAATGCAATCGTTACCCTCAAAAACAGTCCATACACACAACTGTTTATGCACTTTATAATGCTGTGAGGCATAGCACTGATAAAACGAGATGAAGAAGAGGTGATAACCACTTTACGACGCTCAAAACCACACTAATGATCTCACTAGCTCTTCCTTTTTCGTCGAATAAAACACTCATGAAGCACTACGAAGTACCACAACACACTGATAGACTAAGAGCAAATAATTAAAAAGCTCAGTTAGATCCAGCAACAGTACTACACGTCGCATCCGCCAGACTTGAGAAAAGCAATTCCACCGGTATCTTTGGTATTTTCGCCTGAAATCTCTGTTATGGCTTCAAGTTATCACCCGAGGTGAACCTCCCGATGTTGACCTCGTGGTTCTTTCTGCACTAGAAAGAAACAATGGCGGAATGAGACAACCATAGGTCCGCAAGAAGCGACGGAGCCGAGTCACGTGACTCAAGTTGGAAGCGAGTCTCACCGGATGAGCTTACCAACCAAATCATTTCGCCGTGCATCTGAACACCGTCTGCTGTAAATCTACAGGTACCCAGCTTAATGCGACTGACTGTACAGTATCTTACATACCTCCACAGCTATAAAATCTGCTGATTCAGCAAAACTAAAGCACCAATCCGTTTTAGCAGTAGAGCGTATGCACTTTTTTTTCAGTGTACCTGCATGTCTGAATGATAGCTTAAATGGCGCCGGTTTCCATGAAACCATGTTGGAGCTGCCTACCATGTAAAGCCAATTATTGTTGATGATCTGTAGTAAATTATATTACCAATACACTCTTTATTCCTTTACCATGATTTTTCTTAAAATATCTGTATTTGTGTTGACCCTTGCCAAATGCTTTATTCGAATCCTGGAGTAACGGGTCTGATAGCTAATTCGCTTCGTCTGGATATAGATTATCACGGAAGAAGAGTCCAAGGTGGAGTTTTCAAGTATCTACTCTTCCAAAGGCTCTACTTCCACTACAGTGGAAAATATACCACCCACCCAGGATAGTCGAGATATTACGGACACTTGGGTGCGCGAGAATTTTGCATGACGGAGAAGTGAGCGATATAGGCTGGTGGTTTTCTGTGTGTACCGGCCGTGAGACCGACTCCTTGAGGGCGCGTGCTGGTGTATCTTCTGGTCCAGGAGACTTGTAACTTACATTCAATCAAGCGTGGTTGTTTTATCATCCACATGCGCTGTCTAAGGGCGACAATATATATCTGTAATATTTCTTAAGAGCTAACGGCAGCATATCGCTGGTTACGTTTAGACTTACGACGTTTACCTTATTGATCAAAGTAGGACTAGTTTCAGATATAGATCGCATACAGCGGAGGGCAGCTAGATTTTTTAAAAATTGTTATGATAAACATAGTAGTGTTGCAAAATTATAGAGGGAATTAGGGTGGGAACCTCTATCCGATTGAAGGGAGAAATATAGGCTAAGTCTTTTACGAAATTTTGATGTAGACTATTTTTTGCCTGACGTTGGAAATATTTTGCTAGAGCCAAACTATCACGGTAGGAACGATCACAGGAATAAGATTAAGGAAATAGACTGCAGAACCGATAGATTTAAAATTTAATTTTTTCCACGTACAATAAGGGACCATAATAGTTGTGGTAGATAAGTTCTAGGATAATGACTAGGTTAAATAGGTTTTTTCAGTAGTGCTACATATCTTAACATGAATTTTAGATACTTACCTCTCATGAAATCTCTGGCATGATATACTCCTGCATGTCTTAGTACCTTGTAGTGCTATTTATTTGCCTCATTAATAACACTAACCAGCAGTTATATCTCGAGTAGAATGCTGCATCTACATCTACATCTACATCTACGTCATACCCTGCAAGCCACCCAAAGGGTGTGTGGCAGGGGGTGCTTTCGCACCAGGCATGCATGAATGATATGGTAGAACACCGACATTACATTAAAACCCGCGTACCACACATGCAAAGCGCCAATTACAAATCTAATACCCAAGAAACATTCTATCTCCAATCGTTCTAACATGCAAGGGATACAAAGACTACTACTACAGATTCAAAATATCATGCATAAATAAGAACATCATTATTTACATCATGCATAAATAAGAAAGAGGAGAATATAATGAGAAAGATTAACTGCTTGCCTATTGTCAATACTCGAACTATTCATGACGACGATCTCAGCTGTTATGGTCCCGAATGGTAGGCGGAAAAAATGACATTTTATACCTATCGGTTCTACAATCTAGCTCTCTAATTTTATTGGCGCGATCTAATCTGCCGTAGTACGAAGGGGTTATTCTGCATGGTTGCATGTTCTTCTTTGTATCACTCTCCTAGTCTGTAGTCTGACTGCGTACCGTTGTCCTGACTGCTTTGGCCCGTGCCTGGTATTCGGGGGAACGCACGCGGTTCTGATTGGACCGGGATGAGTGCTGCATGCCTGGTGTGGAATCACCCCGTGCCACACACCCTAGTGGTGGCTTGCACGGTATTTCGTAGATGTAGATGAGATCAGAGGCTTATTAATTGACCATTTATGGTGTTGGTTCCACAACACTAAAGTACCTAAAAAGGCCTACAATATGTATTACGCTTTGAAAAAATATAGCGTCATTATGGGAAGAACTGACATAAAAATATAAATGTTGTTTCAGATGAACTTTGCCTGATCTTGTACATTTTGAGCGATTTACGACTAATGGTGATGATGAAGTCGTCAGTATAATTATTGAGCTTGCGCACGTCCTCGATCTTGGAGTGAATGCGGACGACGCAGAGGAGCTTTTAGATTCGAACAATTGGTGGTCACAAGCGTATTTCACGTACTGCGATGGCTTACAACATTTTTTGAGTGCATGGCCGAAAATTGGAAAATTCAAGCATCAATATTAATGAGAGCACAAGAAAACAGATCCAGAGCAGTTTGGATATGCGCTCAACTGTAAAAAAGCTTAAGTAACTGCATTCGTGATTGTTGTTTTTGTGTTGATATTCAGGAAATACTTCTGATATAGATAATGTATAGTTTTTAATGACTATATGACAAAATGCTCATGTATTTCAACAAATATGTATAAAAATTCCATGAATATAGGCAAAATACGTGACTGTGATTATTTTGACACTATTCAGGCTAACATCCACCGGTATGTAACCGAACGTTACAGAGTAAATAAGCGGTGACGTGTCCTAGGTTTAAACTACTGGAAATTGTATGCAACTGGTGTTCAGTGCTGCGGCAGCATTCAATTCAATGCGTTATATAAAAATTAACTGCCATAAATGCGGCTATGAAATATGTAAAAATGTTTCGTTATACATACAAATAATAGCTTTAGTACAAATTGCAAATGGAGAAAGCAAGTGTCACTAAATACGCCTTCCCATAGGTTGGCAATAAAAGTTCACAGAAGGTGAACATGCAATTTACTGGCAGTTACTGGTAAATATTAATTTTTGGATACGTTAACCTCTGCTTTTAGCAAAAATTATATAGTAGTTATACACAGGGTATACTTTATTCAAGAAAATACTTTATCTAACCCTGAATTGAAAAGGTTTTTAGTAGTTATAATAACGTTTATTTTTATATAGATGAAGTGTGAATCCACTTACTATTTAACTTTAATATATTCCGTGCCCGCTTCCACAGTCTACTGATAGCAATAACCCTGTACATATCTTTAGAAAAATACTTCCCATAAATCGTGAGTGCCATTCTGCAAAGCTCAACAAAACTTGTAGAAAGATATATCAAACCTGAATTATCTTTATTTATATATGTAATTTTTTTAATGAACAATTAGGTTCTATCACTCAAGGACCGCTTCCTAACAAACCTGTCCCAACATTTTACACATCTGGTCTTTTCCCAGAGCCTGTTAGCAAGGTATCCAGCAAAATAAATCTCCGAGCATTTCTGAAGAGTAACAGCCTCCGAATTTGGTGCTATAGACCTGTCAAATTCTCTGTCTTCCGAGGATGTGCTGAGGTTTACCTAATATTCCAAATCTCTCCCACTGAGTTAGCCCCCATCACCACCATCCAAGTTTTCATCATCCAATTGCAACATATAGACTTCATCAATATTACAGTAGGCCGTTTGAGGAGGCTTTAGGAAGTTTTGGATCGCCACCTGTCTGTAACTTTGTCTGAAAGACTTAACAGTTGTATTCCGATAAAATCAACCCCTTTGACGGATGATGGAGAAGAAAATTTCCAAGGGATCTTGGTTCAGCCGACCGGTCAAAATGTAGTTGTCATTTAAGTCATCCAGTAGTCTTAATATAGATGAAATTCTGAACACAATGCTCTCAAAGCATTGTGGACGACTGCCATTCATTATCTTGATAGCTCTGAATGATTCGAGGCCGTTATTCAGAACTGCTAAAATATGTCTACTTGATTTAATGAGTAGAGATCGGTTGATGTTGCTGGAATAAAGAGTTCTGATATTTAGTGCATCGAACAAACTGTTAATAGTCTGAAAACATTTTGCAGTTGGAAGAGCACATGTTAACTGAAGCTCCCCCGTTGCATAGTGCGTTATTATTGCTGCTGTTGTGGAATTGCTGAACAATTGAGCTGCCAACTTCACTGACATTCTTTGGAAAGCATTTGGGCATATATGAGCTGGAGTCAATTTCCATAGTGCTCTTGTGGTTGAACTGGAACCATCCCTTTGGTACACTATCCGAATCTTTGCTAAAGAAAATATTTCATCATTTAAGACGAAATCACTGCCCATAAAATTGTACCTAAATGACTTCACGAGGTGAGGGATATCGTACATGAAAAAGACTTAATTGCCACCAACCTCAATAAATGGTCTGGCGGTTGAAACTCCCTGGCCTGTCATTGCCTTCCTTTTGCACTGGCTTGGTCACAACTGAAAGCACTGGGGCTTAGACACTGTGTGGAAAAGTCGCTTCAGGACTAGAGGGAGGAGGTTTTTTGGTTAAAACCGAATATCTGGGGCCACATCTCAGGTAGTCTCAAGTTGGGTGGGGTCAACCTCGCGGACGGTCTTAATCCCTAACCCTTCCTCGGACGCGGAGACCCATCGCCGGCCTCTCTCCTCGACCCACGCAGCGGGGGTCTCCCTCCCCAAAATTAACCGTGCTCACTATTATTTAAACTGTGAAAACTAAGTCACATAACAACAAATTAATGTCTTCATCGTACTCCCGATAATTGTACGAGTAAGTACATCTTTTAATCGTCGTCCTACGATGAAAATGAACAATTTTGCGAACATAGATAAAAACGTGGTGATCCACTGCCGGAAAAATGGCAACATCGTAGCGGTAGGTGACTGGCTGCGGGAAGTTTGAATGAGTTTCGGGTATGATTTGGCTCTCAGAATTTCCATACGTGACTAAATCATTGCCACATTGGTAGCGCGAGTATGTTTGCAGTGATTTTAAATGGGTATAGCTTTTACAATTGACGTTATTGACATCGGTGAGTGATGGGAATCGTAGTGTAAACCAATTTGGTGCCGAGAATATGTTTTCAAAGGAGTCTTTTGCCATTTGTCCCGATATAAGTATCCCTTCTAGCGTACTAAGCGTTTAAACGAATAATATGCATGTCCTCATACTATATATCTCTCTACTACCTTGAAACCAGCGGACCACACATGCAACGCGCCCATTACAATCTACTAACCAAGAAATATTCTATCGTCAATCGTTTCAACATGCAAGGGATACAAGGACTACTAATACAGATTCAATATATCATGCATAAATAAGAACATCAATATTTACATCATGCATAAATAAGAACGTAGAAAATATAAAGAGAAAGATCTACAGTATAGCTATTGTCACTATTTGCGCTATTCATGACGATGATCGCAGCTGTTATGATCCCGAATGGTACGCGGAAAAAATGACATTTTATACCTATCGGTTCTACCGTCTTTCTCTCTAATTTTAATGGCGCGATCTAATCAGCCGTAGTACGAGGTGGTTAATACTATGTTTTTTACGTTATCAGAAAAATGATTTTCCTAAAATTTAGTTTGGAGGTTAAGTATATAATTTAATCTACGCTGTGATAGCGATTCCCATCCTAATTCTTCTAACAGTCCAGACACACTAGCCAACTTAACGTAGCATCGTTTCACAAACCTAGCTCCTCTTCGCTGCACGCGATCTAATTCCGATGTCAACCTCGCTTCATATGGATCCCATACACTGGCAGCATATTCCAGATGAGGCCGAACGATTGAAAAATAACGTTTTTTCACTGTGTCATCACATTTTCCGAGTATTCTCTTGATATAGCCAAGCTTGAAGGTAAAACAATTGAACATAATTGAAGGTAAAATAGCGGGATAATTCCCCAGAGTAACACCAGGAAGAAGTTCATGAACGTAGTATAGAGGAAAGTACAAAGGAAGAGATATTGGAATAAGAATGGCTTTCCCCGGAATAATTATTGCATCAAAGAAAAGAAAATATCTAACGTAGAATCTATTAAATACTTGGGCGTCGCCATCACTGAAGGCATGCCATGGGGGAAACACATCAGGGAAATAACTAGTGTAGCAAACCGTAGATTAGGATTCGTAAAAAGGGTTCTAGGCAAATGTGTTGAGAGAGTTCGAGAAAAGAAGCTATTTGACACTTTTCAGGCCTCATTTAAAATATGCCGCTAGTATATGAGATCCGTACGAGAAAGGATTGGAGCGAGTGCAAAGGAGATCCGCTATAATTGTTAAAGGCTGGTATGATAATTGTATAAGTGTTACGAGTTTAATAGAAGAACTAGGATGGGAAATACTATCAACACGCAGGTTAAAATTTAGGTTAAACCTTTTAAGTAAATGCAAAACCGATTTGTTCACAGATCACGTTAGATATATATTAAGAACCCCTGCGTATTATGCTAGATTTGATCAGATTAACAAGATTAGATGGTGTGTGGCAGGGGGTGAAGATCACCAAACATGCACTATTGACATGCAACTAGGATATTTAATGGAGACATGCTAGATAATATGGTCACATGCAGCTAGATGGTTAGTATCTACACAATAAGAAAGATATTTAATGGAGACATGAAGGATATTTAATGGAGACATGCTAGATAATAGGGTCACATGCAGCTAGATGGTTAGTATCTACATAATATGAAATGGATTATTGGTTGTTATTACATGCATCATGCACTACAGACTACTCTAACTATATTTCACCTACCTATCCCTTTGCCACGCTGCCAATTGTTCTCTCTTATAGTACGAGGGAAAAATGACATTTTAAATCTATCGGTACGACAATCTATCTCTCTAATTTTGTTAATATGATCAAACCTAGCATAATACGCAGGGGTTCTCAATATATATCTAACGTCATCTATGAACAACTCTGTTTCGAATTTACTTAAAAGGTTTAACCTAAATTTTAACCAGCGTTCTAATAGTAATTCCCATCCTAGTTCTTCTATTAAACTCGTAACACTTATACAATTATCATAACGGCCTTTAACAAACCTAGCAGATCTCCTTTGCACGCGCTCTAATTCTTTTATCATACCTTCCTCGTACGGATCCCATATACTAGCGGCATATTCTAAATGAGGCCTGACAAGTGTAAAATAGCTTCTCTCTCGTACTCTCTCATCGCATTTGCCTAGAACCCTTTTTACGAATCCTAATCTACGGTTTGCTACACTAGTTATTTCCCTGATGTGTTTCCCCCATGACATGTCTTCAGTGATGGTGACGCCTAAGTATTTAATTGAATCTACGTTACATATTTTGTTTTCTTTGATGCAATAATTATTCCGGGGAAAGCCATTCTTTTTCCAAAAATTCATAATCGTGCATTTCTTCAAATTTTATTCTAGTTGCCATCTATCACACCAATCATCAATTGCATCTAAATCCTTAGCTAAAAACTGGATGTCCTCTTCATTTCTAATCTTCTTGTACACTACTGCATCATCGGCAAAAAGACGGAGCTTGCTATTTTTTACTACTGTATTTAAGTCGTTTACGTACAGAAGAAATAAAATTGGGCCTATCACGCTTCCCTGGGGAACACCCGATGTAACTTTTACTTCGCCGGAGCTGACACCATCTAATACCACCCTTTGAACGCGTTCATGTAAGAAATCTCCTATCCAGCCTACTATATTACTGTCTATTCCGTATGATGCTAACTTCGCGAGTAACTTACAGTGGGGAACCTTGTCAAAAGCTTTTCTAAAGTCAAGAAACGCTGCATCTACCTGTACGTTACCTTCTCCGGAAACTAAAATATCGTGAACAAAAAGACCTAATTGAGTTTCGCAACACCGTCCTTTTCTGAACCCATGCTGGTTTGTTATTAATAAATCCTGGCTGTCGAGGTGTCCCATTATTGATGTAACTATCATATGCTCTTTAATTTTACATGATAGTGACGTTAATGATATTGGTCTATGATTACATGGCTGTTCCCCATCTCCGCTTTTATAAATTGGGGTCACGTTTGCTATCTTCCAGTCTTTGGGTCTACGGTCTAGAGTCAACAAGGCTTCACTGCAACATGACTCGTATTCCTGTAGGAGCTATCATGCACGTCAAAAATGGAAAACTCAACTCACATTTTTATAATTATATAGCAGTGACATTCGGCTCCCAATTGTTTATCAAAAAAAGAACAAGTAACTATTTTAAAATTATATGAAGCAATTTAAACTGGCGTTAATTGACTAATCCTGATAATTTTATGGCAAAGCTGAAAATGTGAGCAATTATTCTTAGTATTTCGCTTCTATTAACTGGCACGGTGGCAGCCAGAAATAAATGAATGCGTGCAACGGTCAGCCATCATAAGGCCGTGGTGGCAAACATCTCTAAGGGTTGCAAGGTGAGCATTCTGGGATTTTTACGAGAGAACCTATCGCGTGCGGCGTGCATGTGAACCCCCCTACCCCTAAGCTATCCCCCCCCCTGTTCCTTCAACGCCCAGCAAGTATGGTTATTAACTCGGGTTAGAGTCCGGGGAAACTTTCACTCTCTTGCCCTTTTTATAAAACTAACCGCAGAAACCAGTGCTCGAAGGTCACCCATGGGCCAAGCGCCGATCCATGCTTCTGCAATGCCATGCATAAACACTTCTACCCATATCCCTTTCCTCCTCACCTTCCCCATCCCACCAAGAGTGGCTGAATGCATTCCTTTCCCTTGCTCATGTAGAATTTAGACGCCCAGAAATCACGTAGTATAATTTTAGTTTTTTGAAAGACTAGCGCGATTCTTTCCTGAACTTCTCCACGACTGCTATGTTTTATCGCTTGGTTTTAATACCTAACCCAAAGGTTATGCATCGGATGCATTAAGTCTTTGCCTATCAGACAAGTGATAGGTATATAGTGATAGCGTCTGATGAATTAAGTCGACTTGCGGTGCAGTCTTTACACATCTTACCCATATTTGTGGTTCGCGTTTTATCTGAAATAGAAAGCGACAAAGGCTGACGGAAATGGTCAGTTAATTTCCCTTCTGAGAATATTTTAATTTTCCATCATAATTTCTGATTTTACAAGTGCCTTCAAACTATATATATATATATATATATATATATAACCAATTAACACATTCAACCTGAAAGACGCGAATGTGCGTCCGTAGTATTTACCAGGATGCCGGAGGAAGCACTTTCACGTTCATAACAAATGGTAAAATAATGCCATCCGTCCTCTTGTCACATACGATTGTTAACACAGCAGCTTCCCAGTATTCATGCATTGTAATTAGAGGAGTGCGCCGTTTAGATTTTGTCCATTAGATCCAAGCTTTTATGAATGAAATGCCGAATTAAAAATTGTAGTCGTTAACTTATTGCTTTACAACTGTATCTATATAATTTGGTTCCTTTTAGGTACAATTATAGAGATTACTTCGCTCATTTGTTGCTGAGGTATACTATCCTTTTCATTGATATGATCAATAACTTCTTTTCACCAACAATCTGTCGAAAAGGCATAATATTTTTAATATTTCGTCATCAATTCACTATTCATGTTAATTAATTTTTTTAAGTTAAAATTAATTTAAAAAAATTGTTTCAACTTTTATCAATTAATGCCGTAGTACTAATCTCTAGAAAAATAATATGTGCTTTAAATTGAAACTAGGTCGATCATTAAAAAACTCATGCGCTTTTGAACAGAGCTCTTTTCCCCGCTCGTCTCGTACTGCAAACCTGACACGCCAGACGCTCTGTTTAGAATTGATATTGGTAACCAATGGTGACCGTCAGATTCTAAAAAATGATCATTACATATGAATCACTTTAGCTGTTCTAGAAGTTGAAATTTCATTAATATGAATTTCATTTTTTGGATTTTGGCCAGCTATTTGGGATTTGGGACCACTGTTCGTTGTGACGATGATAAATACATGACGATGGCACCCACCTCAAATTCGGATATCCGTGAGATTTCTTTTACATATTTTGTGAAGGTTAAAAAACATTTGTGAAGCTAGTTCTCGACATATGCGGGCATACATAACATGCATATTATTCGTTTAAACACTTAGCACGCTAGAAGGGATACTTATATCGGGAAAAATTGGCAAAAGACTCCTTTGAACGCATTTTCTCGGCACCAAATTGGTTTACACTACGATTCTCATCACTCACCGATGTCAATAACGTCAATTGTAAAAGCTATACCCATTTACAATCACTGCAAACATACTCGCGGTACCAATGTATCAATGGTAAAGTCACGTATCTTTGCCTGCGAAGAAATGGCAATGCTGAGAGGGATATGGACAGTGAGGAAATGACTAAATCATACTCAAAACTCATTCAAACTTCCCGCAGTCAGTCACCTACCGCTACGATGTTGCCATTTTTCCGGCAGTGGATCACCACGTTTTTAGCTATGTTCGCAAAATTGTTCATTTTCATCGTAGGAAGACGATTAAAAGATGTACTTACTCGTACAATTATCGGGAGTACGATGAAGACATTAATTTGTTGTTATGTGACTTAGTTTTCAAAGTTTAAATAATAGTGAGCACGGTTAATTTTGGGGAGGGAGACCCCCACTGCGTGGGTCGAGGAGAGAGGCCGGCGATGGGTCTCCGCGTCCGAGGAAGGGTTAGGGATTAGGACCGTCCGCGAGGTTGACCCCACCCAACTTGAGACTACCTGAGATGTGGCCCCAGATATTCGGTTTTAACCGGTTTTTTTAAGTGGTGACTACTCACACCTCGTTCAGTTATGAAATAGGCAATAGGTAGCTTCCATTGAGTGAAGAGACCCCTGATCATAAAAACTGCGGCATGTATTCCCAGCCTGTTACTTCTCCCAAGGAGACCCAAATCTTCAAATCCTACAATTTAATCAAGAGCTGGTGTGTACTGCAGGTTGGACATGAGTGACATTTCATCAAATAGCAGCACACAATCTCGGCTGTTTTCTGGCATGGTTATTACCTTACTCCTCAAGCGTTGGAGGAAGACCTCATCAAAGCCAGCCATGCACTTTGAAGGTCTCCTAATCCATGTGCGTACTGTCTTCTTTGAAGGAAGTACTATTTTCTCTAAAAGAAACCGGTAAGCCGCTGGTGACTTAAAATTCAAGGCAATGGTGAACTCTTGCTCTTCTTTTCGCCACGAGTGTCTCTTTTTATATTGTAATTGCATTTGAACGAGTAGAAATCCCTCCATAGACTTGAACTTCTTTGGCAGAAACCGTGCATCCATGGGTGGTGTGAGTCCTCGCCTATTCCACTCCTCTTTTCGCCTTCTACATTTTGCTATTGATACTCACAGTGGAGCCATGGTTTTGCTCTGCTTTTCAATTTTTTCCCGAAGTTTCTTCTTCCAAAGAGTTTTCTGTATGTGCTGCTTTTCATCTGTTTTCTGCGACCTCTTATGTGACGTCCCAATTTCCCCAATTATATTTGGAAAACGTGGTTTGGTCACGACATTGGTAATTGTTTTTGGAGTAACAAATCAGATTACACAGTCACCGTTGTCAGCGTCTTTTTTTGGAGTAGCTATCTCTCGTTTCTTATATGTTTTCACCTTTTCTCCTTCAGACTTGCCTTCTGTAATTTATATTGATGGAACTGTAGGGGATATATATATTTATATTGAAGAAAAATCGTCGACTCTGGTAACTCCTTCCATTGGTCTTTCAACGGGATTAGGTGCCAGAGGAACTGCGCCTTTCTTGAGGCGCCCACTTGACAGGATATCAAGCTTTGATAAGTGTTTGTCACACCACATTTTTAGACTCAACTCCTCTTTGGATAGGTCAAATAAATCAGGATATCCTGTTGCAAAAAATAATTGTAATTAGCTTATGATTTTTATCCGCGATAGATATAGTTACACTTAATCTGTCCGCGAACCAACGCCAGAAATATCTGATCAGTATCCGCAAATTAATATCTTTTTGTATGCTATGTGATTAGTAACACATATCTTTATAATTGAATATGTTTATCGCAGTACCTTCAAGTTAAGTGGCACTTTTTCATGAATTACAATGGATGTACTATTTGGGTTTAAATTTAAAAATCCCAATCCGTAGTTACCCGATCGCTACTTGGGTAACACTGCTCTGCATCAAAAATGATGTTTTCGAATGAATGTGTGTTCCTAAATGAATTTTTTGCGCTGAGTTGAACGGTGTAAATCGTTTTTTCTATCACGTCAGGTTTTTGAGAAAATCAAGAATTTGTGTTTCATAAAGGCCCCGTCTGTGTACCATAGTAGGACATGGAAAGTACTGAGCGTTATAGATGAGTGAATGATGATTGTGTTGTACTCCTAAGGCCGGTAATACACATGGCAGATTTATAAGCTACGGAGAGTTTACCGTCACCACTCACAGAAATCTAGGGTTTACACACAGAGCGGTCAAATCTTCGTCGCCGTCGTACAAGTCAGATGAATACTTTTGTCGCCATACGGCTCAGAAGGCACTTTGTGTAGTATGAAGTGGTCAGAGAGAAAATTCTAGCTTTATTGTTATTCCGTCGTCGAATGAAGAGAAAAGAACAATAGAAAAAGCAATAAATACTCAAGCAACAGTGTTGCACTCACAAGAGCTTAACTTGCACTGAGCAAAACAACTCCAAACGATCCGTTCAGTGCATAAGCTCTAACTTACTTCAGTGTGCTACTGCTGGAACAGCGGCGACGACCAATTTTCCGCGGCAGAAAAATCCTCGTGTGAGCAACCAGCCTAATGGTGTGGTGAACTGAACGGTTTCATTAAGTGACAAATTGTGAATTCTGACTGCAATGTCTTCACGTGGCTGCAATAATGACCCAAACACATTTTGTTACGTATGTGGAAAGTACATTTTGTGTAAACAAAGACTGAACATGACACCATTCGTCAAAGAAGCCTACTTTGTATATTTTGGACTCGTACTTGGCGATGAAATAAACCATGGGCACCCCAGAAAGTATGTTAGACTTGCGTTGAAGGATTGAGGTTGTGGATGAATGGAGAAAACAGAATTTTATTTCACTCTTCCAATGGTATGGATGGAACAATTAAACCATACAGATGACTGTTATTTTTGTGAGGTTAAAGTGCAAGGTTTTAGTGCCAAGAACAAAATTGACATTGTTTATCCACATTTGCGATCCACAATGAGACCAATCAAACATAACGAAAGCCTACCTATCCCTTCTCGTCCATCTGCAACCTGTACATCGCCTCAAATGAAAATTGAAAGTGATACAACAGACATCTGTGGATCAGATACAGAAGAGTTTGTACCCAGTGCAAGCGACAATACCCCACATTTATTTAGTCAGACCGCATTGAATGACTTGGTCCGTGATCTTGCGTTACCAAAGGAAAGTGCTGAACTGCTAGCTTCTGTACTGAAAGACAGGCATTTATTATTACCTGGCACAAAAATTTTCATGTTACAGATCCCGGGAATTGTTTCATTATTTTCAGAAGAAAGGTCTATGATCTTCTGCAATTATATACCGAAGCTTGTAACGAGGCTTGGTGTGAAGTACGTAACTTCTGAATGGAGGCTTTTCATAGATTCTTCGGTAACCTAAGGCTTTTTACTCCACAATGGTAATGTCCTTGGATCGGTACCAATTGCTTATTCAATTACATTGAAAGAGTCATATGAGAGTTTGCAGTTTATACTGCAGTGTGCGAATTACTCCTTGTTTGGGTGGGTTTTATATGGTGACTTCCAAGTTATCAACCTTTTACTGGGACGTCAAATGGGATATACTAAAATGCCTTGCTTCCTGTGCGAATGAGATAGTCGAGACCAAAAAAATCACTGGCAAAGGAGAAAGTGGCCAACCAGACGATCCTTGACACCCGGAACCAAGAATGTTGTTAACGTGCCCCTAGTCGAACCCAAAAAAGTTCTTCTCCCTCCCCTTCATATTAAATTGGGTATTATGCGTCAGTTTATGGGTGCCCTAGATAAGGACGGTGAGTGTTTTAAATACATATATGGTGTTTATCACAGAATGACCCAAAATAAGCTGAAAGCAGGTGTTTTTACTGGATCTCAGATCAGGAAATTAATGTGTGACCCCAATTTTGAGGATACAATGAGCCAAACAGAAAAGAAAGCCTGGCAGAGTTACAAAGATGTTGTGAAAAACTTCCTAGGGAACAGAAGAAGTCCAGATTATAAAACAATTGTGAACACCATGCTGGAAATTTTGAGAAAACTAGGTTGTAATATGAGTATGAAGTTACACTTCCTACATGCTCACATTGACTATATTCCAGATTGTTGTCTTGGATTTTACAGCGAGGAACAAGGTAAACGTTTCCACCAAGATTTCAAAGACATTGAAAGAAGATACCATGGTGGCTGTACTACTAATATGATGGCAGACTACGGTTGGTTGAAAAGGGAAAAATACTTCTCAGGCTCATGGAAGAAGTGCAAAAAGAAGAAAATTTTTGCCAATAAAATAAAAGGTTAGGTCACTAAATTATATCAATTGTTATTACTTATTGTAAAATGAACTCGCTCTCTGTTTAAAATTACAGGACTCTAACATACGCCAAGTTTATAACCATGACAATGATCTTGAAGAGGGATATAAACATATGCCGGTAATGGATGAATACAAAATTTTGTTTTGATTTTTAAAAAAATCTGGACGTGATAGAAGAAAACTGATTACACATTTGGAATCAGCATCTCAAAATTAGGGGGAAACGATAGTAAAAACCAAAACATCAAAAAATTGTTTTCAAAATGCAGAGCAGTGTAATGAGTGAATAGCCATTTAAATTCTGTACTATGAGCATCGGCTGAAACAGAACTATGGACTACTTTAGTCAGGATTAGGCTGCTTCCAACATCGGGTTTCACTCCGCCATTCGTCAGATCCCTGGATACCTCACCCTCCACCTCCTAAGTTGCACGTAGTGGCCCATGTTGGGACCAATGACATTTTGGGTCGGAGATCAGAGGAGATTTTAGACGGTGAGAGATCTACGCTCCGAGTTCCGCCGTATTCGCAGCGACTCTGGAACTAATGAGTCTCACGATATGCAGCTTGGTACCAAGTACGGATCGGGGTTCGACGGTTTGGAGCCGAGTGGAAGGCATAAACCGCTAAAAATCGCTCGGGTGTCCGCTACACGGAAGAGGCATCGCAGGAAGTAGCGCGCAGGATATTGGAGCATACCCGTCGAGTTAAGCATAGACCGTAGGCGAGAGAGAAGGTCAGTTAGTGAGATAGAATTATGTTCATTCCCAGAAAGATAATAAAGAGTATTCAGAGTTTAGGGCCGAGGAAAAGCTTAATAGATGACAACAAAATAGAAATTTTTAGGGTAGAGAGCTGGACAGTGAGTAGATCAAATAGTTGGTTATTAAATAATGGGATCACCGTAAATAATTGTAGTAATGAGAGCTCTTTTAGAAATCAGAATAGCTTAGTATCCGAGCGAAATAGAAGCGGCTCAGGTTCATTAATAACTTTAATTCATTAATGTTTTAAAATACTCTAAACAAGGACGCTGTAAGTTAGATCCAAAGGATTCAATATCCGTAGTGGTCGTCAGTTGCCGTAGTCCAAAAAAACAAAGTCCCAAAGTTTCACCATCTTAAGCACGGACGCTGATGTAGTGATAGAAGCAGAAGGCTAGTTGTCAAGTGAAAATGGCAAGATCTTTCCAAAATCATATGCAATGTATAGAAAAGATCGATTAGCGAGAGAAGGAAGAGGTGTGTTTATAGCTGTAAAAGATGAAATCGTAAGTAGAGCCGAAATATTTCCAGAAAATGATGTAGAAAGTGTGTGGGGTTCCATCAAGTGCTCGTCGAAAAGAATTTTTATATGCGCATTTTACAGGCCACCCAATTCAAGATTAAACACAGTTTTGCAGTTAAAAAAACGGGCGAAGCAATTCATTAATCAAAACAACGAATGTAATATTATTTTCTGAGGCGATTTCAACATTCCCTCGATGGACTGAAAGACGTATAGTTTCAAAAATGGCGGAAATGATAAGTAGTTGAGCGACACTCCTCTCTAAACACTTGCATCAAACTCTTTGCATCAATTAGTAACAACACCTTTCGAGAGGAAAGAACGTTTTTGTTCTTTTGGCGACAGACATACCTGAAAGCGTCCTTAATGCTAAAACAGTGAACAGAATTAGCGACCAAAAAGCAGTAAGTGTTAAATTTCGTGTAAATACTGGCAAAAGGGCAGCCACAAAAAGAAAAGTGTACTCATACCACAAGGCGGTTCGATTGCTTAAAACAGAAACTGTCAAACTCTTAATGTAATTTTAGTGATCTAAGCCAAATCCATATTACAAACGCATAGAATACATATCGTAACATCACGCGACTAGCCATTAATAACGCAATACCAAGTAAAAATAACTGAAAAAAGTCAACACGGAACCTTGGTGGTATAATGCAGACGTCCGGAAATCTCTCAAGCGACAAAGAAACTTGCACGCGAAAATGAAGAACGCCCATCAGGATCTACTAACGTGGAACTTATGAAAATTTATGATAAATATAAGAGAGCTAAAATAACGGCAAAAGCGGCCTTAAGAAAAGCACTAATGGAATTCAAGAGTAAAATATTAGGTGAATGTTTGGAAGATAACCCTATGGCATTTGGGTCTTACGTGAGGGAGGTTCAAGGGAATAAATCTACAGTTACGTCACTGAGAGAAGGTCAGGAAGAGTTGGTGATAGATTAGAAAAAGCAAATATCCTTAACACATTTCTTCAAGTATCTACACTTCATGCCCTCATAATAACGCCGTTACATTGCCTTGCTTATACAAAAATCTAACTCAGTCAATAAATCCTGAAATCCATTAACCCCTAGAAATCACCTGGTTCCGATGAAATTTCCGCAGGAGTTTATAAAGAATCAGCGTCAGAAATAGTACCGTATTTGAAAATAATATATGAAAAACCGCTGACAGAACATCGTGTCCCTTACTATTGGAAAACCACGAACGTTACTTCTATATTTAAGAGCCGCGATAAGGAAGATCCTAGTAACTATAGACCAGTCCCTCACGTCCATCTCATGCGAAATATTAAAACATATAATCGTCAGCATTATTATGAGGTATTTTGATAGTCAGAACTTGTTAATTAAAAACCAGCATGGGTTCCAAAAAGTCAGGTCACGTGAAACCCAGCTAGCCCTCTTCCTTCACGATGTCCTTTCCTCTGGAGAAGGGCTTACCCAGGTAGACGCGATATTTTTAGATTTCAAGAATGCTTTTTATAAAGTTCCGCGTTCAAATTACTTGCTAAGCAAAAAGCCTAAGAAAAAGTTTAGGGAAGTCAAAAGCATGAAGGTAATAAATGGAGAGAATGCAGCATAATTGTAGTAGCTGTTTTAAAAGCATTCTTTGGAAAATGAGGATATAAAAAATAGGATTTAACAAAAGAAGGAGGCTAAGAAAAGGTGGGATTTATCACGTAGCCTAGAAGACAATAATTTTATCTCTTTGCATTAAAGCAAGCCAAAAGATCTGTGGTGAAAGCGAAAGCTGAGGCGGTCAGTGAAGCATATGAGGGGCAAAACAGAAACCAAGGAAGTAGAAGGTTATTAGAAAACTAGGGCAAGAGTCAATGCATTACATCTGTTGAAAAGATGAAAGATGAATTTAAATCAGTATAGCAGGAGCCGAATCAAAACTGAATAGATTAAAGCAGTATTTTGGTGGGTCACTGAATGAAGGCTACGCTTGGATATGGAGATTTGTGAATGAAAAGTTAGGGTTTTGACGAGGGAGAGGAAGGACCACCACGACGAAGGCGATTGACGGAGAGAAAAAGGGAAACACAGTCTGAGCTACATATGATATTCATTGACTTCGGGAGAGCCTATGACAGAGCTCCCAACCAAGAGGTATGGAGAGGAATTAGCGAAAAGGGAATTTCAGAAAAGTAGGTGAGGATGGTAAAGGAGGAGTATGAAGAAGCAGTGTAAGCAAGAGGAAAGAACTCCACTGCATGAAGAAAATCTGAGAGAAATATTTCGGGATTGAGAGGCAAATGAAAGAGTTGTCCAAGATATCTTCTGGAAAAAAGTAGAATGTGCACTAAAAATATGAAAAATGAAAAGGCTGCTAGCTCGGACCAATCCCAGTTGAAAAATAAAAAAGCATTGCAGATAAGAGAATTGACATTCTATGGGATTGAAATGCGTGGCGAATGGAAGAGTAGCATATTTGTCCCTATCTATAAAGAGAATTTTAAGATGGGAACTATAAAAGAATTCGGATGATGTCCCACTCAATGAAGACGTGGGAAAGGATCATGGAAGGAAGTCTACACTTGGATATGGAGACCTTTGGTGAACAATTAGGCTAGGGAGAGGAATGGCCGACACGAAGTTTGCACTGAGGCCATTAATGGAGAGGTTAAGAAAAATACTGTCTAAGCTACATATGATATTCATTGACGTCGGGAAAGCCAACGACAGAGTTTATCCCAGCTCAGTTTTCCCAGCTCAGAGGTATAAAGAGGTATGAGAAAGCAGAGAGTTCCTGAGTGAGCTTCGAGGGTTGCAGTCATATTTGCCGACTGGCCATCCTTTGAGAGAATAGACAATATCCCCACTGGAACTCACTCCTCATTGACACGCGTAAAAGCCTTTTCGCACCGGTCTTTTCTTCTTTCCGTCGTTCTACTCTTATTACAAATGGCATGCCTAAGGAGTGACACCAAAAATCACAGTCGCTACTAAATTCCTCATTTAGAATTGCGTTCAAGCGCATGTGTAAAAGTAGTCTACGCTGGCTAAAGGGTTGTGACCGAGGGTAAGATTAATTGGGCCTTTTCTTTTACATGTACTCAGGGAGGTTATCTAGAGTTATCTCTCTTAAAATTTTTGGGTCGGTCTGAAATAACTCAGAAAACGTATCTAAGAAACCACAGTTTTCTGCACTACCCGATTCTCTGAACAAATAATTGTCAGGAGTCTTTTTTATCGATGCCTCTAATGTATCAACTTATTAGCCACTAAACTTACAAAAATGCGAGTTCATTTAATATATTTAAACAAAGGCATATGGATTATGACTCTTCTCAATGAAGTGTTTATTTTCAAGTGTATGTAATAAGAATGAGTCAAATCCAAATGTCGATTCTCGATTCCACCGATTCTAAGGATTAGATACACCTTATATTAGGAATAAGAATCGATGGAATCGGAATCGGGAATCGATTTGAAAGAATCGGAATCGAAAAAAAGTGGAATCGACCCATCCCTAGTATGTACCAATTCACAGGTGCGACTCAGGGATAAATTATACACACCCAATTCTATTCTATTTTTGATTTTATTCAAGAAAATAGTATATTATTTTTCCTCGTTATTTCTGCGAATAAATCTGGTTGCGCATATCAGGGAAACACTCATCCCCTTCGAACGTCTGAATCTTATTTTCTTGCCATCATCAAAATTTGACGTGACAAAACGACGGAAGAAGGTGCGCGATACCGTAGCGAAAGAGAATTGTTTTCATAACATAAACAAAAGAAAATTTTGCCGGCCTGGGTGGCGACAGGCTGCAGTCATAGCCTGCTAACCTGTGGGTCGCGGGTTCGAATCTCACCTGGGTGGAATTATCACCACTCAGGGCATGCATGTTTGTGTTCGTCTTTTCACCCGATCAAAATCGGCCCAAGGTGTTTTGTATTCGGAGTATTATGATACAATTAAAAATAAAACTAATTTAACGGAGAGTTTTGAAAAATCACATATCACTTACGTTATTCATTGTGTGGAAGAAAAATGTATTATTATTTGAATTAGAGAAGTAATCTAGTATTTTTTTCTCCTTTACTCTCAAAGCTGTTATTTCTTGGGGATTCTACGAACCGCGGCATGATGCACTACATCCTGGAGCGACTAAACGGCTCATTGGGAGCGTGTGACAAAACTCACTACATCCGGGTGTACGATGGCTTGAACGAGGGCCGCACAACCTTCACTTTCGCCTACTATCCCCAATTCTGGCTCCCCTCCGCGGAGAGACCAGCCTTTGAGAAGACACTTGATCACCTTCTAATTAAGTGAGTAAACATATGCGAGTGTATGATCTTTTTTTATTACGTAAGGTATCAAAAGTTTCACAAAGATATTTTTCCTCCTTAAAGGTCTCAACCTCTGAAGAACAATAGCAACACGGTCCTCATTGTTGGCGGGGTGCAGTGGTTATCTACTCATCACCTGCAAGCTCTTATCCGAACTCTACACAGGTCAGAATTAACGTTAATTCTTCATTTTTATTGCTGAAATTATCCATATTACCTCCTAAATAATCAAGTTCACAATTTTCTCATGCATTCTGTACCACAGCTGAATCAAATCTGACCAAAAATAGAATAGGATGGGGTGGTAATTCTGGGTGGGTGGTTTTATATTTGGAATATTCCAGAGGATTTATACTTACTTCCATTTAAACCTACATTAACCGGTTAATTACCGGAAGCTATTTTAGTCGCCAGGCATAAATATATTTCCAAAGAATGACCAGTACTGGCATGAGATGCAGTATTGAAGGTAAAATATGTCGTCTTTCGTTACTTTGTGGTATTCCGTATTTAATAAAACAATGGATAAGTAATAAAAACTTTTACTAAAACCACAGATACAAAAATTAAAATCACAATTTTAAAAGCACGACCCGGGTTTCGGCGCTGAGCACCATCTTCAGGTGAAGAAGTCCCGCATGCGGTCTGTATATGTATGTATGTACATCAGTGCCTCGTCATATGGCTTAAAATTGGGGAGGTGGGAGTAGGTGCTTGGGTTAGGGGGTGGGGTTTATTACTGTTGGGAACTATGGCGAATGTGGGAGGAGGGAGCGGTGAGGTGAAGTGCTGGTGGATGACCTTGAATGGGTGTGGGGTGGAGCAGAGACAATGACGGCTATGTCAAGGATAGGGGAGGAGGCAGGATAAAAATATTCATTAATTAGAGCGACCTTAGGGTCGTGCAAACATTTTAAAATTTCTAGTTGTTCCGCAGCGTCCAACTCACGTCTATCACTGGTCAAATGTAAAATACTAAAATCAAAATCACTGTGGTGGTCAGAAGTTAAAAGGTGTTTGGAAAAGTTACTATTTTCGTCATTGCTGTTTATAAAAGCATTAAAATGTTCTTTAATTCTTAAATTAAAATTGCGGGAAGTTTGTCCGACATACACTCCATTACATTCACCACACTTTAAAATATACACACCACTTTTCTTCTCAGAGTCTATTGAGTCTTTGCATTGCACGAATAGAGTTTTGAGAGTTGACGGGGGCCTGTAGGAAATGTATTTATCTCTAGGGAGGGTTTTGGCTATTCTAGTTGTGGTCGGTCCAATGTACCGAGTGAACACTACTGCTTTGTATCTTTTTGTTTTTGACCAGAGGGAAAAATGGAACTCAGAGTGATTTTCTTTTGCTTATTGTGGATTAATTTATCAGTTAGGCTGTGTGTGTAACCGTTCTCCTTCTATCTGCTTTATGATAAGTACTTCTTTACAGAACTCTTCTTTGGACAGTGGTATATTAAAAAGGCGATGGATCAGTGAGTGAAATGCCAGTAATTTTTTGGATACCAGTGTCTTGAATCGGCTGGGATAACAAGGTCCGTGTATGTGGGTTTGCGATAAATAGAAAAATGGAGTCGATTGTCTGACACTGATATGGTTACATCAAGGAAGTTAATTTTACCGTTGGACTCTTTCTCGCAGGAGAAGGAGATTTTGGAATGGAAACTATTTAAAAACGAGTGAAAGTTGTCCAATTGTCTGGTCTGTGCCGTTCCAAAGCAATAAAATATCATCAACGTAACGATGCCAGTATAAAATTGAATTTAAAAGCTTATTCCCGGAGTTAAAAAGATTATTCTCGAATCTGTCCATAAAAATTTCCGCCGAAAGTGGAGATATCGGTGAATCCATAGTCAAGCCGTCTGTCATAGAATAAAATGAATTGTCGAACATAATATAATTTTGAGACAGGCAGATCGTGAGTAGTGATATCATTGATAACAGGCCCAGTTGAAAAATTGCTTAATTCCAAGTTGGTAACACGGCTCTTGAAGCAGATGTGACTTGAGAGCTGATGCGTTGTCAAGGGCAAGGAATTTAGGAAACCTACGTTTGAAAGTGAGTACCGATGCAACAGCTCCAGCAATGACCTCTCACGAGCCGGTTACGAAACAGTGAAGTTTAGAAAATCCCTCAATCAGTGACAATTTGGACATGCTAATGGAAGAATCAATTCTGGGTTTAAAATTTTCACTCGGGTGACCTTTCCTCACCATGTCATAAATCTCTCTCTTCATGTCCATTGACCACCATTCCCTCTTTTTTCAGATTTTTGGTCATCCCAAAACTAGAGCTATCAAAATATTGGGATAAACTTAGTCTGCCATCACAGTCAGACATCTTCCCTTTCTGGATATTTTAGATTCCCAAAACACAGCAGCTGGCCTTTTACGAAGTCATTTGAGTATAACAGTGGACCATGAAAAGAGAACCCGCTTTGTACTTTGTGTTTCATTCTTTCCGACCATGGTTTTGACAAAGTTTTGTCATTATCAAGGCCAAACACAAAGGAAAGTATAAACCGAATTCTCTTTTCGCTTCTCCACAAAGTGAAGCTTGAAACTTTAACTTGATAACAGTGGATCTTTTTCCTATTTCTGGACAAACTTTCTCACTGTAGGATGACTTTCGGTGAACACAGATGTTCACGAATGACAACGGAATGCTATGTAAGACACAGGGAATTACACGATGTTACACAAAAAGAGCTCAAAAGAGATTATCGACGACGAAATTGGTAATATTACGAATAAAGTGAATCGTTAATATATACAAAGAGAGCATAATTAACTTTCTTCCAAGTTTTCCCAAAATTTTTGGTCGGGAGAACAATCGAGACGATGCTTCGATATCGGTATAAAAGTGTAATGTTTGTTGTTAACTATAAATTATTGAACTCCCCAGCAATATTCCATTTATTGTAACTCGTAACTTGAAATATTCCTTTCGTGTACAAGAAAAACTTCGCCGGCGAATGCCAGAGGAGCAAAATAACCACTCACCTTATGATTTAAGGCGGTTTCCGACGCAATATTACTTAAGCCAACGAATAAATATAATTCGTCTTTGGGTTGAGGCAAAGAGAGTGAGTGGGTTTCATCAAAGCTTTCTCTAACAGACTGAAGGCCTGATTCTCTACCTTTGATCAAGTAAGTGGAGATTCCATGCGTTTAAAATTATATAGAGGCAAAGAAATTTCAGAATAACTTGATGTAGAAACCTTTCATGCCCAAGAATCTGCTGCATTCTTCAATTTTCTCGAATCAGGAAAATTTTCGGGAGGCTTATTCATATCAGACAATCTGTAGAGTTCTATTTTTAATCAAGTGGGCAAAATATTTTGTCATATTTTTCCAAGCTCTGCCATCGATTCGAGAACATTAGGTCCGGCAGCACGAAGTTTTATAAGAATATCATTCTTATTTACAACTTGGTCCGAGAATTCGTAGGGAAAATACATCATTGTAAGTATAAACACAGGAACAAACTGATACCCAATTATTTCATTATTAACCGAGATAAAACCTAGTTAGTGTAGAAAATCAAAATTTGCTGTCTAGTTAATTGATAGGCGGCGAAAAAGTAAAAATGCAGTATAGTTCTTTGATTCCTTTCGTATATGAATTTTACGGAACTGCGAATTAATATCAACAACGGTAATATAGTTAAAATCAGCGAAATGCTGAAAAAACGTTCAACAGTAGGAGGAACACCTATGAAATCGCATTTGCCTTCAATGATCTATAATTAATCTTAAAAGTTCATAAAAAATCAATTAGAGTTATAGACTTTAGTTATACCTTCATCAAGCACTGACTGAATATATCTCTTCATTATTCGTGATTTTGGTGTTGAAAGAGAATACCGGTAATTTTCAATCGGATTGGCATTATTTTATTTAATTTAGTGGATGATGAGAGATATTACATGCAGAATTGACTGCCTGAACAGGAGGCTGTGGGAATTCTGTGTAAGCATAAGAGCAGAATTCGTTGATCTTCGACCGGTGCTCGGATCGTGCCCTGCTCCCCTCAACCTTTCTGGGGTGCATTACTCCGCCCGGGCGTCAGAACGGGTGGCTCATAGGATTTTTGAGCATAGTCGGTATTTTTTAGGCTAGAGGGTAGGTCATTCAGTGGGATTCAAAAGTGTGGGACCCGATAACAGACTCAGAGTAAATCCGTGTCGCGTAGGCCTTCATTGATGAAAAAACTTAAGGGGAAGCACTAATAAATAAATGCTACTTCCATGGCGAAAATAATTTCAACACGCGCCCTCAAGATAACTGCGAAACTTCAAAGAAAAACGCGTTTCTCAGTGGTTTCAGATAACATCAAAAAGATAACACACAGAATTACCGAAATCCTCGAACCGACATTCATCAACCTAAATGCGATGTAAATTTAGCAATAGTAAATTTCCGTCGCGTAAAGATAAAACGTGCCGAAGTTGAGTATATATTTGAAAACGCAGATAGAGTAAGTAATTGGAACAGAAATCTGGCTTGCAGAGGATATTAACGATAGCGAATTTTTTCCGTCAAGATATAAAATCCATAGACGTGATCGACCCGATAGGAATGGCGGCGGAGTATTCATAGCAGTTAAATCGTATTTTAATAGTACCGCACACATATTAGACGACAATGGAACAGAGAGCGTTTGGTGTACCGTTAAGCCACAAAACAAAACAAATATGCATATATGCTCATTTTACAGGCCACCAGATTCCAAAGTCGACGTTTTGTACAAATTAGAAACTCAATTAACATCATTTACCTCGAAAGATAAATAAAGCGTGATAATTATCGGTGGGGATTCCAACTTCCAGGCTATAAACTGAAAAACCAATAGCTTTGAACCAAGTTCAAGGAAGCGTGATATAAGCGAGGTCTTACTTAATACATTTTCACACCACTCTCTTACTTAAATAGTAAACGAACCTACGAGAGGTAATAAAATATTAGACCTTTTAGCTATTAGTCACCCTGCAATGATTACATACGTCGATATCCTCGAAGGCATAAGTTATCATAAAGTAATTTTTACGCCTTTGAAAACAACAGTTGATTCAACTGTAAAGCCCAAACGTAAAGTCTACTTGCAGGAAGGTTTCTCGGGTTTTCCACCGGTTGATATTCTGCATCTCTCCCGACGTTTCGAACAGCGACTTGCTGTTCATCCTCAGGGGATCTTCTGAATGCCGTATTCTCAAAGTGGTCCGGTATATATACATCCCGTTCATGGTCAGGTGTAATCTGATTGGCTCTCGCGTGTTACGCTTTTCCCGCCATTTTTGTCATATATAAAGGTGTTCACTATTGGTTTCCACGCATTGCTGATTTGAAACCCGGTGTCTCTGTTGATGTTGTTGCGGTTGATGCGGATGTGAATGGCTTCCTTGACGAGGCGGTCCCAGTAGCCATGTGCACGGCAGAGCAGTTTCGTCTCCTTCCATTGTATGGCATGGTCCTCATTGATACTATGCTCTGCCACCGCGGATTTTTCCGGTTGGGCCAGTCGCAAATACCTCTGATGTTCTTTCGTCCTCGTTTCAATTGTCCGACTGGTCTCTCCAATGTATGTCTTCCCGCACTCACATGGAATCTCATAAACTCCTGGTGTCTTCAGACCGAGAGGATCCTTCACTTTTACTAGTTGGTCTCTGAGTTTTGGAGGTGGTAAATGAACGGTCTTAATATTGTATCTGTTAAGGATACGTTGGATTTTTCCCGATATGGTGGAGACATAGGGAAGGAAAGCTTTGGAGATAGGCTTTTCTTGCGGCTCCCGTATGCCGTCAGTGGGCTGTCTAAAGGCCCTCTTCAGGGCCATGGAAATTTGAGTTTCACTATAGCCATTTTTCCGAAACGTCTTCTTCAGATGTTTTATCTCATTCGGGATGCTCTCGGTATCAGGAATGTTCTTGGCTCTGTGCAATAGGGTAGACAGCACCGCCTCCTTCTGTGATGGGTGGTGGTGACTCAGATTGCTCAGATACAGGTCCGTATGAGTCGGTTTCCTGTATATGCTGTGTCCCAGGGTTCCATCTTCCTTTTTCCGGATTAAAATGTCGAGGAACGGGAGCTGGCCATTTTCCTCTTTTTCCATGGTGAATTTAATGTTAGGATGCTGGCTATTCATGTGGGCGAAGAACAGGTCTAGGGCGTCCGTTCCGTGTGGCCAGATCAGAAATGTGTCGTCCACATATCTAAAAAAGCATTTGGGCTGCAGTGGAGCTGAGTTGAGGGCCTGCTTTTCGAAGTTTTCCATGTAAAAATTCGCAATTGCTGGGGATAACGGCGAACCCATGGCTACACCCTCCGTTTGCTCGTAGAATTTTCCATCGAAGGAAAAATAGGTCGAAGTCAGCACATGATGGAATAGCTTGACCGTGTCAGAGTCGAATCTTTCTGCCAGGAGTCGCATTGTGTCAGCCAATGGTACACAGGTAAAGAGTGATACCACGTCCAGACTGACAAGGATGTCAGAAGTGTCCACTCGAATCTCCTTTAATGTCTTGACGAATTCCAGCGAGTTCTTGACATGATGGTCACTAACGCCCACATGTGGTGCAAGTATGCCGGTTAGATGTTTAGCCAAATTATAAGTTGGCGAGCTTATGGCGCTGACGATTGGTCTAAGTGGAACTCCTTCCTTATGTATCTTCGGTAATCCGTAAATTCTGGGAGGCACCGGTGCTTCTGTTCTAAGGTACCTTGCTGTCTCAAATGGGATTCCCGCTTCTTTGATGAGCTTGATAGTCCTTCTGTTTATAGAGTCCGTGGGGTCCCGTGGAATTCTCTTGTACGAGTTGCTTGTGAGTAACTCATGCATCTTCTCATGATAATCCACGGTTTTTATGAGAACGGTAGCGTTGCCCTTGTCGGCTGGTAGGATGGTTACTGCAGTATTTCTCTGTAAGGCTCGCAGAGCAGTCCTCTCTTTGAAATTGATATTGGACTTGGGCAGTACTGCTTTCTTCAAAGTCATGGATATCTCAGCTCTTATGTCTTCCGCGGCGTCCTTGGGTAGTTTACGCACTGCTTGCTCTACTCCACCGATGATGTCGCTAAATGGTATTGATCTTGGCGTTGGTGCAAAGTTCAGACCCTTAGAGAGAACAGCGATCGTGTCTTCGTCGATCCTCTCGTCAGTAAGGTTTATAACCAAACGGTTCCATGGCCCTGAAGAGGGCCTTTAGACAGCCCACTGACGGCATACGGGAGCCGCAAGAAAAGCCTATCTCCAAAGCTTTCCTTCCCTATGTCTCCACCATATCGGGAAAAATCCAACGTATCCTTAACAGATACAATATTAAGACCGTTCATTTACCACCTCCAAAACTCAGAGACCAACTAGTAAAAGTGAAGGATCCTCTCGGTCTGAAGACACCAGGAGTTTATGAGATTCCATGTGAGTGCGGGAAGACATACATTGGAGAGACCAGTCGGACAATTGAAACGAGGACGAAAGAACATCAGAGGTATTTGCGACTGGCCCAACCGGAAAAATCCGCGGTGGCAGAGCATAGTATCAATGAGGACCATGCCATACAATGGAAGGAGACGAAACTGCTCTGCCGTGCACATGGCTACTGGGACCGCCTCGTCAAGGAAGCCATTCACATCCGCATCAACCGCAACAACATCAACAGAGACACCGGGTTTCAAATCAGCAATGCGTGGAAACCAATAGTGAACACCTTTATATATGACAAAAATGGCGGGAAAAGCGTAACACGCGAGAGCCAATCAGATTACACCTGACCATGAACGGGATGTATATATACCGGACCACTTTGAGAATACGGCATTCAGAAGATCCCCTGAGGATGAACAGCAAGTCGCTGTTCGAAACGTCGGGAGAGATGCAGAATATCAACCGGTGGAAAACCCGAGAAACCTTCCTGCAACTGATACACCGGGAAAACCTGAGATCATACGTAAAGTCTACTTATTTGAAAAATGCGACTACGTAAAATTCAGAGAGACGTTAGAAGCTTCATTCACGAACTTTGTTTCCACAATGAAGAACGAGAGCACCGAAGTATCATGGAGATATATTTTGTAGTTATTACGTTAAGGAATCGATGAATACATTCCATATAAATCCAATCAGCAGAGTAAAGAACCGCGTTGTTATAACCACGAAATAAAGCGGGTGCTCAGGAAACAAAGGCAACTACACAATCTATATAAAAATTCTATCGAGTTAAGTAACAAAACAACAGAGTTTGCGGCGAGAGAAGTATACGTTGCTCAACGCTCAAAAACGAAGAAAATCATGCGCGCTACTCTACGAAACTTCAAGAATAAAATTCTCGGTAAATTGCTAGATTCACCGAGAATTGTACCCCAAGTTATTCTGGTCTTACGCGAGAGAGCTCCAGGGCAAATCTTCGTCAGTAGAGTCTTTACTGAATACCAGCGGCAAAGTGATCACCAACAGTATCGACAAAGTCAATATACTAAACCACTACTTCAAAAGTGTATTCACTAAAGATGACACAATTCACAATTTAGACATTCCTGACTTTAACGAGCCGCTGGCTGACATAACAATTCAACGTGATGGAATAACTGAACAACTGCGTTCGATTAAAAGTAACAAGTCCCCTGGACCAGAAGGAATACCTGCACGCATGCTCAAGGAGTTAGCGCCACAGAGTACACCATTCTTAGAAACTAATTTTAACAAATCATTATCCGAGGGCAAGGTGTCCCAAGATCGGAAAACAGCCAACGTCACTCCGATATTCAAAAAATGAAATAAAAGTGACCCAGGAAATTACCGGCCAATATCTTTGACATCACTTTTAGGCAAGATTCTCGAACATACTGTCGTTAGTAATATTATGACATTCCTAGATAATCGTAACTTCTTACATGGCAGTCGGCACGGCTTCCGTAAAGGCAGGTCCTGCGAAACACAGCTTAGGTACGCTCTTCCTACATGATATCCTAAAATAAGGTGAATCGATTAAGCAAGTTGACGATTCCTCGATTTCAAGAAGGCATTTGACAAGGTTCCTCACAAAAAACTCGTATATAAATAGCAATCATGCGGAGTTAATATAAAAATAGTGAATTGGATTAGTGACTTTCTCAGTTATCGAAAACAAGAATCAGTTGTTGATGGTTTTACCTCTGATATGGTCGAAGTCACGTCCGGTGTTCCTCAGGGAAGTGTGATCTGCCCTCTTTTATTCCTTATCTATATTAATGATCTAAGTTCTAGAGTTAGCAGTAGATTAAGATTATTTGCAGACGATACAGTTATCTATCGTGAAATGAACGAAGATGCGGACTTTGAAACTCTGTCATCGGACCTTAACAACGTTCATTCGTGGTGCCAGGAGTGGGGTTTAGAATTAAATATCAGCAAATGCACCACAGACCACTTCCTGCGAAAGTCATCTCAAAAATGCCATATCTATACTGTGGGTGGAGTAAACATAAATTCTTCAGATACAGTAAAATATCTTGGAATTGCCTTAACATTTGATAAATCGTGGGGATTACACATACAAAACATATGTGGTGCCGCATTAAAGGAACTAGGTTTTGTTAAGCGTATAATAGGAAGGTCCTCGGAAGAAAAAGTAAAAGAGAGATGCTTCTCGCTCTGATTAGGCCCCACCTCGAATACGCCGCGAGCATTTGGGACCCTGGTCAAATAGATGTACCTAAAAAATTAATAAAATACAAAGGAAAGCAGCGTGCTTCGTTTAAAACTGCTACGAGCGTACATATAGTGTCTCACAACTTTTAGAAGGATTGAGGTGGGAGCCCCTAGAGACTCGGAGGCTACACGCTAAGCTTAGGGTGCTTGATAAATTCAGAACTGATATTTTTCAGAGCGACATCGAGAATGTTATCATGACTCATCACTCTATCTCCAGGTCTGACAGATGCAATAAAATAAGAGAGATACTCTGCCGAACAGGTAGGCACAAAAACTCGTTCTTTTCGCGAACAATAAGTTAACACACAAAATTGAGCTCCATTAAATACACTCCTATAATACATGTCACCATTTCATCTCTAAAAAACTTACACCTTTGCATGGCTGGTGACCTAAAACCCCCTGCCACACGCCCATGAGGCGGCTGGCGGGGTATTATGCAGATGTAGATGTAGATTGCCAAATATGAATGAGTAAGAACTTCTGGATGTTGCAATAACAAATTGCTTAAACTCACACAGCAATTTAGTGCTGGGATAACCGGTCTTCACGCACACGAAAGAACACAACTCCGTCTGATGAAAATATACCTTGATAATGATTGCAGTGTTGTCGAAACCTGGGTGGGCAACAAGCATTAAAAGTGTGGAATGTACTATGATATTTATTTTCGTCATGTCAATGACAATTTTCCTTAAAGTTCATATATATAGAAGAGAAGGTTGTTATCAAGGTTATGAAGGTGAAGTGAAGGTTGTTAATTGACGTCAGGTTCGGTCAATGAGAGTTGGTGGGGGGAATGGTATAGAAAATAGAGGTGACTAGGAAGGAAAAACACATTCATTAAAAAGTTTTTCATTTTTTTTGGTAACAACATCCACAATATCAAATTGTTCAAGGAAGTCCAATTTGGCCCCTTTTCTCTCAGTGTGGTACAATTCAGACACAAAACGACTTTCGCAGTCATCCTCGATTAAGTGTATTGCAAGCGTCGCAGTCCCGTTTATTAACAGACATTATTATAAACAAATTATCGGGAAAACTCCCTAATTCTAATGATATTCTCGTCAAGAACGTTTCTTATTGGTGCCGATATGTCGACGATGTGCTGTGCGCATGAATTGGCAGCTCCATCAACTAGACAGGTTTTTGTTTTCCTTTTTTTTAACCAATTTACACCATTTTATAAAATTTACAGTAGAGACAGGAGAAAAGAAGACTAATTTCCGTTACCTAACAATAGATATAGCGAATGGCGACCAGGAATTCTCAATCTTCCGCAAACCTACATATACCGACGCAGTTATTTCTAATGATTCCTGCCATCACCATTCGCACAAGTTCTCTAGTTTCTACTCCATGATTCTCCGCCATCCATAGTACTATCCGAGCCCAACTTCCAATCCGAGATGAATATTATCAAATTGATTGCTCTCAATAATGGATACAAGGCTGATTTAATTGTCGAAATATCGAGACGTGTAACCAAGAAAATTTGTCGAGTTACCAAGAAAATTTGTACATTTGTATTTGTAACCAAGAAATCTCGTACCTCACTTTTAACATGCATGACGAGCCACCCAAACGATGTTGTAAACTTTTCTTTCTAGGGAACATATCGTATTAATTAATTGACGCCCTCTCCTGGAAGGAATTCAGTGTTTCTTTTTACACCCCAATAAATCTGGGGCAAATTATTATTCAACTCGAAGGACGAAGTGACACGGATAAATTTCTTAGATTAAGATAAATAGTTCTAGGTTTGAGAAATTTCTCGTCGCATATTTACAACCGGTATCTTTGATGGTGCAACAGGACGCCAAATGAATTTTATCGGAGGACGTGACAAATTAATTTCATGAGTTTCACATTAACTCTTCAAACTCTCAGCTGGCTGGCGAGTTTGACAGTTTTTCTTTGGGCATATACTGGCAATATGTCCAAGTTTATGACAATGACAACTAATTTGGCCTCCAAACCACAAGTGAAGCATTTGGGAAGTTTTTTTGGAGAATTTTAGAGTACTTAGTGCATTCAATCTATTACTTTCAACTTTTACTGAGTCTCACTTATGAGTCTCACTTACACTTAATTATGACAGGCTGAGGGAAGATCATGATGATTTAGTGAAAGGGTTTAGTCGTTGAGTTATTAAACTGACGATTTGATACTTTCCTGCGCCGACACATGGATCGAGTTGCGATTGGGATATAACAAATCATGTTGAGTCTCACAGACGAATTGAAACTTCTTGACTTTGGTGGTGACTTAGTGGTAAAATTTTTTATCACTGCAATGTTAATTGAGAATAACCAGTGGTCTTTGCGTAGTTCTCTCCTCATTTGGAATCTGCTCATACTAATTTACGGAAATCCCGGACTAATGAAATCAGTGGGAAGTTTATTTGAAACTGGTCAATATGAACGAATGGTCGAAAGTACCGTTACGCCGATTATGTTGCGTCTGCTCTCACAGCTCAGTACATTTAGTGCTTTAAAATACTCGTCTCTTAAATACCGGTACTTTTGAATTCAAGCATTTCAGGCGTAACCTTGTGTTAGTCCATTATTTAATAAATAATGACAATACGAACTATGTTAAAATCCACAGAGTTCTTTATTGGTACACCTAGTTTCAACGCTACTGCGTCATCTTCAGGTACAAGCCTTAAATCCATAGTGAATGCTGAAAAGGAAGGGTAATGAGACGGAAGGAAGAAAGGATTAGGGAGGATGGGGGTATGATGGGGGAGGAATTGGTATATTCCGGGAAGGGAGGTGTGAGGGTGATGGTTCAGTGAGGGGCAAGCATTTCTCGGGATTATTTAGGGATAATTGGAAAAAGGTGGAAATATACAGGACAGTGACAATTAAATCCAGAATGGCTTCCATGAAAATCTATTTGTCTTGCTCTTGGATTGGACTCCCTCTTAAATTCGTACAGTCGATTCCTATCCTCAATCCTTCCCCGCTTCCCTAGTGTTCTCCCCTCTATAACCCTCTTCAGCATTCCCTCTCCTTTCAAAACGTCCTCCATCCATCTCTTCAGCCTCATCCTCCGAACCTCCGCCACCAGCTTCCTCTCCTCTACAACCATATCCAATACCTCCTCCTCCATCGTCTCCACCTCTCGCCACCCAGGCCACCCTTTTAATCCATCCTTCTCTACACCCACGTCTCAAACGCCTCACGTCTACGAACATCCTCCCTTCGCAATGACTGAACAAGTCTCCGACCCGTGCAGCGCCACGCTCCATATTACAGTTTTCACCAGCCTTTCGTAACGTCTTCCATCAGACTCCCTTTCTTTTATTTCCTCCTTTTTGTAAATGCATCTTCAGCCATGGCATTTCTACATCTTATGTCCCTGCCACTAAACCGATTCTTCTCCAAAATTCTACCCAATTATATAATTGCTACCAATCCAACGACGCTTTCAACACCTGCGATTCCTAAATTCAGCGACTCCTGCGAGCAACTTCTGCCAGCAAACTTTCTGTCACCACCTTCCGCTGCAACCTTCCCCTCAACCTGTTCTATTTTGCTTAGATAGCAGTTGACGCAAGACAACTACGAGGAAACCTGAGAATCTTGGTGCAAAGGAAAAATCCCGTATTGCGCGGTTGGATACCAAAATCAGTTTTCTTAGCTCCTATTAAAAACTTCGACTGCATAAATATTTATGCGCTTATTTTCCTCCCTTCAAAGGCAACAAATCGCCTTTATTCCATAACTCACCCATTCCACTTTCATTCTTGCCAAAAACCTCCTATTCCACTGAGGCATACCTTACTGCACGCTCTCTTTTTCCTTGAGACGGCGTGAAGTGCACATTGCATAACTGTTTTGGCAGAAAAAGGCCGGCATTAGGCACTTTGTTAAATTAGTGATTGATTTGGAGTTTTATAAAGTTACAACACAGGTTGGCTGACACTTGGTTTTTAATTCGTAAGCTGGTGAAATATATTATTTTTATTAGTGGTCTGTGATGCATCTCTATGTAGAGCAGCGTCAAAATGGTATTCTCTATGTCTCTCTGACAACCCTGAACTCACCAGTCAATCCAAGCCTGGCGTGCTGCCTCCGAGTCTCCATTGCCTCCCAACCTTCTCTCTCTTACATACATACATACTCAGTGGCGTTCGGATGCTTTTGACAGAGCTCCCGAAAAAACAGAGTTTTTTGTGTGTTATTTTCATCTTACATCTGTATTTTTGGTGTCCACGTGTGCGTGAACACCTACTGCATCCCATCAACTCATCCTCATCTGTGTGGTTACCATATTTTTTACTTTTATTGGTGGTTTTGTGTTTGCCGACGACTCGCTTTGTCTTTGACGGCGAGTCCTCCCGCCGTCCGGGCGAAAGCCCGGTCGGACGCGGCGGGTGAAAGCCGGGACGAGTGCCTCGCTGCCACTTCGAAATCAGCTGCCAGCACCATCTCAACTTCATCATCTACTTCAACTACTTCTTCTTCATCATCCACGATGACTTCTACCACCCCTGCATCTCCTAGGAAGACGAGCAATGGATCACCTATTCGCAACTTTCAGCTCTTGAACTCTCCGGACCACACCTCCATGAATCAGCCTCCCAGCACTCTATTACTTCGGGAGCATGGATTGCTCGTCACGGCGGCCAGTGCTTCCGTCACCCCTGTGCACTCCCAATCCCAAACTAGCCCAATTGATAATACGTCGTTAATTACGAGTGGCATTGTGTCTCGCCCAATTTCACGAGCTAGTAGCCTAGAGAACTTCGACCAGCAGGACTCATTCAAACCCATGCCCGAACCGTTGACCTTGAAGGAGAGCTCTCAAAACTCACACACTACAGCTGAGAGCGAGCTCACCCGCCCTCCACAACCTGATCTTATCACCCGCTCCTCCGACTCAAGGGAGGGACTCCCCTCCCCTACCCCCACCTCCCGCTCCGCACGGGAGGCCTCAAAACACCTCGACCCCACCCCCAATGCCGCCACCCCCCTCCCTGCCTATCCTCGCGCAGGCAGGTACTCGTCGGTCGCTAAGCAGCGCGCCGACGCCGGTCACTTCCCGAACCCTCAGAGCGAGCGTGGTTTCTCCGCGGACGGAAAAACCGTCTTCGCATTTCAGACAAAAAAATTACTCCTCTTGCAGTGGGACCCAACAAAAAAATGGGTATTATACTGCCTGCATTGCCTGATACCTCCATTCACACGTACGTGATCAAAATAGGGGAAAAGCTAGGTGGTGGCGGAAACATAACTCACGCTACGCGTCTGCCTCACCAAAGAATATGCATTTATTTGAAAACAAAGGAGCTGGTTGAAACATTTCTAGTGCATTATGGTGGTATCACGATAAATAATACCTGGGTAGAGGCAAGGGGGATGATCACTAAAACCGAAAAACTATTCCTCTCAAATGTTCCGCCTGAGGTCGCCGATGGCGACCTAGCGGAAATTTTGAGCCAAGCTGTAAGAGTTGTGTCACCTTTTTATCGTCTCTCCCTTAACATTAAAATGGAGGGCTTTGACCATATAAGCTCATGGAAGCGGATGGTCTATGTGGTCAGGCGTGACGGCATAGTCTTTCTCGATTCATTTTCGGTGGAGATCGGTGACACTCCACAGAGAATATTCCTTCAACACAATGACGGGAAATGTAATTCCTGTAAAGAACATGGTCACAATCCTAGGGATTGCCCCCGCATTGTCCCTCCTCAGGAGGAACTTGAAATGCTGGTCCCCGAATCTGTTCGGGAACGACGACTGAGGGAGGGGGGACCCCCCCTTTCCCCCTCAGCCTCCTCCCCTCCCCTCCCATCCTCATCCTCTGAGGGATCCACTCGGTGAATCATAAGATAAGGACTACGACTCAATCTATTTCCTCGCTCTCTCTCTCCTTACTAATGCTGATGACCTATATGACGAACTCCATATTGGCGATTTGACAATACACTTCTTTCGAGTGACGCATATTGTCACCATACTCGAGTCTTGTTAAAGTCACTCTATTGTGCCTCAAACAAATTGGGCCCATGTGCAGACTGGGAACTTATCAAGCGAGAAATAAAGGAACATGCAATAATATACAAAAGAGGGCTCCGCTTGAATCAATGGGGTTATATGGGTGATGGCTACACTGACAGAGAAGCTAGGGCACTGGTCGCTAGGGCTGGTTGGGAAAACATTGTAGCCAATGACACGCCTGCTGCCGCTCATCTGGCTCAATGGGCATCCAGAGCTATGCCCAAGCCCTTAGCCAGATTAAAGATCGATGGAGAGTGGGTCGATGACTCAGATATTTTAGTCTCGGAAGTAAAAACGCAACTTGAGAAAGTGTTTTCTGAACTGTTTACACCGAGCACCTCCTTAAATGACTCCATTTACTCCACATTAGATAAGCTCCCGGAAGACCTTGCTCCAATAATGGATGCTCCGGTAGAGGACAGCGAAGTTCTCACCGCCTTAAAGAGCCTTAATAAAAATAAGTCCCCTGGAATTGATGGCTTGATTCCAGAATTCTATATGAAGTTTTGGGATACGCTGAGGGCACCTTTTATGAGAATGATGAGAGAGAGCTTCTCAAGCTGTAAACTCCCGAGGTCAACAAGTACAGCGATTATATCGATGATTCCTAAATCTTCAAATGCTGAGTCCGTAAATGATCTGAGACCACTTTCACTGACCAATGCAGACTACAAAATCATCGCAAAAACACTTGCTAACCGGCTCTCTGGAGTCATTGACTCCGTTGTATCAGACGAGCAATCCTACTGTGTTCCGGGTAGGACTATATACGATGCCATATCAGTTGTCCGTGACCTCATTAGGAGGTACACTGAGACTGATGAGCCACTAGCCGTACTATCGCTGGATCAGAGAAAGGCCTTTGACTACGTTAGCCATGACTACTTATTCTCTGTACTAACTCACATGGGCTTTGGACCAGTCTATATCAACATGATCAAAACCCTTTATTTTAACGCCAAATGCATGGCCAGAGTAGGTCCAGTTTTGTCTGCCCCTTTTTCCTTCAGTCAGGGAATACGCCAAGGGTGCCCGTTATCTGGACAGTTATACACACTGGCCTTTGAGCCCTTCGTGAGACTACTCAAGTCAAAACTAACAGCAGTCATTATTCCCGGCACCATTAACACTAGCACGGTCGTGAGTGTTTATGCTGATGATATCAACATCTTCATCACCGACGAAACTGATTTACAATCAGTTATGGAAACATTCGATACTTACTCACTACACAGCGGAGCCAAGCTCAATATTGGAAAGTGCCACGGCTTATGGGTTGGTCGCTGGAGAGCTAGAACGGACAAGCCCCTAGGTATCAGGTGGTCGACAGATGGCTTTAAATGCCTTGGCATTTGGATGGACGCTGACCAGCGCTCCGAAGATGCGGTCATTGAGAAAGAGATATTCAATAGAATTAGTCAAGCCATCTCACGGTGGAAGTTAAGGGTTGGATCAATGTCCCTCAGAGGTAGAGTCCTGGCGTGTAATCAATATATTGCACCCAAAATATGGCATCTATTGCAATCGTATACACCTAAGGAACCTACAGTCCGCAAACTACAAGCCATGCTCGTAGACTTTATCTGGGGCCAGAGAAAACATTGGGTCTCTGCCAATATGCTGATGACACCAGTCAAAGAAGGAGGCCTGGGACTAGTGGATGTGTCGGCCAAAATATTGAGTTTCCGATTCCACCTTGCCCAAAGAATACTGTACTCAAAGCAAAGTATTCCATGGCGAGTACTCGCCTTGGAACGAATCGGAGCTGAATGGCTTATTAAAGACACATATCATATGTTTTTAAACCCAGAAACCATCACAGCTGGACCAGTGCGAGATCAGTCATGGAAGCTTGGAAAGCTTTTCATGTCATTCCCATGATACCGCCGACTGCCCGGGGAGCTGTAAGGCCTTTTCCCACCGGCTGGCCACCACCTAATGCTCTACCTACCGTCCACTATTGCAGTAGAATGACAGAAAGAGTTATAACTCTTCCCCTCCCAAAACATATAATATATCGGGAGTCGATATACTTACATCATAGAGATCAATGGCCCCTTCAACCTAAACACGCCGATTACAAAGTAGAGTGGACTCTTTTGAGAATGTGGCCGACTCTCGGCGTGGATGCAGACATTGCGTGGAGGCTTTGCCATGGGGCATGGGCCGATGGCGTCTTCCTGCATCGCGTGGGAGTTGTAGCCACACCCATTAGCCCATGGTGCCCCAACATAGAGGCAACAGATTGGCACCTGGCATTCATGTGTACGAAGGTCAAACCCTTTTGGAAGGCAATAGTGAGGGGCGTCAAACACCTAACTGGACGTGATCAAGTCCTTCTTATAGATTTATACATGGGGATGACAAAGAAAAGCAGCTTCGATCTCAGAACCACTGCGCTAGTCAATTATATTATCACAACTTCAAAGGCTGCCATATATCAAGACTTAACATTGTTTTTTAAAAAGAAAAAAGAGGATGTTAACTACTCACTGGCGCTGAAAAGAAAAATTAGAAAAAGACTCAAGACTGAAAAGGGATATCACCGGGCCAACGGTACAACTACTACATTCCAAAATATCTGGGGAGTTAAAGATTTCCTGGTAAACAGTGCTACAGGAGAAATAAATGAGGAGTGCCCGATATTCACGTAATATGTAAAAAAAACATGATATCCACGTGAGAACTCGATATCGGCTAGCTAGAAACTCCCTTATCTTGAGTTATAATAATAATAATAATAATACATACTCTGTGGCGTTCGGATGCTTTTGACAGAGCTCCCGAAAAAAACGAGTTTTTTGTGTGTTATTTTCATCTTACATCTTTATATTTGGTGTCCACGTGTGCGTGAACACGTACTGCATCCCATCAACTCATCCTCATCTGTGTGGTTGCCATATTTTTTACTTTTATTGGTGGTTTTGTGTTTGCCGACGACTCGCTTTGTCTTTGACGGCGAGTCCTCCCGCCGTCCTGGCGAAAGCCCGGTCGGACGCGGCGGGTGAAAGCCAGGACGAGTGCCTCGCTGCCACTTCGACATCAGCTGCCAGCACCATCTCAACTACATCATCTACTTCAACTACTTCTACTTCATCATCCACGATGACTTCTACCACCCCGCATCTCCTAGGAAGACGAGCAATGGCTCACCTATTCGCAACTTTCAGCTCTTGAACTCTCCGGACCACACCTCCGTGAATCAGCCTCCCAGCACTCTATTACGTCGGGAGCATGGATTGCTCGTCACGGCGGCCAGTGCTTCCGTCACCCCTGTGCACTCCCAATCCCAAATTAGCCCAATTGATAATACGTCGTTAATTACGAGTGGCATTGTGTCTCGCCCAATTTCACGAGCTAGTAGCCTAGAGAACTTCGACCAGCAGGACTCATTCAAACCCATGCCCGAACCGTTGACCTTGAAGGAGAGCTCTCAAAACTCACACACTACAGCTGAGAGCGAGCTCGCCCGCCCTACACAAGCTGATCTTATCGCCCGCTCCTCCGACTCAAGGGAGGGACTCCCCTCCCCTACACCCCCCTCCCGCTCCGCACGGGAGGCCTCAAAACACCTCGACCCCAACCCCAATGCCGCCACCCCCCTCCCTGCCTATCCTCGCGCAGGCAGCTACTAGCACACTGGTGCGGGACGCGGGAGCGAAATTAGCGCCCGGCGAAAAGTTCAGTCGCGCACACCGCCGCGTATGTTCCGCGGCGTCAACTGGACATGCACGCACGTTACGGATTCACTCACCGCTTGTAACAGGTCCCAATAATTTTCTAAACAAGCACATGCTATGCTTGCAATGCCTTTTTCTTCGTCTATGTGCAAAGTTTTCATTTGCTCGAAAACACTGATATACCTATTGAAATACTTGACAGATGTCCTAAGCATAATTTTGGATGGTTCCCTCTAATTCAACCAGAAATTCAAAGGATTTGGGAGTTTTCCAATTATCAGGCCTATGTACACAGAGGTGTAGAAAAGCTACCTTACGCATGAAATATCATTTATTATCACAATTCACCCTCCCTTTTGATCGGAACATTCTGTGCATATGGTTTTTTACCTATGGCTCCGATGCACAGGTAGCATTACTTGGTGTCTTTCTTTTCTTTTGGGCTTGATGGTAAGAATAAATTTAATTATTAAAAAATAACAAATGAATATCTAGGGTTCCACTGGAATGCTACTTATATTTACATCGATTCCGTTCCAAACAGTGTCCTGCCAATCGAGGCTGCACATATTAACTGATGTTAATATACTTATCAAGGAAGTAAAAATATTTTTTGTAAATCAACTGACATTTTGAATGGCAGAAAGGGCAAAATTTGATGAAATCCGCTGCTAACACAACTATTAGAGCAATCACACAACCTGACGGCGCTTCCTGGAACGCGAGCGAAACTGTAGCCCACAAAAATGAAGGAACGCGGGAAAAACCCGAACAGCCGAAGGGAATACAACTTTATGTTCTCGCCATCACAGTCTCAAGACACTTAAATAAACTGCTCAAACTGCAATGTTACTAAGTATCACAAATGGGAGATCCGTGGAAAGAATTGCCGCGAATATGCCGGTTTCAGTTGCCAGAAAGAGTGTAAAGATTCTTACATTTCGTTTACTAAGTCGGATCGGTCTCCAGGACAGCGTGTCTGTGGTTAATGGATTAGACGAACAAACTCAGATTGGTAGTGTAAGTTAGACTGCTTTATTCGGAAATCAATGGCAGAAGAACTACAAATTAAATCACGAATAATGAAAAATTATCTAGAACGAGGGACTGAATTACATAGCATTCAAACGCGAAGCAAAGATACGTCAGCCACATTTGAAAACGTTGGCACTCAGTGAGCTTGACCGTGTTCTTAATCCTCCTCGTACATGCAATACAAGGTACAATGGATATTTCGTCAGGAGAAGAGGAAACTCTCCTTCTACTAGCATTAGCCGAAGACGAAGATCATGAAAGGTATTAAAATTAATATAAATATATTACTGGAGTTCATATTAACCTGGTTCTTAATTGACATTTGATAAGGAATATTTGACATACCTACTAATTTGATCCTATTCACCCATAGGAGAAAAAAGAAATGGGTGCATGATATAAACAAAGAGCGCTCAACGAAGGGGGAGTTTGTTACTCTAATGCCAAAGTTAAGAGAGGACGAAAAGAGGTTTTACACCCATTTCCTAATGACCAGCGTATGCTTCGAGGGGATTTTGAATTTAATTGAAGATGATATTCGGAAGGAGCACACCAATTTCCGTGAGGCTATTTCTCCCGAGGAACGACTTATGATTACTCTGAGGTAAAATTATAACTCTGCAGCAATTATAATAATTTTTATTTTTAATACTAACAACCAGGTAGGAATTGAAATTACGAGCACATTTGAGAAAGTAACAAAATCTGATTGAGGCATAAAGTGATTGACGGCATACAATTATAAGGTTTGTCCATAAAATGACTAATCAAAGGGCCTACTTATCCATAAAGTATCGTATGCATAAGTAAGAACTCACAATTCCACAAATGTTTTATCATCACTGACTACAATGCTCTCATTAATTTCCTTTGCACTACTTTCCGCAATCTGATTTTCAAATTCATTACATGTAGTCGTTTGTTCTGAAGGAGGACACATTGAATGAGACTTCATTTAAATGCTGGAGCTATTCTTCCATTATAATTTGTGCGATTTTATTTTGGTAAGAGCTAGCCTGCGAGGAGAAAATTTCTTCACGGTTTTTGCATAACCTATGAGTATACGCTCCAATTCATCCATATAAGTATAACGGCGTTTATTTTGAATAAGGTCCATCACTTTGTCCACTGGTGTTCTCTCATTAGAAGTGCTGGAAGCCTTTCTTTTCCTTAGAGGAGCCTCTGTTGTTGGAGGAGATTCTGGGTCTTCCAATTCAGAATTTTTGGGCCGGTCGGGATCATCAGTAGCTATTGCGTCGGTCTTCAGGTTTTCCTCTCCTTTGCCTTCTTCCACCGAAATCGGATTACTCACATCAGACTCAGAGTTCGCAAATGAAGTTCGAAGAGCACCAGGCATGGCCTTTCAAGTTCGGGACAATTTTGTTAATTATTTTGAAATCGAATACCTTTCGTAGTGTGAACTTATTGCTCTTCTTCACCTGTGAACTTATTGCTCTTCAGACCATTTAATTCTCTCTCTTTTTTTATTCAATTTAATTCTCTTCATGTTGTGACAAATGGTATCTTTGTGAATGTGATTTGATTTTCGTTCTTTGAAATAAAGGTTGTTACTCAATTCCTCGTTCGGTTACATCGACTCGAAATCAATCCGTCTCCATTCCTTCTCCTTATGAACGGCTTTGATTACGCACTGCTATGAAAGGATGAATGAGGGAAGCTACTTAAAGACGGCGCTGGGTGCATCAAAATAGTCTGTCAAGCCTTTCCTCCTGAGGATGCAAAGGGATTACCGCAATGATTTCTGTTCACGCAGGAACACCTCTCAGCAAGATAAAACATTTGGCGTCAGTGAAAGTCTGTGAAATATTGTACCAATTTCAACTCGCTTATGACGTACTATAAAATGCATTAAGATCGGTAATTATGTTTATCCTTGAATAGCCATCAAATAATAAACTGTTGTCGATAGGTTAGAATGAGTTTGACTTTATGGATTGACTTTATAGCTAGTTACTTCATGCTACGATCCCAATTGGATTTCCCAACATACTGAAAGATAATTTCAATTCCATTCTTGTGTGTTTCGCGTCCAGTACATATATTTGCTACAGAAAAATGTACTTAAATTAGGAATGGATACCTATTGACCTACGGTCCAAGTCCTTCTATGATAATATGTTCTTTATGAAAATCTAATCTTGTAAAATTTTGGTAAATAATTGAATTCCATAATCGATGAAATATTCGAAGATACCATCGGTATACAAATATATGCTCGTAGTGTGCCCTATGTTCGTATGTGCCCTATGTTCGTATGTGCCCTAAATATTTGCATTGAGCTAATGTCTATATCATTAGACATGAGCACTTTCGACTCGAGATATCAAATTTTGCTTCCAACTGTTTGTTAATTAATAAAATTACAAGTCATTTCGTTTGGTTAAAATATAGATGTAATGGCAATTAATGCATTAGTTTTTAAGACTCATCAGTAGATCCAAAATGCGACGCTATCTCCTCCCATGCAAGGTCCTTTTTCCTGTTGTTTTTGTACTCCGGGTGCTCCAGGTTGTAGAGCAAGGGATACTTCTTCACCGTTTCAATCAACTCTTCCGTTGACATTCTCACACTTCTGTTCAGTCGCGGGACGCGGGAAATACTGCGCGCCGCGAACCGAAATTTATTCGCTGCGGTCCCGCGTCCCGCAGTGCGGGATTCGCTTCGGTGTGCACGCGCTCATATCTCGCCACGTATTTTCGTCCCGCGCGAATTTCGCTCCCGCATCCCGCTCCCGCGTCCCGCGCCAGTGTGCGCTTACCTTAACTCGTCGGTCGCTAAGCAGCGCGCCGACGCCAGTCACTCCCCGAACCCTCAGAGCGAGCGTGGTTTCTCCGCGGACGGAAAAACCGTCTTTGCATTTCAGACAAAAAAATTACTCCTCTTGCAGTGGGACCCAACAAAAAAATGGGTATTATACTGCCTGCATTGCCTGATACCTCCATTCACACGTACGTGATCAAAATAGGGGAAAAGCTAGGTGGTGGCGGAAACATAACTCACGCTACGCGTCTGCCTCACCAAAGAATATGCATTTATTTGAAAACAAAGGAGCTGGTTGAAACATTTCTAGTGCATTATGGTGGTATCACGATAAATAATACCTGGGTAGAGGCAAGGGGGATGATCACTAAAACCGAAAAACTATTCCTCTCAAATGTTCCGCCTGAGGTCGCCGATGGCGACCTAGCGGAAATTTTGAGCCAAGCTGTAAGAGTTGTGTCACCTTTTTATCGTCTCTCCCTTAACATTAAAATGGAGGGCTTTGACCATATAAGCTCATGGAAGCGGATGGTCTATGTGGTCAGGCGTGACGGCATAGTCTTTCTCGATTCATTTTCGGTGGAGATCGGTGACACTCCACAGAGAATATTCCTTCAACACAATGACGGGAAATGTAATTCCTGTAAAGAACATGGTCACAATCCTAGGGATTGCCCCCGCATTGTCCCTCCTCAGGAGGAACTTGAAATGCTGGTCCCCGAATCTGTTCGGGAACGACGACTGAGGGAGGGGGGACCCCCCCTTTCCCCCTCAGCCTCCTCCCCTCCCCTCCCATCCTCATCCTCTGAGGGAGTGGTGCCGCTGCCTCCTATCACCACGGAAGATCCCTCTCCTCTGCCATCCATCCCTAAATCACCCTCGGGTGCTTTATCTCTTTTTCCTGAAAGCAGAACCGACAGTCTGCCACCTGTCACTGATCCTATGCCATCTACCTCTAAATTTGTCGTCCTTATCTTATGATTCACTCAGTGAATCATAAGATAAGGACTACGACTCAATCTATTTCCTCGCTCTCTCTCTCCTTACTAATGCTGATGACCTATATGACGAACTCCATATTGGCGATTTGACAATACACTTCTTTCGAGTGACGCATATTGTCACCATACTCGAGTCTTGTTAAAGTCACTCTATTGTGCCTCAAACAAATTGGGCCCATGTGCAGACTGGGAACTTATCAAGCGAGAAATAAAGGAACATGCAATAATATACAAAAGAGGGCTCCGCTTGAATCAATGGGTTTATATGGGTGATGGCTACACTGACAGAGAAGCTAGGGCACTGGTCGCTAGGGCTGGTTGGGAAATCATTGTAGCCAATGACACGCCTGCTGCCGCTCATCTGGCTCAATGGGCATCCAGAGATATGCCTAAGCCCTTAGCTAGATTAAAGATCGACGGAGAGTGGGTCGATGACCCAGAGATATTCACTGCAGAAGTGAGAAAACACCTGTTTAAGATCTTTGCAGAACCTTTTGAGTCTCACCACTCTGAGGACTATGCAATACTCTCCACCCTTGATCGGTTACCCGATAATCTTTCCGAAGATTTGGACGCTCCCATTGAGGCTAGCGAGGTGCTGGCCGCTTTGAAGGGCCTCAATATGAATAAAGCCCCTGGTGTTGATGGCCTGACACCCGAATTTTACCTGAAATTTTGGGATCAGCTCCGAGTGCCTTTCTTCAAGATGATGAGGGAAAGTTTCTGCAGAGGTAGGCTTCCGCGCTCCACGGCAACGGCGGTCATAACTATGATGCCCAAGAATGCTAACCCAGAAACCAATGACTGCCTAAGACCGCTCTCTATCACGAACACAGACTATAAAATAATTGCAAAAACTTTATCAAATAGACTATCTGTGGTCATTGTCAACGTAGTGTCGAAAGAACAATCCTATTGCGTTCCTGGAAGAGCTATATACGATGCAATTTCTGTCGTCCGTGACCTCGTGAGGAAGTACGTCGACAGTGATGAACGACTTGCCGTGCTCTCATTAGATCAAAGGAAAGCCTTTGACAATGTTAGTCACGAAAATCTCTTTTCACTAATGGAAAACATGGGATTTCGCAAGGATTTCATAGGCATGATCAAAACCTTGTATAAGGAAGAAGTGTGCATGGCCAGAGTTGGTACCTGCCTGTCCGCCCCTTTTTGATTCCTCCAGGAAATTCGCCAAGGCTGTCCATTGTCTGGACAGCTGTATTCTTTGGCCTTCGAGCCATTCTTTAGATCACTGAAGGCTGAAATAAATCACATTTTTATCTTGGGAAATATTCAAACAACCATGGTGGCCAGCGTTTACGCTGATGACATCAATGTCTTCATTTCGAACGAGGCAGACTTCGAAAAAGTTTTAAGTACTTTTGAAAAGTAGTCGCGATACAGTAGAGCCAGGCTCGACATGGGCAAGTGTCATGGTCTTTGGGTAGGGTCATGGAAAACTGGCACGGATAAACCACTGGGAATTATTTGGACCACAAACGGTTTTAAATGTTTAGGCATTTGGATTGACGTTAACCCAAGCGTGGAAGATGCTATAATGGAGAAAGATATATTTTCCAAAATAAATGACGCTTTTAAAAGATGGAAAGTCAGAGTTGGGCCAATGTCACTCAGGGAGAGAGTCTTGGTTTGCAACCAGTTCATAGCTCCTAAGATATGGCATCTTACAGTCATACACTCCGGCTGAAGCCACTGTGTGAAAATTGCAATCCATACTAGTTAATTTCGTATGGCAGAATAGAAAACACTGGGTGTCCTCAAATACCTTGATAGCACCAGTTAATGAGGGCGGTCTGAGGCTAGTGGATATAAAAAGTAAAATTCTTGGTTTATGCTTCCTGTTTGCACAACGTCTCCTCGTCTCTGACGAATGCGGCCCCTGGAAATCTTTAGCCCTAGCACGTATAGGCCGGGAGTGGCGATCGGGAGACTTATATCATCTATTTGCGAATCCTGAGACCATCACCGCTGGTCAGAATATAGATCGCTACTACCACTCACTCATGGTGGCCTGGAAGGAATTAAGTGTTATACCCAGTGTACCACCAAACGAACGTGCCTCCGAAAGGCCTTTCCCTACGGGCTGGCCACCACCACATCTTCGGCCAACTTTTCCATTTTGCAGTAGAAGAACTGTCGCAGTAATTCCTTTGCCCTTGCTTAAATGTAAGGTATACCATGAGGCCTTATATCTACTCCATGGAGATCAATGGTCGCTACAATCCAAGCACACAGACGAAAAGATGGAATGGACTGCAATGAGAGAATGGCCCACTCTTGGCGTCGATGCTGATGTGGCCTGGAGGCTGTGTCATGGCGCTTGGGCGGATGGGGTCTTTCTGCACCACGTTGGCGTCACTGACACGAGTGAGTGTCCTTGGTGCCCTGGCATACTGGCTTCGGCATGGCATCTCACCTTCCAGTGCGACAAGGTTAAAGCCTTGTGGAGGGCAGTCGTGAGATGCCTCAAGTTAATTACAGGCTATGATAAAATTCTCTTACTTCACTTATACGCGGGACTTCCAAAACAAAGTCGTTTTGGTGACCACCAAATCAGATTGGCTAACTATATGGTAACTGCCACGAAGTCAGCCATTTATCAAGAACTAAATTTGTATTATAAAAACAAGATTGACATTGTACATTTTGAGTCGGCATTAAAAAAGAAAATTCAGAAGAGACTGAGAATTGAAGGGGCTTACAACAGTGTAAACGGTAGTGCGACATACTTTTTACAATTCTGGGGATACAAAGACTTGTTGATTGATGGAAAAACAAGAGAAGTTAATGAACGATGTCCAATTTTCGAGAAAGATTGACCTTTTATGGTCCTTCCCGTGAGTCAAAAGAGTTATGTTATTGCAAAACTAAGTCCAAAAAAATGCTAAAAGAATGTGTGCTAAAACAATATCATTAAAAAAAACACAACACATACATCGTGAATGAAGTGTTTTTTTTGTGATTTCTTGACTGAAACATGTGAGGTACTTCGAACTCCTAAAACTTGGAGTAAAATGTAAAGAATATTAATCCCCTTGAAACGATGAAGTGTGATTAATTTTCATACACAACATGCTTGTTAACAAATGCAAATATGTATATAGTACTATGATTTGAGTGTATCTTGAACTCCCTGATTTTGGAGTAAAATAATAGGCAGCAGCAGTGAAGGGAAGACTCACCGCCAAGTACAGACAGACTCTCAGAAAAATCTGGAGTTCTGAGCTGTCTAGCAAGAACAAGGTTCTTGCCACGAACATGTTCGCGGTTCCGACACTGCTGTACGCCTTCGGATGCATGAAATGGAATGTCAACGAGTTGCAAAACCTCGACCGGGGAACGAGGAAGATGCTGACCATCTGTAGAAGTCTTCATCCGAAATCTTCCGTCGCCAGATTGAACCTCCCTCGCAGTGTAGGCGGTAGAGGTCTTTTGAGCCTGGAGTGTCTACATAACAGAGTTGTCTTGGGTACAGTTTTCCGTGTGTTCAACAGCACGGACCCCCTGCTCACTCTCGTAAGGGAGCACGAAGGTGCCGGGGTGGGGGTGTTCCTCTTCCAGGCGGCGAAGAGGGCAGCGGACGAAATCGGTCTGGATTTTGACCTGTCATCCGACGGTAACGACAGTAGCACGTCAATCGTGTCACTGAGGGCAGACGTCTTAAAGCTCGAGGTCAAAAAGACTGAGCAGAAGACCTTGCTCAAGACATATACCGATAAGCCCATGCATGGAGGATTCTACCGAAACATGGAAAAAAATGGGCTAACGAAGGAGCTGACGTTTGCCTTCCTTCGTTCCGCGGGTCTCAGGTCCGAAACAGAGGGTTTCGTTCTCGCGTGCCAGGAGGGTGTCATCAACACTCTCGTGTACCGCCGAATGATATTCAAGGCGTAGGTGGCGGACACGAGATGCAGAGCGTGCCGAGCCAAGCCGGAGACTTTGAGTCACCTTCTCTCCAGCTGCAGTTATTACGCGCAGTAAGCGTATTTAGCTCAGCACAACGCAGCTCTGCGGGCGTTGTATTTCCACCTCCGACATCATTACGGCATCGGCAAATTACATGTGCTGCCCTATGCCCCTGGAGATATTGAGTCCGTCGTGGAGAACGGCAAAATAAAAATCTGGTGGAATTACTCATTCCCCACCACCAGGCAGTTGGAGCCGAACAAGCCTGACATCGTTCTCCTCGACCGCCTATCGCGTTCCATGTTCGTAATTGAGTTTTCGGCTCCGGCCGATACGAACTTGGACTCGAAAGAGGCGGAAAAACGGACAAAATATCAAGACTTGCTGTTCGAACTTCGGCAGGCCGGGACACTCCGTAAAACTAATCGTCCTAGTCATAGGTGTGCTCGGAGTAATCAAGGGCTCACTGATACAGAGCATCAAGTGTATTCCTGTTTGCGTAGGACAGGCGGAATCACTTGCAGCCCGCAAGCAGAAGGCCGTCCTCTTGAGGTCGCTCCGTCTGCTTCGTGCGCACGACCCGAACGCAGCGTAGCCACTGATCCGATGGGTTAATCGGAAGTGGCTACGAACTCTGCACCGCCCCTCTCGAGTTCTCGGCCATTATGACGGCAACGAAACCCGATGTTAGCTGGGTACTCGGATAGGAAAGTTACAGAAGTAATAACAATAATAATAACATACATACATACATACATACCCATCACGCCGTTCCCTTCCGGGGTAGGCACAGTCAAAATGTTTCACTCATAAATACATAATTGTACACCTAACTCTGCTTCAATAATTTCCTCCATACTGACCTATCCTTGCAAACCTCTTTTGCCTCATTTACCCCCATGCACTGTTTCATACACGCCCTTCTGTTTTTAAAACTCCTAATATTCCTCCTCCTGAGAATTTCCTCAACTACATTCAACCACAACTTTCTCGGTCTACCTCTACCTCTCACACCATTCATTCTACTCTCATATACCTGTTTCGTTATTCGAATCTCATCCCTCCTCTTAACATGGCCAAACAAACGAAGCGCACTTATTTCATACACGTCCATTGCTGGAGCATTTAACCCACATTCATTCATGACCCGCTCATTCCTGACCCTATCCATCCTACTTTTGCCGCAAATACTCCTCAGATAAATCATACCCACGGCGTTTAGTCTAATCTTATGTCTATCCTGACATACCCATGTTTCACTACCATATAGCAAAGTGGGAAGAAGTACACTTTGTACACGGCAATTTTCGCTTCATTAGACAAGCACTCATTCCTTGATATGCTCCACATGCTACCTACCACTTTCCTTCCAGCATTCACACGTCTCTTTATCTCCTCATCTATTCTTCCATCTTACGCATACAACTTACCTGAGTTCACAAAATCATCCACCCGTTCAATTACTTCACGATTCGCCCTCATCATACAGTTATTCTCCCCATTCTCCTTATCAAAAACTACTACTTTAATCTTGCACGCATTTAACTTCAATTCCATTCTCTCCGTTGATTCACAAAACTTATCTAGGAGCTTCTGTAATCCCTGTTGACTGTCTGAGATCAAAACAGCATCATCTGCATATAGAAGAACTCTCTAGTACGCTCTTCCTCAGATTTGGCAGCAGTTATATCCTTGTACGCTTCTTTCTTTTCCCTGACTGCAATTTTCACTTCTTCATTCCACCAAGCATCACCCTTCATTCTTCTTACCACTCCTTTTCCACATTCACTTTCAGCACATTCCACAATAACTCCTTTTAAACACTCCCACGCATCATTCACGTTCTCGTTTCTGATATGCTCGTCCTATTCTCTCTGCTTCAACGATAGAGCATCCTCAAGCATGCAACCATACCGCATTCTTACCTCGCTGTCTAGCAACCTTTCCACTTTTACTCTCAACTGCTTACGCGCAACATTCTTCCTTGGCACCCACTTTCTGCCCAGATTCACTTTGGAGGATACCAAATAGTGGTCTGTTCCACATTTAGCACCCCTCATCACTCGCGTGTCCCACACTAGCTCTCTCAATCTCTCATAATACACAATAAAATCAATCATGCTTTTGCAATCACCCCTTTTCGAAGTATATGTATGTATTCTCTTATGTTTAAACCATGAATTTGACACAAACAATCCTTTTTCCAAGCACACACTCACATATTTTCACCATTATCATTCACTCGGGGGTCACCAAAAGGCCCAACCACTCTCTCAGATGCATCCAGCCTTACACCAACCCAGCCATTCGTGTCACCTAGTAAAATTATTCTCTCCCCAGGGTCACATTCATTCAAAACCTCTCTCAGTTTTTCCCAAAACTCATCTTTCACACTGTCACTCTCTCCATCCACTGGTGCATAGCACGCCACAACCACAACTCTCCTAATACCTACTTTCATGCAAACCGAGAGCGATATAGGGGATACTAACTCGTACTTCCTTACTAGAAACTTAGCTCTCTCATTAAGAATGAGTCCTACACCTTGACTGCCGTGCTCCTTATCTTCAACTCCTGACCACAATGCCAGACTACCGCCATCTAATGTAACAGCATCCCGCCCCTTACGCTTAGTTTCACATACACACAAAACATCCATTCGTCTCACTGTAATTTCATTCAGCAACTCATGCTCCTTTCCACACACTCCTCTCACATTCCAAGTACCGAGAGTCCAGCTCGTTTCCAGTTCGTATCTCGATGGGCCAACCTTATTCAGCTTCCGCCGCCCATCGTGGCTTCGGCTGTTCGAGGCAACATTTTGACGTTTAGCAGTAAGTAGTAATAGAGTATGCAAGGTTACCAGCCTTCGCAGTACCCGCACCACGTGCAGCTTTCCCTGCTAACGGTTACGGCGCTCTACCGGTCAGTTTTGGCACATTTTCGCCAGTACGCCACAAGAGAAACCAAAGCACAGTAATACCCTAGGCCCGCTTTCCCTATTCTGCTCAAGCTAGGATCCCTTCTGAAAGGACTACCTTGAGAGCCAGCACACTGTTGCCCGCGACCCACCACTAGTAGGTATATGCGGTGTACTGACACACCGGGTCACTATCCCTCTTAAAGTCGTGAAATGCTATGTGCTCGCTTGTAGCAGTTTTAAACGAAGTATACAGCTTTTCTCTGTATTGTGCTTATTTTCGAATTAAATATTTCTGAACAGGGTCCCAAATGCTCGCGATTTTTTCAACATGTGAACTAATCGGAACGTTGTAGCACCTCTCTTTCACTTTTTCAGTCTAGAATCTTCCTACTTAGAGCTTAAAAAATCCTTGTCTCTTCAAGGCTGCGCCGCATGTGTTGTATTGGTGTCCTTCGCGATAGGTCTGAAGATAAGGTGATTCCCAGGTACCTGACTTCACCTGATGTCTTAATGTTTACTCCACTCACAGTGTAGATGTGACGGGGTGATGACCTCCGTATGCGTTATGCGGTGCATTTGCCAAGATTAGTTCAATCCCGCACTTCTGGCACCAAAAGGTAACGTTTTTTAGGTCCGATGATTGAACTTCTAAGGTCGTATATTCGCCAATTCCGCGGAAGATGACCTCATCGTCTGTGAATAATCAAAATTTACTGCTGGTCGAGAACTTATGTCATTTGTATAACTAATGATTAAGATGGGGCCGACCACACTTCCTTGTGGCTCGTTGGCTGTTGTTATACACTCTAACCCTCGAACCATACAGAGATATTGCCGTCATTAACTACTCTGCTTGCGTTTACTAATATAGGCACGTATCCAATTTATTATATTTTTGTTTACTCCGCATGATTGTTTATAGAATATAAGTTGTTTGTGAGGAAACTTGTCGAATATTTGCTTTAAATCAAGGAATACGGCGTAAACTTCCGTTTCCGAGTCATCTGCTTTTAGGATGTCATGGAGGAAACTATGTTTCACTAGATACAGGCTTCCGGAAGCGTGAATCACTGTCGCATTCAGAATTTAAATGCTAATTTGCGTCAATAACAGAAAAATAATATTTTTATTAAGTGTCTTTATGTATATTAACCGATTAACATCCGATCAAATTTAAATAGCGCGATTGTTTTACCCTTTCCTCTCACAGCAAGGTCCAAATAAATTCAGATACGGCAGCTGGTTCGCCCCTCTGCACTTACTCTACCTCTTTGGGAAACGATGGCCATTAGGACGTGTCAATTTGGAGGGCAAAAATAAAAATTCGTGATTTTTGTGAATGAGGGGGTCTTAAACTTTGCCTTTTGATGTATAATATCCTAATGTAAAAGATTTTTTCTTATTTATAAACATTTACCTTGGTAAATTTGCGCTTGATTATAATTTATATTGAAATTCCTGAAAAAACAGGATAATTTAACAAAAACTCTAACAAAATTTGCTCGAAAGTGGTTTCATGAACTCAAGCACTTTTATATATACTTTTTCTCTATTATTAAACACTAAAAACACATGAAAAAAATTTAAAAAGTTTCAACCAACAATATTCATCAAATCTTGCTTCGATTCATTCCTTGACATCGATCTTCTGCTTGCTTCCTGGCCTCTAATGAATCCTTCTCGTTTCTCATGAGTATCCACTTTGCCAGAAGCCTCTGTTACTTGTTTCACACATCTCTCTTTGGACATGGCCACTTTGGAACTTTCATTGGCTCTTCAACAAACTTTCTTATTTCTGATATTTTGAGTTTACAAGTAAGTGTAGGTTCATATACTTTTTCTGACCTGTCTATCAGTTCCAAAAGGGAAGTTGCATTTAGATTTACTGCAGGTGTTATCCTAGGCCGAACAGATAGGTCTCCTGGTGTATCATCATCTTCATTCCTCAATTCAATTATCTTCTGGACCCCTGCTTTCCTTTCTTCTTAGGTTTCCGAGCATAAAAGTGTTTGAAGCACCATTTTACTAAATGAGAACCACGATGCACGGTGGATTATTGGCAAAACAATATCTGCTACTGCCTTCTTCTGAGATTTTAGGAGCTTCAATTGATAAGAATGTGGCGAGGTCCTTCCACCAAAGAGAATTTCTATTTGATTTTAAACCAGCAGGGATAGTAAACGCCAATAATGTATTCCACAAGCAGTTTTATCGCCTTCAAGTTGTTGCCTTTAAGGTCGTGTTTTGAAACCCATATGCGACAAATCCTATTTGCAGTTGTTAACCACCAAGAGTGGCTTACAGGACCAATTTCTAATAATGCCAGATCAGTTGGAAGTACACCTGTCCTTATGGCCTGAATTAATCTGTAGCCATAAGCCTGATCTGTAGAGAGATCTTTGACTACAGTGTCACTCAATGGAACCAATGGCTCTGGAAAGGATATTCTCACAAATGAGGGATTGATTTCAAGTTCTGTTGCAGTATCAAGCACGTTGCCAATCGTACCACTCCACTTTTTGTTAGACAAATTTTTTCCATCCAAATCCATGACCAAGTGCCGCAAAGGTAGCTCATTAGAATGAAGAGCACAAACCAACCATATGAGTTTACGATTCAGCTTTGCCTCAACCCAATGCACGACTCCTCCTGCCCAACCAGTGTTAACATTCGTTGAGTCACCACCGATAGCCTGCAAACTATTATCAATGCTGTTTTTCTTTAAGAAATCCACAAGATGGTTAGCAATAACTTCAGCCGGTTTCCTTTTCGTGATGTCTTTTTCTGGAGTAAAATGGCAAAGATAACTTCCACCTGGCTCACTGCACACAGTGTGGTGTTCTTCTTTCACAATACTTGGAAACTGATGACTTGAGTTATCTGCTCTAAACAGAACTTCCGTGGAATCGTTGCGTCCATCAAAGAAGATACATTCAGTATTGCCTATCCAGCATCGAGCATAAAATTCTTCATCGAGTGATTTCATGACTTTTTCTTGTGCCCTTTTATCTTTATTATGATTAACCACAAGTCTCCTGTCTCCTTCAGTAATAATTCCAGCATCCAAAAATGCAGCTGTTGTAATGGCAGCTGTAGCACGTAGATCGACACCATACCTAATACTTCGCAATGCAACATTGTGCAATTGTAATGTATTGTAATGACTTGTACTTGACGTAGAGGGTACATCAGAATCATCACATGGAATCTGCAAAGGATCTTCAGATACTTCTACCCAAACATCAGTTGGCTCTTCATCTTCGTCGGAGAAAAGTACTTCATTTGTTGTAATGTTAACTCTTCCTTCCTTTTCTGCTTATATTCAGAAATTCTTCTTAAATCATCTTCTTTCCTCTTCTGCTTTTCAATTTGTCTTCTGTGCTCAGGTTGATCTGGTATTCCAATTTGATACTGTCCAACAGATCCAACCTTCTCTCTTAGACTCTTAATAAACACTAGTTCTTTGACAAGGGACTTCATATCCTTAGAACAAGAGCGGGAGATGTGCACTTCATGTTTACAGTCAGCACCACGTGGACATGGACCCTCAAATTCTGAACATAGCTTAATCTCACACATGAAATTGAGGATGTCAAAGAGCTTGTCTAATGTTGCTATGAAAGCCTCTTTCACTTCCAGTTTTCCTTTGCCAAGTGATATGTATTTGGTCGTTTTCCAGTTTTCTTCTATCTTGTGCAGGACTGTGACAGTTTGCTGCGAATTTTACTTGAAAAGTGAAAGTATCACGAATTTGAAGTAGCAATTTACCAAGCAAACCAATGTAATTTCCATTTCTTGTTAATATAATTGTGAATAGCTAACAAAAACACAAATCTTTGACCCCCTCATTTTTTGAAAAAGAAAGTTATAAAAATCGACCCGCCCTAATGACCATAGATATATAAAGCTTAATGGTTCTATTAAACATTAACTGCTCCATAGAGATGACGCTTTCAATTGCGCAAATACAAGCTGCTTTAAGATAAGATAATCCTTTATTTGCTCTAGAAACAATTTCCTTTGGAGTACGAGTGTACAATAGCTAAAACAACTGAGACTGACCCAATCAAATTAGGGAAAAAACATTCACATTCAGAGGAAACAATCTGTCAAAAAAATCAATCTGACAAAGTTACGCAGTTATCTTGAGAGCGCTTGTTGAAATTATTTTCTCCGTATTACTAACATTTGTTTATTTTTTGCTTCCCCTAAGTTTTTTCGGCAATTAAAGTCTATGTTACAGAGATTTCCTCGGAGGCTGTTATCGGGTCTATGCTTTCGAATCCCACTGAATGTCCTACTTTCTAGCCTCAAAAATGCCTACATAGCTATAAAATTCTACGAGCCGTTCTCACGCATGGGAGGATCAATGCACCCTATTACGGTGGAGTCCGGCACGATCCGAGCACCGGTCGAAGATCTACGAATTTTGCTCCTATGCTCATACAGAACTCTCACAGCCTCCTATTCAGGACTCAATCCTGCTCCAAACATGGTTACCATGGTCTCTTCGTGGAACAATGCTACAGCAAATGGACAGCCGAAAGTCGACACCAGATGTCCTCCGGGCGCGGTCCACCTCTGAGTTTATATTCCTGAAGGAATTTAAAATCTCTTCCGCTCCACGCTCTGACGCATCTTTGGTGTCTACATGGGCCACCACTCGCAGGCTAGAGCAGCCCGTATCTCCCACCGCTGAGCGTATCGCAGCCGTGGTGATGGTTAATAATCTTCCTGGTATACACCAGGAGGTGACCCGATGGTCCGCTTCGTCTCTCCTTGCCCTCTTCCGCAATGAGGGCACAAACCGCCGGACGTTAGAACTGCCTATCAACAAAATTCCCGCCCTCCCTGCCCGGCTAACCTCGGGAGCAGCGTCCCTCGAGTCAGGAGGTGCGCTCACGTCCTCGACAACAGGCGTCACGGGGCCATCCTCCGACAGCACCGCGGAGCTGCGGGACATTCGAGACAGGACTAATGAATTCCGAAATTTCCTCTGGTTTGAAAGGCAAAAGGAATATTCCATATAATAGGAACGGGGATGGGGGCAGCCTCAGCTCCCGCCTCCGCTCCCGCCTCCGCTCCCGCCTCCTCTCCCGCCTCCGCTCACGCCTCGCCCCGCTTCGGCCGCGTCGCTGTCCCCCGCGACCACTATCCACTACGCCTTCGAGATGGGCATCGTCCCCATTCTCAGGAGCTGCACTGCCACCCCCTCGGCCACCTTACCTGCATTCGCACCCGAGGACGCCCGGGACACCACCTTGGTGCTGTGAAGGGTGCCGGAGGAAGCGCTACGGCCCCCGACGCCCGAGACGCCAGCACAATCCGTCACACGAGAATGGATCTCCGCAACCATCCTCTCTAGCTCGGCGACGCGAGCCTCCAGGAGGTCGCTCTTCGTCTTGTTACCCGCGGTAAGCCATACTTTGCTACTGCCTTAACAAAAGTACGATATTTTTTACCCGGTTGAGTTCATCTAAAGAAGTCAAATGGCTCAGGTATCCTGCGCGGAAATCTAAACGAAGTTGCGCGATGTGGTTGTGACGTCAACGGAAGCGGTATACCGCAGCATATTCTACAAGCGGGAATGGAATCTGTCCAAACCTATCTCCACGGACCACACGACCGACTTAGGCCAACAACATACGATGGTTCTTAAGTATGGTCTCTGGATCTCAAGTATGTTCTAAATTACAGTAATTTTCAGCAAAAAATAAATAAGCACTATATAAATTCCATTCCTTCTTTGAAAAAACTAACAGAAAAAAAGAGAACTTTTCTATTTTTGGTAATAATTAAGCTGATAGAGAATGTTGGATACAGCATGAAAGTGGAAACCCACGATGAAAGCGAAGCCCAGTTTCAAAGGTGACAGTTTGGAAAATTTTTAGTGCCGCAAAATATTATCTGAAAGGGGGCGTGTCCCCGTTTGACGTCACCACTGCTGTACGCAGCCGAAAAGCGTCCTAGTGTTCTGGGCGTGGCCATTGTGCGGCCTCCTGGGCGATCTACATCTATTTACAACCCTGCGAGCCGCCGCATGGACGTGTGGCATGTGGTGTTAGGACACCCGTTGTGTGAAGGGTAAGGTCTTGAGAGGTGAAATGGTGAAGTGCATTTTGGGATTGTTTGGAGTGGAGCTCAGTATTGATTATGGTCCTTTATTGTTCGTGGAAAGAATTAATTCTGTGCCTATCCTTTTGGCAAAGTATTTCTCTTATTTTATTTCTAAAGTCGGACCTAGAGATGTACGCCGTCAAAATTATATATACTAAGTGAACCTGAAACAACTTTCATTGCCCTATAACAAGAGACAATATGAAAGTGGCATTGGTTTAGCGGTGAAGTTGACCTCGGTCTGAGGACGAGAAAACCTTAATACTTCCTGCCTTCCAATCGTAGTGAAGATGCCAAAAAATGGTTTGTTAAAAAGAGATTAGCAAATATTATGTTGTGGTGATAAAGTAGCAATTAAAACTAAATATTTAATCAATTTATTGCTTTGGCGTGGACAAATGGAAGAAAGGAGTGAAAAGAATAGTAAAATGTTAATTATATAAAAATCAGTTTTTATTACCATGAGTGAACTCGGGTATATTCTGGGTGAGTTAAGCTCAGTGGCATGAGCTATGCTAAAATATCTTGGACATGTCTGCGGAGAAACGTTCGTATGACATCAATAGGAAAATTAAGAAATATGTTAAAGTCGTTCAGAGTTACGACTAGGGATAGTTCCTTGAATTTACTACATATGACTCAAAAATATTTCAGGCGCATACTGCAGCTGAGCTTAAGCTTCAGAGCCAGAACTGTATTTTATATCAGCCGTCAAATGTAAATTCATTCACTGCCGCCCTAAAATAGGTTCCAAAATGCAACTTCGCCATCAAGGCCATATTAGGAAATTAAGGAAGTCATTTCGGTGGAATTCATATAAATAATGGTGCTTGAGTATTATCGATAAAATTTACGTCTGACATCAAGAGTCCATGGCCGCCAGCAGGAGTTCACTCTACAGGAGCAATGCCCTCTAGCAAAACGTTTACTGTGGTATACGTTTAAAACGGGTGGTAAATATTGCAGCCTTGCATCGCTAATGGTTTGTTGAGATAGAATTGTTTAAACACTTGAAGCAGTGAGAAGAAAGCATGTAAAGTTTAGTGAGAAGGCTTCACTTTGTCAATAATTGAAGCTGAGGAGAGTAAAAAAATACCAGATTTTTCCCGGGAGAACATTTAGGCGAGAAAATGGGTCAGTGTTCATATCAGAAAATGGCATCGGTTCCAACCATACTAATAGGGTTCTGTGAGCCGCCGTATGAGAACTCGGGTAAGGTCTACGTAGAGTCTGCCCCGGGCTAGGAGTGATTACATGGTTTCAGGACCAACTATTGCCACGCATTTCGTATCTGGAGGTTCACGTATTCCGCACTTATGTAGATTTTATTACAGTCTTTAGAAGTTTCTGATTTCTACTTGCAACTTTCAGCATCTTATTGTTAGCCGTGATTTTGAGGCCACAAAGAACCGTGATAACCGCTTTTCTGGTGCTTAGATTTATGAATTGTCCTTCTGAGATATTCAAAGGACTATTAGATTTTCTCACACTTCTGGGTCAAAGAATTCAATGCTGACTCCTTTATTTCTAATTAGGATCAATTATGTAATCCGCAAAAGCGAATTTTTTTCCGGTTACGCATGCTTCATCAACATCTCTTTAGTGTCGCGGCTAGTTTCTAGATTGAAGTCTTTCCCGGAATATATTTGAACTGTGTAAACTTTTGGCGGGATCACAGTTTGGGAGCCCAGAATCGTGACTTTCATCTATTTTTTCTGTTTTGACGATGTCCGCAAAGCTTGCTGCGTTTGTTTCTAAAATTCCTCTCTGTTGCTGAATTTGTCTCGACCTCCTTCATCTCTGAATGCATTTCAGCGGTCGTATTTTCACGATTTCCTCGAGATTCTTTTCTTTGGCTTTGTTGATCGATTAATCCGTATTTAAAAAATCAAATGCACTTATCACAGTGCTAAGATTTTACAGCAACTCTCCTTTTCTTTCTGCTTTGTCCTTATAAAAAACGGATTGACGGCGTTCCACGAATGACTCGCTGAAAGCAGCACTTGGTGGCCGTTCCCCGGGATCTCCTTTGTGTCCACCGTCGCAATCATTTAGCAGCTGATTGGACGGTTCTGGACTGTTTCCACCCGAGTCTCACAAGAGGCGGCATCAAGACAAATTCGTTTTCAGTAGTCTGGTAGGTTCCGCCCTGGCGGCTAGGACTTTACTTCTCGCGCTCACTTAGCACGCAGAAACGAGGGGTAAAGGTGTCCAAAGCCCACAATCATCTCACCGATCGGCCCATTCATACATAGTGTTGCCGCGAGACGAGACTTAAGCCAGTCTCGTCTCGGTCTCGTTTTCTGGATTCTAGTATCGTTTCGAGTCTCGTCTCGTGAACCCCAGTCTCGTCTCGGACGAGATTCTCGTTTCGTTTCCCTCACAATAGTGTACCATAAAAAGTCCAGTTTACTTCGCGTACGTAATCGCTGAATCGGTACACTCGATAGAGTTATGATATTTGTATGAATTTTAAATATATATGTTAAATTGGACTCAGAATACATCAAACCGCATGTACAACTAATGATTTTTTTGATACGCAATGAATAAACTAAAAATGTGAAGCATAAAATTAGTGAAAATGGCTATATAGTCACAACGTTAGTACAGAGAAATCCACAGAAGGTTAAAAAATATAACTGTAAAAATTGTAATTGGTTAAAAAAAAGAATGATCATTTTTGCTTCAAAAAGTAGTTAAAATAATTTTCAGGTTTAAAACAGTTAAATCAAGATGAGTTTTTTATATGGCTTGCCAAATTGCACGTCACCTACGAGTTCACGCAGAGTAATTTTCTGGCAGATTCGAGGCCCAAGCGGTATCTATGCTTTCTCGTTGTCAATGCTGCCCGTGAGAACAATCTTTCCGCTGGTGCAGATGTAGCGGGATGCTAAGGAAGTCACTTGCCATGTTTGCCAGCACTGGAAAAGTTGGCTCATTTACCTTCCATCAAGTTTATATATATATATACTTTACTAGGGGATCTCGGCTCTTGAGGATAGTCTTCAAGTTTGTTCCTCCATTCTTCATACTGGGATGCCTGACTAGGGATAAATTTAGTGAGAACAATTACTGATAACAAAAAAGAGGAGAAAACTCAATTGACAAATAATAATAATTTAAGTAAAAGTACAGAGATAAATTTGATTTTTCTGTTCTGCATGGTCAAAATAGTTTTGGTAAGTTAACTAAATCAAATAGGGGTAAGTAAATAGAAAAGTTTATTCGAAAGAACATACCTCTCAGTACTGGGTCGTGCTTACTTATACAGAGAATATACATCTAGCAGGTCGTCCTCATCACTTTACACCAAAGCAGACCTCTCAAAATTCTCTTGATCTATTGACTGAGCAGATTGCATTCGAGCGGAATACTAATCGTGATAGGTTTAGAATAATTCTTCAAATATAAATAGGGAATTATCCTCCATTTCTTTTCCACATGGTGGAATGGAGAAAGTTTCACATTTATGACGAGGGTCTAATATTAATACAGCGCAATAAATCCAGGTCGTCAGGCGGTAGCGCTTTGACATCTTGTCCCGAGCAACTTGATAGGCAAGCAACAGTTTTTCATTACCTTCATTTTTTCCAGGCTTATTGTCCAGTATTTTCTCCATTTTTTCTAGCTTATCCAAAAAGGTATAATGGAACGGTAACGAGTGGAAGGGTAACGTAATTTTCTCCTAATTTATTCATCAGAACTTTAAAATGTAGACAATATTCTTAACCCATAGAAGACTGAAAAATAATTGTCGCGTTGTGGCCTGACCGGGTCCAATGGACCCAGACTTACATGGATTTTCAATTACAAGTTAATTATTAATTTTGGCCAGATTTTTTGACAAGTTTTGTATTTTTCGATTCAAAATCATACACTCTGACATATTGTCCGTTATAACGTTGTTGTTTTTGAACTTTTTGTCGCAATAAATCATATTATTTACCCCACCATTAAAAATCACACCGACTTCTTCATTTTTCTTTCCATATTTATTAACACAATTACTTTACCATTACACAATGGATCATTTTACAGCAGTAGTAGAAATGTTATAACATTTTAATACAATAAAATAATGATAATACTAAAGGTTTTTTGTAACTCCATTAATGTAAACACATATTCATACAATAACTGAATACTCCTGGCACAGGTTTTTTCACATCGAGAACAAATAGCACGTGTCTTTCTGTCCTTTTTGTAATACTACATGTGACACTTAATCTTTTTGGTAATCGTATCTACTGACACGCCACTTCTTTTTCTCGATGTTGTAACTTCTAATTGTAGATTTTCTCTTGGGGGAACTCAACCCTTTCTGTGCACCTAGCCAACTCCTTACCCAAGCAGATTAGAAAATCACGCCGTTTCGTTAGTTTATTTACTAGATTTGGATTAGTCAAATGATTCCATATGACATAAGCGTTAATTGCACTGATATCAATCATGTTATAAAAGAGTGCAAGAGGCCATCTTCGCTGCATTCATTTGCAACTGTAGTTGCGGACTATTTTATCAATGGTATCTACACCACCTTTTGTGCTATTGTAATATAAAATAATTTCTGGTTTTTTTCCAGAGGCATCGTCACTTTTTGGCTGATTGTGCATAGTGCTGAGTAAAATCACAATTTTTCTCTTTTTTGGTCAGTATGAGAGTACCATCGAATCATTTTGCAAAGCGAACAAAGTAGATTTAGGCTCTCTGCCTTTCATAGATGTGAGCTCGGGCGGAATCTCACCTTTATTTTTCCTCACAGTCCCTACAATTGTCAAACCTTTCGCAAGTAGTTGACGGCCTAAGGATAAGCTTGTGAAAAAATTATCACATGTTATATTTTTGCCTGATTTTTTTAGTCCCTCTGTCATATCAATTACTACTCTTTCCCCTTGATTGACTTCCCGACTTTTATTGGGATCTTTTCCTGTATAAACTTGCATTTTCCAGGTGTATGGATTTTTACTATCACTTATAGCCCATATTTTTATTCCATACTTCCCGGGTTTTGAGAGAATGAATTGCCTAAATGGACAGCGCCCACGAAACGTCAGTAATTGCTCATCAACAGTCATACAGGATCCTGGTACGAACGCATCTTTCAAATTTTCATTCCAAGTATCGAATATCTCTCTAATTGGCTGCAACTTATCGCTACTTATGTGTTTTCTCCTTTCCGTCGCATCGTCAAAGCGAAGCACGCGTATCGCAGTATCTTTTTGAATCGATCCCTACTCATAATACTGCTGATTACTGGTCGGCCATCTAATTTACTCCAAAGCTGAGAAACCTTTTCATTTTTGGATTTGTAAACACAGATCAATATCAGTAATCCAAGAAACTGTTTTAGTTCAACATCACTTACATCTTTCCACAAAGCTTGATAAACTACATGACCTTCAATATTTGTCCATATTCTAACAAAAGCAAGAATATTTTGACGCAAGAATAGCAAAAGAGCAGAAGACATCGAATCAACATTCCGTAAAGCATATCGAGATAGACCGGGATTCTGCCGCAAAATATTACGCTCAGAGACTACTACAGCAAAATGAACCGCCTTGGCAAACATATCGAGAACGTCTGGGACTGACTAGAGAGAATTCACTCAATATAAGCGTGGAAGGGATAGAAACGGCAAGAGGAAAGCACGACGAAACTTCCTTCATTTCACGCCCCATTAACGGTCGCAAGAAAAGCTAGGTGGCTTGAACAATGATACATCATTGCATCTTCATCTACTTCCCACCCTAAGAGCTTCATATTGGGCGTGTGCCTGGGGGTGTTTGGCGACCAGCCGTGAAACTGAGTGAACAAAGAGGTTTCCGAAGTGCAGTGAATTTTATGGGAGCGTCAAAAGTGAAGCTCCAGTTTTATTATGTGTAATACTCTGTGGCTATGCTGTTATTTGACTGAGGATCACTTGAGTGAGAAATTGTGAATATATAAATCCACAGTGGAGGTAAGCAAATAAACATACAAATACAAAAGTTTTCCTTTGTGCTTCTTCACTAAAGAATCACTCGATTGAGGAAAAGACAAAAATTGCCGCAGGAAGGCAGACAAAAAATGTAGTTAAACGAAAAAGAAAAACTCCTACAGGAAGATCATTAATATTTCTGCGCTAGTGCTTTATTCGCAAGTACGTATAAGAATGTAGGCGTAGGAGGAGAGTGGGTAGATACCTTTTGGCAAAAAAAATTAAATGGGTTCTACGGCACGCGATTATGGTCCAAGCGGGGTTGGGGTGTATTCGACCCTCGGTGCGGGACTCAACGTCCATTTTCCACTTTAAACCATCGTTTGACATTTATCACCTAAATTATACAACAAAAAATTCTTTCTTAAATCTAATGGCGAATTATTTAAGATGATTATTTGACTACTCGATGTCTTCGACGTGTCGGCCAAAACAATAGAGTAATTGATACATCGATGTCGACCAATACCCCAAAAACCGAGAAATGTACCAATTAGGGATTCCACAACTACTGAAAGACATCGAACAAATGAAAGAAGTCTTCTTCAGGTATCGAGTCACGGTCGGAATCTCCTTCATATACCAAACCATAGAAGGGGGAGGGGTGAGAGAGAGGAGGTAGGGGGTAAAACACGGGAGATGGGGAGAAACTTAAGGATCGAGGTTAGCAAGAAGTTGAAAGGGAGGATTTCGTTACGGCCACAAGGATAGGGGAAGGGGAAGCAAAGACACAGTCGTTGACGACGTTGACGTTAGGATTCCGAAGTCTTTTTTACATTTCTTATTGCTCTGGAGCGTTAAGCTCGCGTCTTTTATTGTTAAAATATAAATGTAAACATTAAAATTGCGATAAAGTTCATTACAAAGGAAGTGTTTGGTAAAGTTACTCCTTTTTTCACAATTGTTGGAAAAAGCACTGGAATCTTCTTTAGCCCTTACATAAAATTTCTAGAAGTTTCTCTAACATACCAGCTATTGCACGCACAAAACTTTAATGCATAGATACGACTTTTCTTCTTTTTGTCTATTCTGCCCTTACCCTGAACGAATAAGTTCATCAGATGAGATGGGGTTTTAAAAGAAATAAAATAATCTTCTTTAGGAATAAGGTAAACTACATAATTAGAGTTTAGGCCAAGATACCATATAGAGCACCATTTCCTCTTATCATTTCATAAACCAGTTACTCTCGAATAATTATAAAGTTTCGAGTGATTTTGTTTTATCACTTCATTGTTTTTAGTAGATCTGGAGTCCCTAGTTGGAACAATTTTCGGTATCAATTGACATCGATGTATCAACTACTCGATGTATTTCGGCCGACACATCGAGTAGTAAAATAATAAGATTGAAATTGAATGAGTGGTGAGTATTTATTGATAACAACTGAGTTACTTTTTGACTTCCACAGACTTTTTATTGACAGACGACCGGTTTCTGCTGTGCGTCAACTTCAGGTACAAATAATTTCTATACAGCCAGTATATATAGTCCAGACTTTTTAGGGGGGGAGGTAAGTGGAAGTCCATACTTTTTAAAAACAAAAAAGGCGACTCATGCTCGCTCGCTTCGCCCGACACATGCTGGAGTTGGGCCACCGAAGTGGCTTTGAACCTGAGGTATTGTATTGTGTGGAAAAGGGATGGAAGATGGACGCATACGAACAGCGGTCAATTGTCCTCGCAATTGAATCTAAATGGCTTCTCAATGACATCACCTTCTCCAACCCATCCTTCCTATTTCGCATCATACTACACACCCGCCTTCCACTTACTCCTCCCCCCTAACAAGTCTGGACTATATATACTGGCTGTATAGACATTATTTGTACCTGAAGATGGCATAACAGCGGAAACCGGTCGTCTGTCAATACAAAGTCTGTGGAAGTAACAAAGTGTGTCAGTTGTTATTAATCATGGCAGCCTTCCACAAAATAAGAGCTTCTTTTTCGATTTGATTTGAGTGGTGAGTACTGTTATAAACATCGAAAAATCGACTACTCGATGTTTTTAAGTCGAAATGGCATCCTTTGGTCACGGGGTATGATCCTATCACATTAAATAAACTTATCGACGATGAGTTCACGACATGAACACTTATGGGCGACTAGGCATGCAATCGCCTTCCCAAAATTTGCAATGCTTGCTTGAAATTTGTGATGTGAATTTCACTGCATATAGTGATAACTTCGATGGAAAGGTGGATGAGTCAAACGTAATTTCTCCCAAAACACTGTTGTGAAGGTTTAATTTGTGGTTCATTTATTTAATATATTTTCATATGTAACCCTTTGTACATGTCACTGTCGTAAAGCACATAATATAAGACGAATATTTGTTACAAAATACTGGGAAGAATCTTGTTAAATTTAGCCTTTCACACCCTTTTAAATATTTTAATGGTCATGTTACGGAGGTAAAACGGGCATAAAACTAATCACATTCACCAGGAAGCATTTGTGGCTCTGCGATTGGGAAACTATGATATATTATTCAAATGATAGGTAGGGTCGGCGATGAAAAAGAAAATTAAATCATTTTTTACTCTGGTTAGGTGCTATTACAAATACGCCGCTATTATTAAATGCAAATGAGAGACGCGCGCTCCGTTGAAAAATTTTCCATGTGAATAGCAAGACTCGCACTGCCGAGGAAAGAGGAAATAGAGCGCCGTAAGAGATTCTGTTTCCATGATCTCGGTTGGTTTACTCGATAAATTCAGATATCAGGCTATTTTCAGAGCGATCGGAAGGACAGTATTTTGACCCCGCGCTGTACTTGTCGAAGGGATAGAAACGGCAAGAGGAAAGCACGACGAAACTTCCTTCATTTCACGCACCATTAACGGTCGCAAGAAAAGCTAGGTGGCTTGAACAATGGATACATTATTGCATCATCATTTACTTCCCACCCCAAGAACTTCCAATGGGCGTGTGGCAGACACCAGCCATGGAACTGTAAAAAAGAGGTTTCCGGAGTGCGAAGTATTTCATGGGAGTGTTCAAAGTGAACCCATATTTTATTATGTATTGTACACTGTAGCTATGCTGTTATTTGACTGAATATTATTTTATTGAGGACGTAATTACACGAGGGGCAGTCAAATATAATCGAGCCTTTTGCAAAAAGAAATTTATTTTACATTCAAGAAGAAAACACAATTTATAGTTTTTTTCTACATTGTTACCCTCGTTAGTAATGCATATTTCCCATCCAACAGGTTGGTGGTTCATGCCGTTTTCGAAGAATGACTTCGGGCGCGTATCCAACCAATGGCGCACAAACACAGAGCAGTGCCGCATCACCACTCGACGAGGCGGGAGGCCAACCCAAATAAGGGGCGATACACTCTGACAATCAATAAAAACACCAATCAGAACTTTTTCTGGGTTTCAGTATGAGGATGACTGCTCTGGTTGATCCCGTCCCAAGGGCACAATATTGCCACGACTCGCTCCTAGAACCCCGGCTCAATCGTACAGTCGTCGCGGCAAGGAAACGTAGCACAAACAAAAAAACAGGGGCCAGGTATCGTTTGACAGAAAGACAAATCCACGCTTAACACTGTATTTAATGATTTCTTTGACAATGAAATTAAACCCTGATGAGGTGAGAGATGTATGATTGATTGGTGACATGAACAGCTATGGTCAATGATGAATGAAAAAGAACACCTGTGAATCTGTTGAGCAACAATAAAAAAAAGAAACCATGAAAAAAACTTTGAAAGCCTAATGCCTTTTAGCTCGTAGCAATGAACACAGATACATCATGAAATGAACTTTGTAAGAATAAGGCTTTCTAGCTCGTCGTTCAGGGAGTCGTAGACCGGTGGCTTGCACAGAAATAGTTCTCCTGGGTCGGGACGGGAAGGGGAACGTCGGAAAGCGGTGAGGGACGGAAAGTGATTGAACAAACCGTTGATGAAGCCGGAATTTCCTTAGATCCTCCAAAGTCTGCCTGACTGGCGACTCTGGCGTAAGTTGATGAGGCCGGAATTTCCTTAGGTCCTTCAACGATGAGGCCGGATTTTCCTCAGGCCCTTCAACGTCCGCCGGACCAGCAACTCCTGCCCAAGTTGATCCGCGGTCGTCCTCTCAGCCGAGGTATCACCTCCACGAACTCTTTCTCCCTCCTTTCTCTGTTCGTCTAGCTTCCCTTAGCTCAAGTCCCGATCTGTTGCTTCTGTCCTCCGTTTCTACCGTTTAAGCTTACTTGAAAAACATCACACACGATATTCATTCCCGACACACGCACTCTCCCGTAATATTAGGTAACTGTGTTCACTTGGGGCGCACATTTTGAAACACTACAGCCGTCGTCACCTCCCAACTCTCTCATACACATTTGTAATGAATGAAATTCGTTACTGATTGCGCAAATGTATGGAATTATAAGAACTTAAATGTGGTTGTGTATTAATGTCACTGATTGGGAAATTGCCTCAAAAGCATTCACCGTTTACAGTAAAGAAAGAGCCGATAGAGCCGTTGGAGTTTACATCGTATTAAAAGATTGCTTTGTCAATTGATGGGAGTCATCTTTTGACAATCCACAAAAAAACGTATGTCGATCCATTCAAAAGCCTTGGGCAAAGCAAATGTATGTGTCCGCATGATTTACACCCCCAGATACTGGAATAAACTCAATAAAGAAACCAGAAAGTAATATAAATAATCTAACGTCACATGAAAATGTACGCTGCATAACAATTGGTGAGGAGGTTAAAAGAAAATTCCACAAAAACGTTGCTAATGATTCGGTATTTTTCTTTGTATAGGGAAGGACTACAAGGTGCCCACGTAATTGTTAAGACACTCGGGTCAGGATTTCACACTCCAGTGGAAGGCGTGCACTACCGGCCAAAGGTAAGTCGTTGATTTGATTCTGGGTCGGAACAGAATAAATTTTTTCATGTGTATGATGAATAAAATTATTCGTAGACATAGTAAAACAGTCATAAATCACGTAAGTGAATTTTATAATCCCTATGAAGAATTTGCATTCTAAGATTGATGATAATGGTAGGTTGGTATTATTTAAACAATAATTTAGCATTGGCCATTTCTGCAATTTATTGCCACATAACAGAGGCAACATTGGGAAACTTGGCGAAGGCGTCACCTAGTCGTGGCTTTCTCTGGGCATGTATGTATTCAGTGTATGGTGTGTGGGGCGCGAGTCACCCGTTCCCATCGCTTGTGCTTGACAGTGATATCAATGTAGTAAATACCGCATCGAATTTGTCCAGGTATATCGATCAGTAAAAATTATTTGCTTACTGTATGGTCACCTACCAAGGTAGCTCCAAAGTGGAGTACGAGGATATTTTATCTATCCGTAAAACCACGTTCATGCCTGGATTGGACATGAACGCCGTTTCATTGGCTACATTGAGATTTGCCGCAGTAAATACAAAATGTTAATGAAATACGCTCCCAATGAGGAGAAGTTTATTTACAGGACGACACTTTACACAAGATCGATCGTTTTTACGGGTAATTGTACATTTTTACACGGCATTTAACAGTCAGGGATTCATCATACCAATAGTCTAAAGGTCCCAAAGGTCCATTACGAAGAAGTGTGAAGGAGATATAGCGGTGCTTTCTGAGGGTCTCAATATGGATGCGGCGGTACAGTAAAGAAGATACAACATAACAATTTGAATCCGCATACCGTTTTAATTAGTATAACTATTAGATACATTGAACGCATCATCATCATTGGTCGCTCAATCCTAAGGTTGGTTGACTGCAGCCCTCCATCATTTCCTATCTAATGCTGGTTTCCTTACTTACCAATACTTATTCTTATATACATACTCTCTCCGGTATTTAGTGTATGAAGAAATTCATGGGCCTTCTTCTTGGGACTTTTCCTTATATATTTCCTTCAATTATGTTCTTCACAAACCCATTATGCCTAAGAGTGTACCTCTTCAATCCGTTTCTCATTATCTGTAGGGTATTCCATGTGGTCCTTTTCTACTCTTCTGTGAACGCCATCATTTCCTATTTTTTCCGTCCATTTGATCCTCAGCATTCTCCTCCAACTCCAATTTTGGAACGCTTTTAATGTTTTCTGGTCTATTTTAAAAATGATTCATGCTGCCGAGCCATAGAGTGCCACGCTCTGCGCAAGCGTTTCACATGTCGAGTCGTTTACGTATTTCCCTCCTCCTTGAACACAATGGTAGCCTTTTCGCCATTTTCAAGTGATGGCTCCTCAGAGATAGATGAATGAATCCATTTGCTCTTATTTATTGCCTCCGTGTGCGACTTCTGTATTCAGGGTCTCTCTTCAACGTGTTAGAATATTAGTCTTCATATTTTTTATTTTCGTGTTGCTTCTTGGAGATCTTAGCCAATGGCGTTTAGGGAACTTTTGAAGCTGATCGTGATTTCCTGCTATGACCGTGATATCGTCTGCGAAGCGGAGCGGAAATGTTTATTTCCTCTACCCATCAATCCATCCCGAGTTAATCCAGGAGCCCAAACATCTTGTTCCACTCAATTTTGTCGAAAGTTTTCTCCAAGTCCAAGAATGCCACTTAAAGTGCTTATTCACATGTATCGCTTTCTCTGCAATTATAGTCAGCCAGAGTATATCCTCCCTGGTTTCTTTAATTTTCCAAAATCTAAAAACATTCTCTGTGAGATTGTCTTCAAGTTTTCTTTCCACCCTTTGGCTTGTTGTTAACGGAAGTATTTGTGAGGCATGATACCATTCACTCAAGATGCGGTGCTCCTCACATCCCTCAGTGCATGTCATCTTCGGACCTGCAATCATTACACTCCGTAGTTGCCCTCCACATTGATATCCAGCTTCGATTATTTGGCACAGGTTGTTTTTGTCATTGCTTACAAGCAATTAAATGATTTCAGCTTTGGTGTTGCTTGCTTCAGGTGTTCATCTACATCTACGTCATACCCTGCAAGCCACCCAAAGGGCCTGTGGCAGGGGGTGATTCCACACCAGGTATGCATGAATTAAACGGAAGAACACCGAAATTACATCGAAACCCGCGTACCACACATGCAAAGCGCCAATTAAAAATCTAATAACCAAGAAACATTCTATCGTCAATCGTTCCAACATGCAAGGGATTCAAAGACTACTTCTATCATGCATATCAATGTCATGCATAAATAAGAACATTAAAATTTACTTCATGCATAAATAAGAACGCAGAGAATATAAAGAGAAAGATCTACAGTCTGCCTACTGTCACAATTCTAACTATTCATGACGATGATCAAAGCTGTTATGATCCCGAATGGTACGCGGAAAAAATGACATTTTATACCTATCGGTTCTACAATCTAGCTCTCTAATTTTATTGGCGCGATCTAATCTGCCGTAGTACGAGGGGGTTAATAGTACGGTTTTTACGTCGTCAGAGAAATGATTTTCCTAAAATTTAGTTAGGAGGTTAAGCCTATAATTTAATCAACGCTGTGATAGCGATTCCCATCCTAATTCTTCTAACAGTCCAGACACACTAGCCAACTCATCGCAGCATCGTTTCACAAACCTAGCTCCTCTTCGCTGCACGCGATCTAACTCTGATATCAACCCCGTTTCGTATGGATCCCATACACTAACAGCATAATCCAGATGAGGCCTAACGATTGAAAAATAACAACGTTCTTTCACTTTCTCATCACATTTTCCGAGTACTCTCTTGATAAAGCCTAGCATCCTGTATTCTTGACCGCATATTTCCCGAATATGTTTTCCCCAAGATAGGTCGTGAGTAATTGTGACCCCTAAGTACTTAACAGACTCGCCGTGAATAATTTCCGTACTATTAATTCTGTAAGCCCTACCTGGCCAATTTTTCTTTTTCCGAAAGCTGACTGCTACGTACGTGTTCTGTTTTCCTGAAGATCTATTACTGCTCCGCCAATTTTGATTCTCAGTGTATGGTCTTCCTCGTCAACCTCGCTCTCACCGCTCGTTACAATTCCTTCAAAAGGCCCCTCAAAGGCAGAATACTTCGATGGATTCCTTTCATCTCTTCCCACTCTCTTCGTCCTCTATCTGTCTACTTTCGTTCACATTCACGCTGCTTTTCGTCTCTCTCTCTCTCTCTCTCTCTCTCTCTCTCTCTCTCTCTCTCTCTCTCTCTCTCTCTCATGAGTGTTCTCTTCTCTATGCTGCATGCTGTTTCAGCATTCCTTTTCTTCATGTTTTCGTTGACTGCCGTGCGGAAAAATAGGAAAATGCCTTTAGAATTCTATTTCTGCTTTTCCGCCAGACTTTTGACCTCCCCGTCCAACGCAGATGCCGAGAATGGAATATTTCGGCGCGAGACGTTTCGGTGCGGGGACGCTTGGGCGCTGGCCGCTTGAGTACGCTATGGTATACTTCATGTTGTTAAATATGAGGTATAGAAATGACGATAAAGTGTTTATCAAACCAGAGATTTTTCATCAAATGTCTAAAATAACATTTTGAAGGATACGTCAGGTTTTATTCTATGCACGAAAAATCAAAAACTTTTAAAATCACTCTTAAAACAAAGATATGCCCGGAAAATTATCCGCAATATTAGAGATTTATTTTTTTTTTTTTTTTATTTTTTTTTTTTATCTTTACTACCCCGAATACAGCACAATGGGCCAGTTTATGTCGGGTGAATAACAGTAACAACGTAGGAGACACAAACACCCATGTCCTGGGCAGAAAATATTCTACCCTGGCGGGACTCGAACCCGCGACCCTCAGGTTGGCAGGCGAGGACTTTACCCCGCCGCCACCGGGGCCGAGATAGTCGAAGAACTACCATGGGGACTCAAATTTCATTTATAATTGGTATTTAAATCAAGGTCAGCAGTTTGCCGAATGTCAATGATAATTGAATGGAATTCAAGAAATGAAAGAAATTTTGTGAATGAAAAGTGCGAAAAAAATAAAACTGTCAAAAAGAACTACCTTGGGTTTTCGAGTGTTTAAGGCCGTCACGATGATCTCGTTGGTCCTACTGACCTTTCCAAAAATTGTGTTGGGAATCACTTTCAAAACGTCGATAATGAATTAGACTTAAAATTTTATGTATATTCCAAACAAGTATATTTTCTGATAATGTCATCATGGCGGGCATTTCAAGCGGCGTTAAATATAATTAATGATGGTAAGTTGTTAACGTGAATACAAAGTCAACTCCTAGTAGTAAGGGATGGGGCTTCATAGAACTAATCTATCGTAACTATTGTGGTCCCTAATTGTAAGTGAAAAATGACATTTTAAAACAATTGCTTCTACTGTCTATTTCCTTTACGCATTTGCGTTTTCTTAAGGGATTATTACACTCATGCAGTTTCTCGAGAAAGAAAAAATACTTTTGGGTTCCTGCGCGAACCTCGTGTTATCTACGGAGGAGGAGAAGGCGAAATCATGTAGGACACGTTTACCACAGTGGGGGTTTATGAACGACAGCAAAGATCACGAGGCGGTTCGGGCAGCGCGGCAGGCTGACGGAGCGAGACTGACGAACTCCATGCGACCCGACGTCACGGACGTAAGGCTCTGCGTAATCGAGTTCTATGCACCAGCGCCACTTTCCTTATAGCGGCCAGGGAGTAATTTGGGGAAGGGGGAGGAGCGGAAGGTGGCGCGAACTTGAATCCATCCAAACCCGCGTGCCCATTCACGCACGCACAGAACAATTTCCCGCATAACTTGCATTTTCACGCACAGGAAGGCGTGAACTGACACAAAATAGCTCAAGTTTACAATCTTAGATTACTCAGAAGAGGATGTGAGAACAGAAATAGATCGTGGGTAGATTTTAAGCAATTTATTTGACAAGAAATAATAGAATATGGCAACATACATCAGGTTAACAAAAAATATTGAACGTATTGTGCACCAAGTTATTCATTCGGAGATTTAAAATATTCCTAGGCACCACAATACATCACTCAGAACCAATCTCCTGATATGCTTCAGTGGGCTGAGGAAAAAATTAGAAATAACATGTTGACAGGTTGAAGTCCCATAAGAAAAGGTAAAAACTCATTAGAAGCATTGGAATCCATCTCACATGGGAAGGAATAAGATTGGTAAGGAAACTGAAATAGATATTACAATGTACAGTGGCGGAACAAACTAACGCAAAATTTTTCGCGCTCCAGAATGCGGCATTTTTGGGAACTTCTAGGAGCAGTACACACTCAAAAGACTGGCAACACTGAGGAAAACATCGTCTACCGCAAATATTTGAAATCCGCAACGGAACTCACATTTGCCGAAGCCTAGAACTTAGTCATAAATCGCCTCATTTTCGAGCTTTCTGCTCATATTATTCGCACATTCAGTGGCGGTGTATCGCTGTGTTTATTTCAGCATGGTTCTTATGTCGAATGATATCATTTATACAGAAAGAATGATTTTAAAAAATATTCACTATCCCACCCAATTCGGTATATATGATGAAATTTCATCTTCTACCACCAAGGGATATTTATTGTGGTCGACTTTCCGAGGATCTTTTTGAATGACGCGTACTGTGTCTTTTTCACCGAAATGATATAAATCGAGGTTTATCCGCACCAAATGTCGATAGAAAAAAGATTTAATTAAAATAAGTATAGTCTACGTGATGTAATTTTTCACGATTTTCCATTTGTAGACTGACGAAGTTCCTTAAACGGATATTTATTAAATTCAAAACGGATAGTTATTAATGAATCATTCTTGACCCAATATTAATCCGTCTTTAGTTCGTCAGAATGGGATAAAGCTATGAAAACAACCGTAAATATATTTAATTTCATGAAATAAAAATAAATGTGCTCGCTTCGATACCGAATAATCTAGGCATATTTTCCCGATATTTCTTTCATCTTATCACAGGAAGTTTGGTGACGAGCTGTCCACTGTTAAGCTTTATCTAGTAAATACAGGATATACGAATAAACATTCAGGAAACTTTACCTAAATTAGGTGTACTTATTGATAAACAACTCTATTAGCCTGACTGCATAATATCTTATATGCTTAGCCATAAATTTGCCGCACATATAAAATTAACAAAAAAGCCTTTTAAAAGACTTCAGTTTGGGGTAAAATGTCATTAATGAAATAAATTAATAGGTAACGGTTAATGTTGTAGCTGTCAGATATATTTGGCTAGCTAAAGAGTGGTCCGTGTTCGATTGTTAATGAACGCAAATGAGTTTTTATATAAATTTTCTCATATTGGCAATATGAATGAATGTAATGTGTAGCTACAATGACTGGCTGATAATATGAAATTTTTTTAATACAAAAGAGATAAAATTTGCCGAATAAAAATCATTTCACTTGACCAGAAATTGAATGAAGAACTAAAAAATGTCTCGACCAGGGGTGGGATCACGGTTCTTTTCTTTTTATTGCCGTTATCGTCATCCAATAGGCAAGACGCATTGGTAGGGCAATGCTCGAGGTCCTGGGAGCGCACTCCACTGCTATGTAGCACCCGATCTTTCTTGATGACGATCACGTTTTCGAGATCATGAGCGTACTCGAACAATGTTATTATGAAGAACGATGATTGCGATTCAGGTTTGCAACCCAGTAGCAGCTACTGAGCTTTCTCATGTCATGGCGAATTTAAGATGATGTTTTGCATCCTTTCGGTGAATTTATTTGCGTCCATATGCGTTACTGTGAACTAAGTTACTTTTAAAATCAGTGGTGGTATTTTCTACAAACGTTTAAGATAACTATAAGGATAGGAAAAAGCATACTACTCTCCTGGGAATACAAACAGAAAGAAGTAGTTCTCGGATTTCACCTCATCAGCCCAGACCATTCCAATCAAACGCCATTAGTTCCCCTCATGCATGTGCTTGAAGGCCAGCTACCTTAAGTCTGAGTTAAAGCAACGAGCAATCTTAGAGGACTCTTGAGGATCCCTAGAGGTTTCCCCGTATCGATACAAAGCTCCACCAATACTAATCCATTCAAAATCGGTATGTATGAAGGGCGCATTATATTGATTGGGAAATGGTATGCCTATAATAAGAGCTTACTTTCCCCTTGTGTTGCGGGCGATACCTTTCCTGCCATAGATAATGTTTCGGACCCCAAGCTTTTAACTCACAGGAAAGAAGTGGTATTTGACTTGTCATACGCTCTTAAAAGTATTCGAGGGGTGTTTCCGATTTTTTCGAAGAGCGACTAGGATTTCTTTCTGGTGCAGCAAGTATGAAACCTGTGCATTATTTACAACAACAAACCACCCCGACCATCACCGCCCGGAACTTGGCCAAGGTTTACTGATGACTACTTCATTGAGACGAGCGTCGATAGACGAACAAGCAGAGCGGACAGCGCAAGCAGAGATACTGTTCAAAGTTTTAGCGGCCTCTCCCTAAATTCTCGGAGGAAAAAAGACCTTATTAGCCTTAAGGTTTGCCTCATTTTTCTTCCAGGTGGAGGAATCGGATAGTAGGTTTGTAAAAGGCAAAAACTAATGTCGAAAAATTACCCGAAGAGGTGTTACGCCTTCGACTTTCACCCACTGAACTTTTATTTGGTGTTTAAAAATAAAACAACCTATTCTCACTACTATCGAACGAAATTCATTAAATTCAGGTCCGCTATAATAAGAACTATGTTTATTCAAATTTTTATCGATATTCATTTTTCGTCCGCAACTAGGAATACTTGCGAGTTCATAAATTCTAGGAGATGGTTCAAAACAAATCATGTAACATAGATGGAGCGGGCTGCAGGGAGCGCAGCGTTCATTATGAGAAAAATGCGAGAAACGAACGTTTTTCGACCCCCTCAAACGAAATAACCCAAAATTAAGATGCAATGAGGAAAATCGTGGAGAAAAAATGGGAAATGAACCCAGTAAGATGATATCAAAATGTGGACAACTCCATGTCACAAAGACTTGGTCAGGAAATCGAGAATGGAGGGGGATGGATTGATTATAAGGCTAATAAACATCCACATTCTTTATGTAAATACCAGCATATTTCTTGATGATCAATTGCTGTGACCATGTGCACACATAACTCAAATTTAGAGAATTACGCATATATTTTACCCTTTTCCACTCGTTGCATTATAGTGTCTCTTTTCAACATCCGTTAAAATACATTACCACTAAGAGATGAAATGTATGACTCAGTAAAAAGTCTGTTAATATCTTCATGTGGGGACATTCACAACTTTAACTTCCATTGAAGTAATAATATTACGACACATTTGAAGAGGAATAGATTCTTTAGGAACGTAGCAATCGTATAATCTTTGATGGAGCACATTCCTAATTTGTTCTCCATTGACTACTCTGCGGATTTATGAGGAGTATACAAATGACCATAGGGAAAATATCTAATTACTGCTTAGTCGCTACATGGAAAAGATGATTTTTAGTATTTTATCACTTTCACAGGGGAAGATATGCGATGCATTTTTGTCGGAGTATTACTTACGCGTGGGTATAAAAATGCTCCTCATAAAATTTAACTGCGTAATTTTAGCCAAACATTTTTACTGCGAATATGTCAAAAGGTATTTAAGCGATTCATTAATCTACCTTATCCTCTAAGTATTATCCTCCATCTTCTAAGTTGAACTGTTGAACTACACGGCTAATATATTGCTCATAGCAAACCTAGAAAACAATGCTGGGAAAGCTTCGAAAACCGTTGTAAAGATATTTTGAAGAAAATTCCACACTTGTTTGGTCTCTCACTCAGATAAGTAGTCGGTATTTACAAGTTCGGCAGATTGAACCATACTCTAATAAAAATAATAGCCCTCTTTATCAATCATTTCACAGTAATTTAAAGGTGAATCAGGTAAGTTCACTAAATCGATTAACTGAAACAATCAGAGATCCGGTCTATTCCCTCCTTCATGAATAGCTTTTCATTGAGAGGTAAATTGACGAATGAGTGCATATGAGCATCATACGACAGGCAGGACGTAGAAATTAAGTGGGGCCGAGTACCCGAGAATGGGAAGTAAACATCTCATTTGACGACCAAGGAGACCGCTCTGATTCTTTTACAAAGCCCGAATATGCGTAAAAATCACACTCTCATGGTTTAGGTCAATATCCATTCCCTGGGCCTTCCGCGGTTTCCTGCAAAGTTTTGGCTGCAATAAAGTCACATCTCGTAGATTAATTATAAAGGCACTAAAAGAGGCCACGCCAGGATTTCAACCCCAGTCATTCTAGGCCGCAGACGAACGCTATCCTCTAGGCTACTTCATCGTTAAAGAGAAATCCGCTTCCAGTGGTTCTTACTATACAACGAAAAAAGGGAATTCTAATGTTTCCTTTAAAAACTGGACCAAATAAAATGTTCTGGATTTTAAAAAGTGGTTTTCAGAAAGTAAATAATATTACGTTAAATTACGGAACTAAGAAATTTAAGTGTTTGGGACGACCTGAATGCACGAGGGCGGAAACTTACGTAGGGTTTCAAGGTATTGGAAATACTTGTAAAGAAAAATTTTATCCACATGGAAACCATTCTATTCTAAACTCCACTTTCTCAGGCGAGATATCGTAGAACAGCATAATGAGTAATGAAGCTCAAATGATTTCGTACTGTCTACTAATTTTATTTCAACCTCTTGCTACACGTGTTTCAACTGTCTAGCAGTCATCATCAGGCATTTGCCTGATGATGACTGCTAGACAGATGATCTAGATCTAGATGATAGATGATGATCTAGCAGTCATCATCAGGCAGATAGCCTGATGATGACTGTTAGACAGTTGAAACACGTGTAGAAAGAGGTTGAAATAAAATTAGTAGACAGTACGAAATCATTTGAGCTTCATTACTCATTCTATTCTACCAGATTTCCCATACTGTTGCTTTAAATTCACAGGACATTGCGCCAAAATGTTAATTGTTATGCATCATATTTCTCGGAAGTAGTTTGAGGCCTATTAAAACGATGTTCATCCACAGCTATTCCCTGCACGCGGAAATACGTTTTATTGTAAGTGAATTTGATCTGGAGATTTAAAAAATTTTTATGTCACAAAAAATAATGCTTTCGTCGTATTGTTTCTTAAGTTTCAATCAATAAAATTTTGTTAAACGGTGGAAAGCTCTAAAAAATATGGTAAGCATCTCTTCATAATTAACTACGACTTCGGGACCTCGACTGGGTGCAGGTCGAAGCAAGCTCATCACGTTTGTAACTCCTAGACGATCTCGCGAACGTAAACCTCATTAGTATGACTATTTACATGACGCGTAAAATCGATATCTATTCATAGAGAGTTTGAATATTCCCGGTTTCCATATGCTTTCTCATTGTTGTCAAGTTGTCGAAGGAAAGGCGATTTCAATTAGTTCCCGTGTACGCCGCATTCAGACGCTAATGAGTTTTGCGTTAATTTTTTCCGCCAATGTACATCAATAGTTTTGTTATAACAGCTCAACCCTCACAGCCTTCAAGTTAGTTCTCATTACAAAGAAAACTCTCCATCATGTGATAGAAGCTAAAGGTCAAGATACTATGTGAATCAGTCACAACACATTTCCAGTCAGAATAGAATACAAAAGCAGTTTATGGACACTGATAAAAAAATCCCTTCGTGCATTGCTGAAATAGAAATATAAGTTATTGAGAAACATGAAGAAGAGTTAGGAACTAACTAAAGAGTACAAAAAAATATTACCTGTATATACAATTTCCTCCATATTTTTTCACTGGAAGCCAAAATATTATTGAATCCAAACCATTTGTAGTTATGGGTAAAATGAATACAGGGGAAGACCAAAAGAAACTCACAACACTAGAAAAAGATCAGGAAAGCTCTATTACCACATCGAAGACAGAAGACATTCAAGAGTAATGGCGGACTAGCGGACGATGGTCTGTGCAGATAGTGGCTGCCCTCCGAACTATGAGGTATCTATATGGGGTATAGGTTTTTGATTATGCGACGGATGGAATGAACTCCAGGGAAATAGGTGGTACAGAGGGAGATTTGATCATGAGGAAACTTATTGAGAGAGAGAGATTTGGAAGATGAGGGTCGTTGTAGGATTTTTTCTGAAGAAGACGCTCAGGGTAGCCTCTGCGAAGGAGGGATTGGTGGAGATTAGAGAGAAAAAGGTCAAGGGATTCGGGGTTGTTGCAGATTCGGTGACCACGGATAGAGAGGGAAAAGGGGAGGGATCGTTTAGTATGAGAGGGGTGGCAGCTATTAAAATGGAGATATTGTTGCTTGTTGGTGGGCTTGATATGGACAGAAGTGTGGAATTTAAGGTTACTGAGGGAGATGTCTACATCCAAAAAGGTAATTTTGGAGGCAGAGATGTTAGAGGTGAAGGAGACAGAGGAGGAGGAGTTTAGGGAGGAGATGAAAGAGTTAAGGGAATCAAGGCCATGTGGCCACAGAAGAAAAATATCGTCAATGTAAAGAAGCCAGAGAAGATGTTTAGGAGAGCAAGACGAGAGAAAAGATTGCTCTACGGCACCCAAGAAGAGGTTAGCATAGGAGGGGCTGAAACGACTACCTATGGCACAACCTTTAGTTTGGATGTAGAATTTGTTGTTGAAAGAGATAGCATTATTAGTAAGTATAAAGTTGGAAAGGTCAAGGAGAAAATCAGAACTAGGGGCGTGAGGAACTGTGGTGGGCTGGTTTAGAAAAAGACGAATGGCGGAAAGTCCTTCAGAGTGAGGAATAGACGTGTAGAGAGAGGTGACATCTATGGTGGCCATTAAGATATCACAGTCTGAGGGGAGTGGGGTAGAGTGGAGGCGTTCAAGAAAGTGATAAGTATCTTTGATGTGAGAAGGGAGAGAGAGAACAAAAGGTTGTAAGTAGTAGTCAACGAAAGCGGAGATGCGTTCGGTGACAGAGTTATAAGAGGAAACTATTGGGCGACCAGGGTTGTGAGTCTTATGGATTTTGGGAAGAATGTAGAAATTGGGGGTGCGAGGGTGTGGGGGGGTGAGAAGAGAGATATCATGGGAAGAGAGACCTTCATTGGGACCCCTTTTTCCTTGAGGAAAGAGGTGATGTTTTGCGAAAATGTGGGGTTGGGATCATTTTGGACGGGCTGGTAGGAAGAGGCATCAGACAACTGCCGGAGAGCTTCATTTAGATAGTCAGAATAGTTTAGTACGACTACCGTGGAACCTTTGTCGGATGGAGTAATAACAATATTAGGGTTGCGGGTGAGGCTTTTTAGGGCAGAAATTTCGGAGGGAGAAAGATTGGGAGTAGGTTTGAGGGAGTGGAGAAAAGAGGGTTGAGAGAGTTTGGAAAGGAGAAGGTTGGTAAAAATTTCTAAGGAATGATTCGAAAGAAGGGCTTTGGGCTCAAATTGGGAGGAAGGCTTTAATTTGGAGAGAGCAGAGTGCAGGGGGTTGGAAGAAGAAGAAAGAGAGGGCCGCGTTTCCCAGAAAAGCTTCCATTTTAGTCGACGGCAGAAGAGAATGGCGTCGGAGAGGATGGAGATAGGATTGATTTTGGGAGTGGGAGAGAAACTGAGCCCTTTAGTTAGCACTGAAATTTCGTCGCAGGAGAGAGGGGTGGACGAAAGGTTGACAACTTGCTCAGATCTAACACAGCTGAGCTACCTGTCCAAGTAATGCCATTTATGTCAAACTGAATCGTTGATTTACAATATAAGCAGTGCTCGGAGGATCAATGACAATTATAATATGCCAAGACGAGTGACAATTATAATATGTTAATATTACTATTTATTAAACACTTACTTTTCCTTGCAGGCGGAACAAGATAAGCTTCTCCTTCATTCGATGGAATTGGTTGAATTTGCGAGGCAGCACAACATGGAGGTGGTTGATACATTCAACATCACCATTGCTAGATATAAGGACTTTCTGCAAGGGAAATGTGCTTGCCATTTTCATAAGGTAATCTTTTAGAATACTTATGAGTGATGTTAAATGTTATATTCATATATTTTATCATATCTGTGAGAGAGGACTAGCTAACCATACAGACGGCCAGGGTTCAAATCCCTGCAGAGGAGGATGTTTTTCAGAGGAAACACGATCCCTACTTGAGTGTCTTGTGGAGGGCACATCAAGTGCAGTACTCCGTCTGTCGGATGAGACATTAAGCCGTGGTCCCCTCGGCGCCTTTCTTTAAGAGCAGGCTAATGCCGACGTCGGGTTTCCATCCACCCTTCCTCCCTTACCTACCCCCTATGGAGCAAATGACCTTAGCTGTCGGTCGCCTCCCAAAAATCCAATGCAATGCATGCCTTTTATGAGAAAATTGGCGGTAGGTTTTTATAATAAACCTGAGTATTGATTGAAAACTATTGGGGGAATATTTAATTTACAAGTGAATTGCTATGTCTGCCAGATATGTTGCCATGTTGACGGATTGCCGTCAACCCGTGTTCTTTTCGTAGTCTTAGATGAAAGCAGTCTAATTACGGCACCGGGCTTTGAGTATCTTCATCAAATGGGCCACCCTATGTGCCACCCAGCTTGCGACGCCATTTATCGTGCCACTATGATAGGCGCAGTTGGATCTTTAATTGCCAAGTTCGGGCGCCAGGTCATTATGACCAACAGATAACTGAATAAGGATAAACCCACCTTTGCCTCGGATAGCGGCAGTGGAGATGAATTTCCGGGTTGGATGAAGAAGGTATACGGAAATGGTTCTCAGAATCACAGGGAGAATAGTTAACAAAAAAATCTAATATTTCCACGGACTACTATACTGGGCTTATCAAACCAAACAAAATGTGAAACCCAAAAACAGATACCTCGCAGTGGTCGGCAAAACACTCAGAAACCATCAAAGTGAACAAGGACGAGAATAAACTAAATACATTTGTTTTGCGAAAACCTAAAAGAGCACGATCACGCAGTGCTGAATAACTGACCCAATTACAGCAATTAAATCCCTGAGGAGTCACGATTAACAGATACCGATACAACAGAAAATCATCAAAATATAAGTCTAAACTAAACAGCAGGTCTCACGACCTAGAGAATATTACTTAAAGACTTAGTGCAAAAGGCACCTGAACATCCCCCACGATAAGACATACGTGCACTTACGGAGTTTGGAATAGAAAAATATCGATGAATTAAAAGAACTTCCTTGCACAATCATCCCCGCGATACCCCGACACACAAAGAAATCAAGCCACATAACTTACTTCACCGGAGGTGCTGATGGATTCATGCCCCAAAAATACAATCAGATGAAATACAAAAGAAAAACTAGTACTGGCTGAGGAGGTCGGCATGCAGATCGGTAAGATGAGCCGTAGATGTTCTCCGCTCCTCCCGTCATGCTCTCAGTTTGAAGCTGTGCAGCGCTTGTGCAGATGTCTTCGGGAGGCACTTGACTCCGGTCTCGCTGTTTCAGCCCAGCCGATTCCCCGTCGATGGGGAATCCCCACGGCCAAGGCAATTAAGTGTCTCTCCACGCCCGTAAGTGGTGATGGCCGAGGTGAGCCGCGTCATCAAGGAGCTAGGGCCCTGCCGTTATTCTTTCGACGGCCCCACAATCCCAGGGTAGCGGAGGCTGGCCATTCCGATGCCTCCGGCTAACAGTGGATTCAGGTATCTACACCTGCGAGGTACCTACCTCCAGCTCGGAAGGAAGCTTTCGCTTATATCCAAGCGTGGACGGTAGTGGGAAAAAGGGAAAGTGAAGGGAAAGGAAAGTAAGCGAGCTACAACCCCTTCAAGGCCGACATCAATGAGGCGGATTGAGGTCAAAAGGACCTCAATTGGGCCCCCGCCTTCCCGAAGTGCTCGTATTAGTTCGGTTACCCAAACAACTGAGACGAGTAGCCGTCGGTCTCGCTCTCACGAAAAACCTACCGCACATCGCTGAGAACCAGAAGATTTGGGATTATGTGTCTCCTTGGCTCCCTTTCCGGGTTTACGCCGTGCGGTCTGCCGGAGTACGTCCTCGAGTCGGGGACCACCGGACCCTTTACATACACGGAGGGTAAATTTGGACCAATTCTGGTCAAAGTGTGGGTACATCCCTACTCTCAGAAATCCTCGTCTACCCATAGTTTCCCCTCGTCTACCTTAACAGCAAACAACCAGAGGGCAAGATTAGCATGACAGCAGCAGAACCGCCCCCGGCGAACAGTCAATTCCTGCCCTGCTCACTTGCAACCAAGCCTCACGAGGTGGCAGCGGTGGTGTCCCTGTTGATCGGACTCATGAACGGAGCTCATAGCTCATACATAGATAACAGGAAAGAATGGTAGCAAAATAAACAGGTATAAGAAGAAATTATGTGGCCAGTTGTGGAACCTCCAACCCCAGCCCCAACTAACCAAAAAGAACAAGTATCGGTTACTGTTGCTGACAAAATATATCCCTCAGTGATCAAGTCTAATACAAAAAGATAACTTAATCTAGATTTTATACCGTGTACAAATTAACCATGGATCTGATTGTACAATACTTCTTTATTAAATTAAACAAAATTTCTTTTCCAAGATTACTAAAACTAAAGTTAGTTCTTACCGGTCTGACTGCCGACCAGTGACGGTTCCTATGTTAGTGACTTTTTAAAATGTCAAATTCTGAGATTGGACTTTTTAATTCTGAGTAAAGACAGAAATCTAAGGCGACTAAGGCGAAGGCGGCTTTTTGATTCTGAGCACAGGTGGGCAATGGAGGATATCGAAGGCAAAATATAAGCTCACTGCTAACCCAAAAGAGGTGATTGATGAACCAATTCTAGGGAATGCAGTACCGTCAACTTCAATGCAACAATACCTTAGCCAATGTTCACAAATACCTTAAAACCATAGAAAAATACATTAACACGGAGGCTACAAATTGTGGAGTAGCTCTTTAATTTAGTTCATTTGAAAATATGTGATTCAAATGTATTTTTGGGATATATTTTTCTATATTTTTAAATCAAGCAGTGTGAAATCGGTGGGGACTATTGTATTAGACACGTGCCTAAACGAAAGTGCAGTGTGTCACTGAGACCCCTAGCTTGATGTATTGTCTTGTAGTTTATGGTTATGGGACAAAGTCATAATTAATTGAATGAATCAAAGGGGGTTTTAGTGTCGTGTTTGCTAGTTGACGCTAGCTTCCGTCTTTTGTTCCATGAAAAATGTGTGGAATGAATAGCGGTATTGATGAAGGCTAAAGAGAAATTCGGCATCGGAAAAGTCGTACTCTTCTTGAAATATACCGTGAGGTTCATAGTTTCACATTCCATCCGGCGGAGAAAGCTCGCTAATTGAAATTTATTTAATAAATCGTCCAAGCAGGGATCAGCGACATTCTCACTTCTCCGACCAAGGTCATAAGTTATGTTTTCTTTGTGGCTATATTCATCATTCTATTTTTCAATGGCAATACTGCTCAACAAAGTGCATGTTCCTGTTTTCAATGCTCTCTAGTTAACTTCACAAGGCTGTCAAATTTTGCTCCCACTGCGAAGATCTCTTGACAATTTCATTTCATTGTTTTATCGTCTTCATCGATCTTATTTTATTGGTCGAGGGCAGTGTTTGAGGTCACGGAGTCTCGGTCGGTTGAGGTCTCGAGTGCACGACCGTATCTGAACTTAAAATTATCTCCACCTTTTTGGCCCTCCCAGTGATAACATTTCCCAGAGCAACGGTCAGTTAACGAGGAGATGGTGCGAATGCTCTCATTGTAGCCAAAGTCGTGTTCTGTTCCGTGTTGTCACAGCGGGTGTGCTTACCACGTGTTGCAGGTCGTGCCGGAGAGTGGCTCGGACGGGAAGCAGCCACACTATCGGGTGGAGGGGCCCATCAACGCCCTCTACTCGGACATCCTGCTCGGTCGCATCTGTGAGGGCCCGGAGGCGCCTTCCGCTGCTCCCTACTTGTGACCGTGGGCAAATCATCGGCACAGCCGTGACACTCCGGAGCCTGAAGACGCCCGGAACCGGTGGCAAAGAAGAGTTTTGTCCGACCGAAGAGGATGAATCTCTTCGAGTGAGGCACGAAATACACCAGCGATCCTGAGCAGCTCGTCTCGGCGGAAAAAACTTGCCTATTGAAAAGAATCACAGCCAGCATCCCAGAAATTTCATTTTTCTCATCGATTGATAGAAGCAAACCGGATGACGTCAAGTTGATGCCCGTTGGAATTTCCTTATATTTCAGTGAGAATTAGCGGCAGAGTATGACCACTCTGTTTTCTCTGTTCTTTCAGAATACAAATTTATTGCTCGAGACATATTCTTCAATACTTTATTCGGTTCTGTATTCATGAGAGTATTTTGGACGCATGGACGCTAAAGCATTTTTATCATGCATTGCACTCAAAATTCCCTTTGCCACCTCCCAATGCTGATGACAATTATTTCGCCGGAGCTTTCGATCCACTCTTCATTGGCCTAATTGAATTTCTTTATTATTTTGTTCCGTGGCTCCTCATACTTGGACTACCATACATTAGTGCCCCAATTTCTTGTATTTTCTTCTCTCTCCATTATGACTCCCGATCTCATTCGTGATCCACGGCCGTCTCAGTCTTCTTATTCACTAGTCACTCTTCTGCAAATTTCGTTATCACCATCTGCAGTACTTTTCATCTTCCTTCTGTGCGAGTCATACCTCCAGTTTTCCGTTTAACGCCGCATTGATTCTGTTAATTGCTGGCAGTTCAGTCCACATCACGTGTGTTTCAATCACCCATTATGACTAAGTTCTCCTTTCTCTTCAGTGTGCGGATGGCTTCATTTAGCCGTCATATTTGTCGCCTATTTCCTTCACCCGCATATGTGGACATTTCCCTGCACACCTGAAATTCTAGACTTGAAATGTGTCGGTAGGCTCTCTTTCTAGCTTCGTTATTGAATTTTTTCAGTATGATGACACTCTTCTACCCCATTATTTTTTCAGTACGACGTCGTCCTCTGCCATTCCTCGGTCGTATCCTTTTCGGCTCATAATTCAACACTTTACGTGTTTTTCGTCGAGTGGATATATATATATATATATATATATATATATATATATATATATATATATATATATATATATATATATATATATATAACTACACTTAGGATCACTCACGTGACGAATATATGAACAGTTTGCCAGAGAGAGGCAGACGTTAAACACAGAAAAACAGAAAAAAATGAACACACTTAATGAGTTTCTTAATATTTCGGTGCCACTAGCACCTTGTTCACAAGAGCAAAGAAGACTGACAAGTATATATATATATATATATATATATATATATATATATATATATATATATATATATATATATATATATATATATATATATATATATATATCGGCCTTGGATGATGCCTCCCTCCCAGTTGTTACCAATCAGAGTTCCGATCCAGGGACGATTTTACCTCTGGAATATTTTGCCAGGAAAGATATCAATGCTTTGCCCTGTACTTATTCCTCACTTCGGTCCATTTCCCTCCGTTTGGCTCCATATGGCTTGAGAACAAAGTATGATGAATATGGTAACTGAAGCATATGTCACTGGTAAGAAAGAGAATCTGCCTGATGTGCGTATTGCTTCCCTTCCCGATCACAACCTCCTCCCATCAAGGTACATGCTTTGGTGGCGGCTGGCAGCGCTTGTTTGATGTCCACGTTTCAGGAGAAAAGAACACCCGCATTTGAGGAACCAAATAGGCTGCGGGTCAAGTTTTTGGCTGAATATACAACTGTAGGGTATATGACATCGTACTGCAAATAATTTTTCTACTAAAGGGACAAAAATGACCATATTCAGTATGAAATTAGCAATTTAACGGAGTTGCCAAGGGGATTTATTAATTGCAGTTCTACACTGGTCCGTTTCCTGGAAAACTAACTGGCATGATGAGAATAGTGTTATGTGATCCTAGGTGATTGCTACTATGAATATCGGTGTGCAGTGCAGGAAAATTTTCTCTTTGCTTTGATAACACTTATGACTTATGAAGTGGTGCATTCTTTGAAACGAGAGTTTTGTTTTCACTTGAATAATGTGTAAACGAGCTGTTTTTAAAGAGTCCAGTACACTAATCAGTGCAACATTTTCAGCTCTGGAAAGATCAACAATAACGTATATTGCTGCGCCTTTCTGTATTCCATGTTTTTTATGTTGTTTGGAATGCCAAATGCTGCTAGGAATACTTCGTGGTTTGGTTAAATGAGCTCTAGTTTTGCTGCAATGCATGTTTTCGTCATTATTGCAATTATTTTCAATTGCAGTACGGGCGATGGAACATTTTTTCTCATCATCTTCAACATATTGGATTGAAGTCATCTCCCGAATGTGGAACCACGACAGCTAAAATAGCTACGCAAGGATGCGCTGTTAAATATGTCCATTGCTTATTCGGATCTACTTTCTAATCGCCATAGAGTACAACGATTTCATATGGGTGCATTCATTTTAACGCTTGCGGACTAAGGCAGTAAACAGCTGAATCATCAAATTAAATAAAGAAGAACGCGAAATTAATAAAAATTACTTTCTCTTTGTAACCGCTCTTAAAGCCAAATGACTGATAGAGAAATGAAGTTAATAATAAAGAAAAACTTTGTGAAAGATTGTACCATTATTCCACTAAATATTTAAGTTATTTTCCACAAAATAATATTAGATTCTTCTTTATTTAAAATCAGGTTCTACTTTATTTCATTTACCCATTCTGCTGTTCACTGCCTTAGTCCGCAAGAGTTCGGAATACGACTCTAATCGAATGTGTCGAAGATGGAGATATAAAATATTCCATCGCCCGGTGAGACGTACTGCAATTGACAATAATTTGAAAATTAATGAAAATTATTGGTCTCGAGACGAAAAAAAGTTTCACCACAGCGTTTCGGTCCTAGAACCTACATTGCATGGGACGAAGGATCTAACCACTTCAACACTAATGAAAGTAAACTCATGAGTTAACATTAGGCATGCTAAAAATAACGAATGAAAAATAATTTATTTCAGCAAAACTAGAGCTCATTCAACCAAACCATGATGTATTCCCAGCAGCATTTGGCATTCCAAACAACATAAAAAATATGGCATTCAAAAAGACGGAGCAACGTACGCAGTCTCTCCTTGTAAATTAGCATTAATGAATCAAATTCTTCCTAAATGTACTCAGTTTTAATACAACCTGGCACTGATTTTTACATTGGTATAAGCCTAGCAGAATTGTTCGTAAAACCCGAAAGCGGATTATTTTTTGTTAATGAGATTTTAAGTCTCATTAACTTGATAGTCATTACTCCTTTATTTTGTGGAAATATTTGCACAAAACCTTTTGTAAACGAAGGAGAATACTTAAATCTAGGTCATTATGTGATTTGTGAAATCGTAATACGGCTTTCATAAACTGTCACTTAATAACTTTGACAAATTGTTTACGAGATAGGGTGAACGAGAAAAAAAATGCATAAAATAAATTTTCATCGTCAGAGGCATATGAAAATACGTTAAGATTGGTGAATTTGTGCTTAAAGAGACACCGTGCAGCAGAAAAATTAGTAGTAATGCAAGATATCAGAATTAAAGTTCATTCCAGGTTAATCCTCAAAAAAACGCACCGTATTTTCCAAATTTAAAATTTACGACACAGGGATGCGCTTGGGCGCACTCTTGTTGGCATTCATATTCATCGTTTTACTGTACAAAAACTCGTCAATCGCAAAATTCACCATTTACATTGAAGCATTCCAAAGAATGGCCTCATGTGTTTCCTTGTCACCACAGGAGGCTTATCGGAAATAGCATCGACAAATTATATTTTTAAATCCCGCGATTTTTCGCGAGACAGTTTAAATCAATACATTTTTTAACTGCCACAAGGAATACCCACAAACATCAATGTGTATTTCAATACATGGGTTCCTTTACTTTAAAGTGTACTTAGATGAAAGTATATCAGTCACAGAAAATGGATTGCCTGTTCTTGACGTGCGAGGTACGTACATTGACAATAATTAACATATAAGAAAAGGACACTGAGCCAGGATTTCAGACATATCGATTTCAATCAAAAAATAGAGGTATAAATCATAGCTTGTATGTGTAATATATATTTTGTGACTGTTAGTACCTAGTATAACTACTATTAGGTAGCAATAAAATATTCAAATATTTACTGCACTGTAAATATTTGAGCGTAAAACTTACGAGTTGTAAATTTTTATGCCTACATGAAAATACTGTCTTATTATGTATTTGCTGTGTATATTAAATGTTGACTTACAACGCTGAGCATTATGCTTTATTTCATGTCATTTTTTTAAATTGTCCCAGGATTGGGCTTGTATAATTAGTATGGGTTTTAAGTGTTTGCGAGAGCCTTGCGAAAGTTTGAAATTTTGCAACAGTATGGGAAAGGAAGATAACTGCGGTGATAGAACGATCCTTTTTAGCATTTTAATGTTTCTCTGGCCGGTCGACCCTTTTAGCTCAGGACGAGCGCCATCGTCAAAGAACCGGTATAAAGCCAAAAATGAGTTATTCCCCTTGCGCCTACAGCAGATTTTCCGCATTTCCTGTGCTTCGTTTTCAAGTGGTAAGTGAAATATTTGAAATCAGAATGTAATTGCGGATAAGCCTTCTGTTAATGAAAGACCTATTTTGTCACGTGTGCTCCTTTTCCATTCTGTTTGCCGAAATAAAAATTTAGCGATGCGATGCTTTGATAGTTTTTTGTGAAGATATAATTTATCTTGAAGTATTTTTCTGTATATTTCGCTTTCACGTGTAATGGAGTTTATACTTTGCAAGTTGAACTTAATGATGACAACAATTGTTTGTAATGGTTTACTTTATCTAGGTTATCTGTATACATACTACACCTCTCTTTTTATAAACGTCAAAAATTCATCATGGAAAAAATATATTTCTCCGTAAATTCAACTGCCGTCAAATGAATACGCTTTATCAAAGCCAAGCTAAGGAGAATACAGACTCTTTAACTTGTTTTTAATGCCCTATTTACGAGTGGCCTGATGGTTTATGTAAGTAAACAGAACTTGGGGATAAAACCATTTGCGACGCACTAAGGTCACCGTAAAATGATTGTATCTTAAGTTCCTGATTTTGAATTTTTATCAGGTCCTGCAAATTGCGCTAAATGTTTTCGCGAGATCATGTATCACAGCCAGAGGATTAAAGATAACCATCATCTGGACCTGAGAGTGTAGTTATGATGGCGGTAATTGACGACGGCTGCTGTTCAGGGCTTGCTTGATGGAAGAGGAAAGACGCCTAAGGAAAGATCTATAGTCCCTGCTCAAGGTTGTGGTCGACTTAGCTGCCACGGACGGCTCAAACAAAGACCGCTCAATCTAACAATGGCTGCAGCGAAATGCAATAATGGGGATCGAACTTGGTGCACTTGCATATTTGAGACGAGATCGTTCTAACTTTGAATCGAGTGGAAGGAAGATTTTTACTTTTGTCAGTGAAGTCAGATTGAGCTGGAGATTTATCGAGTCTCCACGGGGTTGGATATGCACTGCTACTATCCATTATAATATCCCATAGCAGCCAAATCCGTGCAAAACGGCCTCCGCTCTCGGCTTAGGCTAAGCATTGTTATAACCCTTCGTTGGTCGCGTTGCATTTTAAAACGCAATTGGTTGCGCGGCGTCTGTCAGACGTCATTTAGTAATAGTCATAGAAATTGCATGGATATAGACAGATTTTTCTGTGTATCACTTATTCACTATAAAGTTAAATGTTTTTATGGGGTACAGGCGCTGGATCCTTTTAATTTAGAGTTTTATGTTGATAAGGAAATTGATGCATCTTCCATTAGCACACTTTCATGTTTTTCTTGGGTCTCAATTCGTTTAACATGTTTTATTTTCAGAGTAAATACAAAAATTGAGGAATGATCTAAGTAAATAAAGTTGTTACATTTATTGATTTTACATTTGTTCATTCGATTCGTTTTTGCCATGGAACCTAATAACTCTTTCGGGAAGCGGAATATCTGAGAGTTTCTCTCTCCTCATTTTCTCTTTGGAATGTTTTGATGCGCCAGCTGTATTGATTGGTATTGTAAGTCTTTTATCAACATCACTGGGACTGTAAAAAACCTGAATTTTCCTATAAGATTGCTAACCCAATGAATTATTCTTCACTCTCGTCACTTTCAGCAGCTTGAAAGACTTCTAAATCGGTCGATTCCAATAAAATGCCCTGGACATCGGGGAGCATCCTTTTCTAACATCAGTAGGTACAGCTTGTCTATATTTCCACATAATCAGGTTATAGGTAAAATTGAATACGGTTGATATGGTAATAATATGTGGTCGAATTAATATATAATAATAAAGATTTTACCTATATCACTATGAATCTTGCAAATATGTACATGCATACATACATACCAATCACTTGGTTCCTTTCCGGGGTAGGCCCAGTCACAAGCGGCCCAACCACTCTCTCAGATGCGTCCCTCCTCACACCAATTATTCTCTCACCAGGGTCACATTCATTCAAAACCACTCTCAGTTTTCCCCAAAACTCATCTTTCACACAGTCACTCTCTCCATCCACTGGTGCATAGCAAGCCACAATCACAACTCTCCTAATACGTACTTTCATGCGAACCCAGAGCATTCTAGGGGATACTAACTCGTACCATCTTCCTAATAACTTAGCTCTCTCATCAAGAACGAGTCCTACACCTTGACTGCTCTATACATTGTAAACTCGTGACCACAGTGCCACACCACCGCCATCTAGAGAAACAACATCCCGCCCCTTGTAAATAATATTATCGTAAATGATTTCTGGCGTGTTACCTGGGAATCAAGTTCGTATAATTTATTGAAAACTGAGTAATTCAGTTAACTTTCACTAATCGTGACTAATTACATAAAGTTGCATGTTTGGTTAATTACTCTATAATGGATGTAGTTTTGAAATGCAGCCTCTGACAGCTTTTCTTCCTAGGGTCATTCCACGTCAGATCAGCCGTGAGTGCCTCCGATTGTGCCTCCGATTCGAGCCAAACTTTTTATATGGTTTCCTGCTAGCATCATATGAAACAGTGTAGAAGCGTTTTTGAAACAAAAAATTGCCACATCTAGAGACGATCAAAGTTTCGACCATTTTGCGCTTAGACATTTTTTTCTTTTTGCTATATCTCCTAAACGAGAATAGATAGAGAAACGGTTGTTTGTTTTTTTTGCAAAAGAACGTAAAGCAACAGTGTGTGTGATCAGGTCTGTAAATGGACTAAATTTTGTTGAATTTGTACAAATTTTAAATCTTTAAATTGTAACAACAAAAATACAAACTTTGTTAAATTTGAATTATTTCTAGTTTGATAAGGTAGTCTCTTTTTTACCACAGAAACAAGTTTGGTCGTTGGCAGTGCACAAAAAACTGAGATATTTAACTTGAATGATTGGACTACGCCCCTGGATCCATTGTCTTTAGTAGTTAACGCTGTTGTCGACGCAATTCATAGCATATTGTTTGTAAAAATTGGAATGGGAAGTACACTTTAATGCTTGGGAAGTGTTTATGGATCAATCTCACATAGGTATATTTTAATTAAAACAATGGCATAAATGAAAGGGCAACATAAGATTTTAAATTTAAAACATTGTACAAAACATTAAATTGTTAACTTCTGTCTCATAAATACAATTCAACGATGCACGAGCGAAAAGGTCTTTTCAAATGAAACTTGTATCCTAAAAGTGAGAAAAATGACTGGCTTGAAGACTGTTTCTGCGTCCTAGGATGGACAGTGCAGAGCGGTTCTTCCACCTGTGATGGAGGGGAAAAGTTGTTCTGGTTCTTGGCGAAAGGGTTTTATGGAGATTATCACATGGAATTCAGTGAGTCAGCCTGAGGGAATGGACACGAGCCGATTCAGTGGCCGCTGACAGTGTAGAGGAAGCTCTCTTCTTACTCGCACTGGCAGAAGACGAAGACCGTGAAAGATATCTTAGCATGTTGCAATACTTTATGATTTAAAAAAATACTATTTGCAGTTAATGTTCAAAAGCGTGCCTGTAAGTATTTGACCTGATAGTTTTCATTGATTTTCATCAGACCAAAAAGGAAATGGGTGCGCGAGGTAAGTATAGAGCGGAGGGTGAAGGTTTAATTTAATTTAACACAGTAATGCCAAAACTGCGGCAGGACGAAAAGAAATTTTACATCTACCTTCGCATGACTGGTGAAAGCTTCGAAGAGGTTTTAAGTCTAAACGCTAACGGATTTCGAAAAGAGCATACTAATTTTCGGGAAGGAATTTATCCTGAGGAACGCCTGGCAATTACTCTAAGGTAAGAAACATCCACGATCAGTTTTAATTGTAAAAATTGTTTTCATTATCATTGATAGGTTGCTTTAATCACAAATATTTCATTGAAAAACTATAAAAATGGAATGTGATGTATTTAAACAAATAATTTGAAGATCGATAAGGTCCGTAAAATATCAAGATATAACACTGAAGATATTTAACACGTCGTTAGACACACAAGATGTACAACACAAGCCGTCATATACCATTAGATTTTCAGCTCAATGAATTCTGGTCCACTGTGGACAACAAACTGTTCTTCATTGTCCTGACAAATATTTCCCACCGAATGGTGTGTGTAACTGGAGGTTGGGGCGGATTGTCTTTCGTCGACCATCACACGTTAGTGCTCCCGCAATTTATGCCCTATAATTTCCGCTTTTTTCATCTTAACCACTGCCTGCCTCCGAGGGAAAAATTATTTGATGGTTTTGGCGCAACCGAGAAATACGAGACTAAACGGGTCCGTGTCATTGTGTCGACGTTTATTTTCAAAATAATCCAGAACTTTGTCACTGATCTTCCTACCTTTGTATTATAGTGAGCCCACTTTCTCTTTGTCGAAACTTACGGATTTATTGGGATTTATTGGGACGTAATTTGATCCATCGGCGGGCTGGCTCGAATGGTCACGATCCTTTGTCTCTTCAGTCTTTGCATTTGCATCTGATGTACTCTCTGTAGCAGAATCGATGACGTTGGACTGGCAAACGCCAAAAACGGTTTGAAGCTCTTCATCGCATTAGCCCACTGCCATTGTCTGTAGTTTTTTCTGTTGCCTTGCCCGGTGGTTGTATTTTAACTCCTCAAATATTTCTCACAAGTGTCCCTTAGATTTTTCATTTCTTCTCCCAAATTTCCCCTGCGGAGAAATGAAATCGCTCAATAAAATTGACAAATTTAAAAAAAATTGCTCAAACGTTTTCATTTCAGGTATCTTGCCACTAAGGATTCATTTTTAACAATTGAACACAGTTTTTCAGAAGGATTTTCAACTGTGAGCGTTATTGTTGAGAAGGTTTGTGAGGCGATTTTGAAGCAAATGCAACCCAAATGTATGCCTGAACCTATAAAAAGCATTTACGAAACGGTTGCACTAGGGTTTTCTGCAAAAATGAAAATTTCCCAACTGCATTGGGAGCATCGATGGCGAGCAAGTTACTATCAAATGCCTCAAGGAGAGCGGATCAAAATATTTTTGCTACTTAAAACTTCCATTGTTTTGTTAGCTGTCGTTGGACCCGACTGCAAATTTATATGCATCGATGTGAATGGTGGAATATTCAAAGAATCCAGCGTGGGAAAAAGATTCTAAGCAGGGACACTTGATGTTCCGAACGCTAAAAAACTTCCTGTGCAAACTGTACCGACACCGCATGTACTAATAGGTGATAAAGTTTTTGGTCTCAAAACATATTTAATGAGACCATTTCCATACCGACAGCTTAAAGATGATCAGAGAAAAGAGAAATATAATAACAGACTCTGTAGAACAAGGAGAGTCGTAGATAATACTTTTGGAATGCTTGCACAAAAATGGAGAATGTACTCTCGACCTTTGGAGATTAACGTCAGAAATGTCAGTCTAATTGTAAAAATAACTTGTGTTTTACATACATTTTTAAGATGAAAGAAGAGTGAGAGAAGGATTGTGAGTTCTATGATCACTAAGAACTCTTGAACCAACTGTTGGTGCATTAAACGGTTTGGAATATGATGGTAGACGAGCCGCAGGAATATCATCTCAAGTCCCGGAAAACTTTGTCAATTATTTCGACAGTTGAACCTTTCTTGTGAACATAATGTAATATTCTTTTCTTATAAAATTAGGTTCATAAAAATATATTAGATTTGAAAAACAATGATTCAGAGCTTGTATTTATGCGCTCAATCTCGGCTCCCTCAGTGTTGCGCCGGCATACTATTTTGTCTCTAACCTCTTAACTCTCTTAAAGAAAGTCCTTCAATTTAAACTTTGAAAGCCGTTATGCTGCAGAACAAAGTATAACTTTACCTCCCCCTACGAAAACTTCGCGAAATCTTTTTGAGACACCTTTATTATGACTATGCCTCCAAGTTAAATACCATTTAATTTAACCATAATTCACTAATATAGAATGAGCAATCTCACGCAAAAGAAAATATTTAAGTGCCATTAAAAAGTTGGATCAAGTCAGGCGATACTTTGTGAAAAAGTGACATGATAAAATAAAACTTGAGCGATGTATTTTTCACACTTAATTTAAAGTGTATTCCAAATAAAGTGTGAAAAATACATCGTTCAAGTTTTATTTTATCATGCCATTAAAAAAGTTAGCTCGCCAGTAGGCTACATTTTCGTGGGCGCGACCCTCCTTTCACGCAAGGATATTATTTAAGAAAAATGAAAAAATAATTGTTGCCAATTGTCAGTATCATGTGCTAAACTATCACAATTGGCACTTTCACAATGATAACAGCCAAACGCTCTATTTTCTCAGGAAATATTCGTTTATTCTTTTTGTCACGACTTAAACTATAGATAGGCTGCAGCCTAATGAAGATATGTTTTTGGTTTTATTACTCAAATAAGAAACTTATGAAATGAGTGAAAGACTCATCGGTTGATCCAAATTGCACTCCAATTTTATCCCATGTCTGGTCCTTCTTTCGTACATTTCTGTGTCCGGGGTGCTCTAAGTTACAGAGGAACGGATGCTTCTTAACCACTTCAATGAACTCCTCTGGCGACATTTTTCGCTAAAACTTCGCTCTAGACTAGAGTTGCGGGACGCGGAAAACGCTGCATGGACTGCAATAAAACTGGATTTAATTCGCGGTGGTACCACGTTCCGCCGGGTGGAATTCGCGTCGGTTTGCGCGATGTGGTATCCCGCCGAGTAATTTTGTCCCGCGCGAATTTCGCTCCCGCCTCCCGCTTTCTCGTCCCGCTCCGGGTAGTGCTGACCATAAGAGGAAATGCACCACCACCACCAATGAAGTGGTATTCAGCTGGCAATGAACCACTCTTCAGCACGTCCCAAACTCCATTGGCCTGAAGAACACCAGCGTCATTCACCCTGACAGGAAACACAACGTTGATATAACAGAAGGATAATGAATACATGATGTAGTTTCAATGCAAAATATAGCCAAAATGTAGGAACTTACTTTCCCCCACTTACCTGTAACAGTGGTCCACAACAGCAAGTCGAATTACAGAATACCACCCTTTGTAATTGTAGTACTCTTCACCGTTGATAGTAGTACTCTTCGGGTGTTTATATGGGTATGTGGCACCCGTCCATTGCTCTCAGAACACCAGAAAACTGCCAGCGCTGCAAGAAACCCTGCACTGTTGCAGCTATATAGTCGTCGTCGTTAAGTGGAGGTTTCACCTCCTTGATGAAGAATTTGCCGAGGATGGCGTTGCAGAACTCATCCACTCTGCGCCACACACTCGTTTCCCTTACCCCAAACGTAAGGTCGGCCACCGAATAGTAAGATCCCGACTTCAAGTAGAAGACTGCGATGGCTATTCTTTTAGGAACGGGAATGGCTTCTCGCAGAGTTGTATCAGATTTCACCAAACATGGCCCGATCACGCGACATAACATGTCGAAGGTGTCTCGCTCCACTTGGAATGAACTTTGAAAGCGATCCTCTGGCCATATTGGAGAGTCTTTCTCTCACATACCCTGACTACCCACATACTTCCAACTTATTTCAATGGCGAATTGCCTACTCATACGTAATCGATCCATAATGGTTCTTGGCGTACTGCCTTCTCATGCGTAATCCATCCAAAAAATCATCGGTTCCTCCTCCGCCGAATTTCGTTATCCCTTTCAGCTTCAAGAAAGATCTAGTCACGGTAGTCTTAAAAAGATGTCAATCGGTGGCACTATAACCGCCTCCATATAGCCTCCAACTGTTTGTCTTGAATGAGAGAGACTATAAAAAAACGCGAAATCCAAGTGGTGCAGGGGTCAAACTAGGGAGAGAAACATAAACAGCGCGGAGGTCAAAGGTGTGGTGACCAGAAGTAAAAGATGGCGAAGCGAGTGTCACTCCAACTTCCACGGGGCACTAAATGCTCAATGGTAATCCGAAACGCTTTCAAATCAACGGTGGTAGGTGGTGGTGATTGGTGAACGAGACGCGTGCACACTCACAGATTTCGTTACTCAACTTTCTTTGGCCCAACTATGGTTCCAATCAGCCATTCGTTTCGTGGGTTAACCACTGTCCTTGAACGCAGGCTGGTAACCTTACCTCAGATCTAACCAGCGTAATGGAAACAAGGCATTATTGGTTGCTGTTATGATCTCTAATCAATCGCGGGTAAAATAATATTTTAATCCTATTTTGCTGTCCATTTTCCTACTTTATACTTATGACCAGATCTAGGAAAAACCGTACAGTTATCGGCCACTTGAGGAAAATTTCGTGTTTTAAGTGCAATAAAAATATCTAAATAATTAAAATCGAAGTATTCAGACTCAATTGAAAACCTTGCAAAACCCTTTTTTGTTATCTTAATGTAGCTATAGAAAGACCAATACATAAGGCTTGGCCTCCTCGCACAGTTACGGGCCACGTGACTAGTGATAGTTATTGGCCAAATAATTTTTACTCTCTTAAATGTAACAAAATTGTATTATTGTAACAAATTATTGCTCAATTAAAACTTCGATCGTGAACCATTATATTTCTTTGATCAATTCTCAAATGCAAACATAAGCAGTTAGAATGTATATCTCTCGGGTTTCCAGCCGGGTGATGGTTTTTGGCACCAAGGTTTCGAAGGCGTAGTCTGCCATCGTCCTCAGGGTGATCTCAGACTACGCCTTCGAAACGTCGGTTCCAAAAACCAACACCCGGTTGGAAACCCGAGAGCTATACATTCTAAGCATTCGCCGGGAAAGCCTTAAGTCTTACATAAGCAGTTAATTTATCTCTGCATAATCTTGCTCCTCTGAATTTTCTTCAGAATGTTTTCTATGACCTTTCTTATTCGCCTTCATCTGATGAAATTTATTTGTTACAATTGTGACAAAGGAGTATATCATCATCTTTGATATTTGAAATATTTTTATTGTGATGTTTAGGTACGTATTATTCATCAAAGAGCATCTGAAACTTTAAAGATCCAAGTACTGAGTCTGGTCTGGATAGTTCAAGATATTTGTCACACCATGATTTACTAATCGTTTCACATATTTCAGCTGAAGAAGATTCCCTCCGTTTGATTATCTTATAATACGTTCCTTGTCACTTCTTTTGCTTCTTAACGTATTTTTCTGTCTTTTTTCTTCTAATATCCTTCTCTCCCGGCCATGTGTTTATTTTACGTTACCACGAGGTATTTGTTACATGTGATACGAAAAGTTTGTTTTAATACGTGCCACATAACTTTGCATTTATAAGTTTGTGACCAAGACAAATCAAATTAATTGTTGCATGATTTACATGTTTTTGGTACAATGTAGTTATTTTCCGGGGTGGCCAACTCCACCGTAAAGGCGCCTGCTTGGAAAAATCGTGTCTTACTGAATTATTTGACATATATCGGTCATTTCAAGACATCTGCAGGGACAGAAATATCTGGCTATCAAATGTACCGTGCTTATAAAATATTTGGTACAACTGTGGTCTTATTATGCTCTTCAAAGCATCATATGCCCACTAACTGGCCATGGCTAATTGGGTGGCCATTGCGGTTTATCTTACCGTAATGTGTCTGGTTTCGTATAATATTATTAACGACGTCAGGAAATAAATTGGTTCGGAATTTACGTAACTGATTAATTTTAATTTTTAAAGACGGGCTTGAAGCAACTCCCATCTCAGTTGTTACAAAAGGTCAGTAGCACTAACGAGATTATCATAACGGCATTTTGCCAATCTTGTAGATCTTATATGCACGCGTCATAACTCAGGTTATAAGCTTACCTCTAAAGGCCGCTTTACACGGTATATTTTATCGTAGAAACGAATGTATCATAGAATGTACAAGAAACTGAATTTAATTAGAGCAGGTTCTATTTCCCGTTAAGTCATTCAGACAATCGTACAATTTGCCGCTTTACACGGTACAATTTCCCTCATGAAGGAATTTGTACATTCGTTTGTACAATAACATGTACCGTGTAAAGTGGCCTTAAAAGGATCCTGAGTAATGCCTTATTATTTCCGGTGTTTAATCGTGTTCCGAGTTTAAATTGGAGGATGAGCCGCGTCACTACTTGGCGGCGCCACTCAACGGTATTCGATTATCTTTTGTTTTTATACATGAGTGAGTGTGTGTTTTTGAGAATGTGCGAGTGTACCCTTGAACGCGGAGCAGTGAGGATGGGCCTCGGACGCGACCCTCGTCATCGAGCTGCCGCACCGCATGGGAACGCGAAGGAAGGTGAGTTTTGGTGTCGCGCCCCATGGCAAGCGCCCCAATATCATCGTGAGGCTAATCGTGGCTCAACATTTTTGTGTCTAAGAAAATTACAGTCCACTATAAATGTTTGCTGATTGTGCAATATAATCACGTTCGGAAGTGATCATATGGTCCTTCGAGGACAAAAAGATCCTGAGCAATGCCTTATTATTTCCAAACACTGGCTTACATTTATTATGAGCACATTATTTTTTCCATAAATATGCTCCTTATAGGAATATGAATACTGTAACGGTTATCTCGGTCACCCTGCTTCGCCTCGTTAGAATTGCCTTCCGCCGACTGTCGGTTGTCTTTCGTCCACGGCTTCGAAGTCTGCCTCGATTCTCTCACCATCCTGTCATAATTCTCCCCTCTCGTGACTCATCGCGTCTCCTATGTACTGGTTTTCGAGGAGGTTTCGGGGGGGGGGGGGTGAGGACACGACACACTCACTCCAGTCAAATCACTCGATATCGTTTTCACAGGCACACTTAACTTGTTGATTCACTCGCTCACTCACACTATAGCGGACTAAGGCCGCCGAAACCTTGGGGAGGAGGGGACGGAGGTAAGGTTTGGGGGGAGATAAGGTTCGAGGCGAAGGGTTAGCTGGGGTGGGCACGGGCCACGACCGACACAATACATTCATGGGGGTATTGCCATAAAAAGGATAAAGTATGGAATATCAGCATGACATATTCTTAAGAGTGGCTTAAGGAAATAATGCATTCGATTAATCAAATTAATATGCTGAGGTCGACGAACTTTAATTGAAAACTAACCTCTCTTCCTCTACAGCAATCTTCTCCAAATCGAAACTGGTCCAGAAACATCGAGGAAGAGCGCGGGTAACGAAGATGCGGAGGCTCAGACGTGAAATTGTTATTGCTACTTTCAACACCAAAGTTAACCAAAAACACCCTTTTCAGGACTACAACTTCTCTCATCCTGATTTCCAAAATATGATAGCGGAAAACTATTTGTTCCTTAAGGTAGTCCGAGCGAAATATCATTTTACTTAGAAATCAATGAATTTGGTCTCATTTTAAAGAAAAACATCTCACCTATCCAATGCCACCAAAAATTCAACCCCTTACCACATTACTTTCCGAGATATTTGCCAAAAAAATACCAGCCCTTTTACATGGGAAACAATACATGCATGCACTCCAGAGAGACATTATGTACAAAATGAGGTATTTCTAACACTTAGATGTCGTAAAAAAACTAACAGTGTGTAGTTTGTATGTTTTCTCTACTATATTTGAAAATTAATCATATTGTCACCACATTAGGTTCTTGGGTATCACAAAAAACCTTCCGTATTGAAGGAGTTTCAAAGGTACCGCGCGAAAAATATGAGTCAAGTTAAAGACTTGTTTAGATATTTTCATTTAATTGCGTACAATTTCTGTCATATAAAACTATATTATTGCGCCATTAATAATGCAATATTTAATTGATGTGTCCTACAGCTGGTGAAATTAAAATGTATAATCTGAATGTGATCTCTATTATGACTAGAGAACTATTTCGCTCGGACTACCTAAAAAAAAACTCAAGAAAATAATATTAGCGATACCATATCATGCTCCTAATTTACGCAGTTTGCATTTATTTTTTTCTAAAGAATTTTTTAAGATATGATCCCAATGACAGCTGAAGTGTTGGGTGTTTTATGCATAACAGCCACCAAAAATATATTTCGCTATTACGCTCGGGCACGCACTTCTAGAATAGAAACACCACATTGGCAGAAGTAGATTTTGACCTATTTTTGCATGCTCGGCTGGCACGCTTCGCAATGGACAGTTTAAACCACCTCTGCGGACATGCCTCTAGAAATAAAATGATCATCGTTCAAATCACAATTTTATCTCAACACTTCTTTGGGGTTAAGAAAAATCTGAGAGCTTATTATAAATGTATTAACGTACACAGCTCATGAAGTCACGCTTGTGATGACATATTAGATATTCCCGGGTAAGAATTGAAAACCTCACCTCTGAAAAATAAACCCTAGATTAATATATCGCAATATTAATGTCGCAGTGAAAGTCCCTATTTTATTTATTTATATCATAGTGGGTAATTACAGTGGATTCCATGCATTGGAAAAATGGATTAATTAAAATATATCGCTTATATTTTGACGAGATTTCTTACTCCTGGGAAAATGGTGGTCTCGTCTCACCAATGATCAGATTCGTCTCGAATTACCTCCAGTGTTTGATCACCATCTCGTCTGGAGAAACGCCAAAGCAATTTGTTGGGATGATGTGGTGGAGATTATTTCAGCAAAGAAATCCATATACATCTACATCTACATACTACCCCTCAAGCCGCCTCAAAAGGCGTGTGGCGGGGGGTGTTAGGACACCAGCCGTCAACTAAAAAAAATCAAAGTTCCGCCTAGCATTTATTAAAGTCCTTAATTGTTCGGGGGAAAAACGAATTCCCATACCTATCCGTTCGGCAAAATATCTCCCTTAATTTATCGATTCTGTCGGACCTGGAAATATAATGTGGTTCTAATATGATGTTCTCCGTGTCGCTCTGAAAGATATTCATTCTCAATTGCTCAAGCAATCTAAGCCTAGCGCGTAGCCTCCGAGTCTCTAGCGGCTCCCACCCTAAATCTTTCAAAATCTGTGTAACGCTTTCTGTACGGCCGTAGCAGTTTTTCACGAATCGCGCAGCTTTCCTTTGTATTTTATCAAGTTCATGGACTAGGTCTTTCTCCGCCGGATCCCATATGCTCGCTGCATATTCAAGGTGTGGCCGGACGAGTGCAAAATAGCACCTCTCTTTCACTTTATCGTCCGATAATCTTCCCACAACACGCTTGACAAATCCTAACTTCTTCAGGGCTCTGCCACAAATATTTCTTATATGTGTCCCCCACGATAGGTTCGAAGTTATCGTAACTCCCAGGTATTTCACTTCATCTGTCGCATTTATGCTAACGCCATCCACAACATATACATGGGGATAGTTGGACGACCTACGCAAGAAATGCACCGCCGAGCATTTGCTCAGATTAAGTTCTAGTCCCCACTCTTTGCTCCACGCATGAACGTTGTTTAAGTCCGATGACAGAATTTCAAAGTCAGATTGATCACTAATTTCGCGGTATATGACAGCGTCGTCGGCAAATAAACGTATTTTACTGCTAATTCGGGAGCAAAGGTCGTTTATATATATAATGAACAAAAGTGGGCCAATAACGCTTCCTTGCGGGACACCTGATGTCACTTTAACTATATCAGAGCTAATTCCGTCAAGAACTACTTTTTGCTTACGATCACTCAGAAAGTCACGTATCCAGTTTACTACTTGTTCGTTTAACCCGCATGACTGTAATTTGTATAATAGTTTTCTGTGAGGTACCGTGTCGAAAGCTTTCTTGAAGTCTAGAAATAGTGCGTCAACTTGTTTTTTCGATTCACCAGATTTGAGAACGTCGTGAAGAAAGAGCGCGAGCTGTGTTTCGCATGATCTACCTATATAAAGCTGACGGAAATGACTCTACCTATAGGAGATGTACTTTGTTGAACAATTGGAAACAGAAACACCCTCTCTTCCCGCACCAATGAATATAAAAAAGAATATCCCGGCTCCTCACCCGGCTTCTAATAATTTGATACCGTTTGAGGATAAGAATTTTTATTTAACTTTGCCACTTCCTACCACTGTAAGACAGGAATTTCTTCTTACGAAATCCAATTCAATCGGTCCTGACGAGATTCCAATTAAGTTTATTCATCTGTGTTGAAATGAAATTCAACCTGTTATTCAACACATTTATGAGTACAGTTTACTTCCTTCTCGTGGGAAAAAAGCATTTATTCGGCCAATTCCAAAGGTGACCAATCCCAAAGAAGTATCGGACTTCAGACCCATCTCTATACTCAGTGCGCTTTCTAAAGGACTAGAAAGAATTGTTGCCTCACAAATTTCAGAATACCTTTCAAAGAATAACCTCATTGATCCACAACAATCAGGATTTAGAAAAATAATAGTACTCAAACAGCACTTAATAATAACTGAAGACATTAGATTGAATAGAGAAAATAGAAGATAGACCATATTAATCTTATTGGATTTTAAAAAAGCTTTCGACTCCGTCGACCACGAAATTTTGCTTCAGAAACTTATTGATTTGAATTTCTCAGCAAGGTCCTTGAATTGGTTTCAATCATACCTGACAGGCCGCATGCAGGCTGTCAAAGATGATGACGGCACAATTGCCTCCTGGAAACCAATATCCACTGGATTACCTCAGGTCTCAGTCCTGACACCACTATTGTTCTCTATTTTTCTAAGAGAAATACCAAAGTGCCTTAGACATTGCGACTACCACCTATATGCTGATGATATGCAAATTTATATCTCCTGCCCTTCTTCCCTACTGCATGTTACAATGAGGAAGGTGAACGAAGATGTCAATAGCATTTGCACTTGGGCTAACAAGAATAATATCTTTATAAACCCTGCTAAAACAAAAGCAATCATTATTGGGAGTAACAAACTCATTAAAGATGTAAGTGAAAATATCCCCAAAATAACAGAAAACTCTGGCCCAACTTAGTTGACATCGCAACAGGCTGCCCATCGGTATTCGTTTGAAATTGGATACTACGCTTATACATCCATACTTTGATTATTGCTGTGCAGTATATAATGACTTAGGCGAGAAATCAAACCATAGGCTGCAAAGAACCATGAATGCGTGTGTAAGGTTTATCTACGATATAGCTAAATATGACCATATCAGCGTGCATTATGAGAAAGCAAAACTGCTCAAAGCTAAGACAAGAAGAACATACTTTATTGCAAACCTGACCCGTAAAATAATAACCACGAAAACATTCAAATATCTTTACGCACGATTCAGATTTTTAGGAGAGATCAAACAAAGTTACCCGCGCCCCACTTGACAACCTGTACTTACGGCAACACCGAACTACTTTTTTTCGTAACTCATTTCTGGCACAAGCAACCCGTATCTGGAACACAATACCCCTGGAAATTAGGCTCGCCCCTAACGGCAGTTTCAGAGAAAAATTGTACTTGTACCTTTTGCGTAATAAGAATTGTTGAAAATAATATTATAAATTGTACAATTAAATACCGATTTCGAATTAAATAATCCATAAGTAAAGTAATGCTTACTGCGGTGGAGGTTGGTGCGATGGAGGTAGGTGACAAGGGTTGTCATTTTTGGTGCCCCGGCCAACCGTCCACCCCAAGCGAGTTACAAAGTGTATCGGCATACATGCCTACTGGTCATATACATATATTGCACAATATTATTATCATTATCATTACTTGTTTCTATGTAATGTATCACCTGAGAGAGGGAAACTATTGTTTGGCCATTCTGTTGTTTTTTTCATTCGGTAGATTATCCAGTGTTAATGTTCATAAATGTTGGTAATTGTTTTTCTATGAATTATGTACATGTAACTGGGAGAGTGTGTGTATTTCTAAAAATGTAATTGGTTGAATCTAGAGTCCGAAGGACTAGGTTCTTGAAATTAATTCTATTCTATTCTAATATGATCCGCCAGTACTTAGTTCACCTTTAATCATTTCCTATTCCATTTATTTTTTATGTCTGGTGTCGTAACACCCTCTGCCTCGCGACGTAGCTCAGGCTCGTAGATTTTATGTTGCGTGTGTGTATAATCTCCAACCAATCTGCAATTCGCAATCGCTCCCCGTTTCGAAATGAGTGCGTGGAACACACAACTAGTATCCGTTGCCTGACCCGGCATAAATTATTTTTCCCCGCGTTAACAGAATTTTAGATAAGCATTATCCGCACAAAAAATGCTTGGGCTAACAGGAGCGGCTTATCCGAATCCAAAAGGATCAATAAGAACGTATTCGAGGACAACACTCTTGATTATAAAAATCTGTTGAAATGAGGTCAAGTCTTTGTATAAATGCATTATCAATAAAGGGGTAAAATTTTGCTAAAGCCTTGAGGGTGACTTTATTTTACTCAATGCAATCAATGATCTATCGACGCTACATATCTTGTTACGAAAAATCTGTTACCGTTTCAGTTTGAAGCCGCTATAGAACACAAAATTATCTCAAGTTTTTTTACGCTTGTGTCTTTTTACCACTCATCATTGCGTATCATGTGGAACAAAGAAGAATTCTCCTATCGGGGTAGAGAATAGTTTCTAACTCTCCGCTTGAGTCACTCTGTCTGCTCCGAGCGTTTGACTCGACCGCCACTCATCCGATGGGCGTCGCACTTGGGGCCTAATTCTTGTTCTCGTCACGGGACATCAAATCCCGCATCCCCCGTGACCGAGATTGCGTTCATCTCCCATTCCCCTTCTTGGCGTTCGCGTTCGTGATGAGGTTCGGGCAACTTCGGCTCTTAAACCATGGAAGTGACGTCACCACCGCTACGTCATCGATTTCAGCCAACACCTGAGGAGTGGGTTTTTGAGTGTCGGCCGTTAGCAGACAATAAGGTAAGAATAAACAAATAAACATTTCCAAACGCTTTAATGTTATGAATTCGATTTTAATGCTTATATTATTAATATAATTGTTACTCAATCGTATTCATGGTTCACTTATTCTATTTCAGACAATGCAATAGCAGTAAATGTCAATAGTACTCAAGGGAAAGGTAAGACTCAGTAAATTAACAATAAAAAATGCGATAATGTATTTTATTTCACTCTCGAGCAAGGTTCAGGTTGATATATAAAAAAACAGGGACAAAATAGATGACGGATGGAAGTAGAACCTTTGAATGTTCGTTTAAAAATTAGAAGCAGATGTGCTAGTGGGTTATTAACTCTGTCTAAATCATTCACGCCGTTTGCGAGGAAACCTAGATGTTTGCAGAGATTGTCCATAATCCTAAGACTTTCCACACTATCAAATGTATATGCATATGTTTTCGTTCGGTAATGTAACATGCTACATTACGAATAGGTTATCTTATAAATTTCATGCCTCTGTTAAGGCTCTCTTAAGTAGTTAACCCAACCAATAGCATGTTCTGCTATTCCGATCCGTATTATTAAATCTTTGAAATAATTTTAAATGCCATTGCGCATACAAATATATGTGAACCGATTTTCATAATTATTCACAACAAAGCTGCCATAATTTGTGTACCATAATTGTTCCATGCAGTGCATTTCTGTTGAAGATTTATTCTTGAATCACATTTAGGATATTTTGTACAGGTAGATTACATACTATACTTGGCATAGTATGCATGGTAGAGTGCATTACAATGTAGTCCAGAAATTGCAAAGCTTTAACTGGACAAAATTGTTGTTAGCCAAATTTTGTATGAATGTGTTATCATTTAAAGAGCAATAATGACTGAAAATATTTTCATTCTTTGCATTATGTTTATAATAATACTGTACATAAGTGTATCTCATATGGCTCATTGAATATAAAATGTTATAGCCATAGGTACTTGGAGTAGAGTGATACGTATAGGTTTTGCTCATTGGGTTGGATTGGACATTTGGGCAGACGAGCGACAGCTAAGGTCATTTGCGCCATAGGGGACAGGTAAGGGAGGAACGGTGGTGGGGATGGGGCACCACTATCCGCAGTGGATAGTGGTGCCCCGAGGTCGGGGTGCAGCGGCGCGGTCGAATCTGGGAGAGGCGGGAGCGGAGGCTGCACCTATCCCCGTGCGCAGCAGCTTCGCGGTGCTGTCTTGAGGATGGCCCCGAGACGCCTGTTGGCGAGGACGTGAGCGCACCTCCTGACTCGAGGGACGCTGCTCCCGAGGTTAGCCGGGGAGGGAGGGTGGGAATCTTATTGATAGGGAGTTCGAACGTCCGGCGGATTGTGCCCTCATTGTGGAAGAGGGCAAGGAGAGACGGAGCTGACCAACGGGTCACGTCTTGGTGTATACCAGGAGAATTAGTACCCAACGCCACGGCTGCGATACGAACAGCGGTTGGAGATACCGGCTGCGGGTGGTGTCCCATGTCGGCACAAACGATGCGTCCGAGCGTGGAGCTGATGAGATATTTAATTCCTTCAGGGATCTTTAAAATGGATTTATTAAAACAACTTTGACAATCCACGATGATCAAAGCAATGGCACGATCCGGATTTCGACGCTTAAGTATCATCATCAGGTGCTAAATGGCATTTCATTCCTTGAGGGATTTAAACTCCCAGGTGGAACGCGTCCGGAGGGTATCTGGTGCTAATTTGCGGCTGAACATTTGTAGTGTTCTTCCGCGGACCACCGCGGTCACCATATTTGGAGCAGAATTGACTGCGTGAACAGGAGGCTGTAGGAATTCTATGTAGGCATAGGAGCAGAATTCGTAGATCTTCGACCGGTGCTCGGATCGTGCCGTGTTCGCTTCAACCGTTCTGGGGTGCATTACTCCGCCCAGGCGCCAGAACGGGTGGTTCAAAGGATTTCAAGCCTTGTAGTTGTTTTTTGGCTGGATAGTTGGTCAATCAATGGTATTCGAAAGTATAGACCCGATAATAGCCTCAAAGTAAATCCGTGTAACGTAGGCCTTCAATGCCGAAAAAACCTAAGGGGAAGCACTAATAAATAAATGTTACTTCCATAGCGAAATTAATTCCAGCACTCGATCTCAAGATAGCCGCGAAACTTAAAAAAAAACCTCGCTTCTCAGTGGTATCAGAGAACATCAAAAAGATAACACAGAGAACTACAGAAAACCTTGAACCGACATTCACCAAGTAAAATGCGATATAAATTTAGTAATAGTAAATTTCCGTAGCGTAAAGAAGAAACGTGCCAAAGTTGAGCATATATTAAAAAACACAGGTAGAGTAATTGGAACAGAGAGCTGGCTTGATGAGAATATTAACGGTAGCGAAGTTTTTCCGACAGGATGTAAAATTTATAGACGTGATCGACCAGATAGGACTGGCGGCGGAGTATTCATAGCAGTTAAATCGTATTTGAATAGTACCGCACCCAAATTAGACGACAATGGAATAGAGATCGTTTGGTGTAGGTACCATCAAGCAACAAAACAAAAGAGATGTGCATATATGTTCATTTTACAGGCCACCTGTTCCGGTTGCACAAAGGAAAGAGTGGACTGTAAGTAGGGCTTAGTCAAGAATACACAATTCGATTCTAAGATGGTATATTTCACAAGTTACAATGATACAACGCTGTTTGTGCAATCGTCCCGTCTTCCAGTTCTAGCACTCGACTCCTGCTACTGCCCATCTCTCGTCACTCGCCTCCATTCTCAAACACACACGACCGCTCTCTTCGACCGACGACTCACGACCCCTCCAGCTGTCCCACGCATCCACTGGTTGCGTCACTGTCCTAGGAGGGCAGCACTGGTCGGGGCCCATGGGCCACCTGCTGGTCTTTTAATACACCGAGCCCGAACATACCGACCGCGGAAATAGTATTTATACTTTTTCCCGAAAAGAGACCTGAAACAGATGAACAAATAACAAAAAAAATACATAGATGAATGCATCTTCTCACTGCGTTGAAGTAGGCAAGAGACAAAGTTTAGAAAAATTGGTCGTTTAAATTGCCCTGATGGGGTACGAATAGTCGCCACTCGCGACCGTCTTGGCCTGGGTGCAGTTCTTGAATCACGGCGATCTTCCATTGAAGTGGTGGCATGTTGTCTTCTTTTACAATGCAAAGTGCACCAGGTTGCACATTGGCACTGGACGAAGTCCATTTGCTCCTCTGCTGGAGATGACATAGGTAGTCCACGGACCATCTTTTCCAAAACTGCTGCAACTTCCGCTGTATTGACTGCCATCTGGAAAGCAAGCAAGTAGCAATAACTTGATGTTTCTGATCGTAGGGAAGATCGGAATTCTGAAGGTGGCCACCGACTAGGAGTAAATTATTGTCACAAATGAAGGGATTCAAGTTCTTCAGTTAACTCTTGTTCTTCAAGGTTTGAGATCTCTCGAGTTGTTGAACCTCTGTAGAATATGCTGCCTGTTGAGCAATGCGAATACATGCGTAGAGTGAATTCTGTAACTCCCTTTCAGAAAGTAGACCAGTTAGTTGATGTTGAGATGACTTGCAATTAGATGCAAAACGAAGACAGTAGGCTACAACTCTTTGTAATCTAGACAAGGTAGAAAATCTAGTAATAATCTCGTCTTGAGAAATTGTCACCGATAAGTTGATCACAGCCTTTCGTTGTTCTGGCAAGTTGTGTGACACTTGAGAAATTTGCGTGATAGGCCATGAACTTGGTGAACTAAGGAGCCATGCTGGTCCATTCCACCACAATGAGTTGTGTAACAAGTCACCCGGAAAGGCTCCTCTTGATATCAAGTCAGCTGGGTTGTCCTGGGATGCCACATGTTGCCATCCAGCTATTGAGGTGAGATCCTGGATTTCTGCTACTCGATTGGCAATGAATGTCTTCCATTTAGTAGGTGGTGATGAGAGCCATGCCAATACTATTGTAGAGTCAGTCCACAGAAAATTGCATGTTGATCTATTTTTGAAGAGGTTAATAATTTTACTAAACAGTCTAGCAAGTAAGAGTGCACCGCATAACTCAAGGCGTGGTATAGATAACCTTGTCAAAGTTGACACCTTTGACTTAGAACATAATAACTTGATATTGACCTCACCAAATTGGTTCGTGGATCGTAAGTAGATGCAGGCCCCGTATGCCTGCTCTGAAGCATCTGAAAATCCGTGGATTTGTATGTCACCTGGTGTTCCTCTTGCAAGAACTAATCTATCTATTCTAATGTCATTTACTAATGGTAATTGATTAAACAAGATCTGCCAGCATTTAAGAAGTTCTGTCGTCAGTTCTTGATCCCAGCTGATTTTTTCTTGCCATAACTGCTGTAGGAACATCTTGCAGCGAATCACCACTGGGCTAATTAACCCTAATGGGTCAAAGATAGATGCTATGGTAGCTAGAACTCCCCTCTTTGTAAAGGTTTCGTTTCTTGCGTTCAATTCTTGGGGTTTAATTCCATTTACTATTTGAAACTCATCTGTAGCAGGGTGCCACAAAAGACCAAGAGTTTTAATGTGATCATTGTGGAGCCACAGTGGCAGTTTAGCTTCTCTAAATCCCTCAGGGATACCTTCAAGCAAAGCAGAGTGGTTGGAGCAATTGAAATCCTCCCTTCATAAGCAACTCCATCAGCTCCCTTTGCATTAAAAGAGCTTGTTCAACACTCTCAGCTCCGGACATGCAATCCTCCACGTAAAAGTCGTGTAATAAGATTTTTGCAACCTTTGGGTAGTTCTGAGATTCTTCAACAGCAAGTTGATGAAAGCATTTGGTTGCTAGAAAAGGTGCACTAGCAGTACCATAAGTCACTGTGTTCAGCTGGTAGATACTGACTGGAGATGTAGAATCTCTTCTCCACAGGATTCTCAGTAGACTGCGGTCCTGAGGATGCACATTAATTTGCCGATACATTTTGGCAATATCGGCGGTAAAACATACCTGATGGGTACGAAAGCGAATTATGATCGTGAACAAGTCTGGCTGAATTGTGGGTCCAACCATCAGCAAATCATTTAGGGAATTGCCATAACTGGTTTTCGCCGAGGCATCAAAAACTACTCTAAGTTTGGTTGTCGTACTGGACTTCTTGAAGACAGGGTGATGAGGAATGTAGTAACTCACAACATCAGCGTTTGCTACAGAGTCGACTGATTGCATGTGACCCAAGGCTTAATATTCATCCATGAATTGTACGTAATCTCTACGTAGTTGAGGTTGTCCGTTGAGTTTTCTTTCCAGTTGATGTAACCGTCTTGTCGCCATCTGGTAGGAATCTCCAAGTTGCGTGCGAGCATGACGTAATGGAAGACGTACAACAAATCGTCCTGTATTATCTCTAGTGGTATGTTGCTGGAAATTCTGTTCACATTCTTTCTCCTCTTGGGTTCGAGGCGTCTCGTTGATTTCTTCAATCTCCCAGAATCTTTGAAGTTGGAGATGTAGGTTTTCATCACTTCTGAGAAGAAATTATGCAGATGACTCTCTCTGAGTTGGACTCATTGATGATTCTGACGAATGGTACCGTCCTGTGACTATCCAGCCAAGAGTGGTGTCTTGAAGAACAGGATGATCCATGTCCCTCACCAGTTTTCTAGTTTGTAGAAGGTGAAAGAAAACTTCCGATCCAAGCAGTAGGTCAACGTTACCTGGTTCATTAAACTTTGGATCTGCTAGCTGGATTCCCTCTGGAATATTCCAGGTCTGATGATGTATTTGGGTAGAAGGGAGATTTCCGGTGATTTTAGGTAGGAGTAAGCAGTAAATTTGAAACTTGTAGTCTAGCACAGTTGAGTGTACCTCTGCAAACACACTGTATTTGCTTTCGTGCATTACTTGGCCAATACCTTGGACTGACGTTTTTCGGTTTTTCTTCAATTTTAGTCGCTGAGCGCAAGCTTCAGTGAGGAAGTTGGACTGTGAGCATGAGTCCAACAAAGCTCTGCAAGTCTGAAGTTGACCAGTACTATCCCTAATCTTAACTAGGGCAGTGGAAAGCAATACCTGCCTCTCAGGTCTTATTTTGAGCGAACAATACGTATTTGTGCCTGACTGGACTTGCTCTTGATTGTAATCGTTCGCTCCCCTGAAAGGGTAGACACTATTAGAGGATTAATGGTGCTGTTGCGGTGCGTCATGTGCATCCAAGTGTAGAAGACTATGGTGTTTCTTGTTGCAGATGCGACAGTTACGAGAACGGCACTCTCTAATGTGATGATTTTTCAAGCAATTGTAGCATAATTTATTGTTCCTCACGAAGCGTTAACGTTGAGGCACGCTAGTCTCAGCAAAGGCATTGCACTTGTATAGTGTGTGTGGTTGCTTACATAAGCTACACTGTTCCCTAGTTGAAGCATACGTATGGCGTGGATTACGAGCGTATTTATGTTGCTGCCCACTCTTCTGAGGAATTATGTTAGCGTGTCCTTCAGACACCATGGCGTCCATTGCCTTACTCCTTGTGTCTAAAAATTCACATAAGTCGTTCAACGACAAATTTTGTTCAGAAGCGGAGGACTGCAGTTCCCAATCCTTCCTAGTAGCAGCATCTATTCTTTCTAAAATCATTTGTGATATTAACAAGTCCTCTATCGGAGTTTGAAGTTCTAGGGCCTTGATGGCGTTGATGTTACTGCGTGTTAGATTCAGCAAACCTCTCAGATCACTAGCAGATTGCTTATTTACAGCTGGCAAATGTAAAAGATTTTTCATGTGCGCTGTGGCGATTAGGCGTGGATTACCATAGCGATGGCATATTAAATTCCATGCCACTATGAAATTCGCACTGATAACAGGCAAGTTTTCAATAAGGTTATGTGCTTCTTTAGTGACTGAACTTAATAGGTAGTGATACCGTTGTATGTCGTCTAAGGATTCATTATTAACAATGAGGCTTGTGATCATGTCATAAAAATGTCTGAATTGAGTGACATCTCCCGAAAATGTGTGTAGTTTTATAGTGGGTAACCGTATCTCCTCCTTATTGTCCGTGACAGAGCGAGTGGAGACTCCGTCTCCTCCACTTTCGGTACCCGGGTCGTCAAGAGAGTTGCTTTCTTCCTTTAGTAGAACTAACATGCCGGCCGGGTGCAGTGCTGTGATAACAAGAGAAGTAGAAAAACATTTGACCCTTTGCATTAACCAACATTATTTCAGGTTTAATGACTCGTTATACGCCAACACCCATGGTTTAGCGATGGGTTCTCCACTATCACCGATCTTGGCTGACATCTTCATGGACAGTATAGAATCTAAACTCTTCAGTTCCAAAAACCCGATCCTTAAGAATGTATTTTATTATTTTAGATATGTGGACGATGTGCTGTGTCCATGGACGGGTAGCCTTAAACAATTAGACCAGTTTTTAAATCTTCTGAACTCCCTTCATCCTAATGTAACTTTCTCGGTGGAAGTTGGTAATAGAGAATTATTTTTTTTTAGATTTGACGATTTCCCTCAAGGACAAGAAACATCACTTTGCCATCTGTAGGAAGGACGCGTTTACGGATGTCATTATCCCCAATTAACCACTCCAACCACCACATTTCTCACAAACTAGCCGCTTTCCATTCGCTCCTGTGCCGACTGCTATCCATTCCCTTGACAGAGGTAGAATTTGACAGAACTAACTACAGACTAACTACAATAAGAACAATAGCTAAAAGAAATGGATATGAGGATTCCCTCATAGACAACCTACTTACCCAAAAACAACGGAAAATTTCAATTACAATGTCAACCTGCCTTACCCCAATTACTCCCTCAGAAACCAAATGGAAAAAAGTACCGTTCCTGAAAAATGTGTCTTGTAAAATCCGTAACATATTGAGACGAACCAATGTTAATGTATGCTTTTATAATTTTTCAACTCTTGGTAATTTATTTTTTAATTCCAAAGACAAATTTAGTACTGAAGAAAAAATTTGTGTTAATATTTTGAAGTGTGATACACAGGGATGCAATTGTTTTTATGTGGGACAGACGGGACGAAGCTTCAGTGCAAGAGCAAAAGTACATTTTAATTTTTTTATTAATTGTGAAGACAAATCTGTTTTCAATAATCATTTAACAAATTTTAGTCATGAGTCTGATTTTAAAGTTGATGTTTTACATGTTGTTGACAAAGGTGCCAAGCTGGATTTTTTTGAGAATTTTGAAATTATGACGCACACTAAGCAGTTTGGTTCCGATGTGTTAAATGACTCGGTACCATTACACCAATCTCCCCTCTACCAAGTTCCTGCCCCCACCCCCCTTCCAGAAATATTTGGTTACGTCCACCTCCAGCCCGATGCTTCAACCTTAACCTTCATCTTGAGTCATACCTTCCTCAACCCTCTTCCGACATAATATAAATACGTGCTCGCCACAAAATTAATTGTATTATCCCCCTCGAGAAGGACACGAAAGTGTTGAAACCGGTCAGGCTTATACCAATTAAAGTTTGTGTGGATTATACGAAGTGATCTTATTTCATCTCAATATGATGCCAAAATTCCACAAAGTAAGCTCGAAAACCATTGAAGATATACAGTCAAAAACCTTGGGGTCACAAGGTCATCAAATCTCTCGAGTCAAAATCAAATAAATGAGATTTCGAATGAAGTCAAAAACTTTGTACGTACAAAAAGTAAACAATGGGCGACTGCCCTTTGAAACAAGAATAATTAATAACCTCCATTGATATTCCACATTTTGATTACTGTTGTTTAGTTTACAATGATATACCTGATGCTCCTCATATAAATCTTCAGCTTTTGCTCAATTGTTGTGCAAGATTCGTGATCAGTCAACAAAGTAATGTATATATATATCGCCATGTCTAAGGGAAATCGGAAGGCTGACCACCAAAAATCCACGGAAATATTTCCTTGCCTCATTCCTCTATTTATTATTTCTAAATAAAAATCCAAATATGTTTACATTTTCTTCAAAAAAATGTCTAAAATAACTACGAGAACTGATTTAAATTTCCTTTAACATTCATCTCATCGGACAAACTCTTTTCATAAATCATTGCCGGTAATAGGACCCAACTCGTGGATTTCCCTCACAGATGTGGTAAAAAAGGCCCCACGATAAAACCTTTCACTCAATGATCTGTAGTTTATTACTTAATCCAGTGTAGCCTCCTTTATTTATTTTATCAATCTACTGCTTTTTGGCTATTGTTTGTTCAGCATTGCCTTTATGCCGATCGTTTGTTATGGTTTCCATGTCATTCTTAATTTTTTATTGTATTTGTTTGTTGATATATTTACAATTTTTTCCTTGCTCCATCATACGTTTTTAGTGTTATCATTTTAATTATGTTTTTATTCATGTAATGGATGGACTCAGCTCGTTAGTGTTCAGTTGAAGATCTCTCCAAACAATTCGGTGTACACAGTGTTGTTTTCATGATTTTCATGCTATAAAATTTGTTTCCTATTCTGAGAGTACATCGCATCCTGGATCCATACATTCATTAATTCTTTTATCGCCAAGTGCACCAAGAATACTGGAGAACTAGGATATCATTTCAAAATTTTGCTCTATTTCTCGCTTTCAATGGTGACTAGCGAAAGAATGAAAGTACGTACACCTTTTTACGCACTCTAACAACATTCAAAATAACTAATTACAATAATAATGACTGCCTACGCAGTTTTAGGCTCTTGCCTCTTCAGGGCATTATGCGTCACTGGATATATGATATTTGTGGACAGTGGAGCGAGAGTGCATTTGCCCAAGGACGGCGAAAACCCGTAACAACACTCGGGCCACCAAGCTTATTAAAATAATATGGCTCTAGCAAATACATTACAAACAAATAAATTAACTCATGTGTATGGGTTATGCACCAGCCGATGTTCCCACATACTTACCAATATGATACTTTGATGTTTCCCCTACTCTTCAATAATCAAGTTGTAGGCCTTTTTTGGGAAATTGGATTAGTTATACTCCCGCTGATATAATAGTTATTGTTTTTCCTTTTGTAATTTCTAGATATCGACGAATTCGTCTATTGGCTGTCATGCAGTGATTGTATAGATTATTAAGGGAATATTTGGGTAATAACATACAATTACGTCATAACCAAATTTGCTTTTGAAAATTAGCTTCACTGAACTCATTGAATTGCCTACTGAAAAAATGTATAGCGGGATACTTTTTGAAATAATGAACAAGAAACGCGTGATATTTGACTAATTAATATACATGGTTACAAAAGTTAAAATATGCATGTGATAATGCTGGCAGTAATTCTATTAAGAGGAAATTCTTTATTTCTGTTATATCCAAAATATATTCCACTGAAGATGACACGAGGACATACTCAGCAGCGAAATGTGTCCGATGCACATCAGCAGTGTCTGCAGTGAAGAGTAAGGAAGTTAAGTGTCACAGTTGGGTGATGATGGTGCACCTAAGAGTGATTTGTCATTGTCTTCCTCTGGAGGTGATGAATATGGGGAGGAAGTGAGGAATTTCTCGGGTGCGAAAAAAGTGATAATTCACGCAATAAAAAAGAGGAGTGATCACCTGATCACAATGAAAAGAAAGAACACCAGAGCATGTCAACATTTTAATTCGGTCATATTTGGCGGCAGAACCCTGGTCCATCTCGCTGTACCCGCCTTGATTCTCTTTCCCCAGCGTGTTTTTTGTTACTACGTGAAAAATTTCATGAAATTGTTTGAAAATGAACATTTATTGAAGGCAATGTTATTTATTGTGCTTCGTTGATAGAAATAAATGACATTGAATTGAGAACGTTTCCTGGGTTGTCGATATTTCTCGGCGTCTCCGAGTGAAAATATGATAGCATTTCGCGACTTTGGAGTATATAAGATGGCCGTCGAATTTTCAACTGATGCCCGTCCAACAAGGGATGCTGGGGATGATTAGAGATGAGATTGCGGGTGATCTGCTTTGAGGACGCGGCGGAGTGGAGAGTGAGCTGAGGAGAATGGAGTAGCAGCATTTTCGAAGCTTGGAATGAAAGCCGAAAAGATGAATACAAACTGAAGTTTCCGGCTTAACTTCATGGAAAAATTATACATAAATTGAAATATTACATAGTTATTTGCACACTGGTTTATTAATACCTACCATGGTTTCGACAAAATTATATTACTTTTAAGGATTTTCTGAAGGGATGCATTCGTATCTCGTCATGTATGACAGTTGACGAACAATTACTGACGTGCCATGGACGCTGTTCATTGTATAAATTTATCCCATAAAAGCCCAGGAGGAATGAGTGAAAATTTTGGTCAATTGGTAATATTGGCAAGTAAACTCCTTATCGTACACTTGGAAGATGCAAGTGTACACAGGAAAAGATTGAAATGGAAGTGACGCGGAGAGGGTGGTATAGATATGATTGAAGGACTTGAAAAAGAGCTTATGGGAGAAATATCATGTGTGATAATGTTTTTCGGATGTTCCTCCTTCAGTCGCCAACGGCTTACCAAAGACTTGACAATCGCAGGAACGAACGAAGGAGAAACGAAGGAGACACGAAGGAGAGCGTTCGCATGAATTTACAGCTGTGAAAGTGAGAGAACCAAATACCAGTGGCAAATGAATGAGTCGAAGATGTTCTTTAGCAATATATCATAAAATGACTGATATCAGTGCTATCAATGCTTATATTTGTCATGGAATCGTTCGTGAATTCAATCATTGAACAAGTTACATAAAAGAGGTAGCATTATCATTTCTTCATGGTGCTCTAACAAACCTCTGCATCGAACTTCCTCTGGTGGAAAGGATTCCATCGAGGAAAAGAAGTTGCGTAACATCAACAGACGATGGTAAAAAAAAGACAAGGGTAGGTGCAATATAAATGATTATATAAAGGATATAGAGGCACGTGCAACTTGTTCATGATGTACAAAACGCATAATCAAAGAGCATTCAAAAATTATATGTTAAATTTTTTTGTAATTATGATAGGTTTAGAATAACATTTGCAATCATTTCTGCGTTTGAATACGTTAAAACAATGACATGATTATCGATGCCAAATATTCTGACGTATCCTAAATTAAATGCACTCTTGCTAATTAATGCACAGTGATACGGATGGAAAAATAAAATGATTTTTGCTATTGCATTGGAATACCCAATGATACAACAAAAACTTTCAACATAGGTAGTATTATTATAATAACCAAGAAGATTTACAAATGTCTCCAAATCAAAAGAGGTTAAAAAAATGTCACAAAGCACTGTCAAAACTACGAATAAAATTGTAATTACCACAGTTAAGGGAGTCCGAGGGAGATAGTTCCCTAGTCATAATAGAGACCATATTCGAATTATGGATTTTAATTTCACCAGCTGCAGGACACCTCAATTAAATATTGCATTATTAATGGTGCAATAATATAGTTTTATATGACAGAAATTGTAAGTAATTAAATTAAAATATCGAAATAAGTCTTTAATTTGACTCATTTTTTCGCGCGGTGCGTCTGAAACTCCTTCAAAACGGAAGGTTTATTGTGATACCCAAGAACCTACTGCGGTAATAATATGATTAATTTTCAAAATAGTAGAGAAAAGATACAAAATACGCGCTGTTAGTTTTTTTACGACATTTAAGTGTTAGAAATATCTCATATTGTAAATAATGTCTCTCTGGAGTGCATACACGTACCATTTCCCATGTAAAAGGGCCGGTATTTTCTGGCAAATATCTCCAAAAGTAATGTAGTAAGGAGTTGAGTTTTTGGTGTCATTGGATGAGTGAGATATTTTTCTTTAAAATGAGACCAAATTCATTGATTTCTAAGTAAAATGATATTTCGCTCGGACTATCTCAATCGGCATGGGCACTTTAGACATTGTCGGGCAACAACGCAACAGTATTTTTTCAATCGCCCTTTGGCTAATCCCTGATTTCCCATACTGAGAAAGATTATTTGCCAAAAATGCGTCCCATTCTCCCACACCAAATTTCGTAAGATATATCAACATTTTAACTTTCACGCATTAGTTAGGGCAAAGGTTTTTAGACGCGGTAATTTACAATTTATTCTATAGAAACACAATTTTTCCAAAATATTTAAAACATGTTTACCTATCATCCATTCTGAGAAATGATTTCCTTCTCTACTTCCATTCTGCGGGATAAACGTGAAAAACTAACGAATGCAGCGTGATCCACGGTGGGTGAGTCGGGAGGCACGTGGGGGCCGTCGTTATGCCCCACGGATTGGAACCAACGTGTTTCGTGACGGACGCGGGACGAAGGACGAATCGAAGGAAGTAAACGCGGCCGATCAGCGGATTGGCCGATGATAATGCCTTCTCGTGGATAATGCCTTCCTGCGGCTTATAGTAGGGTTGACAGGTCTCCCGTATTTCCCGGGTTTTCACGGATTTTGACCTTATTTTTTTCAGTCTCCAGTCTCAGGTATATAAGAACACTCATCCCGTATTTCATTCTAATATAATATTGAGCGGTTCAAGGGCAATATTTTTTTTAATTTTAAACGATTCGACTTCGATTATCGAAATATTCTGAGCGATATATCGAACTTTACATTGGCATCATAGCTGTCGATATTAAATTATTCTTACAAGCATATACTCAAATGTGCATGTATGTAAGTTTATGTTGGTACTAGGTTCTAGAACCGTTGAAATTTGAATGAAAACATCCGATAGATTTAGAGTCACATCGTACAACGAACGTGGTAGCGAATTTCAGAATCTCCCTTCGTTTCATCCGGAGACCCTGGCAACCGTAGCTCATAGCATTTGCTTATCGCCGCCCGCGACGCACCGACCCTCGCGAGGCGCGCGCTCTCGGCACAGAGGACGGCGGCCGAGTGCAGACGTGCGGCACGCGGCGCCCGGGGTGACTCGAACGCACGCCCCCCGCCCCTCGCGCCCCCCCCACGTCCGCTGGGTGGCAGCACGCGCCGGCCCCTTCCCCTCGCACGCCGCCGCGCCGCGCGGACCAATGGGCCCGCGCGGCGCCAGCCAATCGCCGGGCCCATTCTTCCCCCCTTCCCTCCCTACCCCCTACCTAACCCTCCTCCACCCCCTTCCCCTCTCGCGCCCCGCCGCCGCGTGCGCAGTCGGCAGACGGTCGTCGCGGCGGACGTACCCACGGACGTGCGGGTGACGACGGACACGAGTGAAGATTGTCGCGCGGCGCAGCGAGTGGAGAGATGTCGGCGACGACGCAGCCGCGCCCTCGGGCCTGAGGAGGCGGCTGTGATGCGGTCGAGGTTCAGCAGCGGAGCGCGGCCGCGTGGGCACGTGGCGTTGGCGTTCGTCGTCGCGTGCTGCGTGCTGCGGCCGCCCCTCGCCGCCGCCAACTGGATGTAAGTGCCCGCATGCCACCCCTGTCGCACGGCTCGACTCTAAAATTACATTACGGATCGTGAGAGCGGGACGAGTGTCACTGCCTCGTCCGCGGATCCACGATCCTTGCCCTAGCGGTTCCCCAATCGTGGCATGTGTTGTGACGTTGGCTGCGTGCACGACAGCAGGTGTCCAAGTTTGACGTGAAAACGTGGTCTCGCGTGAGGATGCTCGGGGATGTCCACCGTCGATGATGCGTGCTCTCGCCGCGACCCACTCGGCCTCCGAGGGAGATGGTGCGAGGGGCGGTGGGTGAGTCGGCGGGGCTCGAAGCGGCGACTCCCGGCGGCACTGCGCGCGTGGGCCCGATCTCTCGCGAATGAGGGGGGGCGCGAGAGGGGGGGGGGGGAGGCGAAGAGGACCGGTTCCCACCCGGCGGCCCTCACCGTCGGTGAGGGGCCCCTCCGCTACCCCCTCTCGCGCGGTGGCCTCCAACCGACCGGGCCTCTCTCCTGCTGCCGAGCCCTGCACCCGTCGCGTCGGCCCATTCGCCGGCCGTGCGTTCAAGTCACTGCCGTGGACGCTCTCGCGTGCACTCCCTCGTGCTCTCTCTCCATGGAAATATATGTACCTCTATATTCTATTTAACTGTTCCCTCGAGAACGCCTGACTTAAGTTTTATCGAGCCCCTTTACCCTTGCAGACCCTGAAAGCCATTCTAAGAGAAGATAATTTGTTAAAATTAAACATGCCGGCGTTTAATTCGAGGACCTTCTCTCCTAAATACTCACTGGGTTACCATTGTTAGTGAATATATTGAATGTTTCAATTCCTGCTGTAAATGACGATGACGATCGAAGATTTTTCCTAATATTTGCTTGATGACGCGAAAATGGTGACTTGCGATTCTCTTGGAGAATGTATGGTAATCCGACCTTGTGCTCCTGGGAGTTTGTGCACCTTTAGCGGGTGGACGCGGATAATGCTTGGACTGGTGCCTGCCCGCCGTGGTGTAACTCGAACCCCCGAGGCCAAGACCCTCATTCGATCTCGAAGGCATGTCGGCGGAGTGCTTCCTCCCGGCAAATCATGCGTGCGTGCTGTGAGCCGTACACTTCGAGCGCTTTGCACACCGGCACTACACGAATCACCCTCTTATTGTCTCATCGATGAATGGAATACTCACTTCTTGCTGTCACTTCCGGGAGACGAGGAATACACTTTGGCCCGTTTGTCACCGGTAGGAGTGTCCGTATTCTCGCGGAAACTGAGATTAATATAATATGGTATCTAGTAGAGAACGTAGAACTCCGATCCTCGCGTGTGTGAAGGTTTGTAGACGATTAATGCCTTTCTGTCTTAACTGGTCAAGTAGTGAGAATGTAAGCGCAATGAAGGTGGACTACAGATCAACAAGAAAATTCAACCCCTCGTCCTGTATTTCCAATTAATGGTTAAGGTGTAACTTTAGTGTTATATTTTACAACACTATTTTGTGATATACGAAAATTGGTCCCATTGGTTTTTACTCTTTCCTTTTATGTAGAAACAGTATTTTGTCCGCCCGTTAACAAGCATCTTTCGTTTTGAAGTGATTTGGATCCTTGGAGCGCAGGTTCTCGTAACCGACGATTACTGAGCTCAAAAAAATGAATTAGCACTCCGTTTCGTTTATTTTTAGTCGTGGAGAACATTGCATTTCTCGTGTGGTGTGCCGAGATGGGAAATATTCCGCGGGATCACTTCTGCCCTGCCCGCGGATATTTTAAACGGGAAGAACATTTCCAAATCTTCAAATACACCGTTCTTGGAGACTTGCATCCGGAAGAACAGTCGTAGGATTGGTGTCATTGATTGGGACGGGTGGCGGTTGATAAACATGAAGACACGAAAATAGAAAGCGCTTACGAAAAACGATCAGAAATCAAATTTTGTGGAACTTTTGTGTGATTACCATCTGCCTCATCTTGAGGCTTTATGGATAATTCTGTCGGGGTCGATGATTCATCTGCATGTAAGGTAAACTCAACACTCAAGCATTACACTTAAAAGGGCGCACTGGCTCTTATCGGCTGACCTTCCTCCACGGATACGAGAGGGAGATTGTTGAGATCGGAAGCGGGGGATCGGGTAAAAGGAGAGTCCGGGGAATTGAATGCTTGAAAGAGTGCGTGCCGTATGCACGGTCTCGAGTCGGATTGTCCTGGGGTGGGGGGGCAGAAGAGGGGGGGTGGGGGGTTAGCGAGACGAGGCGCGCGAAGTGACGATAGCCGGCGTTGGCGGCGATCGGTGGCGGGAGACTGCCCCGGGCACGAGAGGATGGGATGGGTGAGGATGGTTCGGCAGCCGTGACTGAGGGTTGGCTAGGATTTGGCGTGGATTTGGTCGATGATGATCCGGCGGCTCTCGGAATGAGGTAAACGTGAAGGGAGTATGGCCGTCTTCATAGGTCGGCGGCAGCGGGGATCACGATGGATTCCGCCGCGGACGGTAGCGGTGGACCCCTCTTAGGTCGGCGGCGAGAAAAATGAAAGGTGGTAGGCGTACAATAACATTCTGCAGTATTTACATGTCATCGGAAAATCCAACATTTTTTGACTCATGAGAATGATTCGTGCGATTTAATGAATGAATTGGTTAAAGATAAGTAAGGAATTATTTATTAATGCTTATTTGATGACAGTAGTTTCCCGATAACCATATTCGTCATGCTAACGTGCAACGCCTCAATCTGAAATACGTGTTTATTGAAATGAGTTGAGAAAAAGCCTTGCCACTAAGTTCAAGAATTATATTGTGCTTGGTCCTTACATTCGAGCGAGTGACATAATTTGGTCGTTGTTTAACTCGTTAGGCAATGTCATATCAGCATTTATGCGTGATCAGCTCCACTGTCCGAACATGCCATAAACAATAGCCACAACCTGAAAATTTTCTCCCCGTGGTTGAAGCATCAAGAATGGATAACTAATATTTTGCCTTAAAATTTGCCAATTGGCTGATGTAAGCCACTCTCTGGTTAACGCTAGTAGATTAATGATGCTATATAACCATAAGGAAGGCTATTTTCGTTGGATACCAGACCATATTTTCTAAAGCCATTATAAATTAAAAGTCTTAACATCTTAAATATATCGTAAACATTATGCGCATGGCTTATAGAATCTTTCCTGGAACAGAAGGACTCGCTAATCATCCAAAGAGGATTCATTTTTGAAAGGCAGTGGGTTTTCCCGCTTCTCGGCCAGCTTCCGCCGCCACAGAATTCAGTCCAGATTCGGCCAGGCTGAATATTTGCGGCCCCCGCTAGCCATCATAGCACAGCTCATCGGTCTGACCTCATGATTTATAAAGAAGTGTCTTCATTGGCTGAGTACCACCACTGCCGCCGCCGACCTATGAAGCCGGCCTATGTTGACAGATTGTGGTCGGGTCGTTGACGAGTGTTTTCGGGGAGCAGAGGGTGGGGACGAGTGTATGGGTGCACACGGGAAGTCCGTGGTGATTTTAGCGGAGTGGCTAGCCGGAACACTTCTCTAGGATTTCCTTTCGGAGGATTCTTGTCGTCCTGAAGAAAGAATGGCTTGCAAACGGTCGAAGACTTGAAAGCTCTTTCGTACGAGGGTTTTCTTGGTTGTTATACTTTAAGCACTTTCGACGGTCACACCTGGGGGTTTACTTTATATATTATTGCACTATTTCTTATACATTCATTTCAAATTGCTTGTATCTTGGCATATCGTCGAATACATTCATTCTATTCGATTAGCATTATTCGTTTACAAGCAAAACCTAAGCCTGTTAAGAACTTCAGATTGGTGCATTTTTTCATCCTTCGATCGTCCAATCAGCATTGCATTTGGATGTGAGTGGTTCCTTGATGGATTTGGTGAAAGGGATGCGGAGATATGATTCATGAGGGAATCCTGGTGGGAGACGGCGTCGATTCATTCAAGGCTGCGTCGGGGAAACGGCAATGACCTCGTTTCCGTCGAACCTCGGCATGTTTACTGAGCGGTGGGCGTTTCGTGATGTTCTCTGGACGTGGCTCATTGGGGAGGCGTCTGTGAAAATCGACCCATTAATCGGCGTATCCTGGGATTGCGTGGACACGAATCGCCCTTCGTGGCCCAACCGCGGACCCGGTAGTGCGGTACCGTCGTGGAGTCGTGCCTTTTCGTGGGTGTCGTGGCGCGGTAGGTCGCGACTGCATCGAGGAGGCGATCGCTGGAAATCCATCCTCGTCAACCCCCGGAAGGGGGTGGGGGGGGGGGCGAAGGACGCCGGCTGCGAACAACTCGTCCGCACCCGCCGCAAGACAGCTCGCAGTTGCGGCGGGTGGCGCTCTCTGTTTACGTCGACGGTTGACGCCAATGTGGCGATCTAGTGCTTGCTCGCTCCAGCAGTGTGATCATTGGTTGATATTTCTTGGGGCCCCACTTAGAACATTTTATGGCAAATTATAACTCTTCCATCCTCTAAATGTGAAATTTCAGTCCTTGCACGGAACAATTGACGATGAGCTGAAATCGAACGGCGCCATGTCTCATTCTTGACTGATTTATTCGATGAGCTCGATTTAGCCACGTGCTGAAAATTGACATCTTCCTCAACGCTGCCTCTTCCGCACCCGCGGCGCTCTTTCAAAGAAGCGAAGTCCTGCCTCTTTGAAATAATGTGGCGATTGTCGATTATGTACGGATTGCGTGATACTAAGCTCACTGTATTTGCTGGTACTAAAATATACTTATTAGTAGTATGTACGGATAAAATCGAAAAAATATGTTACCAATTTGATTTCTTGACAATTGAATGCTATTTTAACCCGTAGTCTAATGGCATTTGACCCATGTATCGATCGAAGTCGATGAACCGATTTTCTTCATGACGCTAAAAATACGTTAAACACAATTCCTAATAAATATCAAGGATCATACCGAATATATAACAGAAAACAGTAAGAGGCCAGTTTAAAAAAATAGCAGTAATTAAACTTGGAATATACCTAAAAAAGCTAGTTATGAGAATACACTTTCCGGGAATACGCTCATTGATAAATCCTTTTCTGTCGTGGTAGTAAACTGCCGTAGCCTAAGAAATAAAGTAGCTGACTTCTACCATCTAATTGAAATTACTGACGCAGACTTAATTATAGGGACGGAAAGTTGGTTGTGTAACGAAATCGCAGATAATGAAGTATTCCCGAAAATTTCACAGTTTATAGAAAAGATAGAGTGGAAAGGACCGGGGGAGGAGTTTTATTGCAGTGAAGGATTGTTATTTTAGTAGGAGGGAGTCATTTTCCGACGATTAGGTAGAAAAGCGTATGGTGCTCCATTCAAAATCCTAAAGCAAAAACAATCTATGTGTGCGCATACTATAGACCACCAGATACCCATGTAAGCTCAATATTAGGACTCGAAAGTCAACTCAGTAAGTTAACCACTCAAAAAAACGACTGTCATATTATAATCGGTGGGGATTTCAATCTTCCGTCCATAGACTGGGACACGTACAGTTTTATCACTGGGGGGAAAGACAAAGACCTTTGTGAGTCACTCCTGTATACATTCACATCTCACTCACTACATCAATTAGTCACTGCTCCAACTAGAGGGAAAAATACACTTGATCTTTTAGCGACAAATACTCCACACATGGTTGTAAACATAGGTACGGATAAGGGAATAAGCGACCACAAGATAGTTAAAGCTAATTTCTCCCCGAGCATGATCAAGAAACATAATCCACAAAAAAAATCTACTTGTTTGATAAGGCTGACTACGAAGGTATGAAGCGAGAGTTGCAAAAGTCATTTACTAATTTTCAAAAAATAAGTATCAACAGTAATACTGAGGTTTTGTGGAATACTTTCCTCAACGTTACACGATCAGCAGTTAGCAAATACATACCAAGTAAATGGAAAAGGGGCCAATGCAGAGCCTAGGTGGTATAACGCGGAGGTTAGAAAAACATTAAAGCACCAGAGAACATGTCATGCTAGGTTAAAAAGGGCAAAAATTAACAAATCCTCCGAATAACTATTCACAGTCACCGAAAATTACAAAATATCTAAACTCTTAGCAAAAAAAGCGTGCCGAAGGGCGTTAGCTGATTTCAAAAGTAAATTACTGGGAGAACACTTTAACGATAATCCCAAGGCATTTTGGTCGTATGTTAGGGATACTCAAGGAAATAAATCAACAGTGCACACGCTTAAGAATATCAAAGGGGAAAAGTTAACCAACAGTCTACAAAAAGCCAATTCGTTAAACTCATTCTTCAAAAGCATTTTCAATACTTGTGCACCGCATCTTGTCGATCCGCAGCCTGTTCGTTCCCAAACATTTAGGCCCGAAATTATTATAAATTGTCTCGGCATTTAACATCAGCTAAATAATATCAACTCCAACAAATCTCCCAGTCCAGATCAAATACCTGCTCGCGTATATAAAACATTGGCATCAGACTTACTTAGAATTAATATTTACCAAGTATTTAGTAGATCACGTAGTGCCTAAGGACTGGAGAGTAGCAAATGTCACACCTATATTCAAAAGCGGCGACAGGGAAGACCCTAGTAACTATAGGCCTATTTCTCTCACATCCATTTCGTGTAAGGTATTTGAACACATAATCGTAAGCTCCATTATCAGTCATTTAGTTAGGGAGGAATTATTAATAAATAACCCTCACGGATTTCGAAAGGGTAGATCTTGCGAAACCCAATTGGCCCTCTTCGTTCATGACAACTTCCTCTCGGGTGAAAATAATGTTCAAGTTGACGCGATATTCCTCGATTTTAAGAAAGCTTTCGATAAGGTACCTCACGTTAAGTTGCTCTCAAAACTAGAAGCATATGGAATAGATAAAAACATTATTAGTTGGATTAATCAATTCTTACATGGGCGGGAACAAAGAGTTGTCATAGACGGTATCATGTCAAACACAGTTAGCGTTAGCGTTAGGGGAAAACATATTCGGGAAATATGCGGTCAAGCATACAGGAAGCTAGGCTTTATCAAGAGAGTACTCGGAAAATGTGATGAGAAAGTGAAAGAACGTAGTTATTTTTCAATCGTTGGGCCTCATCTGGAATATGCTGTTAGTGTATGGGATCCATACGAAACGGAGTTGATATCAGAGTTAGATCGCGTGCAGCGAAGAGGAGCTAGGTTTGTGAAACGATGCTGCGATGAGTTGGCTAGTGTGTCTGGACTGTTAGAAGAATTAGGATGGGAATCGCTATCACAGCGTTGATTAAATTATAGGCTTAACCTCCTAACTAAATTTCAGGAAAATCATTTCTCTGACGACGTAAAAGCATACTATTAACCTCCTCGTACTACGGCAGATTAGATCGCGCCAATAAAATTAGAGAGCTAGATTGTAGAACCGATAGGTATAAAATGTCATTTTTTCCGCGTACCATTCGGGACCATAACAGCTGTGATCATCGTCATGAATAGTTCGAATTGTGACAGTAGGCAGACTGTAGATCTTTCTCTTTATATTCTCTGCGTTCTTATTAATGCATGATGTAAATTTTAATGTTTTTATTTATGCATGATGTAAATATTAATGTTCTTATTTATGCATGATATTTTGAATATGTGGTAGTAGTCTTTGTATCCCTTGCATGTTGGAACGATTGACGATAGAATGTTTCTTGGTTATTAGATTTTTAATTGGCGCTTTGCATGTGTGGTACGCGGGTTTCGATGTAATATTGGTGTTCTACCGTATCATTCATGCATGCCTGGTGTGGAATCACCCCCTGCCACGCACCCTTTGGGTGACTTGCAGGGTATGACGTAGATGTAGATGTATTGCACATTTTTACTCATTTCGCTTACATTTCGTATTCCGAGCCAGTAAAAAGTTCTAAAGCGAAAATTCTAAAATATAATTCTTGCATCATTTATATTTCGACATGTATGTTTATTCCCGACGCATGAATGAATCGACTTGAGTGAATTGTCGTCCGAGAATGTTTTTCGACCGACCCGGAAAAGCTATTAAAAAGTGCACTCAATGACTCAAGATTCGCGCTGCAAACGCCTTAAACATGAGCGCTCGTTTGAGGAGAGTCTCCCAATAATCATTCGTGGTGGAATGTTTGAAACGTGACCGACAAAAACCCTCTCACGTTTATCTGTTGAATATATGACATTTCAAGCGTCTTCGTTCAGTGCTTTAAAACGCATTTATCTATGACTTTTATTTAATAAATGTGGTGATATTGTTGAGGCCTTCGACGTGGAGGTGAAAAATAATGCCGCCTTCTAATGGTGTACCAGACTGTTACTCCGTTGAAGGCACGTGTTTTACATGTGTTGTTATACTACTTTTTTCCTCTATCCAATCGCTGCCCAGTTTTGTACGTGATGTCTGAGGCTCATTTATTTTCAGTGTAGTTTTTCCGCGGCCATTGTTAGGATACCAAATATAGCAATTCACATCCTATGTGGACCTAGGTATTGGAATCATTCCTAAAATGTGGACTTCCGGTTTCGACTTAGGACGCTCCGACTATGAACATCGACTTGTTGGGATTCACATCGAAGTTTTCCGACTTTAGTTCAGGTTCCAAAATGTAAGTTAATTCGCTTCTATTCTATATGTCAAAAGGAAACCCAGATTGAGTCATTTTATGGTATTTAATCAAAGTTGATCATGTTGCGATTGCATTTGGAATAAAGTTGTGAAGGCCAGTGTAAACAGCACAAAAATTATACATAAAACAATGTTATTCAAAAAACCAACATACAGTCTAAACTTGATGATATCACTCAGTCAGATATCAGATGTTTAATATAGAAAACAAAAGCATTTGCTGTCGCAAGCATAGACGTTAAAATGTGAAAAAACCAGGAATGTTAAACGAAACCGGAACCAAGCATATAGTTTCGTTCCGGAACGAAACTATACGCTTTATTTTTGACAATAGGCTTTATTTTTAACTATTGTTTCGGTTCGGAATGAATCTTTATGTACGGCTTGACTTTACTTTCGTTAACGGAACGAAAGTAGAATTTTGAACGAAATATTACGTTCCGGGACCGTTCCTTCTTTTGAATAATTTCAGTTCAAGTGAAGTGGCGGATGGACATTCGATGCGTAGTCATGGTTCCGGGCCAAATCGGGTATTATCTCATGGAATCATCGTCATTACTTGCACAGCAACAGCGTAAACTATGAGCATTCTTATCGTATACCAACAAAGTAGGCTTGGAAACAGCGCAGCAATGGAATTATCGGAATATCGTAATGGCGAACATCTTACACGTCTCAACAGCAGATGACTTACTAACTTCGGCATCAGGAACGTTTAACAATTAGAAACGTAAAATATAATAATTTCAGTGATGGCAACGAGTGTAATATTTGACATTAACATTTTTGGAACCTTCGTTATCGGAGATGTATGGGATATTTTAAAATAATTTCTTTTAACTGAAAATTATTAATTCCATTGATATTATCACGATTTCAAGATATCCATCAATCATAGATCTAGCATGCTTTCTTGTTTGTTTATCATGTGCCTCAAATGTTAAAGGAGCGCTCTTCGCCCACTTGCGTCCGGCAGACTCGATAATTTTAGGATTTATATCCCATATACCTACTTGTGAAAACTGTTTGAAAATTATTTTGCTTAGAAACTTCTAATTATTATGAGTGAAAATAAATTGAACCCCGATAATGTTATATTGTGGCGACTTAAGTTTGTTCATTTAGGAGTGTCAACTCTCCCCGTCCCTTGGCCTCCCCCCCCCTCTGTTATGAGGTTGGGGGGGAGGAGGGGAGAGGTCCCTTTCTCACCCCCGCACCTCCACCGGCTGGGATTCCCAGGCAGGGGCTTGGCGGTCAGTCTTGCCGGGTTATAAACCGTAAAGGCCCGTTCACATTCAAGCGTTTCACGCGGTGCCTACGCGCAGTTTCGTGCGAAACTGTGCGAAAGGGTTCACATGCAAGCGTTGTCGACGTCGTGCTACGCGTCAAATGCACATGGCGACACGTAGCGGCGGGTAGCGGAAGATGTGAAAAGTAGATCTCCGTGCGTACCGTTGAACTCCATGTACATCATTGCTGGTAGAAGCTAATGTTTTACGAAGTGAGACCGCTTGTTTCGATAATAGAATGGATGTTAAACTGCCTCTTGATCCAATTCAGATGCGTTGGCGGTTCAATGCTATATTAGCCCTCTTCTCAAGGAGAAGACGGTTTGCCCGCAGAAGGTGGTGGATCCGTCCAATTTTCCAAGAAAGGGGAAACCAAGGCGATTTCCACCATCTTCTACAAGAAATGAGACTTCCAGACACAGATCTGTTTTTTAATTACTGTAGGATGTCAGTTGAGATGTTTGACAGTTTATTGAGACTTGTTGGTCCTTCTATCGTTAAGTCATCATGGGCGAGAGAATTAATATCGCCTGGAAAACGTTTCAGTGCCACTTTGAGGTAATTATACCTCTTTTAACTATCATCTGCTTGTACTTTTATGGGGGCTAGTGCTTAAAAATATGATTCCGATTGCAGCAGAAGTATGCCTGAATTTATACAGCCCGAATCTGTAATGAATTTTAAGTATTTAGCTCCCGGAGATAGCGTTACAAGTCTATGCTATCAGTATAGAATTAGTAAATCAACCATGAGCAAGATCGTACATGAAACTTCCGAGGCAATATGGATAGCTCTGAAGGATTAAGTCTTTCCTGTTCCCTCCGTGGGGAACTGGAGGAGGATATCTTCACAATTTTGGGAGAGTTGGAATTTCCCTAATTGCATCGGGGCGATTGAGGGCAAACATATTGGTATGCAGGTATGTGCAGTTTCTGTTAAAATAATGAATTGGTGCTGGCCACATGACAAACTAGAACTCTAGAAAGCTAGAACTCCGAGTACGTATGGCTTACATTGTAGCTATTTCACGGGCACAAGTGGAAAACTGCGTATCTCTTTCAACATTAAGAAATGTAAATTACAATGCAGGCGATTGGCTACAACCGCGTTAATGTCATTTTTCTGACCTAGCGTCGAGATCCATCCGTCCCCTCAGTTTGGAACTTACCTCTCATTGTCCAATCTCTAATTATCTCGCTGGCAGAAAGACGATTTATAAATTTATTCGAAAATTAAGGTCGAAAAATTTTCCTCAAAAACCATCAATAAAAATATTCAGATGTCATTGTAAATAACGTTATAGTAGGGTCAGGAAAAAAATATGACAGAGCTCGGAATTGAACCTGCGATTTGGGAAACCGGAGGCGAGCGCGCTACCAACCGGGCCAACCTCAACTCTACCTTGAAGAAGGAAAACATTATATCACATAGTGTACTCTGAGTATGGCCGCATATTGTATGTCACCGTCACGGGTGGTCACCGTCTTGAAGAGTTTTTGACGCACATTGCTCAGTAAACATTCCTTGAAGGTAAGATGTGCATTAAAGACAATTATAAATAGCTCATTTCCGACCCAACTTCATGCTCTGGGCATGGATATGGCCCGGGAATCGTAAATTATGATGAATATTTGGAAGGTGTACCAAAGTCGCCTGGGATGTTTATGCAACGAAATTAGTCCATTAAGTTCTTAATGTGCCCGCAATACAACTGGCTCGTATCAAGCACTGTAGCGATGATACACAGAAATGTACATATCTTGTGTGCAGGCTAATATATCCAATTAAATAGTAAAAGTAAATACTAACGACTCCACATGTCCGCCATTTGTTTCACGCGTCTGGCGCGTCGCGCGCGTAGAAAGTTGAGCAAAACTTAACTTCGCTCGCGCGAATCCACGCGTTAGAGGCGAAGCACCTGATTGGCTGCGCGCGAGAGGCTACGCTTAGTTTCGCGTAGAACGCGTGCATGTGAACCCCCCTTAAGCGTGAGGAATTATCCCAGGTGGATGAGCCGACACTCGTACGCTAAGGTACACTACACTGACTTTATTGAAAAGGTTAAGAAGGGTGTTTGGGGAAAGGGTTTGAAAACAAAATGGGAGAAAAGTGGTCGCGGTGCGGATACAAAGCGTTTGAGGACACAATGGTGACTATTGGTGCAGAGGGATGGAGGTCTCTCCCGAAGAAGTGAGGAAGACGGAAAAAACTGACCGATTGTGAAATGTTAATCCGATATACAGTAGCCAAGGAGGAGGACAAGGGTGCACGATAAATTCCAGACCGAGCTCTCAAACAGCAATGGGAAAACTAAAATTCCCATTCCCTCTTATTCTCTCATTGTCGCTTGCCTTGCCTCAAGTCTTTTACAAATAATCCGTCCGCATATACTTTGCGGACGATGACCTCTTCCTTTCCCCTCCTTTGGATCCTTTGAATGCGATCTTGACAGTGGGGGACTGGGAGGTGCAGTGGCTAAAGGTAGGCGCCGCATTCCCGCCGGACACATGCTGCGACTCACACCCTGTTAGCTGTTAAGATACCCGAGAGTTTTATTTTTGCGCTGTTTTCAAGATTAATTTGCAGGAATATACCATAAGCATTCCTATTATTTACGCTGTTGCTGTGCGAGTACGTGAAGGGATATTCGTCAACGATACCTTGAGAGCAACCCCGAGCGGGCCGTTGCGCTTCCCTTCCATACCGGATGAGAGGTTGTATCGCCCTGCACAGAATACAATATACCCTACAATTTCTCCATTGGCTAAAAGTTTTCGCCATTAATTGCATTGAAAATGCTGGTTTCTTTCCCCTGTCTTCCATTGTTACCAAACATGATGAAATGCCTTGGCTGGCATCCCAAACTTTACCCAAAGTGGCATACGTGACGGTAGGTCATTTTGAAAAATCAATGTACGCTTGCAAAATTCCTCGGAACGAAAGTCGGAACCATAGGGGGGAAGGTGGAAACGAATTTTTTCCTAGCCCGAACCGAATTCGGAACGGTATCTCTTTTGTTTTCCTTTCAAAATATTTTCGTTTCACCTTCGTTCCGGAACCACTTTCGTTCCGAGATTTTCGTTCCTACTTTCGGTTCGGTTCCGTGAACCGAAACTTTATCGGAAAATACTGAACCATTCCAAAACCATGACTTAAGTTTCGTTTAACATCCCTGGAAAAAAACACCATTGGTACATTTAAAAAATCGTTCACTCATCCCACAACCGAAGGGGGATAGGGCCACGGAATGGCCGCATTTGCAATGTGTTTTATATAATGCTACCCCTCTCTATCTGAAATATATTTCGTAATTTGAAGAAGAGACTTTCCCATGGCGGCAATGTTGCTTAGATTGGAAGGTATACCGTCTTCACTTCAGCATGGGTGTCTTACCTTCCAGGAGAACGTAAGTATCATGAAAGCAGTCGCCCGGGGTCAATAAAAGTTTTGGATCAGGGCAGAAGACGAAGGAGACAGAGAAATATTACTAACAAGGAGACATCGCGTAATAGTAATTGAGGACAAAGACAAGACAAATGTTATCATAAAGTGGAGTAAAAATGCCGGAAATTGGTAATGTCTTTCCGCCCCATGTTCCCAGGTTCGTGAGAAAATTACTAATAAACAATTTCGTCCCAAGGCAATATTTACGATTTCGCGCCCTTAGCCCTAAGAAGGCGAAACAGCAGAGGTGGTTAAGGCGCTAGGGCCTATTATGCCGGGATGTAGCGGGACGACGCGGGTTCGAGGCTGATACCTGCTTCAATTTTTTTCGCTCGAATATGCTTCGGAAACCACGAAAGATGCCAGATTCCGAACGTATACGACAGTAACTACGGTTTTTTTCGTTTTAAGACTATTTTCTGGAATTTCTACTGCCCAGAGTGTTGTAGACAATTGTGGAGTTTCTATCATTTGCTCGGAAGGAGAGTAACAGGAGAAAGGAGCGTCATTGGCGGATTATTTCCGATTTTAAAATACTTTTTGATACTTTTGGAGACAGGAATGACTCCGATTAGTCGTGGGACTTTCTGGAGGCCATTAACGGAAGACAAAAATCTTAATGTTTATCTTGAAGCGACCTGATTGCTTTTAATTTCCTAGAAATTGCGCTCCAAGGCGGATATTTTTTACTCAACTTTTCCTTCAATCGCGAAGATTTTCCAGCCAGAAAAGAGATTAAAACAGGTGCCAAGAGTATGGAAAAGAGGCCTGAGAGGAGGTAATATGGGACAACGTATTTAATGAAGTGACTGGGGGGGGGGGGGCTTAAGAGGGGGGAGGAGAAAGAAATTCCATTTCAGTAGAGGAAAATTATTGGGTAATAAAAAACAGTAATCCCTTTCCAAAACCGTATTTATTACAACTGCAGGGATTATTTATTTCAGTCATGGCGTTGAATGGCATGTTTTTGGATGATATTCATCATAAAAGCATTTGCAGCAAAGAATTTCCTTACAATGAGAGCATTTAATGAAGCTTTCACCGGAAAATTTGCATCTGCGTGTATGCAGATCTTGTGGAAAACACATTTCTCTTACATTTCTAAATACCTTCCTCTCCTCCAATAATTTTGATGCAAACCATGCATAACTTATCATTTCATTGAACAATGGTGAAGATAGCTGATGGTGGATCAGAGAATGGATTTTAATGGCATCTTCTCGAGATTTAATTTCCCTTTTTTCCTTCAATAGGACACTGCTATTTTGTAGCCTTGCAATAAATTGTTTTACTTGTCTATAAAAATAAACATCGCAAGGCTGGCATAACCGTGTACACTTGGGAGGTATCACTTTTAATGTACATGTAGGTTCGTCATTGACATCAGTAAATAGGTCATCGTACATACCAGCATTTATTTGTCCTCCCCAGGAATCGATCATCATTAAAAAAATTTCGCGCCACTTTCCCTCCTAGTCAGGTTAATGCTTCTAGAAAATAATAAATTGTATTTTCAGGAGCTTAAGTATATTCTACAACAATGCTCACTGTTAAAAGTGGTCTGTAAATTGTTCGGAAAATCGAATTTGCAGTGCACCAAAGTCGATAGTCGGTGACTAAGTCGACTTTTATTGACCTTATATTTAAAAGGTGACCTCAAAGAGTCGACTTTCGGAGTCGAGGTTCTGCTGAATTCGACTACGACTCTCCCGTCCCCATGTCGACCGCCTTCATAGATTTTCAGCAGCTTCAAGTGTAAATACGTGTATTTATTTTTATCGGTAAGTCTCAACGTGTAACTGTTGATGCTATAATTCTGAGAGGTACTACTTGATGAGAATGTTTTCGTTTCCCATTAGAGCAGGCGTTACCGCCGCAGTTGTGACTCGCGCATGCACGATCGCCCGCCGAAAACGCGTCCGTGAGTCCTCGCCGTCATGGTACTAATACATAAGGTAGGCCATTCCGGTGGGCGAAAACAGGCTCGTTCTACGCATGACGTCACCTGGTGGGAGATCTCGCCGGATGCTTCGCCGGAATGCAGGGTTAACATGGAGAATACGAGTAAATTCTGAAAGGAACTGTGCTAAGTACTCGATTCACAACGGTGTTTATTTATGTGATTGTCATGAACGAGACATATTTATCCTCTTGTCATAATAGAAGCATCGTTTACTTGTTAATGATGTAACTGAATCGCAATGTTTCACTTCTCCCAAGGAAGAACAGATGGCCATTTCTTTGTAATTGAACGGCGTAAGAGATCTATATTCATTGCCACCGAATTCGACGCAGTAACATCTGTACATATACTGCCAAGTAAATAAAGCGTTCCTCCTCCGGGATACAATTTCTGTGAATATAGGTATTTCCTAGTTATGGTTTACTTATAGAAAATTCCATCCCTTTCCATTGCTCTTTCGGTCAAGCAAGCAACATTAGCTGGTGAAGTACAAAGAAACGAATCGCCGAGTGTTGGGATACTAACACTATATCGAATTTAAGTTACATATTAATTGGAAGTAACTACACCGAAGCACCCAGTTTTAGGAATTTTATTTATGCGGTTGTAAATAACTTCGGGTTTGTCGGACTGTTGAATGACAGCACTTTCGATTGCTACCTAGTCAAGGAACAGTAAAATGCAATTTCTCAGTTAACCTATGAACATTAACCCACGATTGCTTTATTGCCATTCAAAAGTGTAGCATTCTTAATTTGTCACTGATATAACTTTGCAAAAAATGACGAAACAGCTAAATAAATCGTACTTCTGGGATTCAAATCGCGTACTTGCAGCATCCCTTTCAGTGGAACACTTCAGTGCGTCCAACATAGCACTTCACCAGATTTTCCCTTCTTTCCTTACTTTCTCATTCTGCTATTCCTTTCTCAATCAACTAATCAAAAAGAGCAACACTCACGTCAATTGCAGGTGAGGTACACAATATAGGACAGTCAATACTTTTGGAAGTTAATTATTCACCAGGCGTAATAGAGGTTTTGGTTATTCAAAAGAGACCGTAAGATATGTAATATGGTACATTTTTATTCAATTAAAAACATTAAAACGAGGCATGAGGCATCAAGCATTCTCTCAGGATTGATACATTAATCCCTCGATGTTAGGTATAGTTTGCTCTTTTGGTTTCAGAATCAATGGAAATTTCCCTTCGAAAAAGAAAGAAAATGAGAAATGAAATAAATTTAAATGGGCAGTAAAAGACCCAAAATATTATTTAATGATACCTATAGTACATGGTTTCAGATTATTCTAATAGCTACTGGAAAATAGGAAAAAACTTATTCATTGATGGTCAAACCATTGAAATCCAGTGAACTCAGGCTTATGTTTACAGGCTGAAGGAGTTCACAGTGATGATGTCTCGGCTGCTGTCCTATATGGTGACAAATTAACAAACATAATGGTTAAAAGTAAACGCATACAGCATCACATTTCTCCATACTCTCCATAATACTGTTGATTCCATAATTTGCAATGAAACATGGAATGGGTAGGCAGATATGGCCTAGTAATAGGCATGTAATTCACCTCAATTGACTGCAGTTAAATCATAAATGAGAGCATTAATGGAATTCCCCAGTCCTGAAAGATAATGGAATAGAAATTGTAATAAAACAGATGCAACAGACTGACGAAAAGAAAAATTCATTAATTGCATATAAAAAAACAACACAAGCTGAGAAACATTGACCATTAGTTTTGGTACTTAGTGATACAAGCTAGAGGATACATTACTGCATAACACTCGTAGAAAGTTGCCCAGTAAGAGAAAATATAATATTTCAGGTGGACAGTTGCTGGATGGATAGTTTTCTCTTTTGTTTATTTTATCAACATATCAGGCAGGATAGACACAGCGACTCATCCTGCAAGTAAGAGGACATGGGTCAATTTTAATTAAGAAACGGCATAGTTCGCCCTTTAAAATTCAATTCTTTCTACCCTCTTGAGGAATCATCCTCATTTCCATCATGTCATAATGATGTCACCTCAAGGTCACAGTGACATCAAAATGATCCCACATAACTAAGTCCTCGATGACTCACTTTGACATCAGTTCAACTTGAAATGACCTGAGTCACATTGAAATCAAAATGATTCCATTTGACTCATTGTAATCGTTTGACTTTTGTTATCATAATGGTAGAGGAAGGTGGAAGGGGAAGGAGAAGCAACAGCTGGAACCAATTACAGCAGTTAATAATTAGATTTGGAATCTATTATTGTGTTATAAGAGGTATTATTTTTATATTTTGTATATTTTTTCTCTTAAGTATGCTGACTTATGACTTTTGCTTGAATAAAACCATTTTTACGAGCGTAGTTTGCTCTTTGAAATTCAGTCATTTCCATCCCCATGAGGAGGTCAGATGAATGGATCGTATTTTTATCCACTTGCAAATACATAGTTAATTCATATATTTGGTGATATGTTAGTATTTTAGAGTTATTGCACCCTGGGGTAATATTAAAATGCATTGATTGTACGTTTAAATGAATAATATATGCTTAGAGAAAATTTGTTACCCACACCCAGCACACCTTTCAGTGGAATCCCTGAAACATAAGTGTCACAGCCGACCATTTCACCTGTGCACCATGAAATGAATGAATTATGGAAACTACCAATCACCAATAACATTTGAAAGACAATGATTTTTTCTAAAAAATATAAAAAAGAGAACATAACATAACCTTATCTACGTGCAACAGTTCGTTCTTGGCATTAATGCGAATGACGTGCCAAAGTGAACGACACAGCCGTATTTAAAGATCTTTTGTTTCATTATGTCCTTTTTAAATAAGCCACCGTATATTTGTAATTTATTCCGGAGAAAGGAAAATATCTCGCAAATAATATTTCATCAACCTGAATGGAAACGAAAAGTTCTTGTGCTATGTAACATACGCGCAATTGGTTTCTTAGATCGCTATCACCAACTAAGGTACTGCATTCAAACGGACATAAAGATCTGATATACCTAATAGAAAGAGCTTAGAACAACAATTACCAGCCAATCAGTACCTCAATACAAACTAATTGTAATAAAATTGCTAAAATCATTTCATTGAATGACTACATTTAATTGCCAATAATTAGGAACTGAAAATTGTAATGACGGGACAGTCAGGTCCACACTTACGATTCATTTCCAGGGGGATTTTCACTCAGCAAATCGATGACCAATTTCTTCCTCGTCCTTTCTTCAAATCTTGCTCTCCTCTTTTTGGACACTACTTTGTCTCCCGAGCATAGGGACAATTTCAGTGTCGGCACAGCATTCTCCTTCGGTTTTCGGCACCTTAATGGCGAATACTGAAGCAACTGCTGCCTCTGTGGTTTCCTATAACAACCTTCCTCGAAGTGCTGCGAGCAAACTCTGCCTGCAACATTGAGCATAAATTCACTTATACACACTAATGAGTCACTTACCAGGCATTTACCATTTCCGCACAGATACGTGCCATGGGTATTACCACGTACATTTAACCATTAAAATTATTGATTAGGATAGTATTCCGAATTCAAATTTAACATTCAGAAATACAACCATGAGAAATATTCCATTACTTACCTGTTTTTAAGTTGATAGGGTCACTTCTTCGGCATGTCCTTATCCACTCCCCTTAAATGCCCAGTTCCGAAGGAAAACGGAAAAATTTCACCTTTCCCTTGGAATTTTTGCTGTGGTTGTTGCAACCATAAACAGCACAACACATTGTTATTGCTGATATATATACACACACACACACACCAAGTGAGTTAAATCACTTTAAATTGCGAATAAACACCCGCTCGAGCATGTTGTCCTATGCAGAAGCAATGGAAACAAGGCAACTCTCTCCCACCAAGTGACGTCACAGTGGCTGGTCGACTCACGAAATGCGCAACCCAACCTTATGTATTAGTACCATGCTCGCCGTCCTCGCTGTCGCTGCAACCTGTCGTTTGTTTGCGCACACCAGCCACATTGGCGGCCATTGAGCGAGATGTTTCCCCAGTCATCACGGAGAGAATATTTTGTTATTATTTTGAGTCTAAACAATTGAATGAAGCATGAAGTAAATATTGTTGTACAAATGACGCAAAACCTTTATTTATTTATCACTGAAATAGCCGATAACTAACTGAATACACTTATACAGCGTTTTAACTAGACTAATTCGATCAAGTCTTACATTTAAAGCGCCCTCGGAGCCAAAGATTTTTGTGATTGTGTCAAGATCGCCGCGATGAGAAATTGATTAATTTTGGGAAATAGTCGAAAGACCACAAAAATTTCGCACCGATTGATTTCAGACGAGATGCATTGTGTTAGTATATACTATTATACATACTAATCGGAAAAAATGAGTCTCCCGGGAGTCCCTACCACTGGCAATTCTAATGGAGAGCGGTTGGCATTAATGAGAAAATATCTCTTTAAACCTTATGGTGAGAGGCAGAAATGTAATGATTGTCAAGATGGGAATTTTTCTTTATGCGACGCCAAATTCTTTGAATTTCATATGAAGTGAAGCCCCGCAAAAATGTCCCCATTTCACCGATTGGCGCTCTGCGAGTTAATATTTGGGATCCAAGGATTTATGCCTGATTCTAAAAAAATCTCTCGAAGACTGGTGATCGTTAAATAAATGATAGTATTTGAATGACTTCTCGTAGTGCCTGTATATGTGATTATGGTTTAGGGAATGCTACATGCTACTTATTCAAAAGGAGTGTGTTGAAGGAATTTTCTCTCGGGAACTTAAGGCATTTGATTTTTTCAATGAAGTGAAACCATGTTTCAAGAGGAGCATTACGATGGGGAAATCACTGCTTAGTCATAATTTACCACACCAGTTACATGTGTGAATTACATTTTCCCCTATACTATTCCGTGTAAGACAGTGTCCATGGCTGTAATTTACGGACTTACTCCGTCGTGTCGCAGCGAAAAAATCTCTGCAATCCCGTATTACTGTTTTGGAACGACCGGTTTTGTAACATATTGACACAGACGGGTATTTTTCCATATTTTCTCTTGCATGATATCGTCGTATTGTGATCCCAAGGTGATTGGCTCACAGGGGGGTTAATGAGACCGTATCATCAAAGCCATGGGTAGGAGTTCGAATGGAGGTAATATATGGTATTTACAACCTTTCTTGATTCTATTCAGGGAAATTTTGCTCCTGTAGTCCACACACATAGTATTTTAGGACCTGCGCTACACTCGTTTTTCTTCCCGTACACACGTTGGGAGGCTTGGGCGCGAGGCGGGGGGCATGGATGGGGTTCATGGGTCGGAATCAAAATTAACAAATAATAGCATTTTTACATATGGTGCATCACAGAATAATTACAAATAAATTAACAAGTTTTTCCTTGGCTTTAATTTTTTGATTCTATGCAAACTGTAGGACTGGATAATGTTTAAACATTTTCATTCATTAACAACAAAATATGCGTTTTAAAAATTTTCGCTTGCCATTTTGTATCTTTATCAACTTTCGCAACCTGTGGTGAGAAGTCAATGCTGTAGATTTTGCAGTTTTTCCTAGACTGAGTTATAAAGTTCATGAAGTTGACAAAACTGCTAAGTTTAGGTAGTGCGGTGTCGATTATTGCAGTTACATATCTCCATTTTTTGTTATATTACATAATAAAAAATATGTATGAAATTAAAATAAAATTATCTTAAAAGTGGTGTCTAAAGTATTGCACTAGCATTTACAGGGACCAAGATATAAATTCTCAAAATACAGCGGCACATTATTTTTACGCCGACCCTCGGGGCGAACGAGGGCGTAGTCCAATCTTTGAAGTTAAATATCTCCGTTGTTTATGCACTGCCCTCGACCAAACTTGTTTCTGAGGTAAGTCAAAGACTAACGTGTCAAAATAGAAAAAAAAATAAATTTAAAAATGGCTGTATTTTTGTTGTTAAAATTTAAACATTTAAAATTTAAACAACTTCAATAAAATTTAGTTTATTTACAACATTGATAACATACGGTTGTTGAATATTTGCAAACAAAATAAGACGTCATTCGTTTCTTTAGCTATTTTCGTTTAGGAGATATAGCAAAATGAAAAAAGGTGTAAGCGCAAAATGGTCGTAAATTTGTTCATCTCTAAATCTGCCAAAAATATTTTTTTTCCAAAAAAGCTTCCAAACTTTTTCATTAAACGCCAGATGGAACCCACACAAAACTTTTCGTGTTCGAATCGGAGACACCAAGGGTCAACTCACTGCTGATCTGACGTGGAATGACCCGTATACATTACCGAGCGAGATCTGCTCGGCCCAAAACAATCTGGTTTTAGAAAGGGACATAGTACACAAACCATACTTCTTCGCCTAACTGAAGTCATCAGATAGGCAATGGATAATAGACGACTAACTGTGCTTGTTCAGTTCGATTTTTCGCAAGTATTCGACTCCGTGAACCATGCACTTATACTAGAGAAGTTAAAAGGGTAGAAGTTTTCTGACAGTGTAATCAAATGGTTCCGATCATATCCTTCCAGGTGAATGCAAGCAGTAATAGGAAAAAATTAAGATACATCATACTGGCTAAACTTGGACGCAGGAATGGTGCAAGCATCTGTCCTCAGTCCATTACTATTTCCTTTGTTAATTTACGAACTACCGAGATTTATAGTTCACTCCTTATATGTACTTTCTTTATGCCGACGACTTCCAAATTTTCCAACGTTCAACTCTAGAAAGCCTAACGCAGACTATTGCGTGATTAAATGCTGTTATTATCTGTATTAAACACATGGGCTGAGTCTAATGGCCTAAAACTAAATGAAAATGAAACTAAGGCCATTATTATAGGCAGTAGGTACCTTACCTCTTGGATAAATTTTCATCACATCCCTGCAATCACAGTTTTTAAAAATGCTGTCCTCTATGATGGACACGTAAAAAATCTAGGGATAATAATGGACAGTAACTTAAATTGGAATGCCCACTGGCTTAATATTCGGAGTAAAAGCTATAAAACTCTTAACCAACTATGCAAATCCAAAAACCAGTTGCCTACGAACTTACGAAAATCAATCGTGAATGGGATTATTTCTTCACATTTTGTTCACTGTAGCGGTGCACTAATTATTAATAACGTAGAAACGAATAATATGCTTCAGATGACTATAAATGCTACTGTGATATTTGTTTGTGATGACGAAAAACGATAGGATCATGTTATCAATTCGTACAAGAAACTAAAATAGGTTAAAGTAAGAGGAAGACGACTTTATTTATCTTTCTCTCCGCCTTCCAAAATTTCAAGACAAACTGTCGACCTTACATCTTCAACATCTTAATCACCAAAAAAGACATCCAAAACCGTTTAACAAGATCCCATCATTTAGACCTACAGATCCCTCAGGACAAAACAGAAACGTATCGTAAATCATTCATAGCTACTACATCAAGACATTGACATTCACTCCCAAGCATGCCAATCTGTAACTTGGTTCTAAAGAAAATTATTGAATTCCAAATTTTCGACAAACTTCCTACTGAAAAAGGTGCCATGGATAATTGCTGTGCATCTGAAAGCAGTATGGTGTTCATTCCGTCATCGTGCATGTGGTGTCTTGAAATTATTTCATGTATACTTAATATGTGTTTTGTAATTATTTTACTTTGATTTTTCCTTACGTAAACATTATTTACATGTGCTCAAAAGTATTAGAGGATGTAAAAATCTAGATCGAAGTTTTAAAAGATAATTATAAAATTCCACTTTTCCGAAACCTGTCAATTGAGGGTGTGAAAAGAGATGCTTGTACATACATTTGAAATTAGTATGATGTTCAATCTATTTTTTATGTATATTGCGTATCATTTTATCATTAGCTGTTTTTATTTTTCCTATGGAATCATTATTTGTGTCTTGTAATTATTATTATAATTTTTTAATTGTATCTTATATAATCATTAATTTAATGTACTAATAAAGTCTGAAATGCCGATGTGAAGGTGTACAACAATAAACGTTTTGCTATTATTATTTATGATTTAACGTCACACAGCAATGAACGTGTGAATCAGAATTCCTGCCTTGACGATTCATTTGCTAATAGTTAGTAAACAAATTTTTCTTTTAAAAACTGGCGTCATCTAAATGCTCTTCCTAAGCTAACACAGTCGAGAGAAGAGATTTCGTGCGCTTAAATTTCTCAGATCATGTGCGCGTATGATTCTCTGTATTTCAGAGTACCATTTTTAACAGTCTTTTTTTATTTATTTTATGGAATCAAAAAATCTCAGTCAAACAAGGCTGCGATGAAACACTTGTCACATGTCATTCGACCAAATTGACGGAACAGCTCATGTTCCTTTACATATTTGACGCTGTCGACCTGAGTGAAGAGATTTCGTTTGCGGAGGAGAGGGTCATGGGTTCAAATCAGAGCGTCTATGAGGCATTTTCGGCCACCTTCAAACTACATTTTAGCGATGGTGCTTTGTTGTCGCCAAAACTAATCAGGGAGCCGCTAAAGGTAAAAGGAGAGATTGTTGACTCCCACCCTGAATGTATGATTTTATGAGTATTTGGACGTAATCGATAGAGTAGTCTCGAACATTTTCAGTGATTTACGATAACATTTTTACGAAGGAAATGGTTGCAGGTTTTACTTTGTGGAAGTTATCCATTATGGACAAAATAAAAATGACTTTGATAACTGCACTTAAGGTTAATTAGCACGACCCGGGTGTCATCTTCAGGTGCAAATACATGCGCAAATTGCGTCATAATCGCCATTGTGGATAATTTTCACAAAGTAAAGCCTGCAACCATTTCCTTTGTGAAAAGTTCTAGTGAGGCAGAAGGGGCTAAGCTTTATTTCAAGGTTTACATCAAACTCCTCATCGCTTCATTAAACATTTATTTTAATAGTAATGACTCCTTCCCCCCACCACCCCACCACCTCCAAGCCTTTCACCTCACCCTACTCCCACCTCAACCCCCCTCTCCCCAATGCTTCCCCTCCCCTACCACGAACTTGTATAATTACTGTGACTGAGTTTGTATTTGCCTGAAGATGACACGTAGTGTCGAAACCCGGGTCGTGTTAATGATCGGGTCGCGCTGTCATATACCTATATATATAACTACACTTAGGATCACTCACGTGACGAATATATGAACAGTTTGCCAGAGAGAGGCAGACGCTAAACACAGAAAAACAGAAAAAAATGAACACACTTACTGAGTTTCTTAATATTTCGGTGCCACTAGCACCTTGTTCACAAGAGCGAAGGAGACTCGAGGCTTCGAGTGTATATATATATATATATATATATATATATATATATATATATATATATATATATATATATATATATATATATATATATATATATATATATATATATATATATATATATATATATATATATATATATATATATATATATATATATATATATATATATATATATATATACATATACATATACATATACATATACATATACATATATATATATATATATATATATACACGATGTGGATAGGATGGAGGAGATAGACACACAAAAAAAGAGACGATCACACTTACATAGCTAGCTTTCGGAACTAGTCCGTCTTCAAGGCGTATCACGGAACAAATGTCGTGTGCGCTGGTGAGGATAGGGGTAGGAGGGGCGGTAGGTTAGGGGAGTGGGGATGGGGGAAGGGGTTTTTCCCAGCGGTTGACAAACCCCTTCCCCTTCCCCCATCCCCACTCCCCTAACCTACCGCCCCTCCTACCCCTATCCTCACCAGCGCACACGACATTTGTTCCGTGATACGCCTTGAAGACGGACTAGTTCCGAAAGCTAGCTATGTAAGTGTGATCGTCTCTTTTTTTGTGTGTCTATCTCCTCCATCCTATCCACATCGTGTGTTCATCGCCGCATGGCTGACTCCAATCCATCAACGTATATATATATATATATATATATATATATATATATATATATATATATATATATATATATATATATATATATATATACACACACACACACACACACACGATGTGGATAGGATGGAGGAGATAGAGACACAAAAAAGAGACGATCACACTTACATAGCTAGCTTTCGGAACTAGTCCGTCTTCAAGGCGTATCACGGAACAAATGTTCCAACCAACGTTCCTGTAAATCACTGAGTGATGTTTTCTGCCTCCAATTCTTCCCCACTTGGATCCTTCTTTCCACTGCCAATCATCTTACGTTCATATCGCCTTATTTGTTTCATTTAATGAACTGCTTCCTATGACTCGTGTAGTTGGATACTGTCTCTCGATTTGGAGGACGGCCACGGAACAACGATTTCTTTTTTTATTGCGGGTGGAAATCGCTCAAGGGAGAACAAAATTACCCATTAATATTTGCATTAATTTAATCAATTTACTCAGAATGGAAATTATTTTTCGGATTCTTCCGGCGAATTCGTGAATTTATGACGGATTTTGGGCCAGTGGCACCTAATGGCTGCAGAATGTGTTTTTGAAATTGCTTGTCAGATATGTTCCAGCCGTAATCTTAGTGCACCTTGCAGTGCGTAGTGTGTAAGCCGTGTGGTTTCAAAGTTCTAGTTCACCGTGATGGCGACGGAGTCATGAAGCTCAGTATGTGTAGACGATTGAAATTATTTATTACACATTCATACCTACCATAATTGTACTAATTTTTTCTCAGAATAAGTCAGACTTTTCCCCCGCCAGAGATATTCCGAGTGTCCTTTGAATGAAATTACTGTAGCAAGTGCAATCATTTGGATTTTCTGAGCTCACTCTGGCTATCAATGTTTTGTTAGAAATAAACCAGTTTCTAGCAGCCGTGATATGCTGGTAGTGGAGGTGGTTATCCTACAATACTCTCATTCAAGGTACAATGACCACTATTTTATTTTCAAAACGCTGGGTAATGGTACGTAAAGATCATCGCTCCTGCTTTTATAGCAACTGGTAATATGTTTACTCTTAACGGTTTTAGGAAATAGTTAATGATGCTAATACTGAACTTTATGGTTTCCTCGGTTTACATTTTCAGTAATTATTCTTCTTGGGCATATTCAAACGATTTTCCTTGATAGAACAATTTTTTTCAAATGCTATTTCCTTCTAAAATACCCACATTGGGCATATTAAAGATAGTATTATATAACTCATGTCCATAAGAGGGTGCATCCTGCCTTACACACATCTGTATCCAATATGGTCGTATTTACTCCCCTAAAATGCGCCTTAATCAATGTAAACGAAATAAATCCTGGAATAAGCATGCCTAGACTACCACAAAAAAAGGCCCGCCTCCTGCACCCGTCCACTTTGAGAGATAGACGTTATCTCCTCCTCCTCACACTAAGCATTCTTTATTTCAACTTAGCGTACAAATTGTTTTCACACATTGCACCTTGGAAGAAATTAAATGCTTCATGAACAAGTACCTAGGTCTCGAAACACGGTTAATATTGATGTGAGAAAGTTTCCAAAATGAAAGCGACATAACATTGCGAGAGGTTACGCGAAGTGAGAAGATCGAAAAAGAGGCACTTTATAAGCATGTTCTAGGCTCCGAAATACAGGATTTCCTCTCAAGAAATGGACTCATTGCGGATCATGATCCCTTCCTCAGTGTTGCCTGTCTTTTTTATGAAGTAGGTACAGATCGCTGTAGCTCCTGTGGAATGCCGTATTCAGTGGAAGTAGTATGACATGCTTCGACTTAGTATTCGTGCACGCAACAAATTTTACGTGAATTTCTTCCGCTTCTGTGGTTGGTTCGGCTGTGTGCTTCGTCGTCTCGCCATTTGTCGACTTGGAATCGGCCACCGAGCGGTCGAGGGTGGGAGGAAGGCTGGCAGGGGGTGGGAGGTTGAGGGAGAGAGTGGTGCGGGAGGGAAGTTGGCGGATGGGGTCAAGGCCGTGGCCTCGAGAGCGCGCTCCTCGAGGTTACGGCCCGCGAGCAGCGGTCCAGTGGGCCGCTGCTCGCGGGCCGCGTGAGAGAGTTGCCGGCCATCCTTAACACCTCGGCGTTCCTCTCTACGACGCTCACGGTTTTTTTATTCCAATCAGGTAATGGTAACCAGAGAAATAGCGACGAGAACTTTACGAGTATTGGTTTTCGAGTGAATTTAACCATAATAATGGAGGTTGTGTCCGTAGTTCTTTGTCGTTTCTCGATAATGTACCATGCTAAATTATTCTGTATAGTTTCCTTATAAATACTTCTACAGAATTTCCTAAAAAGTTCTGTAGATATTCCTTAAAGTATTGAAACGCCATTTTACGGAATTCCCTACGACGTTCTGCAGAATACCACAGGATGTTCTGCAGAATAACTTAGGACGTTCTGCAGAATTCCTTAGGACGTTCTGTGGAATTCCTTAGGACGTTCTGTGGAATTCCCTACGACTCTCCATATAGGTCCTTAGAAAAAGAACTGGGTCAACGGAAACCTCACATATTTCCATAGAGTTGCTGAAGTTCTACAGAACAGCTTGTAAAGAGTTATTTTGCTCTACAGAAAATAACTGCTGAACATATATTCTGTAGAATCCGGCTCTCGTGTTCCGTACTGATCCTTAGAAAAGGAATTAGTTCTGAAGAAAAAGTGTCAATTTCTGTGGAATTCCGTACGTTCTACAGAACAGCTTCTAAGGAATTTTTTAGCAGGGTAGCGAGACCTTTGCCGAATTTCCGAGCTCAGCGTGACCATTGACCAAATTGATCCTCACCAACCACCGACCTGGGATCATTGGGCTCTCCGAAATCCTCGGCGCCTGCGGTGTCTCGAGTGGCGGAAGTGCAATGTCGTGGGAGTCGAGTTCGAGACCCGGTCGAGGCGGCTGATTTTTCTTCGGTGGAATTTTCGCACTGACGTGCACTTGCTCCTTATTACCGTGCGTTACACGGTATTACCTGGGATAGTCCCGGAATCTTCGAAGTTGTGTCGGGTAGAAATGCAATGGGCGCCCAAATATCAGAAAACGGGTTTAAACTTGAAGTCACTGAAGCGCCAGAGGTGGAGCAAATGATCGTTCGAATCTAGTGCACGATCTCTTCGTCATAGAATCTTCTTCCGATGGAATGCCGTAATTTATTGGTGGGATTCCGACACCGAGAACCACTTTTTCATATGCGGGGACGATCATTTTCCTGGAAACGCGCCTTTATTCTGTGCATTGATTCCTATGCTCATCCCCGCGACTCAGAGACGCAGGTGGGAGATGCTATCGCTGGACGCGCTCGTGCCGTGGCACGGCTCAGGCGTCGCCTCCGCTGAACGACGCCTAGATGGCTGTGGCTCACCATTCCACTTTAATTTATTCCACAACCAATGACACCTATGATAACCTTATTACGTTTTACGCCGCTGGCCAACTTGAGCACGCGCTTTGCTGTTTATCTGATCGTTGTGTGACCATGAGAATGTCTCACAGTCACGTGCCTGCGGAAACTTACTAATGAGGACTATTTCCTCAAATTGGAGCTTGGCTTTTGAATGCTTTGCATTATCTACGTTCAAGTATAAATTTTCTATCTCTTTTGGATGTTTTAGCTTCGTAATGCTAATGTAAGTGTGGTTGCTACGTAATAGAATTCGTTTAACTCTATTGAGGAATGTTGAAAATAATTTGTGCTTTCCACTCAAGTCATGTTTGACAAACTGAAGGTCAAAGGTTTAAAATACAAATAGCACGCAAACATAAAACATGCATGGTATTGAATGGTGATAAGAAGGATACAGTGTATTGAACGCTGCTAGAAAATATGCTCGCAAAGACTTTGACTTAGCTCATTCATCCCATCCTAAATGAACGGTGCATGGGAGCCAAACTTTTTTAGCTCCTTAGGCGTTCCTCGAAATTTATTTCCTCCCAACTCCGCCGCCGAAGAAAATCCCAGAGAGGAGCGGCGTGCACGGAGGCGCAGGTGTGCGGCGGATGGGGTGCGGTGCCGGGTCGTGGAAGTGTGCGGCAAGGGTGAATGCGGCCGCCGATCTACGGGGGCGCACTTTCTCGTAAATGGCTCCAGAGTGTGGTTTCCTCGTTGCGCGTGTTAGAGGACTTCTGATATTAGAAGACGGTAAATTCTCGCAGCGTCGAGTGTAATGAAGATAGAGCGTAACCGTTTATGGAAACTAGTATAATTAACAGAATATAGCCAAAGCGCTTGATCGCTCGTTTCTCGTGTCAATACGGGCCAACAACTGCTGAGGCAACATCGCAAGTAGAGGTGGTATGGAACAGGCATCAAAGAGCCCTTCACAATGAGACGTCCAAGACGGGCGAATACTTCAGTACACGATCGGATAGGTATCCCTCTGCTCGTTATTTCGCATGGAACTCTATCTAACTTTAAGGGCTCCTTCCTGAACACGCTTTTGCGTGGAGGAAAACGAACTTGGTCATTTTGGGAAACTTAAGTGTTTTAACTGAGAATAGCGAAATTACCTGTTCACACGCCTCCTATGCCTAAACGGGACAACGGCTGCTGTGTCTGCTGTGAGTAGTGGTGTACAGTGTATAGAGGAACTCGCATCATTAGTCCATAACGATTGTTCGTCCCGCGTGGGAGCGAACACAACAATTGACGATGGGATCCTTCCGCTCGACTTCGCACGCGGAAGTCCGTTCGACTTAAAGAATTCCATCGAATGTGATTAACTTACACGCTTTTTGTGAGCAAAAAAGGTTTCCAGCGGATTACCACTCTCGTGGTATGCTCCTAAGCTTTAAATTGAAGGGAACTGCAAGGCATCTGCGTGAGCGGAGGCTCTTCCATCGGTCCTCGACCCAGATTCACTACCGGGATTGAATGCTTTATCCGCGGGTCTTTCCAGCTCGGCCTCGGCTATAAAACCCTATAGCTTACTGAATTAGTCGTGGCACTTACGTAGCCGGCTGCATTTGTGCTTGAGATTGAGCCATAGGGATGCACTATCATTTTCAAAAGTCGGTCCACGCGGTGAGCGGGTCCAGCCTCGTATTTCGCTGAATATTGCCCTCAAGTCTCGCATATACGTGCAGCGATTACTGAGGGCGAATTTAACTCATTTTTCCCTCGCTACGAAGACCCTTGTATGAACATCCCTCGCTATTGCCTAACGCCCAGTCAACCTCCCTCGACTCCCAGTGGTTTGCGTGAATGCCAGAAGGGAAGGTTCTCGGATAGGTCCCCCATTCACTTCTGGTTAACTATAATCCACTTTGATACCGTCATTCGTATTAAATTCTGATTGATTTTGTCCTTCATTAAAGGGACCTCTTTTTTGAGGTAATATCTATTGAGCTGGTTTGTATTTTCAGTAGTGGTCTGTGTTGGATAAAATAAGTATGGCTTCGCGTTGCGTATTTTGACGTCAGCATCGAGTGACGTTACGCCGAAGGTATTTGTATCAATCATAATTTTTCTCCATTAGTCTGTATTTCGTCTTAAATTGTTCCTTTTTGTCTGTTAAATAGACGATGACTGTATGCAGGAATTAATTGAAAAACCTAAATTGAATCATTCACAGCAAGCCTACTCATTGCTTATATCTCTCTTTATGAGTAAACCTCTGTTTTCTAGAAGCTGTATTAACTATGGCGGCACAATAATCTTGAGATGTCATATGACTTCATTGGCATCTCTACATAAGAAATCAATCAGTCACTCAATGGGGGATGCCGTCTGCGATTTAAGATATATTTGTAGAATCCAAGGCATGAAGCGCATGTTCCTGTAGACGAGGTTGTTCCACTGAAGTATAGCTACATTTTCTCGCGCACGGACACAAAAAGAGTTGCTGAGAGTGAGATATCAGGGACTCTAAATTGTTTAATTCGGCCAATCTTTCAGTGAGAAGAGCTTGTTTCTATAAATCGATAGTTCCAATCCAAAGGCTACCTTTTAATAGGTTCAGTTTGATTGCATTCTTTTCAGAGCAGTGCAAGACTGAAGAACATTCTGTCAGGGAAAATACTAAAAAAAATCAATGGAAAATACAGTGTACTTGACTTCAACCACGAAAGATTTGTGAATCACGTGGCAAAAGTAATTGGCTTAAGGTTAATGTTTCTAGTTGTGGATCGTTTTCTTTCGTGATGTCCATGTTGTTTTACTGAAACCAATCACAAACCACTTGCTATAATCCCTAACTGTTACTGTGGGGGAATTTGGGGGGAATTATTGATTAAAATCTCAGCTCTCATTTGTGAGAGAATGGATTCAATCCCATCATTTACTCACCCCAGGTGTTTACATGTCATCAATTTTTACTTTTAAGTGTCAATGATCTACGAGTCGAAACACTATATTTTGCTTCATTTAAAATAGGGAAATCGTTATCTGAGTAATTAATGTGTGTGCTTGGGGAGATCCAAACCCACCAGTGTACGGGTTGTTAATGGGATAATTTCGTTAAAATCACTAATGATAAATGCTGGAATGCCATTGACTATAACTATTTGCTTCTTAAACTTTACTTAGCGGCGTAAAAAATCTTTAAATATGACTGTGCATTAATGGGTACATAGTTACTCCTTTATCATCATCATGAGTATTCCCTCAATACAGATATTTGCCCGTAATTTTCCCTTTCCCATCGTTGATTTATGTGTATCCACCTGGAGCACCATGAGCAACTTCATTTTATATGTGCCACGTCTCTCTCGTATCTCGATGCGAATTTTCGTTAATTTTTCTCTCAATCCTACTTTTCAAGAGCAACATTCATATTCAGACACAATATTAAAAATCTTCTGCGAGACAATACTCTATACATCTTCTTATTCTTTTCTGAACAGGTTGTTTTTCACTCTCAAGTGTCTATTAGTGTCTCTATGCGAATGCTTCTTGGTCGTTACTATTCTCCTCCTCAAGTCCTTGCCCAATCATCATTCAAAATACTTCCCGAAAAAGGAAAACGGTTTCTCCAACCCAGAAATTTTTATTTCCCTTCATTTTTTTAACCTTCCGTGAATGAGGTGGGGTCTGATGGACCCCAAGTAAGGAAATATCATATCAATTACGAATTTCCCAGCGTCCAATTAAAAATCAACGGTAATAAGGAATGACCCAGCCTAATTCCTCTGCCAACCTATGCTCATTGCAATTCATCTACCATTACTCATACTTACACTGTTAATTTCCGGAGAGGTTAAATGACATATTGCCCAACCTTGCAGTGTACTCCCATTATCTGCTGTAATTTCTTTCATTCTTGTCCAATATACCGTGTGTTAAGTCTTCTAGTAGGAGACCAAGAAGTAATTACAGACTTGGTGACTATTATCTTAATGGACAGTTAGCGTACGTACTCATTCCCCGAAATGCTTTTTCCGTCCCACTCCCTTGCATCAAACCTTCCTTGGTCTTCACCGAGGAAGTCTTCCGCCCCTCCCCCAAATTCATTTAAATAGCTATCGTCATTATTTGTATTTCGTGCGAGATGAAAATCATGATGTTTAGTATGTCTTTTCTAATTGTCTTTTAAAATTTGCAATCTCAATTTGGAGAAGTGGATGTTGGCATCTTCTTTATAAGTTAAATGTCTTTTCACACGCAAGCGATTCAAGGGTTCTCAAATCGGTGAATTCTTTTGGGAGAGACGTGGTGGGATTTTTTTGGCTTTCATTGCCTGGGGGGGGAAGGAACTCCGCATGTGGAGCGACTTTGGAAAGCGAATATAGGCCGAAGAGCGGGAAGTCCTGCTTGTGCCCTCGCTCAATTGAAGTCCGTTTCGGGGACATTAAAAACTTTCGTACGTTGGCGGATATTTGAAAATAGACGCGGTATTTTGAGTTTACGGATGGAGAAGAGGTTTTTGGTGAACGAGAATGAATAAGCAAACGAAGTTCGAGGAAAGAATTTTATTCCAGAGGTAAGAATTGGCGCGTCTTAAGTTCCATTAACAATCGCGTTGTGAGTCTTGTTTATTTATTTCGTTCCTTGGTGATGTCTGCTAGCTTCCTCAGGTCAACCCTCTCTCGCGGCGCTCCAACCAGCTGGCAGCAGACAGTCGCCACACCACCCCTGGTAGTACTTTGGGGCACCTGAAAACAGAAAAAGAGACCGAAAAAAATGGGGGTGGGCGGTCGGTTATCTGGTGTTGTATATGCCACAATGGTGAGGAAAATGCACCCTGCGCCCTGATCGGGTTGTACGTCGAGGCTCCGACGGTGCGGTGTCCTCCGAGGTGTGTTGAGTCAGAACAGGCGGCGCCGGAGGATAGTCTTCTCCCACGGCGAGTACGTAGGCGGGCTTGAGACGCTCCAGGGCAGGGCTAGTTTCTTTGCCTCGCACTCGGACCACGTAATTCTCAGGCGTCCTGCGGAGGACTTCAAATGGTTCATCGTATGGAGGCTGAAAACCTGCTCTGAGGGCGTCGTGACGGATGAAAACAAGGGAAGGCGTGGACAGATCCCGGTGGACGAAAACAGCTCTCTCCGTGGCGTGCGCCTGGTACTGAGCGCAGGTTCCGCATGTGTCCCCGTAACTGGTGCGCGAAGTCCGTGGAGTCGCTCTCGGTCTCGGGAGAAGATACAAAAAATTCGCCCGGTAGACGGAGCGGCTTCCCGTAAAGCATCTCGGCTGCGGTGGCCTTGATGTCCTCCTTCCAGGCTGCCCGAATACCCGAAAGTACAACTGGAAGGGCGTCCGTCCCACGGTCGTCCTCGCGGCACACAGTAGCAGCCTTCAGTAGTCGGTGAAACCTTTCCACCATACCGTTGGCAGAAGGGTGATACGCCACCGTCCGCACACGCCTAGTCTCTGTCACAATGGCCAATCTGCGAAAAAGGGAAGATTCAAACTGCCGACCCTGACCCGTGGTGATGCGTAAAGGTGCACCAAAGCGGGTAATCCATCCTCGGAAAAAACTCCTTTGCGACCGTCTCGGCGGTTGCGTCGGGCATTGGAAATGCCTCCGGTCACCGACTAAAGCGATTGACGCAGGTGAGGCAGTATCGCTGGTCGGCGGAGGGTGGCAGCGGCCCAACTATATCCAAGTGGACGTGTTGAAACCGGGCCGTCGGGCTGGAGAAGGTGCCAATTGGTGCCAAAACATGCCGGTGCACTTTTGAGCGTTGGCATGGAAGGCTGGGGCGTGCCCATTCTCTGCAATCCTTGCGGATTGTTGGCCACACAAAACACTCGGCAACAAGTTTAGCCGAGGCTTTGATCCCTGGGTGTGCCAACTGGTGGAGGATGTCGAAAGCCAGCTTTCGAAAAGGCTTAGTGAGGAAAGGGCGAGTGATTGAAGTGGAAACATCACAGTAAATCTCGTGCTCTGATCCTGGAATACACATTCTCCGTAAGTCCAACGCACATCCGGATTTCAGGAGTGATGAAAGTTCGGCGTCCGTAGCCTGCGAACGTACTAAGGCGTTCACTGGCGTTGAGATCGCTGCTACTCGAGGCAAAGCGTGTGCAACAACATTTTTGGCCCCTGACACATGGCGGATATCGGTAGAAAATTGCGACACGTAACTTAAGTGGCGGATTTGCCGCGGTGAATCTTTGTCCGCGTTTTGCTGAAAAGCGAACACTAAAGGCTTGTGGTCAGTGAAAATGGTGAATGTTCGGCCTTCGATCATATGACGAAAGTGTTTGACGGCAGTATACACAGCCAATAATTCTCTGTCGTAGGGACTATAGTTCCGCTCAGCGGGTGATAACTTCCATGTGTAAAAGGCAAGAGGCCGCCAATCGCCCTTGGAACGTTGCTGCAGCGCGGCACCGACGGAGGTGTCGGAGGCGTCCGTAAAATTTCCAACGGCAATGACGGATCAGGATGGCTCAACACTGTTGCTTGAGCGAGGTTTTCCTTGCAGTTATCAAACGCGAGGTCCGTCATTGGGGTCCACGGCACGGGGGCATTTCCTTTGACGCTCGGTCCGCCCAAAATGTCATTCAGAGGCGCTTGGAGAGCGGCAGCGTTTGGGATGAAACGCCTGTAAAAGTTCATCATACCGAGGAAATGGCGTAAGTCCTTCACAGTTCGCAGTTTGGAGAAATTGCGCACCGCTTCACCTTCTCTGGCACTGGTGCAATTCCACTGCTTGAAACTATGAAACCTAGGAACGTGACCTGGGGGCGGCCGAAAACACACTTGCTAGAATTGACTACGACACCATATTTACTCAGTAGAGAGAAAACGTCCTTCAAATGACTTTCATGCTCCTCTTCCGAGGCGGAGGCCACTAGTATATCGTCTATGTACACAAAACAAAACTCTAAACCGCGTAGAACTTCATCTATGTCCAGGAGGAGCCCAAAAAATTTAAGGAAGTCGGCTCCGAAGATGGGTTTAGATACAGTGGCGACCACGAAGCGCCAAGTAAACACTCTTGGCAAACCGAAGGGCAGAGTGAGGTCCAACCACCCGTCGGTAGAGATGACGGTACCGTTTGCAGCGAATAGTTCGTAGATCGATTCTAATCGCCGTCCTCGTGTTCTCGATCGAGGGAAAACGCAAAGATCTGACCCTGTGTCGTCTAAAAATTGACATTTTGAGTTGATATCCGTCACGAAGAGGCGGCATGCGGACGGACAAACATCGGCGGCCGCGTCTACCGACGTCCCCTGGCATTTCCCGGGATGTAGGAACACGGTTGGCGTCACATTGTTGCTCGGGGGCCAAAGGTAGTGTGGTACCAGCTCATTCCATTTGGATGAGGGAAGTCGTCTCGGAGGCTTCTGCTTGAACGGCCTCGCGAGCCACTGTGGGACCTTGGGCGATATCGTTGAGGTGCGTCGCCCGAGGTGGAGAATTCCGCGAATTTTTGGCTCAGGTCCTCTATGAGTTCAAGAAGCTCTCCCATGCTGACGCTCGAAGAGGCCATTTCAACTTGGGGCCGTGGCGTCACTTCCGCCACTTTGTTCCCTATTTCGGCGACGGCACTGATATCTGCCGAGTCTTGCGTGGCGAGGACAGTTTGCATATGCACCGGGAGGCGGCTCAGCCAAAGTAGGCGGACGAAATCGGTAGACATGGAAGCCCCAGTCAGAGATCGAAGATGGCGAAGGAACTCCGATGGTTTTCTGTCTCCCATCTCCTCCTGCTCCAATAGCTGTCGCATGCGCTGCTCAGGAGATGATGAAAACCGGCTGATAACAGCTGCTTTGAGAGTTTCGTACTGGCCAGTCGCGGGGGGATCCATGATGATGTCCTCGACTCTTTCAATATGTCGGCTGTTCCACTGAGCAATCACTGAGCAACTGCGAGAACTTCGTAATGTCATTGACAATATTTGCCAAACGGAACTGCACTTCTACTTGCTTAAACCATAGGGTCGGCTTTTCAGCTAAGAATGCGGGGATATGTACGGTAACGCGGTTTCCGCTCGCTGTGTCTTCGCTGTCTGGAGCCATGGCAAAAACCAAAGATGTCCGGCGTAGTCTTCCTATTCCGGATAGATATGCACTCGCCTAAACGTTCACCACTCGTTTCGGGGTCACCACTTTGGTGAAGGAGAATGAATAAGCAAACGAAGTTAGACGAAAACGATTTTATTCCAGAGGTAAGAAATGGCGCGTCTTAAGTTCCATTAACAATCGCGTTGTTAGTCTTGTTTATTTATTTCGTTCCTTGGTGATGTCTGCCAGCTTCCTCAGGTCAACCCTCTCTCGTGGCGCTCCAACCAGCTGGCAGCAGACAGTCGCCACAGGTTTGTGGAGAGGGATGGGGGTGAGGTGCCTGGAGGGGGTGGGGGAATAGAGGTGAGACGCGTGGAGGGAGTAGGTGGTGTGTAAGGGAGGTATGGGAACGGAGAGGTGCTCTGTGTGGAGGGGGTGGGGGAACGGAGGGGTGGGGAACGGTGGGGAGGTGTGTGCAGGGGGTGTAGGTACGGAGGGGAGGGGTTTGGAGGTGGTGGGGGAACATAGGGGAGCTGGGGAATCGAAAGTGAGATTTAACTTTGGCAAAATATAAAAGTGTTGGATGTGTTTATTTAGAAAATTTCTTTAAAGGTATCAAGGTACAAGCAGAGATTTAATCCTTGCGTGTTACGGAGGGAAAAAAGTGCTATCTAATAGAAAGTTATGTGCCAGTATGTAAAGCAAAAAATCAGTCTACGAAAAAATTAAATACGACCCGGGTATTACTTCGTGAAATTCCATTTATGTTACAAAAATATCGACTTTCGCAATCCGCACTGGTCAGAATGTTAGTGCTGTAACAGGGCTTTGGGGCGTTTGATGATTCCGGGGCGTTGAAATCGGGATTAAGCAATAAGTTTTGACCACTGTGGATTGTAAAAGTTTATATTACTCTAACATTCTACAAGTATTGAAAGGAATTATTATTTCAATATCTCTGTTAATTATTACGTTAAACTTGGGGAAAAATTTTATTCTAAGTACGTATCCATCCTTCAGGTAAGTTGCTCATTTCAAAATCTTAGCCATTGGCCTTTTCCCTTCACGTATCCTAAATTGGCATTTTCCGTTCTTCCGTTCGTTCGTGTCGATTATCCAAGGTGAATCGGACGAGAATCCTCGGTCTCGGGAGCATAAGGTGGCCGGCCGCCTGTCGCTCAACGGCGACAGTGGTGGTACATTTGGCAACTCACCCAAAAGTTGATTAGGTGTCAGGGAGGACGAATTGGATGTCCTCATTAGGGAAGGAAAAGTGGCCGACCTCGTCGCGTGAAGGAAAGCGATGCCAATTTAAATGAGTGTGGGGAGCGGTGGGGCCATGGGAGCAACCGCTAGCCTCAGATTCGGGAAGAACTGTATTTCCGACCACCACTCGACTACAAAACAAAATTACTCCCTTAGAAATGGAGATCATGGCTTCGTTCTTTGAAATTTATACTGTCTTCGGTGCGTTATGTTTTTAGTGAAAGATAAATTACAATTATCCGGTTATTCATATTTTAAAAAATGAGTGGGCTTTACCCATCCCAAATTTGATAATGATTTCCAATTTTTGTAAACTTCTAATTCGATAGCCGTGTTCAGTTGTGTTCATTGGAGGAGACTGGAAACATGGGTTAATCACTCTAATGTGGATTGGTTGATTCAAATAGAAAAAATTGGTTAAATCAAAGACATGAAAATTTTAAAAACGGGTACTTACTTAAACATCTCGTTCGAGCCGCCCTGCTAAAAAATTCTGTACAGTTTCCTTATAAATACTTCTACAGAATTTATTAAAAAGTTTTGTAGATATTCCTTAAAGTATTGAAACGCCATTTTACGGAATTCCCTACGACGTTCGGCAGAATACCTTAGGATGTTCTGCAAAATACCTTAGGACGTTCTGAAGAATTCCCAACGACGTTCAACAGAAGCGTTTTGACGCTCTCTAGAACTCCTCACAAGCTCCAGGAAACCTCACATATTTCCGTAGAGTTGCTGAAGTTCTACAGAACAGCTTGTGAGGGGTTCTTTTGTTCTGCAGAAAATAACTACAGAACATGTGTTCTGTGGAAACAGGCTCTCATGTTCCGTACAAATCCTTAGAAAAGGAACTAGTTCTGAAGAAAAAGAGTCAATTTCTGTAGAATTCCTTACGTTCTACAGAACATTCTTTCAGTAATTATTTAGCAGGGCGAAGTTTCCGCGTTGCGTACAATGAATTGACTGGATGACGCTTTGACTCGTTGAGATTCAGGTCTTCAGATGCCAGCTGTCACGCTGGCCACACTGATGTCACAAAAAATTATCACGGTGTTCCCGGAAACTTAAAAGCCAAATCAACTCAACATCTCATTCGTCGAACGAAATATTGTACTCAATGAACGTTTCAAGCCTATCCTTAAAGAGTGGAGCGAGATACCTACGGGAAAAATCCGTAACCTCATCACGCAAGGCAGTAACAAATCAATGCATTCTTTCCTCTGCTTCTTTCTATCCTAAAAAATCCAGAATCGCGATGGCTACAAACCCGAAGCAGCTTCCGACGAGATAGTTCAAACATGGAAATGGCACAATGATCCACGATGATTTCCATTTATAAGTAAGATAGTGAAATAGATGTTGCGGAATTAATAGGCAATACTAGCAATATTGAATTCTAGTATTAGCAAAAACAAATGAAATGAAGAAGTTCAAAACTAAGCCGATCACCTCGCGGAAAACAACGATGTCATTATCTGAAAAAAATGAGTTGCTCTCAAACTTTTTAGAGTAATTTTTGTAATTTAAAATTCCTCTTGCTACTTAATGTAAAAAACGACAAGATCTAAAATAAAATTGGTAAGAAGAAATTGTTGCTTGGAAAAATAATCTCCAATCAGTCGCCGCGAACCAGCGATGATGCTAATCAAGGTGGTCACGCTCTCCAATGCAATACGAAGTACATCCATTGACAGCGTGTAGAAGCTTGTTGTAGGTATTTCATTACATGGCTCCATTAGGTTTCCAAGCTTTTTGGTGAAAAAACCTATCTTGATTCCTTCTGAGGGTTCGAATTTTTACACAAAATCACTTATTATTAGCATTTATCCATTTTGGCTTCTTATTTTGGGAGGGAATTGGCACAAAAATCGTAAATTATTTTATTAACTTAAGAAGGTGCCCCCTTCTCGCCTGGAAATTTTGCGAGTGAATATTGTCCTTTATGTTATCATTGTGTCTACAAATGTCGCGTAATTAGGACCAAGCACAATTCTAGTGACTTGTAGGCATGCAGAGATAATTGTTGAGCGCCATAATACACTGAGGAAGATAATCCCAAAATTCGAGGAGAAAAATGTTTCTGTTTTTCATCGTCCAAAATTATTTATCATTAATTTAGACCAAAATATACCTCTTCAGCTTACCCAATTCTTTCATAGTTTAAAGGTCAACGTTAATTTCATGATTCAAAGAGCATATGTTACGTTAGATAAGGCTGATCATTTGTGCTGACTCACTGAAGAGTGACAATGCTACGCAACGTCGAGCTCTATCCAAAATGGAAGAATCAGAATGCATTATAGGATCTTGTCATGACCTGGGTAGAAGGACCTTGGCTTTGGAATCCCTGCGGAAGCCGCCTTGGCGCCGCCCGACACCGGGGAAACTTGCTAAACTGAATCCGGCCTTGGTAGCTAGCGAGACGTTCAGTTATCGTGAACGAGAGTGATAACTTCTTTTTATCAATATTTATAGATTGTACTTTATATTATAATTTCATTTAGCTTCGTTTATAAAGATAAGCAACTCTTGCTTTCATATGAACAGCCATATCTTAAGGGAGCAGCACATACTGTTCTTTTAGCGTGAACCTAAAATTGGCAAATCTCGAGCGTTATTCGGTGACGGGGTGGAAATTTTCATGTCGTGGTTAAGGAGTATTACGCGTTTGTGCCGTGTAGCCGCTCATGCTGAAATGCGTGTGCGATCTCATTTGGTGGGTTTATGTATCTCTCCATTTCAGTCACCTCGAAATGGCTTGGTGTTAATAGTTAAGAAGGAACTGACACAATCGAAAATTGAGTATTTACTGGAGAGAATCGTTGACCGTCTCGTGTTTCCCTGGAACCAAATGCATTGTGCATTTTTATTGCTATAAATCACCGGTGACTCATGTAGAAATGATTTAGCGGGTGAACCATGTTTTTTTTTTATTTTTACGTACTATTATCGTATCTATCCATGTCTTTATGTGTTTCTTCTACTAATATTTCGTCATATATATGGTAAGTTCCTGTGGTTCCCGAAGTGCAATATTTAATGCCCTGGATTTTTTGGTGCGCATCCTTTTATCGCCCTACGCGTTGTGCTTATCATACCAGTTATTAAATTGACTGCCGAAATATTACCTAATGTACTAAAGAAATTAATCCTTGATTAGGGAATACTGGCCTTTAGGTAATTGCAGTTATATCTGATAACAATGCAATAAACAGAAAGGCTATGGCTCTTTTTGGCTCCAGGCCATTAACTAGCAGTATTTCTTACCCCTAGTTATCCATGTCGCCCTCCGTTTTAAGTTGTGGACACTGTTCATCTTCTCAAATGCATGAGCAATAAATGGCTAAATCAATATAATAATGGACAGAGCTTCTTCTTCTGTGATCTCTCTCGAATTTATGAACACAGCATCTTTTTCAGTTTTGAGAGAAATTTACTATCTTGAGCGAGGAAAAATTTTAAAATATGATTATGGTTTATCCCTGAAGACCCTCTGGCCATCGAATTTAGAGAGACAAAATGTAAAATTAGTGATTCAAGTATTTAATTATCACATGATGGAGGCAGTTAAAAAGTTAGGAATGGAACATTAAGTTATCTGATATCAGGATGCATCTGATACCATTCCTGTAATAAATACTTGGTGAAAGGTAGTGATTGTGAAGACTCCTGGTAAGGAAACCAGATTTAATGATGAAATGATGGAACCCCTCACTAATTCTCCAGCAGATGCAAGGCGAGAATTTTTCAATAAATTTCTTTCGTGGTTAAAATTTGGGAAAAGATTTTCGCTGCTTTGACCCTAAATCAGCGACGTGCAATTCTTGTCACACTTCCATGGACGCGTGTTTGGACGCGTGCAATGTGCGGTCTTGGAGACCGCATTTTATTAAACATTAATAAAATATTATCATGATATTTCTATTGTATTGTTTATATTTTATGTCTCTCAGCACTATGTCTCCAACTCAAATTTAATTTCCTAAATTGCCAACACTAACAATATTTTCAGGGTAGATTATTATTTGTAACAGGGTCAAATAATTGAAAGAAATAACACAATTTATTTTTATAGTCATAAATCATTAATACTTTTCTAGAGTTGAAAATAAGCCCTTAAATATTTAAGTAGCAATGTTCAATATTAATACACGATTGAAAATATTTCATTTAATACTTTTTTGATGAAATCTGCAATTGATCAAATTGCGATTTTTTCGAAAAATCTCTCACACCTCCATATAGGCTCAGACTTTTTTTGTGCATTCTAAACTCACAGGAAACAAGTTTTTCGCTTTTTTGTCGAGGGCACAGTCTACATGTAGTCCCCATATCTAGTTTTTCAACTTCGTATTCCTACTCCAATGGTAAGTGGACAATCTGTCCAATTGGAAACAAGAAAGAAGTGTTTCGCTTTTCGTGGAGGGAACAGTCTACATGTCGTCTCCTTATCAAGTTTTTCAACCTCGTATTCCTATTTCGACGGTGAGGGGAGAATCTATCCAATAGTTATTTGTACCTGTCATGAAAGTCTAGGATTGGACCTTGGGTATTTTTTGATCCCAACTTAAATTTTTCTTTTCACGTGAATTGATTTGATCGGCAGCACGTATCTGAATCAATAGAGTGACTTCTTCTTCCGACACAAAGGGATAAATCATGGACCATTTCTTCGTTATTACTTTTTGGGATAGAATGTCCATAGTAACAACTAATGGACAACTTTTCCTCAGACTTTATACGATTTCATTACTAGTTTCCATCCAATATATGAAGCCTGACTGGAGATATGTAAATAGTGATAGTGTTCACGGATACATAAGACCCTCAGATATAATATAAAGAATAATATGCACTAAAAATGACTCAATCATCGTATGGTACTAACTACGCCTTCTCTTAGGTTGGAAATAAAAATTAACCGTTTTTAACTGGTGAACATGTAATACAACTGGCAATTACTGGTAAATATTACTTTTAGGTGGAGCGTTAACCTCAGCAATTACCAAAAATTATATAGTAGTTATACACAGGATTATACTTTGTTGAAGAAAAAATTTTGTAACTGTCTGTAACTTTGTCTGAAAGACTTAACAGTTGTATTCCGATAAAATCAACCCCTTTGACGGATGATGGAGAAGAAAATTTCCAAGGGATCTTGGTTCAGCCGACCGGTCAAAATGTAGTTGTCATTTAAGTCATCCAGTAGTCTTAATATAGATGAAATTCTGAACACAATGCTCTCAAAGCATTGTGGACGACTGCCATTCATTATCTTGATAGCTCTGAATGATTCGAGGCCGTTATTCAGAACTGCTAAAATATGTCTATTTGATTTAATGAGTAGAGATCGGTTGATGTTGCTGGAATAAAGAGTTCTGATATTTAGTGCATCGAACAAACTGTTAATAGTCTGAAAACATTTTGCAGTTGGAAGAGCACATGTTAACTGAAGCTCCCCCGTTGCATAGTACGTTATTATTGCTGCTGTTGTGGAATTGCTGAACAATTGAGCTGCCAACTTCACTGACATTCTTTGGAAAGCATTTGGGCATATATGAGCTGGAGTCAATTTCCATAGTGCTCTTGTGGTTGAACTGGAACCATCCCTTTGGTACACTATCCGAATCTTTGCTAAAGAAAATATTTCATCATTTAAGACGAAATCACTGCCCATAAAATTGTACCTAAATGACTTCACGAGGTGAGGGACATCGTACATGAAAAAGACTTAATTGCCACCAACCTCAATAAATGGTCTGGCGGTTGAAACTCCCTGGCCTGTCATTGCCTTCCTTTTGCACTGGCTTGGTCACAACTGAAAGCACTGGGGCTTAGACACTTTGTGGAAAAGTCGCTTCAGGACTAGAGGGAGGAGGTTTTTTTAAGTGGTGACTACTCACACCTCGTTCAGTTATGAAATAGGCAATAGGTAGCTTCCATTGAGTGAAGAGACCCCTGATCATAGAAACTGCGGCATGTATTCCCAGCCTGTTACTTCTCCCAAGGAGACCCAAATCTTCAAATCCTACAATTAAATCCAGAGCCGGTGTGTACTGCAGGTTGGATATGAGTGACATTTTATCAAATAGCAGCACACAATCTCGGCTGTTTTCTGGCATTGTTATTGCCTTACTCTTCAAGCGTTGGAGGAAGACCTCATCAAAGTCAGCCATGAACTTCGAAGGACTCCCTACCCATCTACGTTCCCTCCTCTCTGCTCGGAGTACTTCTCTTTCCACTACTTCTTGTACTATTTTCTCTAAAAGAAACCGGTAAGCTGCTGGTGACTTAAAATACAAGGCAAATTGGAACTCTTGCTCTTCTTTTCGCCACGAGTGTCTCTTTTTATATTGTAATTGCATTTGAACGAGTAGAAATCCCTCCATAGACTTGAACTTCTTTGGCAGAAACCGTGCATCCATGGGTGGTGTGAGTCCTCGCCTATTCCACTCCTCTTTTCGCCTTCTACATTTTGCTATTGATACTCGCAGTGGAGCCATGGTTTTGCTCTGATTTTTAATTTTTTCCCGAAGTTTCTTCTTCCTCGGAGTTTTCTGTATATGGTGCTTTTCAGATGTTTTCTGCGACCTCAAATGTGACATCGGAGATAGAATTTCAGTTTCCCCTATCATATTTGAATAACGTGGTTTGGTGACGGCATTGGTCATTTTTTTTGGAGTAATAAATCAGATTACACAGTTACCATTGTCAGCGTCTTATTTTGGAGTAGATATCTCTGGTGTCTTGTATGTTTTCACCTTCTTTCCGTCAGACTTGCCTGCTGTAATTGATGGTGATGGAACTGAAGGGGATGTATATATTTATTTATCTTCACTATCCCGAATACAGCACAATGGGCCAATTTACGTTGGGTGAATAACAGTAACAACGGACGGGACACAAACACCCAAATATTTATATGGAGGAAAAATCGTCGACTCTGGTAACTCCTTCCATTGGTTTTTCAACGGGATTAAGTGCCAGAGGAAATGCGCCTTTCTTGGGGCGCCCACTTGACAGGATACCAAGCTTTGATAAGTGTTTTTCATAGAATGATTTTAGACACAGCACCTCTTTGGATAGGTGAAGTAAATCAGAATTTCCCGTTGAAAAAAATAATTGCAATTTTCTTAATGATTCTTTACCGCAATGAATGTAATTACACTTAATCTATTCGCGTACCACCGCCAGAAAGATCTGAGCAGCATCCACAAAAGAATATCTTTTTGCATGCTGTGTGATTAGTAACACATATGTTTATAATCGAGTACATTTATCTCAGAATCTTTAAGCTAAGAACTGGCACTTCTCGCGAAATACTATGGATTCACTATTTGAGTTCATATTTTTAAATTCCGATCCGAATTAATTCCGATCTCTACTTGAGTAATGCGCTTATAGCAATGTGTATGCTATACTATGACCATCGGCTGAAACTAAGTATGAAGAAATAGGCAACTTCCACAGTGATAAAATTAATTGCGACCGGTTTCGCTTTTTACTGCATCTTCAGGTCAAGCCTGACCTGAAGATGCTGTAAAAAGCGAAACCGGTCAAGCCTGACCTGAAGATGCTGTAAAAAGCGAAACCGGTCAAGCCTGACCTGTAGATGCTGTAAAAAGCGAAACCGGTCGCAATTAATTTTATCACTGTGGAAAGTGCCTATTTCTTCATACTTAGTCATGTTCCAATTCCACTCCATCAAGCCTGAAACCATTAAGTATATCGGATGAAACGTTGAACTATAGACTACTTTTGTCAGGATTAGGCTAATTCCAATTTCGGGTTCGATTCCAATATATTCCAATACTTAACTGGTCATCATCAAAATTGTACTTAGCCTTGCTCTCCAACATTTTATTGATTATTCAAAGTAAAACTTTGACTGCGTGTGAAATCAAACTGATTGTTCTACAGTCTTCGCATTCTGACTCATTCTTCTTCTGCGGGATATGAATCAGGAGTAATTTCTCCAGCAATAAGTCCTCTGGTCATATGCCTTCCTCGTAGATCCTACGAATAAGTTCGACAAAAGCTTTCCTACCTTTTTTTCGTAAATACGTAAAAAGCTCCGAAGGTATGTTATGTACTCCGGCAGCTTTTCTCGCCTTCATCTCTTTCAATGTTTTCTCTACTTCACTGTCAATTATCATTGGCCCGAGGTAATCTTCATCAAGTGTTCCCTTATCCTCTATATCCAAATTAGTTGGTTTGCTATTGTTGTCATATAGCTCCTCCCCATGTTCTCTCCACCAATCTTGAATAACTTCCTCATCGATTAATATCCCACCTGTTCTGTTCTTAATCTTTTGCACCGTCTGCACTGTCTTCAAGCGGGATTGCAATTTTATTTTGTTGTATAACGCTCCCACTTCCCCTTCTTTTTGCAAATTTTGCATGTACTCGCATTTCATCTTTTCCAACAAATTTCCGTTGCCCTATCGGTTATTCGCCGGAGTTGATTACTCAACTCTTTTGTACTTCGTCTTACCTAGGTCGGTGTTGACGGTTTTCCAATTCCTTCTCCTCCATTTTCCTAATCATTTCTTCCGTAACTCACTGCTCCTTACCCCCCTCGTATCCACTGATCTAATTGTTTTAACCGCCAATCTTTCACTGCCTGTTTTCATATGCTCCTATTTCTCTCAATTGTTCCATTTTCCTTTGCTTCCCCCAAGTTCCCTTCCACTATCTCATGTATTACCTCCTTTTTTCCCTTCAAAACCTTCCAAGTTCCATATATGTAGCCTCCTCCTTTATCTAAGTCTTTAGAATCTAAACCTACATCACAGTTCATTATAGCTAAGCTATGATCCGAGTCTACATCAGCGCTAGGATTGCTCCGCAAGTTCTTGATGCAATTCCTCAATATTTGTCTAATCAAGATGTAGTCAATTTCATATCTCCAAGTGTCTCCCGAGATTTTCCATGTATACCTCCGCCTGTGCTGGTGTTCAAACTAAGTGTTTGTTACCACTAATTTATTTCTCCCACAGCATTCAACTGCCTTCTCACCGCAATCATTTCTCGTTCCTAATACATACCTTCCCACTTCATGCCAGTCTCATTTCCCCCACTACTGTGTTCCAGTCGCTCAGTCCTATCAGACTTGTTCTCATCCCCTAGACTTCTCTGATTATCTTCCTTAGCAATCCATACACCACATCCTCCTTATTCGCCCTATGATTGCTTGTAGGCATGGCAGGTACACCTGGACCAAATTTGTTGGACGTGCTTTTATTTCTACCACTAGTATTCTATCGCTCACCTGCTCAATGCTCACTAACCCCATCCTCAATTTAGCGTTCAATACTATAACTACCCCACGTTGATCCTCATCCCCACCACTTTAGATTTCCCTCAAACCATTACTCCTTTGGTCTCTGCTGTCCTTCATTCTCGCCTCGAGAAGCCCCAAGGCATCTACTAGTATTTCTCCATAGCCTGTTTAATATTTTACAGCTTCCCTGCCCTCATCATTATCCTGACGTTTCAACTCCCTGTTTTGATTGCTACTTTCCTCATTATCTTCTTCTTATTCTCATCTATCGAGGTTCTTTTATCCTGTGTTGACGTTGCTGTGCAAGGATTTCGTGAGATGACGACCTCGGGGGAGCCGTGTCTCCCCAGCTGTCGGGTCCGACACCCGCCCTAGTGGGCAGTCAAGCGAGCGTTGTAGGCAGGATTCATTGCTCTTTGAAATGGTTTCATGTTCTGGGCAGCCAAGCCATCGTTGTTGGCAGGATTCATTGCTCTTTGAAATGGTTTCATGTTCTGGGTAGTTGATAGTTGGGAGCGACACCTACCCCCTCTTCCCGTCAGTGTTTTTCACAGGACTACCATTCGTCTTACCCTTCGACCTGTCTGGCATGGGTGGCCCTACCCAGAGCCATATTAATTGCTCCCGTCAGTCCAGCTCTAGGGGGTCATTGGAACGCGCAAGGCCATCCAACACGTCAAGGTTGTAGTCCTCAAGAGGAGTTTTAAGGTAATAACAAATGAGAATCTCAACAAAAGCAGCTCTTCTGACCGAATTAGAAGTGCTGAGGAAAACAGTCTTTCAATCAAAACTGTGCGATAGGAACCAGCAAGATCACCATTTCTTTTAGGCCATGAGCGACGTGTCCACCCTTTTCCGACGTGGATTTCACACGTCTCAAGCGTTTCGTGCCAAATGAGGGCATTTTTCTTGATCATACCCTTGATGCCGTCTTAATCAATCTCATAAAATAAGAGATAATAAGGATGATATAATAGGTCACATACTCGATCAAGGTACCGTATATACTTGGTCCTCCAGTTCTTGAAATCATGCGTGTTTTGGACGGGTAATATCCACATATTTCACTTCCTCGCTCACCAACCTTATGAAAATCTCGTAAGTCTTTCCATACTTAGCGCTTTCTCCTTACTTCTCCGTAGTCACATCTCGAAGACTTCTATTTCCTCTTTTTTTTCTCTTCCGAGGTTCCATGTCCTAAAATGCAATGTAATGGTATGTGACCACGAATGGTAGTTAATCAAAGAGTTCAAGGACATACCGTGGACGTTCTTATGCTTGTAAAATAAATAAAAAAATATTAGGCGAATATTTGAACGATAGTCCTTTTGCATTTTGGTAATTGGTTATAGTAAATGAAGTTGAAGGAGTGAAGTCATAATGTATCGAATAATGAAGGATATCAATGACGTCCATCGCATATAAATGGGAGAAGGAATCGTTACCATGAATTACGTACTAAGTTTTTACATCCCACGGCAAAAATGAATTTCCAGTTTCCATTTCTCATTAAATCCTACTTTAATGATCTACATCTACATAATACCCCCCGAGCCGCCTCATGGGCGTGTGGTAGGGGGTGTTAGGTCATCAGCCGTGTAAAGGTGTAAGTTTTTTGGAGATTAAATGGTGACATGAATTATAGGAGTGTACTTAGTGAGCTTAATTTTTATTGTGATCGCTTATTGTTCGCGAAAAGAACGAGTTTTTGTGCCTATCTGTTCGGCAGTATATCTCTCTTATTTTATCGCATCTGTCAGACCTAGAGATGTAGTGAGGAGTCATGATAATATTATCTATGTCGCTCTGAAAAATATTAGTTCTGAATTTATCAAGCAACCTAAGCCTAGCGTGTAGCCTCCGAGTCTCTAGAGGCTCCCACCTTAATCCCTCTAAAAGTTGTGAGACACCATATGTACGCTCATAGCAGTTTTTAACTAAGCGCGCTGCTTTCCTTTGTATTTTATTAATTTTTTTGGTTACATCTATTTGACCAGTTTCCCAAATGCTCGCGGAGTATTCGAGGTGTGGCCTAACCTGTGCATAGTAGTATCTCTCTGTGACTTTTTCAACCGAGGACCTTCCTATTATACGTTTTACCAAACCTAGTTACTTTAATGCATCGCCACACATGTTTTGTATGTGTAATCCCCACGATATATCAGATGTTAGGGTAATTCCAAGATATTTTACTGTATCTGAAGATTTTATGTTTACTCCACCCACAGTATAGGTATGGCACTTTTGTGATGACTTTCACAGGAAGTGAACTGTGGTGCATTTGCCGATATTTAATTTTAACCTCCACTCCTGGCAACACGAACGAACGTTGTCCGATGAAGGTCCGATGACAGAGCTTCCAAGTCTTCGTTCATTTCACGGTAGATAACTGTAGCGTCTGCAAATAATCTTAATTTTTTGCTAACCCTAGAACTTAGGTCATTAATATAGATAATGAATAAAAGAGCGCCGATCACACATCCCAAAGGAACACCGGACAATTTATAAATGAGTTTTTTGTGTGGAACCTTGTCGAATGCCTTCTTGAAATCGAGGAATATTGCGTCGACTTGCTCAATCGATTCACTTGATTTTAGGATATCATGAAGGGAGAGCGCAAACTGTGTTTCGCAGGACCTGCCCTTGCGGAAGCCATGCTGACTGCTATGTAAGAAGTTACGACTATCCAGGAATGTCATAATATTACTAACGACAATGTGTTCGAGGAGCTTGCATAAAAGTGATGTCATCGATATTGGTCGGTAATTTCCTGGGTCACTTTTATTTCATTTTTTGAATATCGGAGTGACGTTGGCTATTTTCCAGTCTTGGGGCACCTTGCCTTCGGATAATGATTTGTTGAATATAATTTCTAAGAATGGTGAAATCTGTGGCGCTAACTCCTTCAGCACACGTGCAGGTATTCCCTCTGGACCTGGGGACTTGAAACGCAGCTGTTTAGTCATTCCATCTCGTTGAATTGTTATGTCAGCCATCGGCTTTTTAAAGTCAGGAATGTCTAAATTGTGTATTGTATCATGCATAGGGAGTACACTTTCGAAGTAGTGGTTTAATAAATTGGCTTTGTCGATACTGTTGGTGACCACTTTGCCGTTTGTATCTAGTAAAGACTACTGTCGAAGATTCGCCCTGGAGCTTTCTCGCGTAAGACAGAATAACTTGGGGTTTTCATCTAGCAATTCACCGAGGATTTTTTTCTCGAAGTTTCGTTTTTAGTTTCGTAGTGAAGTTTCGTAGAGTAGCGCGCATTATTTTCGTTTTTGAGCGTTGAGCAACGTATATTTCTCTCGCCGCAAGCTCCGTTTTTTTTGTTACTTAACTCAATAGAATTTTTATATAGATTGTGTCGTTACCTTTGTCTCCTGAGCTTCCGCCTTATTTCGTGGTTATTCCCTCGAAGTTCTTTACTCTCCCGTTTGAATTTGTATGGAATATATTCGTTGGTTCCTTTACGTAGTATTTCCAAAAAATATCCCGTGATACTTCGGTGCTCTCGTTCTTCATTGTGGCTACGAATTTCGTGAATGAAGCTTCTAACGTCTCTCTGAATTTTACGTAGTCGCATTTTTCAAATAAGTAGACTTTACGTTTGGGTTTTACAGTTGAATCTACTGTTTTTTAAAGTCGTAAAAATTACTTTATGATCAATTATGCCTTCGAGGATATCGACGTGTTTAATCATTGCAGGGTGACTAACAGCTAAAAGGTTTAATATATTATTACCTCTCGTAGGTTCGTTTACTATTTGAATTCAGTATCTCGTCAGCTCCACGCTGGGGGCATCGTTTGTGCCGACATGGGCCACCACTCGCAGCCTGGAGCAGCCGGTATCTCCAACCGCTGCTCGTAACGAAGCCGTGGCGTTGGGTACTAATCCTCCTGGTATACACCAGGAGTTAGACACCGGACGTTAGAACTCCCTATCAATGAAATTCCCTCCCTCCCTGCCTGGCTAACCTTGGGAGCAGCGTCCCTCGAGTCAGGAGGTGCGCTCACGTTCTCGACAAGAGGCGTCACGGGGCCATCCTCCGACAGCATCGTGCAGCTGTTGCTCACAGGGATAGGTGCAGCCTCTGCTCCCACCTCTCCTCGATTCGATCGCGCCGCTGCCCCCCGACCCTGGGGCACCACTATCCACTCCGACTTCGAGGCGTGCCTCGTCCCTAGGCTCAGGGGCTGCACCGCCACCCCCTCGACCGCCTCGCCTGCATTTTCACCCGACCGCGCCCGGGCACCACCTTGGTGCTGTGACGGGTCCTGGAGGAAGCGCTATTGGTCCCTAGCGCCCTCTTTAGACGCATGCATAATCTGTCGTACGCGAGCGAATCTCCGCAACCATCCTCTCCAGCCTGGCGATGCGGGCCTCCAGGAGGTCGCTCTTCGCCCTGCTGTTGAGGCTAGCCACAGACCCGCGGTAAGCCATACTATGCTACTGGCTTTGCAAAACCACGATGCTACGATTTTTGTCCAGAAGATAAACTACGATATTTTTTTGTCCGGATGAGTTTCTTAAAGTAAGTCAAATGGCACGGGTATCCTACACGAAAAACTGAAAGAAGTGGCGCAAGATGGTTGTGACGTCAATGGAAGCGGTTGAGTGAGCAGGTAAATCCTCGCAGTAGGGAGTGGAAGAGAAGATTAGTGGGAAAGTGAATGTTGCGTGTCGGAAGAGTTGGAACGATAATATTAGTGACGAGGGGTTAGGGATTCACCGCAATACACTAGTAAGATTAAGTAATAGATGAACAAATGAATAATGTAGTAAAATAAAATGAGCACTTCCAAAGAAAGATAAATTTAGCGGAAGGTCAACGGATAAAAGCAATAGAATAAAGGGGATACAAGCAATGAGAATAAATGGAGAAAATGCTGGGAGCGTGTACTTATCCGGTTCACTTCTCCGTGACGGTACACCAAACGCTAGGAGGACAGATTGAGTCGCCGGTTCTCCGGATTCACACACACACAATGATAATACTAAAAACACTGATAGATATACACTAGGTATCACTAAACTACAGCCACAACAACTATTATCACAACACTCTGGGTCGAAGCTTTTAGCTTTGACGATGCAAATAGTATCTAATGCTCCAAATTCCTTATATCACCAGCGTTTAAGTAACACATAGCGAAACTGAATCACCTGAATTTGCTTGAATTAACTGCCTGGTTAAAGCGCTCATACTGTATCTCTGTGTCGTCACTTTCCTTTTCATCTTAAAACTATCGAAAATTCTGAAAGAAAAATTTAAAGGGCAAGCTCTTTTTATTAAATTTGGAGAGAATGGTATAAACAGTCAAGCCAGGGGAAACAAATAATATTACCTCTTTTTACAAGTGATTTCAAAATTTTAGATAAAAACTTAAGGTTTGAACTGTAAATGTATCAAAGGGAATTTAATCTCAGTCTCTCGATATTCATGAATGTGCAAGCATCAATTCACGTACCAAGTATGTTACGTATTTTTGCAGGATTGGTATACCGATTGATAGCGTCCCCTTCTCACACCGCCCTCACCGACTGGAATGTTTCCTGAGCAATTTCATCGTTATCCTCTTCTCTTGGCTCGTGTCTCTCAAAATCCTCATTTTCGTTCTCTTTGTCCCTGTTGCGATGTTCTTTGAGATGCTCAACCCACCTCACTAGCACGTTTTGTTCCTCAGTGATATTATTCCCAGCTTTATCTTTACATTCTCCGTGTCTAGGGACGTAGCCAGTTTTCATTTTGTTCACAGCCATGTAGCACGGTCTCACTTCATTTTGTTCGTTCAGTTCTTCAATATTCTCAGTATTTCTGTTTAATATAAGTTTCTTTTTCTTTTTCATTATTTTTCCTGCTTTCTTTCTTAGCTCTTTGTACTTTCTCACATTTAAACGAGTTTTCCTTTCGTTCATTTTTTTCCAGGCTGCATTTTTCCCCATTAAAACTGTCTCGCACTCTTTGTCGAACCAGTCTTTCCTCCTTGTCTTCCTATCTTCTCCAAATGTCTTATCTGCAGTCTTCTTAATAGCTTTTTCTATTTGCCTCCACTTCTCCTCCGCGCCTACTTGGCCGTCACAGCTAACTAAATTCCTCTCCATCTCATTTTGAAGCTCGGTTCATCCTTTTTTGATTTTCAGTAAGTCCAGTTTCCACTTCTTTGTTTTCGCGATTTTTAACACCTTTGATCCTTTCCCTCACTATGACCTTGACAGGAAAGTGATCTGAGTCACAATTCAGCCCCCTACAGCTTCGAACGTCAATGATTGATGACTTATGCCTGGCTCGTGTCAACACATGATCTATTTGTGTGACAATTCCGTAACCTGGAGCTGTCCAGGTGCCCAAATGGATTCGTTTGTGTGTGAAGAAAGTGCACTTAATCCCCAAGTTATTTCTGGAAGCAAAGTGCGCAAGAAGATCCCCGTTTTGTTGTTCGTCTGATGTAGTGAACGGCGACCGATGGTTTCATAGCTGCTATTATCTCGCCCCAGCTGTACATCGAAGTCCCCAGCAATTATGACCATATCGTTGTTTTGTGTTCTTCACAATAATCTTTCTAACTCCTCATAGAATTGTTCTTTAACAAGTTCGCCTTAGTCTTCTGTGTGGGCATTAGTTGATATAAATGTAATATTTCGAAATTTACCCTTAAACCTCGCCTAACAGTCTTCCATTGACGGGATCAAAGTCCAGCAGACTTTTCCGCATTTTGGCATCCATCATTATTCCAGTTCCGTACAGGCCTGTCCTTCTCTCAGGCCCACTTTAAAGAAGGCTGAAATCTGGTCTGTCTATGCGTCCTTGTCCCTGCCAACTTACTTCTTGGAGTCCAACCACATCGATCTAGAATTTGGTTAATTCCAGAGCAATTTCTTTCTTCCTTCTTTCTTTCTTTCCAGGTTTTAGCATCGTTCTGACGTTCCAAGTTGCAAAAGTGAGATCCTTATTCCTGTTCCGTTTCGGTCGCTGATGTCGTAATTCATTATTTCCGTCAGGTATTCGAGGCTTTTGTGTAGTTTCCTTAAAGCTTTGGTTTTTCTGAGTGAGGTGGTTGGCCTCACGCTCAACCCATTCCTACATTAGAGGACCTGGGATTTTCTGTCGGGGTTTACTCCCTTAGCCAAGTAGGTCCGGTTTTAAGGCGCCGGAGACTCGCCTTTCACCCCTTCTACAATTAGCGTTACCCAGGAAGCACGACGAGGACGCTGTGGCTGGATTCGCTGGCAGAGCCTATAGGAGACGGACGGCTTTTCTCTATATTTACTGAGGGTCTCAGGCCTGGCGTCTTCAACCTCACTGAGACCGCATTATACCAGCATTGCCCCCCATAAACGATGACCATCTTCTCAAAATATGTTTACTAAGCTCCAAGGTTGAGCACAATTCCTTCACAAAACAGAACATGCCGTCAAAGTGATCGACCCATAATTATAACGAGGAAAAATTAATTGCATACCAATGTCAGTTTTATGATGTAGACAATGAATTTGTAGTTCCCTAACAAAAAATGATCAAATCTGATAGGAATAACATATTTCGACTCATTAATTATTGGAAACACCGAGCCACATTATTAAACATAGATCGATCCTGCTGTACAGCTGCAGCAAATACTGCGAGAAATACCATAATATATATTTTTCTGTATTAAGGAAGTAATACAGCCTATAAGGCATTGAGCCTGTGTTTATGCTAATTTCCTAGACATTGATGCGGAAAAGAACATATCAAACCATGAATAACAACATGTGAAAAATATACAAACAAAATTAGGTGCGTAAAAAAGAAATATTACCACTGTGCTGGCTTAAGAACTTACAAAAATAAGGCAATTGTACTACAAATGCGATTGAAAATACAACATACTTATTTTATACTAAACTTACTGACCCTTTACAATAAGGTTTCTATATCTTCAAATGTTTACCACCATTCTTGAATCAGTATTTGATACCTAATGAAATGGGTAGATTCTTTGACATCATTTGGCAGGAGATTATAAAATTTGGGCCCCACATACAGAAAACATCTTTTATACATTGTGAGATTAGGTTTGGGTGTAGGGACCCAGAAACCTCTTCGAAAATTAAACATGATATTACTCCCTAATAAAGATGGGCTGTAACCACTACGTAAATAAAAGATTTTCAGTGTGTTGTTGCCGCGAAATAATTAGCACCAACTAATTTAGGTTTGGCCTCTTTATTAGTGACGAGCCCGAGCGACTGTACAATTGAGTGTTCACAGTCAAACTTCTTCCTCATGCATATTGGCATGGCCTTTTATAGTTGCCTCGGAGTCGCTCCTCGCCTGTTCCGCGTCCTTGGCGCCGCTGCCTTTTCGGCGTGCCAGTTAACTGGGCCTCCACGCGAACCCGCCACATATCTCCTCCTGAAAAATGCCAAACAAAACCAGGGACGGGAAAACAAACGAAAGGGAATATCTCTGTGGGGGACGCAGCAGTCGTCCGTATCTCGTCCTGACTAATCCCGTCTCCGGTGGGTTGTCGCTCTCCGATGTGGTCTCGAGGTCTGGGAACATTGACTCGTAATCTTCCGATGTACTCGGCAGCCGTTCTGCTTAGGTCAGCGCCACCCGATTCCTCCTGATGACTCCGCTACCTGTCTCAATCAGATAGGACCGGGGATGGCCCGACTCTCCGACAACCGTTTCATACTCCCGACGATCTCTCACTCAAACCGGAGCTCCCACAGGCAATAGGGGTAGCTCTTTAGTCCGGTGTCGTCGGTCGTAGTTCCGCTTTCGACTCTCCATGATGACCTTATCCTTATCCCGTACGGCCGTAAGGCTGGGCCATTTGGGATTCAACTTCCTGGGACACAATGGCAAGGTTTTTCTCAGCTTACGTCCCATTATCAATACGCCGGGGAATACCCGGACTCCAAGGGTGAAGCACGGTATGCAAGGAGTCCCAACCATGGGTCTCTTTCTTTCGTGAGTATGTTTTTCAACGTTTTCACCGCTGCTTCCGCTAGTCCATTACTCTTTGGGTAGTATGGGCTGCTAGTTACGAGATCAAATCCGTATTCATGCGCAAATTCTCGGAACTCTCTTCCTCCGAATGGCGGCCCAATGTCCGCTCGGACGATTTGTGGGATTCCGTGACGCGCGAATATGGATTTTATTTTTCCAATCACGTTCGCGGCCCGCGTATTTTCCAAATACGCGACCTCCGGGTATTTCGAAAGGCAGTCGACGATGACTAAGTATTCACGCCCTCGGCTGTGGAAAATGTCCATTCCTACCATCTGCCAGGGCCGCGCCGGTGTCTCCGTCGATCTCAATGGCTCTACTCGCGATGGGCGACGTTCGAGACATTCCGGGCACTTGCTTACCTCTTCCAGCATTTGATGCAATGCTCCTGGCCACCGCACTGCTGCATCCGCCTCCTGCACATAGAAATACCTAGATGTCCTGCATGGAGTCGGTCCAACATTTCTTTCCTCCATGATTCCGGGATGTAAACCCTTGTCCCCCTGACTAGTAGACCGTCAAGGAGGGAAAGATTTGCTCGTTCGTGGTTGAATCTGGTATCTTCCAACAGCATTTGCTCTTTCCGTGGCCACCCCTCTTTCACATATTTAATTATTCGTCGAGTTCTTTTATTTCCTCGTTGCGCTTCCCACACTTCCTTGTGATTCCGCTTTCACTGCTTCCACGTACAGTGGCGGAAGAAATTAACGCCAAATTTTTCGCGCGCCAGAATGCGGCATTTTTGAGAAATTCTAGGGGCAGTACACACTCGAAAGACTGGCAACACTGAGGAAAACATCGTCTACCGCAAATATTTGAAATCCGCAATGGAGCTCACATTTGTCGGAGCCTAGAACTTAATCATCAATCGCCTCATTTTTGAGCTTTCGTCTCATATTATTCGGACACTCAGTCGCGGTGCATCGCTGTGTTTGTTTCAGCATGGTTCTTACGTCGAATGATATTATTTATTCAGAAAGACTGATTATAAAAAATATTCACTATCCCACCCAATTCAGTGTATTATATGCTAAAATCTTCATCTTCAATAACCGAGGGATATTTATTGTGGTAGACTTTCCGAGGATCTTTTTGAATGACGTATACTGTCTTTTTCACCGAAATGATATAAATCGAGATTTATCCGCACCAAATGTCGATACAAAAAAGATTTAATTAACATAAGTATAGTTACGTGATGAAATTTTTCACGATTTTCCATTTGTAGATTGACGAAGTTCCTTAAACGGATATTTATTAAATTCAAAACGGATATTTATTAATGGATCGTTCTTGACCCAATATAAATCCGTTTTTAGTTCGTCAAAATGGGATTAGACTATGAAAACATACGTAAATATATATAATTTCAAGAAATAAAAATAAATGTGTTCACATCGATACCGAATAATCTAGGCATATTTTCCCGATATTTCTTTTATTTTATCACAGGAAGCTTGGTGACGAGCTGTCCTCTGTTAAGCTTTATCTCGTAACTGCAGGATATACGAATAAACATTCCGAAAAGTTTACCGAAATTAGGTGCAGTTATGGATGAACAACTCTATTACGTCTGACTGCATAATATCTTATATGCTTAGCTATAAATTCGCCGCACATTTAAAATTAACAAAAAAGCCTTTTAAAAGACTTCAGTTTGGAGTAAAATGTCATTAATGAAATAAATTAATAGGTAACGGTCAATGTTGTAGCTGTCAGATATATTTGGCTAGCTAAAGAGTGGTCCGTGTTCGATTGTTAATGAACGCAAATGAGTTTTTATATAAATTTTCTCATATTGGCGATATGAATGAATGTAATGCGTAGCTGCAATGACTGGCTGATAATATGAATTTTTTTAAATACAAAAGAGATAAAATTTGCCTAATAAAAATCAATTACTTGACCAGAAATTGAATGAAGAACTAAAAAATGTCTCGACCAGGGGTGGGATCACGGTTCTTTTCTTTTTATTGCCGTTATCGTCATCCAATAGGCAAGACGCATTGGTAGGGCAATGCTCGAGGTCCTGGGAGCGCACTCCACTGCTATGTAGCACCCGATCTTTCTTGATGACGATCACGTTTTCGAGATCATGAGCGTACTCGAACAATGTTATTATGAAGAACGATGATTGCGATTCAGGTTTGCAACCCAGTAGCAGCTACTGAGCTTTCTCATGTCAAGGCGAATTTAAGATGATATTTTGCATCCTTTCGGTGAATTTATTTGCGTCCATATGCGTTACTGTGAACTAAGTTACTTTTAAAATCAGTGGTGGTATTTTCTACAAACGTTTAAGATAACTATAAGGATAGGAAAAAGCATACTACTCTCCTGGGAATACAAACAGAAAGAAGTAGTTCTCGGATTTCACCTCATCAGCCCAGACCATTCCAATCAAACGCCATTAGTTCCCCTCATGCATGTGCTTGAAGGCCAGCTACCTTAAGTCTGAGTTAAAGCAACGAGCAATCTTAGAGGACTTTTGAGGATCCCTAGAGGTTCCCCTGTGTCGATACAAAGCTCCACCAATACTAATCCATTCAAAATTGGAATGTATGAAGGCCGCATTATATTGATTGGGAAATGGTATGCCTATAATAAGAGCTTACTTTCCCCTTGTGTTGCGGGCGATACCTTTCCTGCCATAGATAATGTTTCGGACCCCAAGCTTTTAACTCACAGGAAAGAAGTGGTATTTGACTTGTCATACGCTCTTAAAAGTATTCGAGGGGTGTTTCCGATTTTTTCGAAGAGCGACTAGGATTTCTTTCTGGTGCAGCAAGTATGAAACCTGTGCATTATTTACAACAACAAACCACCCCGACCATCACCGCCCGGAACTTGGCCAAGGTTTACTGATGACTACTTCATTGAGACGAGCGTCGATAGACGAACAAGCAGAGCGGACAGCGCAAGCAGAGATACTGTTCAAAGTTTTAGCGGCCTCTCCCTAAATTCTCGGAGGAAAAAAGACCTTATTAGCCTTAAGGTTTGCCTCATTTTTCTCCCAGGTGGAGGAATTGGATAGTACGTTTGTAAAAGGCAAAATCATCCGACGAAAAATTACCCCAAGAGGTGTTACGCCTTCGACTTTCACCCACTGAACTTTTATTTGGTGTTAAAAGTAAAAAAACCTATTTCTCACTACTACCAACGAAAATCATTAAATTTATATCCGCTATAATAAGAACTATGTTTAGTCAAATGTTTATCAATATTCATTTTTCGTCCGCAACTAGGAATACTTGCGAGTTCACAAATATCAAAATTTTAGGAGATGGTTCAAAACAAATCATGTAACATAGATGGAGCGGGCTGCGCGGAGCGCAGCGTTTATTATAAGGACAATGCGAGAAACAAACGTTTTTCGACCCCCTCAAACGAAACAACCCAAAATTAAGATGCAATGAGGAAAATCGTGGAGGAAGATGGGAAATGAAGCCAGGAAAAGGATACCAAAATGCGGACAACTCCATGTCACAAAGACTCAGTCAGGAAATCGAGAATGGAGGGGGATGGATTGATTATAAGGCTAATAAACATCCACATTCTTTATGTAAATACCAGCATATTTCTTGATGATCAATTGCTGTGACCATGTGCACACATAACTCAAATTTAGAGAATTACGCATATATTTTACCCTTTTCCACTCGTTGCATTATAGTGTCCCTTTTCAACATCTGTTAAAATACATTACTACTAAGAGATGAAATTTATGACCCTGTAAAAAGTCTTTTAACATTTTCATGTGGCGTCATTCACAACTTTAACTTCCATTAAAGCAGTAATATTACGACACCTTTGAAGAGAAATAGATTCTTTAGGAACGTAGCAATCGTATAATCTTTGATGGAGCACATTCCTAATTTGTACTCCATTGATTACTCTGCGGATTTATGAGGAGTATACAAATGACCATAGGGAAAATATCTAATAACTGCTTAGTCGCTACATGGGAAAATATTATTTTAAGTATTTTATCACTTTCATAGGGGGAAATACGCGATGCATTTTTGTCGGAGTATTACTTACGCGTGGGTATAAAAATGCTCCGCATAAAATTTAACTTAATTTTAGCCAAACATTTTTCACTGCGAATATGTCAAAAGGTATTTAAGTGATTCATTAATTTAACTTATCCTCTAAGTATTATCCTCCATCCTATAAGTTGAACTGTTGAACTACACGGCTAATATATTGTTCATAGCAAACCTAGAAAACAATGCTGGGAAAGCTTCAAAAACCGTTTTAAAGATATTTTGAAGAGAATTCCACACTTGTTTGGTCTCTCACTCCGATAAGTAATCGGTATTTACAAGTTCGGCAGATAGAAACAAACTCTAATTCCTAATAAAAATAATTGCCCTCTTTACTAAATCATTTCAAAGTAATTTAAAGGTGAATGTAGCATCAGGTAAGATCACTAAATCGAGTAACTGACACAATCAGAGATCCGGTTTATTCCTTCGTTCATGAATAGCTTTTCATTGAGTGGTAAATTGGCAAATGAGTGGATATGAGCAACATACGACAGGCAGGGCGTAGAAATCAAGTGGGGTCGAGTACCCGAGAATGGGAAGTAAGCATCTAATTCGACGACCAAGGAGACCGCTCTGATTCTTGTACAAAGCCCGAATATGCGTAAAATCACACACTTATGGTTGAGGTCAATATCCATTCCCTGGGCCTTCCGCGGATTTCTGCGAAGTTTCGGCTGCAATAAAGCCACATCGCGTAGATTAATTATAAAGGCACTAAAAGAGGTCACGCCAGGATTTGAACCCCAGGCATTCTTGGCCGCAGACGAACGCTCTCCCTCTAGGCTACTTCATCGACCAAGAGAAATCAGCGTCCAGTGGTTCTTGCTATAGGTACAACGAAAACTGGGAATTTTAATGTTTCCTTTAAAAACTGGACCAAATAAAATGCTCTGGATTTTTAAAGTAGTTTTCAGAAAGTAAATAATATTACGTTCGGAGGAATTAAGAAATTTAGGTGTTTGGGATGACCTGAATGCACAAGGGCGGAAACTTAGTTTTTTAGGTAGGGTATTGGAAATGCTTGTAAAGAAGAATTTTCTCCTCATGGAAACCATTCTATTGTACCAGATTTCCCATACTTTAACTTGAAATTCACTGGATATTACGCCCAAATGTTAATTGTAATGCATCATATTTCTCGGAAGTAGTTTGAGGCCTATTAAAACGATGTTCATCCACAGCTATTCCCTGCACGCGGAAATACATTTTATTGTTAGAGAATTTGATCTGGAGGATAAAAAATTTTTATGTCCCAACAAATAATGCTTTCATCGTATTGTTTCTTAAGTTTCAACCAAGAAATTTGTTTAAACGGTCCAGAGCTCTAAAAAAATATGGTAAGCATCTCTATATAATCAACTACGAATTCGGAACCTCGACTGGGTGCTGGTCGAAGCAAGCTCATCACGTTTATAACTCCCAGACGATCTCGCGAACGTAAACCTTATTAGTATGTCTATTTACATGACGAGTAAAATCGATATCAATTCATAGAGAGTTTGAATATTCCCGGTTTCCATATGCTTTCTCAATGTTGTCAAGTTGTCGAAGGAAAAGCGATTTCAATTAGTTCCCTTGTACGCCGCATTCAGACGCCAATGAGTTTTGCGTTAATTTTTTCCGCCACTGTACAATTCCACGTCTTCATCGGTGAAAATATCGCCTTCTTTAGGAGTTTTGGAGATTGGAGATCGTGAGAGAGCATCTGGCGTATACAATTTCTTTCCCGGAACATAAATTACCTCATATTCAAAACGCATGAGGCGCATACGGAAACGCTGCACTCGGGCGGACAATTCGCTAAGGGGTTTCGTTCCCAATAGTGCCACGAGTGGTTTATGATTCGTGCATAGGAGAAATTTCTTGCCTACTAAATAATTTGCTAATTTCTCACAAGCCCAGGTGAGCGCCAATACTTCCTTTTCCAATTGGGCGTAGCGTCGTTCAGTGTCTGTCAAAGCCCGTGACGCAAAACATACTGTTCTCCATTCACCATCTGACTGCTGCTGCTCTAGTGTAGCTCCCAATCCATATGACGATGAGTCGGCTAATACTCTTGTCGGACGATTTGTTTCGTACATGGTTAATGATGGGGCACGAGTTAACCTTCGCTTGATTTCTTGAAAAGCTTTGGTATGTGTTACAGTCCATGGCAAAGGTTCCTTTTCCCTCATCAGCTCTCTCAAGGGTTGGGTAACGTCCGCTAAGTGAGGGAGAAACTTTAGGTGATAATGCACGATTCCAAGGAATCGACGCATTTCTGCGACCGTTCCGGGCTGCGGCAATTTTTCTATAGCCGAAACTTTGTCGGGGTCTGGCTTGATTCCTTCCTCGGCCGATATTCCATGGCCTAAGAATTTTGTCTCTGCGACACGAAATCTGCATTTCTCACGATTTAACGTGATCCCCTTTTCTCGAAGACGCTGGAGGATGGCGTTCAACCTCACGTCGTGCTCCGGCTGTGTTGCTGCAAACACGAGGATGTCATCCATAACGTTGATTACTCCCTTTAAACCTGTCAATGCTTCCGACATCCGCCGTTGAAAATGCTCGCCGGCCGAAGATAATCCCATCGGCATCCGGTTAAAACAATACCTTCCAAAGGGGGGGTTATGAAAGTAGTTAGCGGACGGCATTCTCTTTGTAGTGGTATTTGGTAGTATCCTCTGCAAGCATCCAATTTAGTGAAAACTTTCGCTTCCGAAGCCTTCAGCAGGGTTAGAAATTCGTCCACGGTCGGCAGCTCGTGCTGTTTACTTCGAAAGCATTTATTTAATTTCGTGAAGTCTACGCATATTCGAACTCCTCCGTCTGCCTTCGGCACGACCACCATGGGCGCGCACCAATCCGTCGGTTCTTCTACCACCGTTTTTATTCCTTCCCTCACCATTTTCTTTATTTCTTTCTCTACCTTTTCTTTCAATGGCAAGGGCACTCTTCTCGGCGTGGACACCGCGTAGGGCACGTCTTCGTCCTTGATGCGAATGACGTATGGTTTCGGCATTCTTCCCAGGCCACGAAAAAGTTCTTGGTAGTCTTCTTCCGGATGACCAGCTGTTATTTCCCGTAGCCAAGCCAAAAATCCCAGGGATGATATAGCTGGTCGTCCCAAGAGCGCGTTTTCAACTCCATTCAACACGAAAAGCTCATTCTCGTATACTCGATCCTTCCAACGTAAAAGTGACCGGTATTTTCCTTTGGCCTGCAACCTGCTTCGATTAGGGCCGCGGAGGAACGATGTGGTGTTTTCGAGTTGCATTCCCTTTAGCGTTTTGAATAATTCGGTACCGATGACAGTGACGTCCGCGCCTGTGTCGACTTTGAAGGGGATTTTCTGGTTACCGATGGCGAATGAGACCCTTCATGGTTCTCCTCCCGTCTAAATGCTTCCCAGAAAAAAATAGTCGTTTTCACACTGTAGCTGCTTGTCAATTTCGGCAATCGCTTTCGTTCTGCAAACTGCTGCCCAATGTCCTTTCTTTTTACAGAGAGCGCTCGCAGATTGACGCGCCGGACATTGCGCGAAAACGTGCTGCGGCTTTTTCCCGCAACGAGGACATTTGCGATCACTCACCTTCATTTGGTTGGGTGGTGCTGATGCTGGTGTTGAAGGGTGCCGTGGGGCTTTCTTCCGCACTGCCTCCATCTCCGATGACCGTGCTGGCGAAGGGGCGGTTTTACTTTCCCCCGAGTCACTCCTTATGAGCGTCTGTTGCCGGTGCACGTCTTCTGCCTGCCTCGCCTTTGTAACGGTTCTCTCAAGCGTAAGATCCGAATCCAATTGTAGGGCTTCCGATAACTTGGCGTTCCACAAACCGACTACTAGACGGTCCCTCACCAATTCGTCACGCAGGGTGCCATATTTACAATTTTTAGCGAGAATATGCAGGTTCCGAACGAATTCTTCCACCGTTTCGGTCTCTCCTTGTAGTCGCTTGTTGAAACGGGCACGTTCGTAAATTACGTTTACCGTCGGGACAAAATGCTCTTCAAACTTCCTAAAAACGATACTATACTTCTTTTCTTCTTCCGCTGATAGCTTAAAGGATAATAGTATGTCGTCCGCGTCGTCACCCATTGCATAAATCAATGCATCGACTTGCTCGTCTTCCGGCTTTTTGGAAAGTCCTGACGCCCGTCTGTACCTATCAAACCGTCAACTCCATCTTGGCCAATCTTCTGCCACGAAGGAAAATGCCTGGGGTATGGACCAGGCAGGACCTCCTATCCCTTCGAGCTGCTTATTCGCCATTTTCGCACACACCTGACACCATGTGTTGCTGCCGCGAAATAATTAGCACCAACTAATTTAGGTTTGGCCTCTTTATTAGTGACGAGCCCGAGTGACTATACAATTGGGTGTTCACAGTCAAACTTCCTCCACATGCATAATGACATGGCCTTGTATAGTTGCCTCGGAGTCGCTCCTCGCCTGTTCCGCGTTCTTCGCGCCGCTGCCTTTCCGGCGTGCCAGTTAACTGAGCCTCCACGCGAACCCGCCACATACTTTATAACAATACAAGTACCTCTGTGGGAGTATTTTTAATTCATTAAACAGAGGACGGGAGTGTTCATATCGATTTGTTTGTAATATAAGTCTTATTATTTTTTTCTGTATGAAATAGGCTGACTTAAAAGTGCTGTAATAAGCTCCGCCCCAACACGTAAGTCCATATTCCAGCTTTGAGTGCACTAAGGCATAGTAAATCATTTTAAAAACAGAATGCGGACATTTGTGACGTATAAAATAAAATTTTGTGAGACTACGCTTTAAGTAAGTACGTACATTTGAAATTTGCTTATCCCATTTCAAGCGATAATCTAAGGTTACTCCCAGGTATTTAACTTCTTTTGCCTTTTTAATGACAGGGTAATTACAGAGATCACTTGAACAGTCCGAGGTGTGATACAGTAAATTTACATCAAGATTATAACAGTCGCATAAATCATAAAACATGCATTGCGTGTTTCTTTCATTCAATTCCAAGCCATTATAATTAAACCAGCGTCGTAGACTGGATAAGTCAAGCTGCATTGCATTAACAACTCCATCCCAAGTAAAATTCACATAATTCAAAGGCACATCATCTGCGAAAGTTGTTACCTTACCTTTTAATTCATAGCCATATAAATCATTAATATAAATTAAGAACAAAATCGGGCCCAAAACAGAACCCTGAGGTACTCCAGTGTTGATGCTGCTAAAAGCACTGTACAAATGTTTTACCTTTACACACTGACACTTTACTTTACTTACCTTTACACATTAGTGAAGTAGCTCTGGAACCAGTCACGAGCTATGCCTCTCACGCCAGCCTTTACTAATTTCTGTAGCAGTATTTTGTGGTCTAAAGAATCGAAGGCTTTTTTAATGTCAATAAAAATAGTTCCGACTCGTTTCTTGGCATTGACACCTTCCTAGACATCATTAATGCACATTCGGTGCTTTTACCTCTTAAAAAACCAAACTGATTTGCACTAAAGAATTTTACTTTATGGAGATAGCTGAGAAGTCTATTTTTTATTAACTTCTCAATTGCTTTAGAGAGTATGGGTAATAGTGAAATAGGCCTGTAATTTTCAATACTGAGCCGTTCACCTCTTTTAAATATCGTAATGACTACTGCTTTTTTCAACGGATTTGGAAATTCGCCGGTCTCAAAGCTTTTATTGCAAATGTGGGCTAATATAGGCGCTATAGTTGTAATTACGCTGACAACACTGGTGGGCACTCTGACAATCACTACATTTCCATGTCTGCCCACTCGCTTTGATGCCCTCTATGTCTTCCTTGGACAAAGGTTGTTTTAGGCAGTTTCCATGGAAACACTTTCTACACTTGTCACAGACAAGGAAGGAGGCGGTGGGGGTGGATATTTTGCACACGAAGCAGTTGCAAATCGTAGAAAAAATATCACATAGTGAGGGAGGGGAGCAGCAAACACATGCAGCTGTGATCGTCTCACACTTGAAAATAACTCGAGCACCGATAATAATTTATGAACGCACCTCAACAGAACTCACTCTACAGAACACTTCCACCAGCCTACAAGTCACCGAGGTTGAACGGCTCATTTCCAGCACACCATCTCGGAAAGGGAATCTCGCGAACGGACAGAGCGGGCGTCCAGTCACTGCGAGAGCTAGACAAGGACTGTGATAAATAACAATTACTATATTGGCAATTGTGATTAATAAATAACAATTCGGTACTCACTCACTAATATTCTATCCATCGGGAAACGAAAATGTTATGACAAATACGCGTTAAACAATTTCTCGACAATTACCTTAAAACACGTATTTATTAACGATAAAATAGGTTGCGGCGCGTAATCAAGAGCTAGGATAGTGAAACTCAATTTCCTTGACGTGCGAAAGTGGCTCTTTTCGTTTTGACCGAAAGCTGGTGGAAAAATGTGTTCATCAGCTTAAGGTGATTTTTATTTCATCGCTGTTTGCTGTTCATTAATTTATCGTGATTCAATACATCTACATCTACGTCATACCATGCAAGCCACCCACAGGGTGTGTGGCAGGGGGTGCTTCCACACCAGGCATGCATGAATATACGGCAGAACACCGAAATTACATTGAAACCCGCGTACCACACATGCAAAGCGCCAATTAAAAATCTAACAACCAAGAAACATTCTATCGTCAATCGTTCCAACATGCAAGGGATACAAAGACTACTACTACATATTCAAAATATCATGCATAAATAAGAGCATCAATATTTATTCATCAATAACATCCATTTAAGTGTTATTAAAATACATTGGCGAGAAAAAGCTGTCCAATTCAGTCGACAACTAATATTGAAAAGAGCGAAGAGATAACATCACATGACGCAGGTAGTCGCCTGTCGACTGCTGATACGCATGACTCGTATCAGCGGGCTGCTCTTTGGCTAGATGACTGTTGTGAACATTCTCACATGCTTCGTTGTCGTCGCCTGATGCGTTATAGGAGCGAGCGAGTGGGAGGGTGCGAGGTACAGAGAGCGACAATGATTCCGCCGATGATACGCTGTAACCCTTTCGCAGAGGCTGACTTGGCTCAACGAATACAGCCGATGCTCCGAAGCATGGAAGAAGAGCGGTGACCTGATACATTTTATTGTGGAAATAAGTTTGGCTGCTCATTTTGGGGACCTTGGCAGTAGCCGTAAGCACGCTCTTTGCTGAAATATTTATTGACAAGGACAAGCTGTGAGGCTGCGGATCGGGGAAAAAAACGAAGATAGTCGTCATTATTGTTTCTGCCGGGTCGAGGCGCGCATCCTCTAGTTTTCCAAACGGGCAACGCAAGGGAATTTATCCGTTGCGTTGCAGAGGATGCCTCATGTTTTCAACTTGCTCGTCGGAGACGTTTTCATGGCCTTCGTATTTCAATCCCTACTCGTGGCCAAAAATTTTCGGTGTAATTATTAAACTCCCTTTGAATCATATGCTGCATTCATAAAAGCACGCCCAGAGCTCCGATACATATCAGGACAGGCTTCGACTCCGAAAACCTAGTCACAATTTTGCCTTTTTTGCTTAATCGATACCATAATAGCCTAAACAAACTGCATCGTTCCACGTTGTGGCCGAGAGAAGTGGGGAAATAGCACAACTGAGTAAAATATATTCACCGGATCGTTCCGCTCCAGTGAAATTATGATTCTCCATTTCGGAAACCCTGAATGTTTCCTTTTTAAAACTTTATTTTTAATCTTACATCCCACGTATTCAAACGGAATAGAAAGACTTTGCAATACTGAAGCTTGCCGTTATGTACGTGAACTTAGATGCTATGCATCAATCATGCTGAATTAAAATATTTGTATGAAAGTCAAGTAAATCCAATGAGTAGTCATCGTAAATACTCCGCGTAAGGAATTGATGTATGCGTAATCCAGTACTCTTTGGAGGAAGAAAATATTCGTGACTATTTTCCTATTAATTGTGTTTGTAATCGAATTTCAATTCATTAATGCACGAATTTAACCTTTGATCCCTCCAGCTCCTTTCATTTATAAATAAAGGCTAAATGTAAATTAACATACAAATTGAAAGTATATATCATAAATAAGTTGTAAAATTACACTTGATATCCTATGGGAACATCTCTAAAATATTTTGTTTCTTTGAATATGCTGTTTTCCTCAAGATCTCGAAAATGTTTGTTATAGGAGAACATGAATGCAATTTTATATTCCGGTTTATTATTCATGCCGTGTGAAGTACTTCATTCAGTGCAACATTATCGACCGCTAATATGCTCCCGGAAATTGCTTTGGAGGCTTCCTCCACGACGTATTCAATAAAACAGCGCTCAAAATATTGACTAATGGACAGAAATATTGCTCGACATATTTGAAAATGAAATCGGCATATTGAAAAACGGTCATCATATGCATCAGGATTTATGCAATTCTCCATGGTGTGCGACCTTTCAATGATTGACGAAGATAATAAGATTGGTGGCCAACACTCTCCGACGCCAACTCTTTCGGCCAAAACTTTTTTTCGTCGCATAAAACCATCATGAAGCAGTGAAGAATACCCAAGGACATTTTTGTAGATTAAGAACAGTAATCAGCGTGTTCATTTCAGTCCAGAATCGATTCTACACATCGCATCTGCCAGACCTGTAGAAAAAACATCCATTAGTATACATGGTATTTTGTCTAATATCTCCATTGTGGTTAAAATAAATTTTGCGTACATTTCTTACTAGCTGACCCGGCCAATTATTGCTGTGGCTCTCTCCGGTTAAATGGAAAAGAAATAAAAGAGAAATCGCACGTTTTTAATATGATTAATTTCACAATGCTTGTGGGTATACAATATGTTTTGTTGTTCTATTGTCTGCGCAGATATAGAGATTGTCTGATTTGCAGACTCTAGAACACGCAACATATAATTGTCCATGTGAGAAGCAATCCGTGTGTAGATCTAAACTGTACAATTCTAAAGATTGACCCTGGGCTTTAATGATGGTGATTGCAAACGTCAATCAAATTTGGAATGGAAATCTCTTAAATTGAAATGGCATATCCGTTGGATTCATAGGAATGCAAGGAATGAGGACATCTTCACCTTTGAAAGGTCCTGTCAAGATTGTTGCTTCAACGACGTTGCTAAATTTTTTTACTGCAAGCCGCGTGCCGTTGCAAAGCTTTGGCTGGTTGATATTTCGCAACATGATAATTGGTACGCTGATTTTCAATTGCAGTACGTGCAGTGGCATCCCTGGCAGATCGAGTGAATTCAGCAATTCTGTTGGATAATTAACCGCATCATCTGCTTCCACAACATTGTCGACGTACTTGTATGTGACTGCATTGCTTTGAATGTTAGACTGAATAATATTGTCAAGTTCGTATACGTCTTCGTTCTTGTCCGCAAGAATAGCTCTTTCACTGTGCCAATCGTGATTCATATAATTGATTTGAATATTGGGAAATACTTTTTCAACCAATTCTTCCTTTGACGTCACTAAATTGGAGAAGTCATGAGGCAATGAAATTCGTCCTGATGTCAGATCTACCGGCACCTTTCCGTTCCGAATTTCCAGCAATCGATGTGAGAATATCTCAGCTGATCGATCGTTTTGCAACTGGACACACTTATTTGTAGTTAATTATAACACCTTTACGTGTCGCCACCAAGTAGATTATTTCAGGCAAGCATTTATTTCTTCCGCTGGTGTCTATTGAGGAATTACAGGTAATGTTTGCCTGAAATCTCCTGCAAGCAATATTAATGCGTTCCCAAATGGTCTGATGTTTCCACGCAAATCTTGCAATGATCGATCAAGAGCCTCGAGCGATTTTTTGTGCGCCAGTGTGCATTCATTCCAAACAATAAGTTTGCATTTCTGCAATACTTCTCCCATGCCTTTAAAAATGTTGCACGTGGGGGTTTCAACGAATTATATGTTCAATGGCAATTTCAAAGCGGAATGAGCAGTTCTTCCACCTGGTAGCAATGTTGCAGTTATTCATACCTATCTTTAGAATTCAGCAGTAGCAGTGTCGCAGGTCATGAGGTTTATGAAATAAATATGGCCAGTGAGTGCATGGAGTCATGAAGTATATAACCGTTCTGTTACAACTCATGTGAATTATATTCTTATCTTACGAGCGGATGCAACCTGTGGTGTTTGTCAACTTTCTGTCTCCCCTTGTCCCCCATGCTGTTGCAACAATTGCGCATAAAGTGGACGTATGTGAAAATACGCGCGTATTCAAATGTAACGTTGTGTCGAATTTTCAAAGCAGTCGGTGAAGAACTTTCCGAGATTTAAGATTTTGAACAAATTAACATTAATATTTATATTTATATAGATAGATATATGTGGACCGCAGAAGTCAATGGGTCTAAGTGACATGTTTGAAAAAAATAAGTTAGGTACAGGATTGGGATGTGAAAATATTAATCTCTTAGGTGGTAAAGAGATCCAAGTGATTTTCTTGACAGGTGCTGCTATCTAGGGTAATGCCTCTTAACTACTTAGTGGGTTGTACCAGACATTTTCAACTCTGACTTAAGTTTTCTCTAAACAATGGTTTTGTTATTTAGACCCCTTGACTTCTGGGGTCCTCATATGTAATACATTTAGGAGTCATGAATCCAAAATGTAAGTTTACAGGTAATCACTCTTAAGTGCCCTAGTCAACTTACGTGCGGGTTTTTAGCGGAAATGTATTAGCCGTCGTAAGTGTTCGACACGCGAGGACGCGCACCACTGTCCTTAAATTACAAGTAAAAAAGCGCTCAACACTTGATATCACCGCTAGTTGTACGATATGAAATATCAGCATAAAGTGCTTCACAGCATTATTGCCTTCTGCTTGGAAAAATTGACGTATTTAACTGAGGGCTATGAGTATCCTTGCATGCTACATCTTCGGATTCGTAAATTCAACACTAGGCTACGTTCCTAGTTGTAACTTGTCATTTACATACATACACACCAATCACGCCATTCCCTTCTGGGGTAGGCACAGTCACAAAGTTTTACTCTAAAATACGTATTTGTAGACCTAATTCTGCCTCCATAATTTCCTATATACTGACCTATCCTTGCAAACCTCTTTTGCCTCATTTACCCCCATACGCTGTTTCATACTCGCCCTCCTGAACGCGTAAAACTTGAATTACAGGAGAAGTGTACGGTTATCTAAATAAATCAAGGTTAAATAAAAAGAAACAAAGGTTCAGGTGGTGTATTTGTGCGTCCTCGAGCGTGGAACCGCTACTTGCGTCAGTCTTTCAAATCACCGCACGACTCGTATTGTGTGCGGAAGTCGCTTCTCTGAAATAGTTCGCACAAAAGGATCCAAGTGATTGAACCCCATTTTGCTAGCTTGAATGAAAACACTATCGATCTGAGAGGGAATTTCAAGGCAAGGGCTGGTGAGCGTGGGGACACGAAGGCTGCTCCATGCCGCCGAATGCCTTTGGCCAAATACCCTCGTGGCGGGTGACTCCTTGACTGGGCCACTGAATCGGCAGATAACCGATAAAGTCAACCGGTGCCCGTTGATTCGATCGAGGACTTGGAGGGGGCGGAGAGGGGCGGCAGGGGAATGGGGGAGGGAGGCGCCCGCGAGCGAGGGTGCGGGTCCATGATGAGGGCCGGCCTCCGGTAATCCAGACACTGGTGCTCTCGAAAGAGGCACGGCGTTAGTGTCTATTTCAGAGGCGAAGGAAGAATAAGAACTGGGAAAGAAGGGAGGACGGAGGGGATGGATGGAAAGGAAGGAAGAGAGGAGGGGTCGGGGAGGGGGGGAAGGAGAATAAACGATGGGGGAGGGAGGGGAGGGGGGGGCGGAGGCAGGACAACGGAAAAAATATATGTAGCAGGAGTTAAGTAGGATTTATGTATTTTGTTCCGGCGGAGAGAAGGCTTGGAAGAAATAAATACAGGACTCGAGGTCTTTAAGTTGGAGAGGGGGTGGTGGGGGGGAAAGGAGGCGAGAATATGCAACTTGAAGGTGTAGCTAAACGTATAGTTGTGGGAGGATACGTGGGAGGCGACTGGGAGGGACGCGGAGTGGGAGGTCAGATCGTTACGACTAGAACGATGGCCATTCATCCGGATATTGAGAGGTGTACTAGAACGTGCTTAATACCTTCTAAGCTCAATTCTAGGACCGTAAATAAATAAGTTTCGTGCTGCTCGCCGAGCTCCCATGATTTTTCGCTAAAAATTGCTGGAGAATATGTTTTCGATCACAGCGTTGCCACAGTATCTTGCTGTTTGAAAGTGCGCTATGAGAAATGACCAATCGATGGGCTGATAAAAGAGGAAGAACCTAAAGAAATGCGCTGAAAGTCTATCGAGGTGTCAAAAACATGCTGTGATTCAGTCCTTTTGTCTCATAATGAGCGAAAGAAAATCCTTATGGTTGAATTTGGTGACGAGACCCGAAAAGTGAGTGCCTTATGAATCGCAATATGTTTGCAGTGAACGAAAAGACAGCCTAGATTCTTCCGTATTTACAATGACCCAGCACAAATTGAAAACCTGATGAGTTCGTTACAGATCATTCAATGACTTAGAACAACGAGCGCTAACATCCAGGAATCGGAGCTTCTTTTCATTCAAATTTCTCGAGCACATGAGTACAACATGACCCATAGGTATTATTACTAAGTCTGCAGAATCACATATACTATGGCACTTGATGCATGAACGATATCGCATTGGACCATAACGCCCCTTAAAATAAAAGAAATATGTGGCTTTAATAGGTATAAAGCCAGATTTCTACTTCTTTTCTAAGGCTCGAACGTATCGGAGGAAAAACTCATCGCCGCATCGGATATCAATAATTTTGCCAATATCGGCCATTTTCGAGGCCCTTAACCGGTCGGCTAGTAGTGGGGCGAGAGGGGTAAAGTGGTCGCCCCTCTCGCTCTCGCCAAGGGCAGATCTTGCCAGGGCATTCTTGAAAATGGGGTGGAAAAGGCGCTTGGCTCATAATGTTCACTTTTATGGCGTCATTGGAAGACCTAGAGGAAATTTATTCCGGGAAAGTGCACAATTTTTGCGGAAAGAAGAGATAAGTCTTTTTTTAGGCCTATATTTACATACTTTCATGTATAGCGTTTGGAAATTCTGGTTATTCGGGCTCTCGTCTTAATGTTCTGCTCTTTAAGAGACATCGAGGGCCTGCAAAGTGCAGTGTGGTTTAAGTCATCGGTAATACTTCTTAGCAATACACGAAATATATTTTTTCATTCCTCACTGCATATTTAAACGGTCTCAAAAATAGAATGATCACATTATGCAAGGTATATCAGGCTAACGATTATCGTTCTAAAAAAGGTGGTCTAATAAAATGAAGATGGTGATTGGTAATACTTACTAGAGTCTCGAATATAACTTTTCCAAGATATTGGTAACATGGTGTGGCTTTACTTTCCCAATGGATGTTTAAATGTTGACACGAAATTTGAATATTATTAAGTTTAACTAAATCTCAGTTTATTTTCTTGAATTCTCATTTTTATACTCCGCCAAGATATATTGTGACTAATATAGCTCATAAATTAATAATGATGATAAAAGTTACAGTATTTCATTGGACAAAATTATGCAAAACAATTTTAAAGACAATTTTGCTATTAAACTGGGAAGTATGTTTCAGTCAAAGGAATCACTGAAGCCCTCTAAGGCCTTGAGTGTAATGGTTAAAATGCCCTCAAATTAAATATTTCAAGCGCATGTTTTATGAGGATGACTAATATATAGCAATTACATAAAAATTTTCATTCGCCTGTTTTGCCAATTAAGACATGGCTCCGCGTGTTAGGGAATGCAACCCTCAAATCGGCAAGAGTTGACTTAGATGCACGGTTGTGAAAAAATGGCAATACATTGGGGGGCAGTGAAGTGGCGTACGAGGGATTCAAAGGAAAGAGTAGCTTTGACAGTTTTTTTGAGGAAAATAGACGAAACTGGGAGTGGTCAACTTCCACCCTGAACACACTGAGTCTTGAACGCATCGCAAACGTGAGAAAGTTTCACCGGAAAAATTGCTAAATTCCGATGGGAATCGCACGTGATTCATGCTTTCTTCTTCCCGCAGTTAACCAATTATTAGAATTATATTTCAATAATTTGAAACAGATAGACATCTTAATAAGCTGGGGAAATGATATGCCATAAATGAGAATGTACCTTCGTGAGTAACAATAGTGGTTAAAGGAATTTGATGTGTCTGACTGCACTGCACTGACTGCAATCGGGAATTGCCGTGGCAAAAGTGGCCGCTGATCGAGGGATTATTTAACGCCAAGATTTACACTATCGTCACTGCACTGCAGATCGGCAACTAACATTGCAAAAGGCCCCAACGGCATCCAATTGGCATGAGTCAGGGAGAGCATGATTAAAGAAGAGTAAATTTGATAAAACCAATAGGTTAAATTCCACCGTAAGGAGGTTGTCTTCCATTGCGATTGTTAAAGGAAAACTGTAATGCAATAGTTTCCCGCTGGGTTGTTACTTACCAAAACTTTTGAGATTCCAGGACTTCTGCTCTTCCTCTTGGCCAAAATTTTAACTTTTCCAGATGAAAATATGCATTTTTTTGTTCATTGTGCATTTAAGTGTGCATTTAAGAAAGAGTGCAAGAATAGGAGTAGGTACTCCTCATGGACGCTTACACTGTGGGGGAGTTATTAATTCTCCCAAGAACGGAGTCTCCGTCGCTGTGGAGGAAACTTGACTCCCTTTCTGATGCCTGTGTTCACTCATAATTCTCGCCGAAGATAGTCGCCATGTATTTCTCGTACAAAATCAGATTAGAAACTAACATTCTATCATTCTCAGCGTGACTGTAAAGAATGAAGCCTGAAAGTTTATTATGAGTCTTCGTTTCCTGACCCAAGAAAGCTCACTACCGTTTTAATAGTCCTAGTGTACTAGTTCTATTTTATTCAGATAAGTAGGTCGCATACATTGATCACTCTTTTAAATTGCCCAGAATAGATTGTCATTGCAAGGTCTGTGATCTCGAGAACGAACGCGGACTCTGGGCCTGATGTAACCTTACAACTGGCTCCAGAATGTGTGGAAAAGACTGCGTAAGATACCTGTAGAGAATTGTCAATGATCGGCTAATGTTTGGCGAATTGGCAGATAAATGTAATCAGTGTTACTGCTTGCTCAAGGTAAAAGTTTTATCTGATACATGCGATCGGCTGATTGTGTTTAGAACTGTTATCAATGAGGATATGTGCGGTCATATCTAAAATTGCTCGGAGATAGAAGAGCGAACGGACTAGCGTGATAGAATGAAGAGTTACAACCTACTTTCTTTCACCACAGCCACCTCTCTATGGGGTGCATTCAGGTCTTGGTCACCATAGCTACAACGTTGTAATCCAGTCATTCATAGCATGGTATTCAGGTCTAATATGTTTAGGATAGAGAACTGACGTTTAAAATGCCAATCAGTCTGCTATGCTAATGTAAACAGCGGAGTACTCATGTATTCATACGTATCAAATCATGATCCGAGGGGTAGGTATCTCATGACTGGAAAATAACCAATGTCACACCAAAATTTAAGAAAGGAAACAGGCATGACTCAGGGAATTACCGAACTATAACGTTAACATCATTGTGATTATTTTTCGAACATATTATTTTTAGCAATGTTATGACCTTCATTGACAATCGAAACTTCTTCCACGGTAATTACCATGGCTTCCAGAAGGGTCGATCCTGCGGAACGTAGCTTGCGCTCTTCCTTCGCGACATCGTAAAATAAGGTTAATCGAATGAGCACGCTGACGCGATATTCCTCGATTTCCAGAAAGCATTCGACAAGGTTTGTCTCAACAACTGCTTTATAGACTAAGACAGCCTATGAACAGGGAAGACTCAGTGTTTATATTTAAAGGAGGGCAGTTATGCGTTCAAATTTCATTGGGAAAGTATATTTATTTTTTTAAACCATCTTTAGGAGATGAAGTATTTTTTCTGTTCATTTTTTTACGTTCTCGAGATTGTTTTGACTGCTAAACGCATCTATAACAAGGCATTGAAGTCAAGGATAACAGAAAAATTTGATAGCTTTTTATTATAGTTCAACTCAACTTTGTCGCAGTAATTTCGGAGGTCTTTTGTGCCCACTTCTCGCCGAAATTCATTTCTGCTTTGCCTTTTTCCTCAAATGCCAAGAGGGAGTAATAAATAAAATATAACCTTTTTAAATTACCACTTTTTATTGCAACAATGGACAACTCTTTACAATCATACATATGATATTTATGAAAGCAATCCAAACAAAACCGTGGTTTTTTCGGGCAGTCATCGCTTGTGACTTTGGTCACTTTTGTTTTTTAGAATTTCCCTCCTCGGCAATATTTCCGGTTGATTCTCGCATTTCCTTCCTCCTTTTTGAATGAATGGGTGGCCATGCTTCTTTTTCGCGATGTTTGTGGCAATATAAGATTGGACGGTGATCTGTCCCCTTGTGACCCATTTCCCAGTAGCTATTCGGTAAGTTTTTCCCTGAAGTTTACTCTTTGTATCGTACTGCCACTTATTTGGTTGAAAATGAAATAAGCATTCACTACAGAAGTACCTAACATAAGTTATAATGCTATTTTTCCGTACCATTTCAAAGAGCGACGCAATGGCGTTGAATAAGAGGAAAGCTGATCAGAAAGCTGATCAAATATTTGTTTATAAATATTTATTTAAGGAACGCGATTGATTCTATATGCCGCAAAGGGTGAATGAGACCGCGTATGCGCTCAAACTTTCACCTCCAGCAACTAATGAACTTAATTGATGCCGTGTGTTAACCTGCGCCAACTATAAGTGAAGTGAGCGCCTCCTTTTTAAGAGCCAGGGGAGATATTTGACACAAAGTGACCGGATCACTCCCACCAATATTAAGTTGCTAGCATTTAGTATTATTAACTTGTTACAGTGAAGCTTTTCTACGAAATCCTATCCTTTTTCAGTGAACCTGAACCCTTGGGGGGAATACTCCTCCGTTCTCCCCATTGTTTGTATATTTCTAAAAGTACCAGAGAAGAATTCCATTGAAAAATATTTCTATATCCTCATTACCGTGAATCAGTATTTTAATGTAAGACTTAAGGCTTTCCCGGCGAATGCTTAGAATGTATAGCTCTTGGGTTTCAAACCGGGTGATGGTGGTTTTTGGCACCAAAAACCACCATCCGAGAGCTATACATTCTAAGTATTTTAATGTATAAATATTGCCATTGCCGTATAAATATATAATTGCCGATATGACGTCGATGTGACCACTCAGTCGAACCCCGCTCCCTGAGCGGGAAGGCAATAAACAAGCGGAACGGAACTAAGGCCTTCCTCCCCGCAGTTGGCGAGGGAGAAGAAGCACGTAGGGAACATTTGGACCTGTGAGAGGATTATCCTAGGGGGTGGAGGGAGTGCCCAGGCTTCAGTTCACTTAATGTGTGAGCGAGAATGAAAGGTCGTTTCGGTCGCTCCAAGACCTCTCGTTGACGACAACAGCTGGAATATGCGGAATGCCCAACCTTCGCCTTTATCCCCGCTGCTCGTTCCCTTTCTTTTGAATAATTTAATTCATACGCGTATTTACAAGCATTTAAAATTTTTTAAGAGTTGACATTTTAACATCTGGAATTCCTTGTGTTTTCAAATCCCCATGGTTACTTACATGTCATAATTGATCCAGTGGTTAGTTACTCAGTGTTTTTCGTGAGTTGATCCACTTTTATCAATATTCCCTTCATTTAGTTAATTTTCCTGTAAATGGGTTATGGAAGTTCACGAAGCGCATTTTAGGAAGTGCATTTACATGTATATGAACTCGCATGCTAAGCAGTTACACGCGTAAGAGGAAGTTGAAGATGCAATCAAGCACTCGAAAGCCACATTCTGCAAGAGAAAAATCCTTTGCCTGGACGACGATTCGATTTTTAAGTAAAAAATAATATATTGTTTAGCGTAGCCGGTATCATACATATTTCCGCCACCACGTTTGAAACAGTGTGACTATGCGTCTTTGATTTTTAATTTGATATTTTTTCCAACGAATGGAATAACAGCTCCCTATTAGAAACAGTATTTACTTCAAATATGGATTGGAATGGCCTCTTATACTACTGCTTGAATCCTTTTAAACCGCCTTTCATCATGTTAACCATTGGACTCAGCCTCGATTAAATTTTTGTTTCTCGGTAGAAATTGCTGGGAATTGAACACTTTCCGGACAGAAACGTCATTTTTCCGCACCATGTTAAGACAAGGACCCACTTTGTCTCATCGGCGTGTGATACACTGCAATCTTCTGCTTCATAATTCCAAAAAAAAAATATGTCAAGAGGTAGGAACTATATGAAAATGATTTTCCTCGACAACTTTCAAATATATTCTCCTAAACTTTTTACAGTCCGACTACTTGTAGTTTACATCGCATTTGGAAAACGGAGCATTGACCACTGGGGTTCCAATCGCACGCTTTCTGCCTTTTTTTTACATTTGGTCATTCTAGGATAAATTGATTAATGCAGAGTAAATGCATTTGTAAATATACCCTGCTCATAATTTCGCCAGTTTGTTGGATATCCTTCACCTCTCAGAGCTCTACCACGACACCGAAAGAACTTCACCATTGGCCACCACCTATGGCCATCCTCCCTATATTCAATCACACTGATATCGTCTAGATAAATAAGTAATTGAGTAAAATTAGAAACGGTTGCTAAAGTAGAATCACAGTGAGGTCAGTTTTGAGTATCGGTTATATTCCTTTCGTGATTTTTAAAAAAGGAGTATGGCAAAGGAAAGGAGACCAACATCCGATGGCCACAACTTCGGCCACGTATAGAACCAGAACATTCGTATACAAAGTAATTCTTCTCTTTCATCTTTTTCAACCGTTGAGTTGGCTGGCAGCAGACCTCCATTCATCTCTCTTCTCAGCTTTCCGTTTCAGGTCGTAATATGTTCTGCATTGCACATCATTCATAATTTGGCTCATGTAGTCTTGTCAGGGTCTTCCTCTACAATTCGAACCATTTTTCCTTCAATTAATCATCAAACTTGAATATCGTGCCGTAGTAAATGTCCGATAACTTTAGCTCTTCATTCTTTTATGATTCTTAGGATACTTCTTCTTTCCTCATAAGCTCTTTCGAAGATTTCTTCATTTGTTTTCCTTTCTGTCCAGCTTACTTTCAGCATCCTCTTGTAGCACCACGCTTCAAAGGATAAGAGTCTTTTCATCTCACTTTCCCCTACAGTCCACAATTCGCTTCCATATAGCGCCACACTCCAATCGAAGGTCTTCATTAAGTTTTTCCTTATCTCTAAACTAATGATTTGTGACGTTAGTAGGTTTTTCTTTTTATTGAATGCTAGGTTTGCTTCGTTGATTCTGTATTTAATGTATATTGTGATTCTTCCAACCCACTTAATTTTACTTCCCAAATAGTTAAATTTTTTAACTCGTTGAAGGGTAACATTTTCCAACTTAACATTTTCTGTTATCATTTGCTTTTTATCGCAGACTAGAACTTTTGTCATAAGTTTGTTTATATTAATGTTGTATTCATTTCTCGTTACCCTATTCATTACATTCAATATCTTTGCAGATCTTCCTCAATTTCTGCTACCACAGCCATTCCATCCACAAATCTAAGCAAATCGACTCTCTCCCCGTTTACTTTTATCCCAACTTCAGTCTCTTCTAACTTCTAACTGTACTCTTATTCCGTCTATAGCGTCTTGTACGTACAAATTGAATAAACATGGACACCCTGGTCTAGCACCCTTACTAATTCTTGTTTCCTTTTCCGTTGAGCCACATACAACTACTCCTTTTTCATTTTTGTAGAAACTATAAATAAGTCTTCTTTCTCCAAATTAAATTCCACTTTTCTTCAAGATGTGAAAAGGTGTATTCCAATTGACTTTTTTGTAAGCCTTTTCCAGATCAATGAAAGAAATGAAAGTGGTTTTGCCTTTTTTCATCTGTTTTTCTATTATTGCCTCAGTGATGAGACTGCTTCTTTTGTTTCTATTCCTTTCCGAAAGCCGTATTGATCGTCTATTGTTCGCTCCAGTATGTTTTTTCAGTTCTATCATAAACAATTTTTGTAACTATTTTTGATGCATGACATACCAGGCCTAGAGCTCTGTAGTCCTCATATTTTTGTGAATGGTTCTTTTTGGGTATAGGTACTATTATGCACTTTGTAAAATCTTCCGGCAAATTTCCGGCCTCATATATTCTACAAACAAGTTCTTATAGTTCCATTTTCATCATCTCTCCACAAAATGTTTTGAGTTGACTTGGTATTTCTTCTATTCCAGGTGCTTTCTTATCTTTCAGCCTTCCTATTGCCTTTTGGAACTCTTCTATTATTATAAGGTCTCCTTTTTCGTCTTGTTCAACTTCATCTTGTGGTATAATAATAAAAACTTTGTAATATTCCACACTGTTTTATTACTAGTAAACAATCCTAACCGGTTTCAATGTATACACATAATCATCAGAGACAAAATACATTGTACAGAGGTGGTGACTTGATATATATACAGGGCGCCACACGGGAAAGGAAGTAAGGAGGAGGTTGGGAGGGGAGGGGAGGGGAGGATATTAGTAGAGGGGCGGGGGTTAACAAAGCGAGGACACTGGAAGTGTAAAACCAACAGCGTCAAGAGTTAAAAGAGGAAGGGATAGGCACAGTAAAAAAGGGGCGACAATTTGTCCGGAATAAAATCATTGAAAACCCTATGACTAGATTTTTTTTAAGGCTAAAACAATTTCAAAAATTTCTAAAAAATCCAATTTGGCACCTTTGTCACAAAAATATAAAATATTGGGGTTAAAATTAGAAATGTGATTGTGGTCAAACAGATGCTTAGCAAACACAGAGCTGTTGTCATGATTTAAAAAACATTTAAAATGTTCGGAAATTCTTGTTTTAAATTTGCGGCCAGTTTGACCGACGTAAAAACAGTTGCATCCGGGAAAATAACACTTCAGGGAGTACACCCCGCTTCTCTACAAATTGTCATAGATAGATATAGATATATGTAATTTGTTGTTCTTCAGATATCACATCCAATTCGAACAATAATAATCAACACTGATACAAAAATATTCAACAATGATACAAACAATATTGAAAAATATACAATGATAATATAGAAAAAATTTGAATTCATACAACAGTATTACAGCTCATCCCTTGTTATTAATCAATGAGAGAGGTAAGTACAGCTTATTGGGCAGTTAGATATAAATATAGTTTATTTTTGAATGTGTGCAGTGATGAGGAATCTTTGATTGTGTTAGGAAGGTTGTTTCAAGTTTGAGAGGTGGCAACGGTAAATGATTTTTGAAATGTTGAGGATTTGTAGTGAGGGACATGTAGATAGTTAGGGTCGGCTCGGGTAACTATATTTGGCAGAATGGTTCTCTTGGGAAAAAAGTCAATGATGTACTGTGGGTCATCGTGTTTGAATAGGGAATACATGAAGCAGGCCAATTTGAATTTTCTTCTTGTTTTTGTGTCCATCCAGGAGAGCTTGTTTAAATATGTGGTTATATGCTTATCTTTCCGTCAGTCATAAATGAATCTTACAGAGGAATTCATCAGGCGCTGAAGCTTAATATTAAGTTCTGCTGTTTGATCATAAAACACGAGACAGCAGTAATCAAAATTTGGAAAAACTAAGGTGGTGACAAGTTGCTTTCTTATATGGATGGGCAGCAGATTTTTACGAATTTTCAGTTGATGGAGAGTAGCATTTACTTTATTGGAAACATACAAAATATGATCTTTCCAAGACAAAGTATTGCTGAAGATGAATCCTAAGTTTTTAGCTGTCTTGGAGTAAGGTATACAAATTCCCTGGACCTCAATCATAGGCAATTCGGCCGCATTAAGTCTAGAAATGATTCTAGAGTGACCAATTATCATGGATTTAGTTTTATTACTATTTATTTTCAAAAAGCTATCCTGTGCCCGTTAGACAATGACAGATACATCATCGGTTACTTGTCTAATGGTCTCAGGGAAATCGCGCGGGTGACAGTGTATATAAATTTGGAGATCATCAGCGTACATATATTTACACCTAGTAATACGCACTGAAAGGTCTCCCACATACAACGAAAACAGCAATGGCCCTAGGACTGAGGTACACCGCAAGAGATAGAAGCCCACTCAGACAAGTTATCATTGGAGTCTTTTACTGAATGGTTTCGTCTATTAAGGTATGATTAAAACCAGTTTAATGAGGAACAGGAGAAATTGAGGTTTCTCAGTTTTTGTGAGAGCAAAGTATGGTTTACACAATCAAAGGCTTTTGTAAAGTCAAACAACACCAGTATAGTCAACAACTTTTTGTCAATGGCAGATGTAATGTCATCGGAAATCTTAATTAAGGCCGATTGAGGAGAGAAATGTTTGCGAAAGCCTGACAAATGCGTCAAATAATTTATTTACTGTGAGATAATGTACAGTTTGTTGGCAAACTATCTTTTCTAGACATTTAGAAGTGGCACAAAGTATAGATATAGGACGGTAATCGCCAGGATAGGAGGGACTTGTGACTTTCTGAATAGGGCGAATTAGGGACGATTTCCAAAGTGTTGGATAAATTCCGGACATTAGAGAAGAGTTTAATATTTCAAGTAAAGCAGGAGTCACAGCTTCAGACACCACTTTCAAATATCTAGTAGAGATGTCATCTATTCCGACTGAATTTGATTTCAACCCAATGAGCACCTTACGCAAAGCATCTGGCGTAACTTAATGAAAGTAAAATTTTTTATCATTATATGGCACGATAGCATCAACAAACGGAATATTTATCAGGTGGCCATCGGTTGGACTGAAAGAGGGAATACCACTCGTTGAAAAATAAGTTTTTAATTCATTTAGTGAGAGCCCATTTACGATTGATTCGTCCGACTGTCTAATAAGACCCAGATTTTTTAGTTTTCTCCAAAGGTCGTTAGGATTGGCAGGTTTAGAGAGAACATTTGTATAGTACAGTCGTTTAGAGTTCATAACTGACCGTTTAACGAGGTTACGTTGTCTCGCGAACAATTTGTGAAAGGCTGGACTCTTCGTCCGAACAAAGGCACGTCTAAGCGTTTTAATCTCTTTCTTTGATTTGTTCCTTTAAGGCTGAGGTAAACCATGGAGATGGAGGACGCTTAGGCTGTATAAGTCGTTTAGGACCATAACGATCAAGGCAGTCAAGGAAAACAGAGTTTAAGCTTTGCAGCATTGTATCAACATTCAGGGAATTTGACACATTTTTCCAATCCAAGCTCAACAACTCATCCTGGAAGCCTTCGACGTTAAAACACTCATTACATCTTGCAACTATGGGAGGCAGAAATGTTTTGGTTACATTAAATTTATAAGTTAATACAATTTTATCTTGGGCTGAAAGAAATGTTGCTGGAGATTGATGAAAAGAAGAAACTTTTTCTTGCGAATCTACAATGCAGAGATCAAAGAGCGTATGGCTATTCTCAGTATGATGAGTTGCATTCAAAGGAAGAAGGTAAAGGTCATTAGAAAATATAAAATTATATAAGAATGTCCTATAATAATGATCTCGGAACAAGTCTGCGTTGAACTCTCCAACAATTACAATATTTTTAAACGTTGGGCTTTATTTTGTTAATACATTTTCAATATCTGACATATGCCCAACTTTTGGTTGTCGGTAGATAATGAGTAATTAAAGTTTTGAGAGATTAACCCCCGCTAATTCGATGACCAGGAATTCAGGCCGTTTCTCGTAGGTCGGAGGCGAAGTTCCTAGTACAGTTGGCTGCAGGCGGCGATGAACGAAAGCTCCAACTCCACCGCCGACTTTCCCTATTCTATCGTGCCGGGTCAGAATATAGTCATCCAGTTGAACCATAGCATCGGGGATAGTCGATTTCAGCCATGTTTCAGTCATACAGATAATATCTACAGGGTTGGAGGAGAAGTGTACTCGAAATTCATCAACATGGCACATTAGTGATTGACAATTTACGAGACAGATTGTAACTTCGCTCTCAGATACCTTAATTTTGGGAAGTAACGGGGGGGGGGGCTCATGCTAATCTAATTTACGTAATTCTTCTTCCGAGTTGACAAAGGTACGTTCACTACGGTCTTGAACACGGACAAATTCTCGTCCATTACGTACCCACAGGTATTTAACTTTGCCGTCCTTCTTTAAAACCCTGGCTGCTGCATAAAGCTTTCGGTTTAATGGGGATAAGGACTCACTAACAAAAACTCTATAATTGCTCGGAACCAAATCAGCATTCAAGTTACCAAGGCTTGGGCTTAGAGCGCATGGCTTGAATGAGGCCATAGCAGTATTGGCTCTTACAAAGCGAGCCACAATAGGGGTTGGTTTTGAAGCCTGAGACTGACCAGATGATGGAATAGGTCTAATTCGAAAAGAATAGTCAATGCCACTGACGTCAACCTGCGTCCCGAGGGCAGCACTAACTTTGCAAACAAGTTGCTCAACATTCTCGTCCGCTGAGATAGGAATGCCACGTACCTCGATGACATTACGCAGTCTTTCCTGTTCCACACGATTCAGGTGAAGTTCCATTTCACCAAGTTTGATCTTCATGCACTCGTTTTCACTTGCAAGATGGTTTAGGGTGTCATTTAATTTGGATAGCGAGGGAGTAATTGCTTCCAAGCACTTAGCAAAGTTACCAACCGTATCCTGCAGACTTGTTAGTGAGTTCTTAATCGCGGATTGGTCTTCTTTTATTGCATTGACTGTTAGAGATAATTCACTGACAGTTCCTGATAATTCCTGCAGCATACCACTGGCAAAATCACCAGAGCGCACCTCCACACACGTTTTTATTGGGATGTCGTTACCGCGTGATGATCGGGACATAGTAAGACACTTTTTACATGACCAGGAACACTGAAGCTCGGCAGACACTTTGGCTTCTTCTTCGTTTATTCCAACTCACAGAGTATGGTACACTTTACGGCACTTTCCATACGATATTGAGGTTTGGCCTCTCTTGACGGCTTGGACACAAATGGCGCAGTTAGGCATTGCGTCAGAGAACGAACGAACCTTGCCTCACAAGAGCTGAGCACAGACTGGGGATCTTTAGGGTTAAAAAGAAGTTTACCGATAGTCACAGGATTATAAGAGCATAGTTTAAAATTGTCTTTAGGCGGCACTCGGCTAAGCTTGTAACTTAGTTGGTTGATGAATAGTAGCTTGCATCTCCTAGGTTTGTCCGGTGGGATGGGGGTGAGGAGAGTGGAACTCGATCTGGCTTTCTTGCGTAAATGACGGAATAACAACTTTTCAATAAGGTCCTCCTTGTAGCCATGCCGTGAGGCGATACATTTAATGACATTGAGTTCTTTTGAAAACTCACGGTCACTTAGGGGGATGTTGATGAGACGGTGTAGGAGGGAATGGAATGCCGCGAGTTTGTGGCGATGGTGGTGGTTTGAATCACTAGGGATGATAACATCGCTCAAGGACTGTTTAAGGGAAATGAGTGATTATTCTCCGAAATGGAGATGGTCAGGTCTAAAAAGTTCTTATTATTATATCATGTCGAAATTCCACCAAGTGAACTCTTCAACTTTCTTATATATTCATCTTCTGGCTCGATTGGACCCTCTTGATCTTCATCTTCCCCGTATAGGATTCCTAGGTACTTTTTCCATGCTTGCTACTTCTTCTTCGTCATAGATAAGTGTGCCATTCCTATCCATAATACTCATTGCATGAAGCTTTTTATCCCCAAGGAACTTTTTGATTTTACCGTATGCCCTATATCTATTTGGCCTGTTTTCATAAGTGAGTCTTATCTCTGCACGTATCCTTTTTAGGAGCACTTTGCACCTCAACACTGGTAACCCATTTCATTTTATATCTGTTTCAGTTGCACTTTTCCTGGACGAGAACAAATACTTTTTTCGTACAGTTCACCTGAAGTCCAACTTTTTTCGCTTCCATCTGTAATCTGTCCAGTCCTTCCTCGAGATCCTTGAATCTCTGTGATCTCATATCGAAATCGTCGGCGTATGCACGGCTTTGTGACATACGGTTGAAAAATGTTCCACCTGAGTTGCTGACTTCTGTTTTCTCATAAAACTCTCTGTAAGACTATATTGGAGAGCCTGGTGGATAGCACATCACCCTGTCGTAAGCCCTAATTAGCGTCGAATTCTTTGGTGAGGCTATCTTCTATTTTGACCTTACATTAGGTATCCTTTAGGGTCATTTGTATCAGTCTGATTAATTTGGTGGGGAATTCCATGGACATCATAGTTCGAATTTAACGATGCTGTGAATAAATTAAAGCAAAATAAAGCCACCGGTGTGGATAACATTGCAGCAGAACTACTGCAAAATAGTGGTGATACAATTAAGAATAAACTTTACATGATTGTATCCAATTGCTATGAGGAAGGAAAGGTACCACATGATTTCACAAAAAGCTGAACCATTACACTTCCCAAGAAAGGCAATGAAAAGGATTGCACGAATTACCGAACAATAACGCTTCTGTCACATGCTTCAAAAATTTTATTGGTTATAGTAAAAGAGAGAATAAATAAGAAAATTGATGCGACGTTAGATAGTGATCAGTACGGCTTCAGACCAGGAAAATGCATTCGAGAGGCAATTTTAGCATTGCGACAAATCCTAGAGAGGAGGCTAGAAATTAACAGGAAAACTTATATAGCTTTCGTTGATATGGAAAAGGCTTTTGACCATGTTGACAGGAGACTACTGTTCCAAGCAATGTGCGAAATAGGGTTGGATTGGGGAGACAAAAGATTGATTTTAAACCTCTACAAAAACCAAAGTACGGAAATAGAAATCAGTGGCACCAAGAAAGAAGCGAATATAAGAAGAGGTGTTAGACAAGGTTGCCCAATATCGCCTTACTTGTTCAACTTATACATAGAAGAATCAATGTCTGAATTGAAAACAAAGACAAGTGGAATTAAAATAAATGGCAAACAAATTCATTGCATTCGATTTGCAGACGACATAGCTCTAGTAGCTGACTCAGAGAAGGTATTAAGTCGAATGCTCAAGGTTCTAAATAATATTTTATTAAAACTGAAACTTAAAATAAACACCAAGAAAACAAAAATCATGGTGGTAGAAAGAAAGAGAAGAGAAAAGATAACGAATATATGTATAGACGGAGTGAGACTGGAGGAAGTGACAGAGTTCTGCTACTTGGGTAGCATATTAGAGAATCATAACAACTGCTCCTCAGAGGTCAGAAGAAGAATAACGTTAGCCAAGAAAGCCTTTCAATTAAAGAAAAGTCTCCTTGTAATTAACAGCATTAGTATTGAGACTAGGAAGAAATTCCTGAAAAGCTTTGTATGGAGTGTGCTAACATATGGATGCGAGACATGGACACTAAGGAAGAGTGAAATGACCAAACTTGAAGCTGCAGAAATGTGGTTTTGGAGGAGGATTACAAAAACTAGGTGGACCGACAGGAAAACTAATGAGCAAGTACTAAATGAAGTCCATACAGAAAGAGAAATATTAGAAACAATTAAAACAAGAAAATCAAAGCTCATCGGACACTTTCTCAGGCACGACAACTTCATACAAAATATTATGGAAGGAAAAATTCTAGGCAAAAGACAGAGAGGACGACCGAGAGCTTCATACCTAAAAGTATAAGAGATGGAAATGGGATGCACCTCGTACAATGAAATGAAGAGGAAGGCTGAAAAAGGATATTGTTGGAAGTCGTGGCTGCTACAACAAGGATAACCTTTAGAAGAGAAGAGGCATAGTTCGATCGAGCGAAGTCACGAAGACGCCGACCTGGAGTGCGGGCAATCCGCTTCCTCGCACTGCCGTGTCCGATACCCCGTCCACCAGTTCTCGAGACTTGTCGAGCCTTCCACGTCATCATTAGGGACGTTTTGGAAGACTAAACCAGCAGGGGGGTTATTTTGTAATTCCACCTCGGTGGGAGAGCCGTTTCGCTCACTAAATGGCAGAATGAACGCCTCACATTGAGTTCAATGAAAGGATCACATTGAACGGCTTGTGAATATTTTCAACATTTTTACGGGAGTACCATAATTTTATGCTATTATTCAATCATAAAATATCAGTTTTATGTAATAATGAAACTTTTTAACATAAAAGTACGCTGTGCTTAAGGTTATCAAAGGTGTACGTAAGCTGTAAGATGTATTACAGTCTATATTAACGAGAAATAATTTCTAGTGAAGGAAGGAAAGCACACGTACTTTGGGATAAATTTCATAAGCGTATATTGGCGTACTGTAATGATCTCTTCATCTATATAAATTCTTACAGTGCTGAATATTTAGCAGGGGTCAATTGTTGCCATAATGAGAATTGATGGACAAATTTCAGTCGCAGACTCTCTATGCAGGAATGGGACACCATCGGAGTATTTATGATAACTTACGAATGATATACAAGTTTCCTTCCAAAATATTAAGCTTGAGTCGACATGGCTATAATAACTGGGTTTGCGTAAACCATAACCCTTACATGGAGTAAAAAGTACATATTTCCGAAAAAAATGATTGGAACCGGCTATAAACCGGCGATTGAAAGCTAGTGGAGGCCGTGATAAAAATAAGGAAAACAAAGTCATTTTTCGTCTCCAGCTCTTCGGTTTCCGTAGCCTAGTGGCTAGCGTCTGTCTCTGTCTTCGTATTCAAGAAGTGAGTGTGCTCCGATTCATATCAACTAGTGGGCATATTTTTTGGCTATTTTTAGCCTAATTATTTCTTTAACTCATTATTTAAAGTTAATTCATTGATAGTTCCAGCGACTCTCATCCAAAATAAAATTAAAACATTTATTTAGGTACCTGTTTTCAGATTTTTCTGAAGGCAAACATTATTTCGGCGACTGTAAGCGTAGGATTCGAGATCCCTCGTCTGTACCACGGGAAAGAGCCGAATTATATGTGCCTGATACAATCGGCTGTCATCGCCATCCCCCTTTCCATTTCGGTGAATATTTTTCCTAGTATATTTTGACTGCAACACTTCCATGCGTCCATGAAAATACAACTCTATCAACGTTTACTACATTAATTCGTTTTTGTCTCCAAAACTGAATTTTTTCCCCTCGAACTGAATATTAATTATGTAAACAACCCATTAGGGAGTACATAGTTGTGGTTTGAAGCAAATTGATATTTAAACGATAATGTCCGACAAATTGGTATGACTTGTGACTCTAGGCTTTGAGGTACTCTCCGATAGTCGTGGATTTCTTTGGAAATCGCTTAGAAGTCTTTCTAGCTTAATGTGGCAGTGTGAAAGCCCGTTCAAGTCGCTTCAAGTATTCTTAAACAATGGTCATTGAAAGGCCGTCTCTAATGGTCTTGAATGAATTTTAAGCGTTTAAGACGTCTTGTTCAACGTCCTTTATTCGAAACTTCTTGATATGCGTGAGGAGGGCTATAACAATACTTCTGTCTAAACTTTTGGTCGGTGGTTACATAAAGGAAAGGTACGTTAACGTAGGTACATTAACGAAAACGACAGGGACGTAGATTAGATTATTATATCTCTGGGACAGGTCCCTTACATCAACAATACGATGCAACAAAATGGCAGCTAGGTTATTAATAAATAAACAAAGATTTAGTTCAAATCATAAAGTAAATGGAGCTTAATAACATAGAAAGAGAAAGACGAAAACAACTATTCTCAGTGAAGAACGATAACTGTACTTGTGATGCAACTGAACTCAGAGATAGGTATAAATAAAAGATGTATTTGGATACATGATACAAGATATTCGTAAAACATAAACAGACCATAAGGAAAAAAAAAATTTTTGTCTAGCAAAAAATGGCAATGAGAATCAAATTTTCAACAGGCTAAACTATTCTGGAAAACATTCATTCAATAAAATTCCATGCAATTTAGGTTGGAAAATTGCCAACGAACGAGATTTCCTCAAATCAATTGGAATAGAATTCCAAAGTTGTGAGGCGGCTATGACAAATGACTGGAAGGTAGTGGTTCGGTGGGTTGGAAGTAGAAGGTTACTAGGTTCTGTTCTATTAACCATTGCATGATTGGTAGTTCTTTAAGGAAGCAAATCAATTAGGTAAGAAAGTTCGTTGTAGGCAAAGATAGAAAAAAGAAATGTTCCAAGTAAGTATTTACGACGTGAGCTGGTATTCAACAAACCAAGTTTTTGTAATAGTGGGTGATGTGCTTATCTTTGCGAAGGTCAAGAATATGTCAAATGCTTGAATTTAGAAGACACTGTAATTTAATGCTCTGCTCTTCCGTTAAATCATTTCAAAAAGACAACAGTAATCACAATTAGGAAATATTAATGATTTGACGAGCCGTTTTCGGGTATGTAATGGCAGCAGATTTTTATGCAACGTAGGTTGATAAAGCGCACTGTTATTTTTATGTGAAATATTTAAAATATCGATGTTCCACAGATATTGGCATACATAAACTTAAATAATATGTCCTTTTCAAACAAAAAACCTATCAGTGGCAAGTATATCCGGGCACTTAAAGAATTTCACGAGCGTGTCCCAGCCGTTCGGATGTTCATATGAAATAAATTCCCACGCTTCCGCGGTTTTCTCCTCGAGCAAAGTGGCACGATATTGGCGACAGCTTACGTGCCCAAAAACAGGTGTTTTGGAACTAACGAAAGATGGGATAAGTGATACGATCAAGAGTCACAAGATACGGATCAAGAGTTGAAAGAGCTAGTGGGTCACCGGAAGGAGCCGGTGAGTCGAGTGAAAGAGCCGTGGACTCTTGGAAAAGACGCAAAATCACCGCGAGGAGGTCCGCCGGTCACGCCGCCCTGGATTTTTGGTGCTGACCTACGAAAAATGGCGTCTATTCCACGATTATGACGTCATTCTCGCGAAAGTAGAATCACAAATTAACCCCCACAGTGAGTCTGGGAAGGGTTTGGCCGATGGCCGTCCAGGTTTTTGATTGGCTGCGGCATTTTTCCGTCAGAGTTGAAGGAATTTTTAAACTCCAAACGCCATGGCAATGAAATCCGTACGAATCGTGCACATATTACTAAAAATTTGGGTCAAATTATTTTTGCAAGGTTTTTTAAGTAAAAAAACATTGAGCTGATTAAATTTTGTCGATAATAATTGCCTCTGAACAATTGCTTTCTCTGTCCTTGCGTTAGGCACAAGCATAACCTAAAAAGTTATATCAGTCTTATGAAGGCCTACGATCAGAAAATAAATGTAGGGCCTGAGTCTTTCCCGGCGAATGCTTACAATGAAGTAGTCTCGGGTTTCCAGCCGGCTTATGGTGTTAAACTGCACCGTCGTTTCGATGACGTAGTCTCCCATCTTATTAATTACTGCCAGTAAAATTCTTCTTTCTTCAATTCCAATATTAATTTGATGATGGCATTGTGTTTGCAATTGTGGCTTTGGCAGTAAAGGAGTGGTACTCTGAGTGAATTTATGATTATAATTGGCAATTTCTTCTGATGCTGCAGCATTGGAAAAAACGTCATTGAGTTTGGGTATTACGGGCCTGATAGGAAGACACTTAGTCACTTGCCTAGCACTTGGTGACTAAATTCTTAATGGGTATTATCCATTATTTATGACTGTATGGCTGCATAGTTCCTTTTTTGGGTACCGGAGGGAAATGCTTCTCCGTCGAAGTACGCATTACTCGTCAATTAATGTTGACATTATTTGTGGCTGCTGCCGTTTCCTCTATTCGTCAATAGTATATAGTTACTCTTTATCTTGGTAGCCTAAATTTTTTGCAATAAAGTGAATTACTCTTTTGTGTACTGAATTGTAATAATATTTTTCTTACAATGTTTAAATTTCGATCTTCAACTCAGGGTATTGCGAAGTGTGCATTTGGGATACTCAGTATGAGAAAGTGACATTCCATTCATGAAGAAATCAAAACTTTCAGTCTCTAATATGATATATATGTATATAAAGCCATTTTCAGCTTTCTTGCGAATAGCATCGTAATATTTTATCGTTTGCATATGTTTGAAGCTTTAAAGCAGTGAAAAAACAAACCTAATACGCATTTAATTGAGGGGTGGATTTAAATTCCGCGTTCTCACTGCGCATCGCGAGGAACGCCCTCGCTCATTATGGTAGGCAGTAACTACCCACCACGAAAAGAATCTAGCGCCGAGTCGACACGTATAAACGTAAGTAGTCTTACTGTTCACATCTCTCTCTTGCGTACGCGTATGCTTGCGGTGAGCAGCCGTGGTTGTTCTTACTGAATGAAACATAACTCCAGTGGGACTAATTCCAGGGCAATAAACTGATGCCCCACTCCCTTAGCGACGTCCACGCGGGGGCAGTGGCGGGGAGGACACCCACCTCCCCCCCCCCAGCCTCCCCGACCCCCCCTCCTCCTCCGCCTCCCCCTGAGGCCCCTCAAATCTCGCCGTCGTGTTCCCCTCCTCAATCGGCCCCCCCTTCACCCTCTGCACTGAGCGCACCCGGAACGACGACGCTCGGCAGATGATGCCCGAGCGCCAATGCCTGCCTCCCGCTCCCCCCCCCCCCCCCCCCCCCCACTGCCCCGGCGCACTCGTCTCGCGTTTATAAACCGCCGTCCATCGTCTGTGGACGCCGGGCGGGCGTCGTGCACGTGGCACATCTGAAATCTGCCCGGGGGCGTGTCTGTGACTCGTTTACATTTCATGATTTTGTCCGCTTTTGAAAGCTCTTCTTTCGCTGACGAAGTGGCTCTCGCATCCCGCGCACCATCCTCGCTACGTCTCGCTACGCCCGGCCTCCGCTGCTTTGTTTCCGTTGAAAGGAAATCCTAGATATTTCACTCTCTCGCGTTGTGACTTCACAGGATTTACAACGCATTTAGAGTAAAAGCATAGAGTAAGTACATATGGAGTGGCAAAGAGATAGGGTGATTCGGATATGAGTTTTGAAATAATACTTTGGCCGATAGATGGAACAGGTGTATCGAAGTTGCACGACAAGCCATAACAAATGAGCTTTAGCACACGGCCACTTCATTTAGTGTCGCCTTAAGTCACACGATGTTCTTATGATGATTTCGGTGCCTGGATGTTTACTAATCGACCCATAGCAACAAAAAAAAATCGTATCGAGACCAAATTAAACATGTATTTTAATTTGCCTTTAATTAGAATCGTCTGTAATGAATGGAATTCACGTCAATATGATAAGACACGCGATTGCCAAACATGGAGTAAACTGTTTACCGATGTATCATAGCAACGACAAAACAATTGATACTCGATTAAAAGCACACGACAGCCATGGTAAATCCACCTCTGTATGTTGATGCAAAATCACCGAGTACCACTAGCGCCTCCAAGTGGCCTTCTCCGTAAGCCAAAATTCTTCGTCCCCAATTCTTCTCTTCTTCTTCTTCCCAAATTCTTCCCAAAGCTCTCAAAAATTCATGTCCAGTTTTTAGCATTGCTTTGCCACTCTATATATACTTACTCTGTGGTAAAAGTCAGTTGAAATAAAGTCATCTTTGTGAAAATTCTCTTACGATCCTAAACATGAAAAAGTCATAATTTAATTAACCCCTCAGACCAGGAAAATGCTGTCACAGCAAATTGTGAACATTTACCTCCAAAAAATATTTCAGTTCCGTTTTTCGGAATGATTTCAGGGTATTCTACAATGAACTAGAGTTGAGCATTTTCGCAAAACCCCTGATTGTTTGTCGCTATTCTTAAAACACGTATCGGTGAATTTTTTCAGCCGGCTTTGTGGTTAAATAATGTTCCAAGTTTTGTATTTTTACATCCAACTAGTGTATGGCTATGTAGTGAGTAACTAATATCTTATATAGCTTTTCAAATATGTCTTAATGCATATCTAGTATAAAACTGGAATAGACATTATATCACCAATCGTATTTTATCATATACCTCAACCATCCGCGTATTCGAGGCTATATTTAAATTTCTAGGAAACTATTGAATGTTGTGGAATCGTGGGCCGTTATCCTTTCGCCCCTCCTCTATTTTCAATCTCCGAAAAGTCTAATCGATAATTGCACAATCCAAATGATACATTTCGTCATTACGTCGTCACATGAGATCCACGCGGGAGCGATAGAATATTTGCGATTCAAAATAGGTGACAGTTCGAGGCTGGCTGAGGAACTGCTGCAAGGCTAATGGTATTCATTTATCGGGCCTCGTTGGAAAAACAGTACGAAAATTGGAGTCGAAATTGACTTGAAGCGAAAAACCGATTTCATTATCATCTGTCATATGTTTAACATCCATTAAATAGGCTTAGTTAAAAATACTGTCCATTTTATTAGTGCTTCTAAAGCAATGTTAGCAGAATTTGGTACTCTTATTTCTAACCTGACTTAACCAACCTACGAGTTTGTTTTTTTATTGATCGATTTAGACGGAGTTAAGTAATGAAAAGTTTGGTAATGTCTAATTTTTAATGTTGACCACGAAGTGTCCTGACATCGTTAAGATGGTGAGAAAGTGTTTTGCTCTTTTGAGCATGGCACTTGCTAACCATCAGATGACCCTTAAGAAGCACCGCCGAGCAAATATCGTGCAAATATACCCCAGAAAGAAGACATCTGTTTTACTTGGAAGCCTTGAGAAGCAGATTCTCAAATGGAGGTCATTGAATGAATCGGTGAACATATGTATCTATCGGAGTGAGTCAGGTTTTTAGAAAAATACAGTTTTGATGAAATGGTTGCTCATATTACTCAACAAAGTGAATTACACATGTAGAAGAATAAAGTCATTTACAAACTGACGCCCTAGATATCCTTGATTTTTTATAAAGTCTCAGATAGGTTACCATATATTTCCAAGAATTAGAGGCAATTATAATCCTACTGTAATGCTTCAAAAGTGATTTGAAGTGATGAGGAATGCCTTACGGTTTGCGAACTATGAAGCGATATTTTCTAGGAATCACCGTTATGTTGATAGTTTTTCAAAGTCTGGCGCGTAATTGATCACATGCCTTTTCACTTCATCACATGACTTTGGAATACTAGGAAAGCGATTAAAAGACAGATTGATTCCCCAAACGGTTCAATTGGAATAATGTCATTAAGCAAACCATAAAAAGTAAAGCATTAAGTGGGGTTTCAGCGTCTGGCGCCGATGTGATTCGAAGTCGTCGTGACTATTTGTACCAGTTCGATCCATACCCAGGCAAGGAAACTGACTCGTGACTACAATGGTTAACGAAACTCTTGAGCTATAATTTTGCGAGATTCACAGTGGTATTTTATTATTTCCACAATACTTCGGTGGAAATCATATGCCAACGAATCTCTTTTGAGACGAAGATTTGTTTCTCGAAGGAAGTAGATTGATATATACAATGATGCAACGTTTGTCAGGTGGCTGTAAAACAGACCTGTTGTAATTATGTGTGACTTTCCGAACTCCTACTTGTCATTCCCAGCGGCCATGATAACAGAATGGCCAAATTCCTTACCGCGAGGTTTTAATTGCCTTCGACGAGACAGTCCAACTCGCGGATCTACAAAAGTTACTTATGAAGTCGACTTAAAGGCAGTGATCTAGTGCTACTCATGAATATATTTCAGTTTGTTAGATATGAATAAATCCTCAGTATTAGACGTGAATCCTGAGCATAAGACCGTATTCCTAGTTCAGTACGGATAACTGAAAGCCTGGTTCCTCATCGAAAATTACACAAGTAAGAAGAGAAGTTTTTTCCTGCAGGACTTGCGTAAAACGGTAAAATCGCCAGACAAGAACCATAACTGGACGAAAGTTGATGAAAATGGCAAAACACTAAACCACGACTCGCTCACACTTCCTCCGACCGCCTCAGTTTCAACGACCGTTTTCAAGCATCCACCCCTCCCTCGACTCACAGATGACTCTAATATGGCTTTTTCAAGCCTTTGGCGCCGCTGGCTTGAATGGGGCCCCCTCCCCTCTTGCCTCCTCCTGCGTACGCCATGTTTCCCCGCTCCTACCCTTCGCCTCCCGGTCACGGTATTTAGGTATTTACTTCCTATCAGAATGGCTGCTGTTGGCAACCGAGATATTGGAACTATTGAAATGCTAGTGTTCTTGTAGCTTCGGGTGAACCATCTTCTTTTTCTTCACTCGTTAGAATTAAGTTCAAAGTGTGATTAAATATTAATGGGTATATTAATCAAATGGCAACTTACACATTTCACATTGACTGGAGAGAAATTTGCTGATGAAACTTTTGCTTATGATTTCGTAGTCATTAAAATAAATGATGCATGCCACCAAGGCATCATTATTTCTACTTATCGTTTCTTAAACATCATAACGTAGCTCCTGAATGAATGGCACATTAAACAAAAAACAATAAAACGGATTTGGAATCGCGATGAACCCACCAACTCAAAGTAAAGTTGAAACTTTTTTACCAGCAAAGAGGAATATCTCTGCCGGTTTAGTGGCGAGTAGTCAAATATATATTCAGAGAAATTACCCGAAATCTAATGTTTGCACATTCAAAAAGCTGTAAAATAATTTGCTAGAGTATATCGATATATCTTCATTGAAGAAATTTCTTATAGGCCTAAGGTAAATAAAAATAGGGCCACAGTGGAAATTATCAGATGTTTTGGAAGCGGGCTTGTTCGGGTTTCTTCAAATATGAGCACTCAGCGCCTAGAAATATTGAAACATGAAGTACATACATATGGGTCATTCCGCCGCAATTCGACCAGAAAATTGGTAAAATTGACCCTTGGTGTAACCGATTTCAACCACATTAGGCAATTGCAATGTTGTAAAACTAGAATTTTACAAAAGCGTCGTCGCATTTGAAGGCATATCTCCGGAAATAAGGACGATAAAAATACATTCAATGACTCATTTGAAGGTATTGATTTGCGAAAGATAATTAATGGATTATTTAATAAACTTTAAGCAATTAAATAAAGTTTATAACAAATTCAAATTTTCAAATCGATTTTTGACGATGTAGCTATGCCTTCGATTTTCCTAATTTTTTATATGTTGTAGATACAACCCTCCTCTACAAGTTAAAAAAATTTGGTAGAGGTAATATTTCATTTAAGAAAGAAAAAAAATTTTGAGTGAAGGCGTAACGCAGGCCTTCCGCCGCGGCGGCGTCCGAGCCGAACGTTCAGTAGTCGGTCCTCCAGATCTCATCAGCGCGCTTCCTTTTCCATCTTCTTTTCACCAATTTTAACTGTATACCGACCCTTTGATTCCCTTACCATTTGATTTACCCATGTCATTCGCCATTTGCTTCCCATTGAAGTGACTGCCGCTTTAGAATCCAGGATTAGCGGCAACATGCTTAACAGCGGAGGCGACCATGGGCCCACCATCGGCCGTGCTCGGAGAACAATAAACAAACCTCGCCCCGCCTTAGACCTCCATAGCTACTTTCCTCTCTTTCCCTATCCCATTCTCCTCGCATACCCTTTATTTTGTCCTGAGAAACATCTTTACAACCATTGCGCCCAGTAGCCGTAGCCCACCCTCACACAATCACACATTAACCCCTGGTAAAAAAACAACGGTAAATGCGAAGAGCCACCCATGACATTTTTTTCCCTCACGAAGTATCGCATTTGCAAGCAATTTGTCAGTTGCCGTCCATCCACCGTCAGTGACGTTTCAAAAAATCTCCTTGGTCTCATTTTTAAAGTGCGCATGTTTCAGTGCGAGTAAACGTTCTTCGGACTGTAGCCGTTGATTATGAAGTGTTCCGTTGGTGATGCGTTAAACCAGAAATGTTCGAGTGACACAGAATTGAGAAGTTTTTGCAGCTATTCTTCTCGTGATATTGAGTTAATCAAATTGAGAAGTAGGTGCTTAAGAGGTGCTGTCCTCAGTGTGTGTAACCGTCATTGTAAGGATTATTTACTGTTCTACGAGGTTCGTCAAAAGCGGTGCTACAACCCCTTGAATATGCATAGAAATATTCGCTCGATTAATTTGGGGACAATTACAAGCGAGTTCCACAATTCCTATGATGACACAGTGCCTGTTGTAATAGAGGGTAGGAAACTCTGTGTTCAATGTAAAGTGGGTGTGAAAAAATTCAACAAGCCAGAAAATATTGCCGAAAAGAACAGTCCAGGTTGATCTCAACATGAGCCAGAAAGTCAATCAGAGCTCGCCACAAATGGCGATTACCAGAGTAGGGTTTATGATGCAGCAGGACCTTCAACCAGTGCTACATTCGCTATTAAATCTGAAGGTTCTCAGTCAGAGTCATCAGTTAGCTCTATGAAAGATAGCGGGACTGATGAAACCAATGGAAGTCAGTGCGTTCCAGGAAAAGAAATTTGCTTGGGAAAACTGAACGAGACGTTAAAATCCCTGGATCAAACACCTGTAAAAACAAAAAAAATTGCACAGGACAAGCAAATATCCGGCGAAGAAATTAAAAGTATCTACCGCTGCTTTGAGATTATCTCTTCAAAAGGTTACCGGTGGGGAGGTGAATATTCAAGAAGATATTCCTGAACAAGAAAATCACTTCCACCAAGCTGACAAGGAAATGATTATGCAGCTGAAGGAAAAGTTCCTCAACGCTACTAAAATGAGTGAAAAATGTTAATCCTATCTGTCTTGGAGTGTTTCAAAAATAAAGCAGGAGTTTCAAACATCCCCCAAGGTCATATTATAAGGTGAGGAGTTACCCCAAGGGCAATCACCTGGTCGAATTTGGATGGAATGACCCATATATATATTCCTCTCCCTTTTATTAGGTTTTATAATAATAGAACTTTTGCGTTAAATTATGCTTATTTAATATGATAAGAAATGCGCAAGGGGTCTGAAAGTAGAAGGCATAAAGGTCATAAGTCATTTTTTATGTTTTCTATCAACATACGACTATAAGAGCCTAAAAACACGTCTCACTAAGTCAGCCAAAGATTTGTAAAGAATATGATTTGGGGCAGAGAAAAGATGTTTTTTCTTAGTTAATTTTGTATCGAAGCAAATGCCGGAAGATTAGGGATGTACCCGAGAAGCTGAAAATATACAGCTCCACAGTTATCCAAATATTACAGAATTATAAATATCGACAGTCTCGTAACGAGTGTACGTCGCCCATCCCTACTTGCAACTTGTACCTTCCGACGGTAAGTGTAGAATATTCGCTGGTCGTGAACAAAGAGTTGAGCTGTATTACTTCGCGGACACCGTGTTCCATCCACGAATTTTGCTGGGCGCCGAGGGTGCTGTCCATTTTATAATCGTCTTGGGTCGAGATAATCATTAGCAGAGGAACGAAGAACACGCCGAGAGTTGCAATTTAAGGCCGAATTCAGGTGGGGCCGTATCGGGAGGGTTTGGGGGCGGGCGGGCCTCCGAGACGCTCGGTGCACCCTTTGAGGGGGAGAGCCCTCCCGTGGGGCATTTGGCGGCGGTGAGGGAGGGAGGGAGGGAGGGGCGGCACACGAGATGTGGATGCGGCGTTGGTGGGTGCGGGGGGAAGGAGGCGGGGGAGCTGGGGGGGGGGGAGGCTCCCTTCCTGCCTCGGGCGGGCGGGCGGGCGGGCGGAACGTGGGCAGGGAGGACTAATTGCTGACCCGGGCCACACACTTGATCGACTTAATTATGCATGGACGCTGCTGCCGCTATTGCTCCCCCTTAATTGGAGATTCGAGCCGCGATCACGTGACTAGCTTCCAGACCCCTTCCCCCCCTCCCCGCCCCTCCTCTCGCCCCCCCCCCCCCTTCCCTCCGGCTCCACTGTGACGTCACTGCTCCATTCCATCCCGATCGAGCACGGGAGGAGAGCGCATCAGAGGACGTCCGACATTTCCCTACTCAGGAAATTATTTATTAAAGAAGTACGATTCAAATGTAGCGCTTACGGAAGAAGTGATTCGTCACAATGCCTACCAATAACATCGTTAGCAAGTTCTCAGTTCGAGGGAGCATTATCTACGGCGATCTCTTTGTCCTGTATAATTCTTGTTTAAATCACCATACGACTTCGCTGGTATCGTTTGGTTTCATAGTGAACGACTATCGTAACCAGTTCTTCCTCCCTCCGCAGCAATGGTCCTGCCCAAGTTTTGATCTTGAGGCTACCATGAGTCTTATTTCCTAATTCATCCAGATCAATTTGTATTTGACCGTTTGTTGGCTGCACATTTTTCTCTTCCCCAAACCGCTTTGATATTTATTTTCATTGGCGTAACAGGGATAACAAGGAGCTATTTAGCGGTAACCTCATTCGTCTGCGAAGGATGAAAAAATGGTATTGTGGGACCACATGGCCAAGCAAGTGTGCACAAGTGAATTGATCTAAATCACGCTAAATCAGAAGAATTGTACGGGGATACACGGCCTTATCCGATGGTCGGCGTTAGCAAATTTACTACTGGACAGAAAATCACGTTTATGAACTAGATACTTGTGAAAAAGATTAATATGGAAAAATTGTTAGGATTTTAAATAGTTAGAACTCAATATTATATGGAAGTCCGGCAGTACATGCCCCTGAGGCATTGCATTTCATTGGAATCATATAATGCCAAAGTACAAATAATGCGTGTGGGAAAATGCCTTCGTAAATTTGCCCATGGCCATTTGTGCATTGTGTATTCTCAAGTCACGTTCACAATCGGTTACAAGTGTATGTAGTCGAGGTTTCAACAAAAGGGAAGGTTTCCTCTGACAATGATGGCTGATGAGGTTTGCGAGGCATTTTGCGTTAAGTGATAACTATTGTTTTCGTTTGTAACCATATCTTATTAACCTGCGGGCTATCGAACTCATGCGAACTCCTGTTCGCCCTGCATTTCCCTTCTCGCATATCATGTTCCATCATGGAGACTAAGTAGACCTTATCATTGCAGGTTTTTAAGTACACGTGGTGTTCCCGTATTAATAATCGTCATATATATTACATGGCCTCACAAGTCATAAGTTTCCTTATATTAACATGCTTTCGTATTGTAGCGTTTTATTCTTCTCCCACATCTCATCAAGTCATTAACACTTTTCTTCTGGCAAAAGTTTCGCGGGCACGATTCGCCAGCTTGCCCTTCTCCTCTCCAGGAGCGCTCGCCTGCGTCCGGGCCGACGCTGCCCCTGAGGAGGTCGGGGCCCTCTCCAGCCACGGGTGGGGTGGGGGAGTAGGAGAGGGGGGAGGGGGATAGGGGTCGCTCGGATGTGCTTCGCGCACCGTTTCCGAATGGGCCGTTCGCAAGGAATCATTGCTCGCATGCATCCGTCCAACGTACGCCATGACAAATGGGCCGAAGGAATCAGAATGGGGGACGGGAAGTAATGTTTGCTAACGTGGTACATCTGAGTGTCTGTCTGCTTCTACCGTGTATTCCAAGGGTGGTCAGGAAGAAGAGATTTCAAGGTGAAACTTCAAGTCCGACTCAACACCATTGTCCAAATAGAAAAAGAAATTCTTCGTAATTTTCTACTCATTAATTATTCGACAATATTGGCACGGGGGAGAGTTAGTTAAAGGCGGCTTCTGCGCATTTATCGGTGCATCCTTCCCGTGTCCAACACTGACAAGTGAGTGACTTGTGACTGGGAGAAAACATTAATTATTTGGCCGCGGATTGGGGAATGGTAAATTACAAATTGGTCATGGGTTCATCGGAACAAAGTCGTGGAGCAATGTTTTGTTGCTCAAGTCTTTAGAATGAAAAATATTTTTAGATCATCGACTGGTTACATCAGAGTACTTTAAGTCCACTATATCTTGGAATTAAATGTCATCAATTTTGAGAGGATGTATTGGATAATGACCAACTTGCTACGTAAATCCGAGGAGATCTGTAAGAGGTGAGTAGAATGAAAGCGGTGCAATTTCTAGCACTGCGGATGAAGAGTTTATTGGCGTCTTTTTATAGTAAGCCTTTGGAAAGACAACGCATTGGGGGTGGTCGTTTGAGATTAGGGCCGATGAGCTTTTCCCGCGTGACTCATCTCGCGCTGCTCGTTCTATCGAATTGAGTCGTTTTTGTGCCGCTGATTACGAGTCAACTCCTCTTGTTCCCGTTCCGCCCTCTCGTAGATTTAGCTTGTTTGTCTTCTTTGATGAGCCGATCCGGATTATGACAATCCCGCTGAAGATCGGGCACGACCTCATTTCCATGGTTCCAAGTGGAGGGTTAAAACTAGCACGCCCTGGCGGGTCATTTGGACCCGAACGTGATTTTAAATTTAAGGTTTTCCAGGCGTGTGTAGTCGTTGAAGGTTATTCGGGCACTAAGTGTAAGTTTGAGCTCTAAAAAGAAAGAGGAAACAGCTAAAAATAAAACGAATATTCGCAAGTGAGTGGCTAATAAATAGAAAGACATCGGTGCCGACGAAACCTTTATTCGCAAGTGGGCTGCAAAAGATGGAAAGGTGTGTAACAACTTTCTTTGGATGTGCACAGAGGGCCTTTACCATCTTCTCGACAAGGTATCGCGTGCAATAGCGATGCGAATATGCAGACAACGATTTAACCTGAGTGAGATTGGCCATAACACTTCGGTTTCTTGCCGCAGATAATTCTGCAAATCATTTTTAGCAGAATAAGAGAGCCAATTGCCCTCAACCTCTTTTATATAGCACTACATACGATTCAGGTGCAACGGCGGGAATTATCTTTTTTCAGTATGATATAATATCCTAATTTTGATAAAAATACCAGTGGACTCTCTCGCCAAACGGTATGGGTTGATTTTCTTCAATAAAGGCTTTTTATCTTATTTATGCATAGTTTTTATTTCACGAGTGAAGGTCACCTCAGGAATAATTAAACATTTCACTACCATTTCTATGTACACGATATATCTTCCTGATTGTTATTGTTCGACATTTCGCCAGAGACAAGAAAGGGAAACAGCAAAATTACTCAAATAAGATTCTTGTAGAAAAAGTTCCTCTCTTCAGGTTAAATTACCACCTTAATGTTTATACGCAGGCCGTTGACTAAGAGGTTGACAATGCGAGCTCCGCAGCTGAGGCAGACGTTTTAATACTAGGAACTTGTCGTTTTTCGACCGATCAGAAGAAGGACCAAATCATTTTTCCGGCCTTCCCAATGAACCTGAGCAATACATATTTTTCAGGTATAGAGCACAACAATCGAAACTATGTTACTAAATAACCATGAAAGAAATTTATCGGAGAGTACTTACAAGTCGCGGCAGAAGTACTTCGAAAGTACTGACTCTCGGTGTCGGGAAAGTTGATTGACTCCGTGAGCCATGCGTTGTGCCGAAATTAAAATCGCCTATTATTCCGGGAACTTCCTTCCTACCTTTTCTGGTAGAGCAACGTAAAATTTATTGAAATAAATTCACGGAGGATTTTTAGAACATCCTCATGTTGCCCTAAATCTAATCTTCTTGACAGAAAATCTATCAAGTATTCTTTTTTGTCTGTCAAAGATTTCGACATGATCTCTATTATCTTTTTTATGTAGCTCAAGACGCGTGATCAGATTTGAAGGCATTTTTACACAAGACTGTGGAATAACCTGCGCAATAATTTAGGAATATATTTACATTTACATACTACCCCACGAGCCACCGCATAGGCGTGTGGCAGGGGGTGGTAGGTCACCAGCCGCGTAAACATGTGAAATTTTTGGAGGTGAAATGGTGACATGTAAGATAGGAGTATATTATGAGGACCTCAGTTTTTATTGTGGTCGCTTATTGTGCGCGGAAAGAGTGAGTTATTGTACCTATCTGTTCGGCAGAGTAGTGGTGAGGCGTCGTGATATTATTCTCTGTGTCGCTTTGAAACACACCAGTTCTGAATATCTATCCTACGCCTAACGTGCAGCCTCCGAGTCTCTAGGGGCTCCCACCTTAATCCCTCTAAAAGGTTGTGTAACACAATATGCTCGTTCGCAGCAGATTTTAATGAAGCGTTTTGCTTTTCTTTGTATTTTGTTAATTTTTTGGTTAAATCAATTTGACCAGGGTCTCAAATGCTCGCGGCGTATTCGAGGTGTAGCATAACCAGAGCGAAGTAGCATCTCTCTTTTACTTCTTCATCCGAGGACCTTCCTATCATACGTTTAACAAAACTTAGTTTCTTTCATGCTGTGCCGCATATCTTTTGTATGTGTGTTTCCCACGATATATCTGAAGTTAACGTAATTCAGAGATATTTTACTGCATCTGAAGATTTTGTTTACTCCACCCACAGTATTGGTCTGGCTTTTGTGAGATGACTTTTGCAGGAAGTGAAATGTGGTGCATTTACTAATATTCAGTTCTAAACCCCACTCCTTGCACCACGAATGAACGTTGTTAAGGTCCGATGACAGAACTTCAAACTCCGCGTCACGGTAGGTTACGGTATCGTCAGCAAATAATCTTAATTTACTGCTTATTGGAGAACTTAGATCATTAATATAAATAATGAAAAAAGAGTAAACTCGAGTAATTCTGGCTTAACTTTGTGAAAATCCATTCTAAAGAAATCAAATGCGATATGGTACTTTTTTCACAGTTTTTATTTCAGGTCGACCGGTTTCGTCACATAGGCGACATCATCAGGTACAACATTTTTTTTAAATGAAAAAAGAGGGCCAATCACGCTTCCTTGCGGAACACCGGATGTGACATCAACCACATCTGAGCTAAAACCGTCAATAACTACTTTTTGTTTTCGATCAATGAAAAAATACCTCATCCAGTTCACTATTTTTTTATTAACTCCTCAAGAATACAATTTATAAATGATTTTTTTGTGAGGAACCTTGTCGAATGCCTTTTTAAAATCAGGGAATATCGCGTTGATTTGCTTATTCGATTCACCTGATTTTTGGATATGATGAAGGAAGAGCGCAAGCTGTGTTTCGCAGGAACTGCCCTTACGGAAGCCATGCTGACTGCTGTGTTAGAGGTTACGATTATCCAGGAATGCCATAATATTGCTGACGACAGTGTGTTCGAGGAAACTTACATAAAAATGATGTTAAGTATATAGGCCCATAATTTCCTGGGTCACTTCTATTTCCTTTTTTAAATATCGGTGTGACATTTGCTATTTTCCAGCCTTGGGGTACCTCGCCTTCGGATAATGAATTACTAAATATAATTTCTAAGAATGGTGCAAGCTGTGGCGCTAGCTTCTTGAGCACGCGTGCTGGTATTCCTTCTGGACCTGGAGACTTGTTACTTTTTATTTAGTAATTCACCTAGCATTTTCTTCTTGAAGCTTCGTAAACTAGTGCGTATGATATTCTTCGTCTTTGAGCTTTGAGCAACATATATTTCCCTCGCCGCCAGTTCCGTTGTTTTGTTACTCAACTCAATAGAATTTTTTTATAGGTTGAGTAATTGCCTTTGTCTCCTGAGCTCTCGTCTTACTTCGTGGTTATACCAACGAAGTTCTTTACTCTCTCGTTTGAATTTGCGTGGATTATATTAATCGACTTCTTTACGTAGTATTTCCAAAAAATATCTCCATTATACTTCGGTGCTCTCGTCCTTCATTGTGGCTACGAATTTCTTGAATGAGGCTTCTAACATCTCTTTCATCGTTTCTTCCCACAACTCCACCTTTAATAATATTTTTAAGGTTGGTATTCTCGCCTCCCTTCCCCCTTCCTCCTCCCCACTCCAAATCAAAGATCTCGAGTCCTCTTGCATTTATTTTTTCCAGGCTTTCTCTCCGCCAGGACTCAATAAATCCCACTAACTTCTTCTATCACCTCTGCCCATACTACTTCTTCCTTTCGAATTTCTTCCACTTCCCGCTTCCCGCCCCCACCTCTCCTCTCCCTCCCTCCCTTCCTTCCACCTCAGTCCTCCCTTCCTTCTCAGTCTACACTCTTGCGACCAAGGTGCTAGTGGCACCGAAATATCAAGAAACTTTGTGTGTTCATTTTTTTGTTTCTCTGTGTTTATCGTCTGCCTTCCTCTGGCAAACTGTTTATATATTCGTCACTTGAGTGATCCTAAGTGCAGTTTTATATTGTTTTGTTGCTTAATGGTACACCAAACGCTATTTCATTGTCGTCTATTTTGTGCTCGGAGCTATGTAAATGCGATTTAACTGCTAAAAATAATCCGCCGCCAGTCATGTCTGGTCTATCACGTCTAATGATTTTATATCCAGTTGGAAAAACTTCACTATCGCTAATATCCTCTTCAAGCCAGCACTCTGTTCCAATTCCTGTATCAGCGATTTAAATATATACTCAACTTCGGCACGTTTGTTCTTTACGCTACGGAAATTTACTAACTAAATTTATGGTGCATTTAGGTTTATGAATGTCGGTTCGAGGTTTTTTGTGATTCTGTGTATTATCTTTTTGATGTTCTCTGAAGCCACTAAGAAGCGAGTTTTTCTTTAAAGTTTTGCAGTTATCTGGAGAGTGCGTGTTGAAATTATTTTCGCTATGGAAGTAACATTTATTTATTTGTTCTTCTCTGAAGTTTTTTCGGCAATGAAGGTTAACGATCCTTGGATTTACTCGGAGGCTTTTTTCGGGTGTATAGTTTTGAACTCCACTGAATGACCTACCCTCTAGCCTAAGAAATACAATGCTCGAAAATCTTATGAGCCACCCGTTCCGACGCCTGGGCTGAGTAAGGCACTCCATAACGGTTGAGGGGAGCCCGGCACGAACCGAGCACCGGCCGAAGATCTACGAATCCTGCTCCTATGTCTACACAGAATAAATATATTATATATGTAAGCCTCTATAATGAAAGTTACGAAATTTCCGATAATAGTCGGCCATTAAAAACCAGAATGTTGGCGCGGAAAAATGATCGATGCCTAAAGTTAAAAAAATATATTTCGAGACACGTTAGAAGGCTGCGATTAGTGGACGCGAATAAATAACTTGATATAACGATAAACTAAAAACATAGCTTACCAAAAACCAGTGGTGGATTGTTAAATAAAAGTACACCGCTGTCAATCGCGGAGAGAATTTGAGGGAAAGAATTCCATTCTAAAAAACGTCACCTCAAGCCGAAACACCAGAGAAACGGATTTTTTTGCAATCAGTGCAACACAACACTTTTTCACAAATGCCAAACTAGAACTGAATATTAACATGCATTTCTCTAAGAGGGGAGGGAAGTCCACTGTGGTACAATCCATTTAAAATCGTCAAGGGTGTCATAAAAAGTCCCTTTTCTCGCGACCATCCCTTTTGAGTGAAGACAGGCAGGGGTCAGGTGGCGAGGGGGTTGATGTACACGAGGGGTGGGGAGAGAGAATAACCCAACATGTTTCTTTTTCTGGAAACCATGCATGATGGGGCCGAAAACCCTCATACTAAATAGTTGAAGGCGTTCATAATTTGCGGCATCATCCCGTAAAGTCTTCGAAGAACATAACAGATTCACCACAGTTATGCGTCTGGAGACGCATTTGCTGGATTCAATATCGCCGCAATACCTTTAATATAGATCCTTTGGTAATTATTGACAACATGTATAAATACTACATGACTAATGAATGATGAAATCTGTTGTGCAAACTCATTGAGCACTCGTGCAGGTGTTTCTCCTGGACCTGGGGACTTGTTACATCTCATTGATCGCATTCGCCTAGTTATTCCATCATGTTGCATGATGATGTCAGCCATCGGCTCAAATTTCAGACTCATGTGCTGTGTCATCCATGGTGTATACCCTTCCCAAGTAGTGGTTTAATTAGTTGAATTGCTGCTGTAATAAGTGATGCTGAATAATAACGAGGAGAACATTTTAAACATTTTTAGGGGAAAACAATTGGTACACTATCACCGGACATAGGGGGCACAAAGGCAGAAGATACCTTTATTCGATACCTCCGGGTTTTATTTCGTGTATTTCACTGCGACCGGGTTATAATAGACATAGGTAATATCAGCGTAATATTGGCAATATCGATACTCTTACTTCCCTGTCGTCAGAAGCGAAAACCGTTCAATTGCCTAAGGATAATAATTGATTGACGGTAATGCGTTATCCTGAATTATTTTTAACAAGCGGTTATATACCGAGAATGTAAATTATCATTATACTGTGTATTGATTTGCATATATTATGTATAAAATTACTTAAATGTTACGTGAGGAGTTGCTATTAAAAGGTATGAATCGATATGAAAGAGATAAACGATAAATGACTTTATGGCAACAATCAATATTCGACTTCCGATTTCAGAATAACTGTCTGAATATATTATGTTAAAATAATCAAAGAAGTTGTGTATAGCTAATAGGACAAGAGGAGAGGCATTATGATGCTGCTGCAGATTAGCTCAATCACTGCGTCCTGCAAATAAAGCGAAAGATTTTGGTTATAGTTAAAATGTCTGTGTCTGACTACCTTCTTTATTGGAGTAAGACCACAGATGTGGTCGATAGTTTAAAATTTCTCATGTGGAGTTGGTTATGCCAGCTTATAAACATGTATCAATTCCTGCGGCTCGAAGTGGAAATATTGTGCCCAGATATAAACAGAAGGTGACGTAAATGACAATGACATGACGATGATATGAATAGAGATTGTAGATATGTTTCCTTTACTTGTATTCATAAATCACGCCAAGTCTCTCAGAGTACAGGTTGCCTCTTCTAAATTTAGCTGAAGTTATAAACCTGAAATTGTATTCATAAATCATGCCCAGTCTCTCAGGGTATAGCTACCATCTTCTAAATTGAGCTGAAGTTATAAACCTGCTGCTGAAGCTGAAGTTATAAGTTTCAGGTTTATAACTTCAGCTAAATTTAGAAGAGGCAACCTATACTCTGAGAGACTTGGCGTCCATCTTCAAAGGAGAGAATGCCACCTACCATGAAAGATTTCTTTGGAGTGTTTGCACTTGACCTTCACTACTTCAAATATGGAAAATTTCCTGGCTGAATAAATTGCGATCGTTAGTCATGGGAGACATGTACCCCATATAGCTATCTTTGATTTTATTTTATTCGTGGAGATTTATGAGACAAAATATTAAACGCGTCTACTTAATGAAATATTTTTACGTTTCCGGAGGGTTGCCTAATGAGTAAGTCCCTGTTTTCCGTCTGCGTGTTTTATTTGATGTCTCCGTTGTGGCTAATATACTATACCCGCATCATTTCCCTTATCTTGACTCGTTGTGGAATCATTCGGCCCACACTCTCGCGTCAACATTTCAATCGAAATAAATGTTTCATGGGGAGCAACTATTTTGGTCGGTGAGAAATTACTAGGAGTGGAAGACTTCCTCTTTCTTCGACAAAGACCTTCCGGCGATGATAAGGCTGCCATTAATTTAAACAATAAGATTAAACATAATTTAACCACGTGCGTGAGTTGATATAAGATGTCCTCCAGCGAACAGTAATACATAGGGTTACTATATTCTGATTACACAGAACCTGGGTGCATCAAGTATTGCCGCAATACTCAGATCATGGTCTTGAATTCGATACAAGTTCCGAGACGATGCTGCTATTTAGCGTGACGAGACGAGACCACCGCCACGAGACTATCAAATGTCTTGTGAGAAAGTTTTTAAGAGCTATGTATGACACAATCCTTGACAGTGCTAAGAGTTCCCCTTGATGTATGGTATTTTACTTCACGTAGTATTTAAATTGGAACTTTTAAGCTTAGTTCCGATAGACTGTCCAAATCCTTCACTCTCCAGGGAAACTTTAATATTCTTGCCCTAAGACACCAACACTGACTCTGTGCCAGTCAGAGCTGCGTGAGGAAGTGCTTGAGCAATAAGCGCCCTATTCATTCATTACCTTTTTAAATGTTTTGATTACGTAGTTTGCGACTAAATTAGATAGTTAGAAGTTATCACTGCTATCTCCAGGGACATATCTCAGGAGTAATTATTTGGGAAGCCGAAATATACTGGCCTCGTTCACCTGAGTCGTAGCTTGCCTATTGGAACAAGCAAAGGTCGTGAGTTCGTAACTCTTCTCCTCCTCTACAGTGCCTACCCCTTCTGCTTACGCTTCATTACATGCGTTATGCCTCGGTCATGCGTTGGGTTAATTGACCCTAATCGACTAGCCAAGTACATAATTTGCTGCAATAGTGCGCTTCATAGTAGACTTTTATTTCCCAGTATGATCAGTGTGCGTTAATTGGTCGTTTTTATGTACTAAGTACTTTGAAAAAATTATGTATCTTGAAGATATTTCAACCTTGACTATATTTTCTGGACATAGTGAGAAATAATCAGTTTATGTTGCCTATTGTTCAAAATTTTCTTTGAGAGGTATAGCATTGAAGGGAATGCGCGAATAACTTTGGTGATAGAAGAGACTATAATGACGATGATAACACGGGATTGCCAACGCATCATTTTTCGCGATGGCCTTTGTCGACAAGTTACATTTCGGCAGAAATAGGTTACTGAAGACCGCTTGAAGACGAGATTTAGTTTTAATTTTGCGTTATAATCTGTGGAAATAATCTTGACTGCTCATGTGTCTCAAAATGAGTCGGAATAACTCATTATTTGTTTCGGTCGTCTCATAAAGCAGGTTATTTCGTAAGAGCACAAAAAACAATTACTGTAGCGATCAGGTACATTATTGTAATCTAAAATATTAATATTCTATTCACCAACCGCCATTAAATTATTTCCTAAGAGAATTAAAATAGACTTTTAGTCACTAAAAAATTTGCAGGTGCAACATTTGTGTCTCTATAGCTATTAAGTAATTGAAACTCAAAAAAATCAAGTGTCAAACTTTAAAATACACAGTGGGCAGAAAGAATGATAACAGTGTCAAAGCTAGAGCATTCATTTTGTGACATCAGCAACTATCCCTTCACCTCGAATATGATTACAGCTTTACAGAATTAGATTACAGTTTAATCAGGAATACTCTCATTTACCTCACTGCTATGAATCCTGAATTAAATTAGAGCAATTCTTGATGGGTCTTGGGATAAGGAGGTGAGGCGTGCGAAAAATGCATGAAAATTACTTTTATACGGCGTTAGTTGGTTGAATTACGGTTATTTGATGTACAAATTTTAATAAGGTACAATAAGTAGGTCACTGATATTGAAGATATTGAAAAGTGATTCCCTGATATTAAAAAACAATTGAAAAATGTTAATAAGAACCACGTGTCTCTTAAATCTTCCGTCCATGTCAGTAGAACGACGGACTCCTTTTCTGGCTTTAGCTTTAGAATTTGACCATTACTTAACCAAAAGTAAGAATGCTTATTGGTTTTCGTCGCTATTCTCGCTTTATTAAGTATTCTTCGTCGGTATGGGGTGAGAGTTTCGTTAATTGTAGCGTATATATCAGACGATGAAGAAATTCGGCGCCAAGTGTCAGCTCCATGCAATTTGGACCGATCAGAGTATTCAATGTTCTCCTCCTCAATGCTCACTTCTTTGCTGATTTCTATGTTAAATACTATATCCGTTAAGCATTCATTTTTACGATATCGGTTTTCATGGATTTCGAGTAAATTAGGAATGGAACGTTGTTCGATTCGTTGTTCAGAGTGACTCAAGACTTCTCCAACTTCCCTCTTCAGCCGAAGCTTTTCTCTTACACATGTTTCATGAGACACCAAAAGAATATTCCAAATTTGAGTTTGATCTTTGAACTACTAGAAGAATATCCTCTTATATGCGATATCTTGTTTTTTTCTCGATTTTATAGGAAAATAAGGTAAGAGTGGTATTCTTAAATTGAGAGGATGGAATATTCTCAGTATAATTTGTACTTCAACTTGAATGTGTATTTTCATGTCATGTACAACCGTAAATATTTATTTTTGGTTTGAGAGGGCGAAAATTGTCTTGAAGAGCAATTGATAGCAATTGATTGTGAACAATGCTCTACACAAATATGTTTGAATAAAATTTGTATTACTCATTGTAGAAGAAAGGTGTTTGTTATACATACCCTCTCAGATTGCTCTTTCTAGTTCTAGAAAGCCCTTAAAATTCAGTGAACACAACTAATGGTCAAAAAATATATTTCAATAACATTAAATACAACTTCTTCACTGGGTTACAAGTACGGTAATGTTTACTTCAATGTTTTATCACAATAAAAACGGGATATGCCATCAAAGGCTCATTTGAGTAGGTAACAACAGCTAATATTTGAGAACTCGCAGCCAAGCCCGTAATGACACGATCGGAATCTCTCCTTACTATGAAATCTTAGGAAAGATTTCTCAGCTTATCCACCACAATCTCAGAAGGAAAGAGCTCATAGACTTAACATACCATAGTAAAATATTCTTAGGGGCTTTGGCAGTAAATATTGGTTAAATATAACGTAACTAAAGTCTTACATGCTCAGCACGAGAGTTAATATGCTTTTCAGTTCGTATTTATAATTAGAGGCACCGAGTAGAAGTTCACAAAAAGAATACGTTATACTTAAACTTACTTTAATATCAGTTGGAGAATAGCATTTTCTTCGGTTTACATAAGTATTCCCCATCCAGCTCACCTTTATTTTTGAAATAGCTCGTAACAGCTTCCCCTTTGCTGCTTAAGAACTCTCCTGCATGAAAATGCAGAAGTCACAAAAAATTGACTATGAAAGAAGACTGAGCCAACCGCACGATTTACCTCCGGTCATCAGAAACGTGACATAAGGGATCAAGATCGAGAAGCAACTATTTAACGTTCGTACTTAATATTCATCAACAATCACTATCAAGATCCTCACATTTACAACTGCTTCCAATCAAGTTCTAAAACTTACATGCACGGTCCGTCCATGAGTACAGGCGTCCAGGTTTTAAGTTACCACACGAAAATGTCCATGAATTCAACAAGCAGTCGAGCTGATTCTTGGAGACCCACTTGGTTAAGCGTCTCGGTGCCGGATTCCCTGTTACCTCCAGTCCTTAACGCTTTCTCACGGAGAAATCCGAATGCGGAGACTCGCTGTCGGAAAATCTGTGGGTCGAATACATAGCCGACTCACTACTTTCAGAAGCCCAATGTTTTCAATACAATTTGCCTTTTCATTGTATCCTTACTGGAAAAACATTCCAATAGCAGACAAACTTGAGAGTGAAACTACTATCGTTCGACTTCAGGAGTGCCAGTAATTAATTCACCCATAACTTCCCATGACAATCGTTGCTTAAATCCCTGATGCACGTCAACTGTAGGACCGCGTTGTCAACTGCGCCAGAAGATACACACTAGTAAACCACAACAATTTCCGACAGCTCAGAACGCATCGATTATCTCTCATGCTGACAGGGCGACAACGCAACATGCCATGAGCCGCTGATTTTGAAATGATATTCTTGAATTTAGAGGATATTTCGCTTGCGTCAAGACTCAATATTTTAAGTTCAAGATGTCCAATGCTAGAAAAAACTCTTGCAGTGATAGAAGAAATTCCTCTCCAATTAAGATTTTTCTCTCCAAAAAAATATGGCTAAAGAATACCAATTCAGTTGAAAATTGAGGTTGAATTGAGAATACTTTTTTTGGGTGTTGCTCTCGTTGGGCCGTTTAGCTTGTATTTATTAAACTTTCGAATTTCCATCCAATTGTTCGTACAGTTGTTAATTTATTTACTTAAATTTCTACCTGTTGTCCTTAGATCATTTTGCGGTTCACTGAACAGACAACGAATGCCACTTAAGGATTTATCTTCCGTGTAAGTTTTGTCTGTAGTGACTATATTTACTTGTTCATCGCAAAACTTGACGCTTCTCTGCTTACTAGAAACTGTATGCTCTATAGTTCTTTGAAGATTATTCAGACGCAAAAATAAGATTACCTCAGCCCACCATAATGTTGCAAAGAAGCTATATTGTCTCTAAATAATGAGGAGAGGTTGTTTTGGGTAATTCCGGGTTAGATGGCCATACGGGAGACATGGCCAGTCGATCTAGTTCTGCCAACGTCCTCCAGGAGACATTCCCCCTCAGTCAGTGGTGAGCTCCTGTTGTGCTAAGAGAAAGTAATTTATCAAGCTATGGAAAAATATCGCAACTATGAGTATTTTTACCTGTTAAACTTTTCGTTCCGCTTAAAATATTATCTCGTATGAATTTAATCACGTAAGGATCAACGTTATCATGCGGGAATTAAGAGAAAACACGGTTTTTTGGTTGTGCAAACTTCATCTCGTGGAACTAAGCTTTCCAAGTGCCTAAGCGTGTCCGCCGTGTTTGTTGGGGCCTTCTCACCCGGGAGACGATCGGGAGAGATGGCCAAACGTCAGGAAATCTTTAAATTCTCACTAATACAATTTCCCTGATTCTCTCCAGATGCCAAACAAGTACATTCTAAAGGTGGGGAATACTCGTGGAAAATGGAAAGAAGAGGATTTAAAAAGCGCTATTGAAGACAAAAAATAAAAAATCTGTCCGCAGAGTGCCATGTTTTCACAAGGTTTTGTTCACTTTCTACAGAAATTTTATTTCACGGACCAAGGTTCCAAAAAAATTTGTCATTTTCAAGGTGACTTCCAATCGAAAGGAAACTCAAAACCGGGAACATCTTTAAAGGGCTAACGGGTCCAGGTTCTTCATAAGGCAAAGGCAACGAAGAGAGGCTTGTCCGTCACGTAAAAAAAATGCAAACGCATGGGTTCCCTTTGACCCGAGATGATCTCCGAAGGTTGGCCTATAGTTTTGCTAAGCATTTGGGACTTAAACACCGACTCAATAACGAAAAAGAAAAGGCTGGACACATATGTTTGCAACTACTCTTGTCTAGATATCCAGATCTTTGTGTGCGTAAGGGTGAAGGTGTTTCAATTTCAAGAACTCAAGTTATGAATGTTGATGAAGTCAAATAATATTTTTCTCTTTTGAAAAACATTTTGGTGGAAAACTCTCTCATAAATAAACTGCCGTCCGTATCGAACATGAATGAAACAAGTCTGCAAATGAACCACCTTATTAAACCTAGCTGCCTAGTTGCAGCTGAGAAGGGATCGATCTGCACCGTCACTTCGGGAGAAAAGGGGAGAGAAGATTCCAGTTTTATCAGTTTCTCCGCGCTCCTCACTACACTTGAGGACGAAGTTCCATCGGCAGTAATGGAAGCTTTCACGTGAACGCAGACCGTCCGCACGCGGTGGAGCCATCCGCGTGGCCCCTCCGCGCCGCGGTCCATCCGCACGCTCACGGGCCACAGAGACTGGTTGGTGCGTACACGTGAACGCGGACGGCTTTTGCGGAGGAAGCAGGTTGTAGTTTGTCCTTCCAGACTTGGAAACCTCAACACCTGGGATTGCGTCCGGCGTGGACACGCGGACATATGTCGCCCGCGCCAATGTGAAAGGACAAAACGCACCGCACGCGTAGCGCGGAACTTTGGCTGCATACGAAATCAAATTGATAGTTCCATGTTCCTCGCATTCTGACGCTTTCTTCTTTTTCTGGATTAGAGTCAACATCTGGCCATACTCCCTCCTCGTAGATCCATCGAATTAGTTTGGAAAAAGCTGTCTACCTTTTTTACCTAAATTATTTAGCAACTGCGAAGGTATATTACCTACTCCTACAGCTTTTCTTGCCTTCATCTCTTTCAATCATTTCTCTTTTTCACCGTAGAGTCCCATTGGACCGAGGTTATCCTCATCTAATACTCCCTCTTCCTCTATATGTAAATTAGGTTCACTGCTATCGCTATCATATAGCTCCTCCACGTATTCTCTCTACCAACCTTGAGTATCTCCTTGCTCGATTAATATTCTACCTGCTCTGCTCTTTCTAATATTCTACCTTCGCTGATCTTAAGTGTTGTTTTCCCTCTCTCACCGCCCGATAGTAATACTATTTTATCGCATATCGCACTATTTTCCCCATCTTATTGCAACTTATCCAATTCTTCGCAGCGCTTTTTTCCACCAGTTTTCCTTCGCCCGGTTGGTTATTCACCGGAGTTTATGATTTCACTCATTATGCTTTGTTTTACCTTGCTCAGCATTGACGTTTTCCCTCTCCCTTCTCTCCTCCTTTTCTCCAATCATTCCTTGTGTTGCCCTCTGCTCCTTCCGCCCCTCGTTTCCACTAATCCTTTTGTTTTCTCCGTCGCTCTCACTATGCATGTTTTCATAATCTCCCATTTTTCCTCGATTTCCTTTGCTTCCACTATGTTTCCTTCCATTTGCTTTTGGTATTCCCTTCTTTTTTCCCCTGCCAAAGCGTCTGACTTCCGTCTGCTTATCCTTCTACTTTTACCGAGCCTTTTGAATCTATGATTACATATCATCATCACTAATTTAAGATCCAAGTCTGAATCAGCCCCCGGATAGCCCCGCAAGTTCTTCGCACTGTGACTCATGATGTAATGAGTTTGATATATCCCAGTGCCTCCTGCCATTTACTATGTGTACCTCTGCCTAATATGGTTTTCAAACCAGGTTTTTGTGACTACAAATGCAATTCTCCTACAAAACTTAACTTCCTTCTCACCGCGATCATTTCTCATTCCTAATCCATACCCTCCCACTTCTTACCCATCTCTCCCTTGCCCCACTACTGAATTTCAGTTGCCCATTACAATTAGGATTTTTATATCCAGAAACCTTTTGGTCATCTCCCTTAGCCGTTCATATAAACCGCCCACCTCATTCTCCCCATGGTTGCATGTGGGCATGTACACCTGGACTATTACGAAATTTGTCTCGTAAAGTTTTCAAATACAGTGAAATATCTTGAAATTACCTTAACTTCAGATATATCGTGGGGAATACACATACGAAACATATGCGGCACAGCATTAAAGAAACCAGGTTTTGTTAATCGTATAATAGGAAGGTCCTCGGATGAAAAAGTAAAAGACAAATGCTACTTCGCTCTGGTTAGGCCACACGTCGAATACGCCGCAAGCACTTGAGACCCTGCTCATAAAGATTTAACCAAAAAAATTAACTAAATACAAAGAAAAGCAGCACACTTCGTTAAAAATTGCTGCGAACGAATATATAGTGTTACACAACTGTTTGTGGGATAAAGGTGGGAACCCCTAGAGACTCGGAGTCTGACTTTTTAAACTCATCATAACAACGTCTTTCAGATTATTGTCTGACTCAGGAAAGCTAGGGGATGTTTTTGAATGTTGCATTAAATCAATGAGAAGGCCACAATTCTTAATATTTGTTAACGGCCAACAGAAATCTTTTGTTTCTACGGTAGCTTCGCGAATCTAACCCTTAATTTTTACATTTCTTCTCTCTAATATTTGACTTGTTATCGCGGACAATGGATACTTTGTTCCCTTCTTCCATTTGCTTCGGCTTCGGATTATCCTCCTTTCCCTCGCCCATCCCTCTGCTCATTCTCTCCAGAAAATGAGAAAAGACTCGGCATACTTTCTCGCGTAAGACCACAATGACTTGGGGTTTTCATATAGTAATTCACCTAGGATTTTTTTCTTAAAGTATTGTAGACTAGTGCGCATGATTTTCTTCGTTTTTGAGCATTGAGCAACGTAAATTTCTCTCGTCGCAAGTTTCATTGTTTTGTAACCGGACGTTATAGAATTTTTATATAGATTGTGTAATTGCCTTTGTCTCCTAAGCTCTTGCCTGACTTCGTGGTTTTACCAACGAGGTTCTTTACTCTCTCGTTTGAATTTGTGTGGTATGTATTAATCGATTCCTTTACGTAGTATTTCAAAAAAATATCTCCATGATACTTCGGTGCTCTCGTCCTTCGTTGTGGCTACGAATTTCGTGAATGAGGCTTCTAACAACTCTCCAAATTTTTTGTAATCGTATATTGCAAATAAGTAGACTTTCCGTTTATATTTTACAGTGGACTCTACCGTTGTTTTCAAAGTCGTAAAACTTACTTTATAATCACTTATGCCTTCGAAGATATCGACGTGAATAATGATTATAGGTTGACTTACAGCTTAAAGATCTAATGTTATATTCCCTCTTGTAGGTTCGTTTATAGCTTGAGTAAGAAAGTGGGGTGAAAGCCTATTAAGTATTTTATTTATTTATTTGGTATTCTACCGGTAAAGGTAGGTTTTGTTGAATGTCAGAGAATCCGCTCCCGGTCTTCTACACATTCCAGGTCCTATCTCACTCTAATATATCCTTTTTCGCCTCTGCATAAGATCGGCCCTTCTTCATCCCGTCCATGAAACCTATTCTCTTTCTTCCCCTACCCCGCTTGCCCAACATCCTTCCCTCTATCACATTATTCAGCAACCCATCATCCTTTATTACATCCTTCAGCCATCTACCCTGCCTTTCCCGGATTTTATTCAAAAGATTCCTTTCCTCGCCCACCATCTCCAGCACTTCCTCGTTAGTCTTCCCCTCCGTCCATCTAACCTTCTCCATTCTTCTCCGCACCCACATCTCAAATGCCTGCTGCCTATTCTCGTCCTCCTTTCTCAGGGTCCACGTTTCTGCCTCCTACAACGCAACGCTCCATATCAAGCTCTTCACCAGCCTCTTCTTCACATCCTTACCCAGTGTCCCCGTCATCAGCTCTCTTCTATTACTAAACGCCTCCTTAGCTAGCGCTATTCTCTTCCGTACGTCTTAATACTATGCCCATTTTCCTTTGGCGTGCTACCTAAGTAATTAAACTGCTCTACTTGCTCTAGTTTGTGTCCTCCAACTTTAATCACAAGCTTCGCTTTCTTCGTCCTACAGAATCTCATTACTTTTGTTTTCTTATGATTTATCTTCATTCCGAATATCCCGCACTGCATATCTAAAGCATCTACCAAAGCTTGTAGTCTCTTCGAAGATCGACTAACCAATGCCTGATCGTCCGCGAATCTAACCGATTTTATAAAATGCCCTCCCACTTTGACTCCAACCTCAAGTTCTTCCCATGCCTGTCTTACCATTTCCTCGGCATCATTGTTGAAAAGCAAATGCGACAACGGACATCCTTGCCTTACCCCGCGACCTAGAGTTGCTCACCCTGATTCACCATCAGCCACCCTCACCTGCGCCCTTTGCGTCATATATAAGTTTCGAATTAGTCTCCTGTCTCGCCAATCTATTCCCATTTTCTCTAGTATCTCCGTTAGTTTATTCCAATTTACTCTGTCGAAAGCCTTTTCAAAAGCAGTAAAGCATGCGAAAACGTCCTGATTATCTCTATGTTTCTTTCTATAAGTGTTCTCATCACCGCTATCGCATCCCGAGTTGACCTTACCTTCCTGAATCCAAACTGGTTATCGCCTAAGCAGTATTTGGCCTTACTCTCCAACCTTCTATTGATAATTTCAAGTCAAACTTTGGCTGCGTGTGAAATTAAACTAATTGTTCTGTAGTGCTCGCATTCTGATGCATTCTTCTTTTTCGGGATAGGAATCATTACTGTTTTCACAAAGTCCTCTGGCCATACTCCTTCTTCGTAGATCCTGCGTATAAGTTCGAAAAAAGCTTGCCTACCTTTACTTTCTAAACTCTTAAGCAATTCCGAGGGTATATTATCTACTCCTACAGCTTTTCTTGCCTTCATCTCTTTCAAAGCTTTCTCTATTTCTCTGTCGAGAATTTTTGGCCCGAGGTTATCTTCATCTAGGTTTCCCTCATCCTCTACATCTAAACAAGTTGGTCTACCATCGCTGTCACATAGCTCCTCCACGTATTCTCGCCATCTTTCTAGGATATTTTCCTACTCGGTTAACATTCTACCTCTCTTGTCCTTAATCTTTGGTACCATTTGCCCTCTCTTACCTCCCGATAGCAATTTTTCCCTAGCGTATAACGCACTCACTTCCCCTTCCTTTTGCAGTTTCTCCATTTCCTCGCATTGCCTTCTCCACCAATTTTCCTTCGCCCGATTGGTTATTCGCCGTAGTTGATTATTTAGCTCCTTGTATTTCGCCCTACCCTGGTCGTTGTTGACATTTTTCCAATTCCTTCTCTCCTCCATTTTCCTAATCATTTCTTCCGTAACCGACAGCTTCTTTACCCTCGTCAATTCCGCTGCTCCTATTGTTTTCTCAGCCGCTCTTACAATGCTGTTTTTATATTCTCCCGCTTTTCCTCGATTGTTCCTGCTTCTTTGGCTTCTCCTATGTTCTCATCCACTATCTCTTGGTATTCCCTCCTTTTCTCCCCCTTCAACGCTTCCAGGTTCCATCTCTTCATCCTCCTACTTTTATTTAGCTTTTTGAATCTAACCTCACAATTCATCATCACTAAATTATGATCCGAGTCTGCATCAGCCCCCGGATAACTCCGCGAGTTCTTCACACTGTTCCTAAATCTTTTTTTACCCATGATATAGTCAATTTGGTATCTCCCAGTGTCTCCTGGCATTTTCCACGTGTATCTCCTCCTGTAATGGTGTTTAAACCAAGTGTTTGTAACGATTAATTTATTTCTCCTACAAAATTCCCCTGCCTTCTCTCCGCGATCATTTCTCGTTCCTAATCCAAACCCTCCCACTTCATACCCATCTCTCCCTTCCCCTACTACTGTGTTCCAGTCGCCCATTACTGTTAGATATTTCTTGCCCGGCACTTCTCTGATTATCTCCTCTATCTGTTCATACACCTCATCCACCTCTTCCTCCCTATGATTGCTTGTAGGCATGTACATCTGGACCAGTACGAAATTCGTAGGGTGTGCTTTTATTTCTACCACTAGTATCCTGTCGCTCATCTGTTCAATATTTACTACCCTCCTCCCCAATTTTGCGTTCAATACTATGGCTACCCCACGTTGACTCTCTACCCCACCACTATAGATTACCCTGTAACTATCACTCCAGTAGTCCCCTCTGTCCTTCAATCTCACCTCGCACAGCCCCAAGGCATCCATTTTCCCTCTGTCCATTTCCCGTTTAATGTTTTCTAGCTTCCCAGCCCTCATCATTGTCCTAACGTTCCAAGTTCCTATTTTTATAGGTACCTTCCCTTTCTTCTTATCTTTCTTGGTCCTTGTATCCTGTGATGACTGTGTTGTGCTAGGATTTCGTGTGATGACGACCTCGGGGGCCTTGCCTCCCCCGATGCCGGGCCCGACACCCGCCCCATTGGGCGGCGTCCCGTAGTTGCCAGGATTCAATTCTCTTTGTGCGACATTCATATTTCTGGGTAGTATAATAGTCGAGAGAGCACTCCCACCCCCGCTTCCCAACAGTGTGTTTCACGTGACACTATCACGGGACTACCTTTCGTCTGGCTCCTACCCTTCGACCTATCTGGCATGGGTGGCCCTACCGGTGGCAATTTGTATTGCTCCCGCCAGTCCAGCTCTATGGGTCATTGGAACGCGCAAGTCCTTCCACCACGTTGAGATTGTAGTCCGCCGAACGGGCTATTAAGTATGGCCTCACTTATATCCCGCTTCCTTGAACTTGTTTCAACGCTATAGGTTTTCCAATTTATAGTCAAAAGGTTGAAATCTCAACCTATAATCATTACGCTTTTGTTATCTAACGTGTACCGTACGTGGACATGCGTGTGTCTTACTCTTGGCCAGGTTCAGGATTGCCCCGTTGAAAGCTTCTTCCGATGGTTGGGAACATTAATGGTGAATGCCGTCGGATACCCAATGTCTCAAGAACGAAGAAATTCTCCGCTTAATGATCCTCTCTTGCACCCTAACCTTATTGCGTCGTCATAACTTGGATACCATGGAAATCAGACTTGGTGAGTCGGTCTGTGCAGATATTACAGTTATCAGCTCGTAATGTCACTTAGGAACTTAGTTTTAAATTTTGACCAACCCTCTCCGACCGGATGATTTCAAATGGAATGAATTCTCCCATGGCATGAGCTATGCCTCGTGAATGTTGATTCGAACTGTCGTCTAACGTTTTTGTGCAGAATGAAATATGTTTTTCCCAAAATATTTCAGTTTCCTTATATTTCACCCTATATTTTTGCGATTCCTCAGTAATCGATGATAAAAACCTTCGCAAACTTGTTCAGCACCTTTTCATATCATTTTCTTAAAAAATATACGTTACAGTCTTGGACATCTTGCCAGATTTTGGTCATAATTCTGTTAACACATCGCATGATTGAACTGTTGCTGCCATGGGTTTACATTTACTCTAATGATACTCTAAAGTTAAGCAGATCTCACGAAGTCACGCCCGAGGCAAAGGAGCTTATAAAGCTCGTAATTATTTATTCATAAAACGTAGGACTGCTTTTTTTAATGGTGACTTTGGGTGACGAAAGTGAGGTCACACAAATCTATCCCTAGTTCAGTGAAGAGCAGCAGCGTGAAGGAGTGGTGAAGAGGGGAGGGTCAGATAGAAAGAGCATGGAGCGTTCAAGCTGGATGATGATTTTAATTCTGTCGTTATTGAATTATAATTAATTCATCTCATTGTTCATTCTGCATTGGTTTTTATACAATATATTTCTAACAATATAACGAGTTACAATGAAAATTGCAATTAACTTGCGACGATACACAGGTTGCTCACTGCTTAATTGTAAATAAAAAGAATTGATCGTGACAATTACGTTGTCTACCGCCCTGGAAATGACATATAGAAATACCAAACTCATTTGGTGAGGCACGCGTTAGCTTGCAAATAATTAATTCTACAAAACACTAAGAATACCGGAATACCGATGATTTGGCGACGGTATAACCGATTGAGTGAGGTCAGTGCTTTAAAATATTCATCGCTTGATTCGTGGGGGACTCGCTCTGTCCACTAACATTGCCTGCAAATAAAAAGTCCAGAAAAGCTTGGCGTTTTGATTGTCGGCAGATTGTTTTAGATGCGTATGGAAATATTTAAACGCATTTTCTGAAAGGCCCACTCTTTCTCCACTACTAAAATATATGGTAATATTTTACTTTAATTAGGTACACCATACGTCTGAATGACATCGCTGATATACCATTGAGAGGGATGAAAATGCTGAAATTCACTCCAGCACGCCTGATACGTATGACTTCAGCCGTTTTTATTGATCATTTCATTTGGAAAGTCAGAAACTAACCATCTTTTTAGCTTAATTGACAATGGATTTAGAGATTTAACAAACCAGATGAAGGTCTTGTTTGTCCTGTCAATGATATTTTGTGTCAACAACTCCCCATGATGTTTCGCGTCCACATACTTCTGTGGTTCAGCCATATATGGAGGACTGCAAATCAGATAAGTGAGAATGAAGTGGGAAATCTTTTCTTATTTTTTTGACTATGTAGGTCAGATCTGTCCGCTGGTGGAGCAGTGTAAGCTTCCTGTACATTTAAACATACCTAACTTTTGTTTAATACGCTCTTAATTATGAAGTCGAGAGCAAAATAATGTTTTGAGCTAATGGTCGTAAGTTTCAAATAAAATGCGACGCAAACGAGTCGTATCTAATGATAGTGTGCAGACGTCCCTCATGAATGTGGTGTGACCGTCTGAACGCGTGGGCCTTGCCTGGGTCGACCCTCAGAATGGGGTCGATGACGCCGGCAGTTCACGAAAATTGAACTGCGATGGGTGGAATGGGAGATGACCCAATTATCACTCGAGTCGACCGCATTTTGTTGCGTGTGCATCAGCTTGGCGAGGTGATAATTCGCCTCGACGCCCCACATTGGGACGGCCGTCGCGTCGGCGGGACGACGGGGACACCTTCGCCGCCGCCTTCCTCTCACTTCCCTCCCCTCCCCTTCTTCTCATTGAGCCCGTTCCACTCTCGATCGGTTGCCTATATTTGAGAGCGGCCGACACCAACCCGGCCGTTCTCCGACTCCCCTCCCTCCTCAGCGGGACGACTCCCCGCGCCGATGACCTTATGGGGTGAGTCGCGCCGTCGCCCGCAGTCGATAACGCCGGAGTATTATTCGGCGTCATCTCCTCGAGGCTCGTCCATCGAATGGACTGAACGAGCGGCGGTGGAGTGAAGTCACCTCTTCCCGTCGACCCCGACCTTCTCTGCTCCACCGAGAGTGTGGACCGTTCCCCTCGGGGGTGGAGGGGGCGGGAGAGGGCTGGGAGAGGGGCGGGGGGTGGGAGGGGGGCGACCCGAGCACGTGGCCGACCAAGCTCTATTCATCCACATACTACCCCGCGAGCCGCCGCATGAGCCTGTGGCAGGGGGTGGTAGGTCACCAGCCGTGTAAAGATGTAAAATTTTTGGAGGTCAAATGGTGACATGTACTATGAGGGTGTATTTGGAGGAGCACAGTTATTGTGGTCGCTTATTGTGCGCGGATAGAACGAGTTATTGTGCCTATCTATTCGGCATAGTATCTCTTTTTTTTCGCATCTGTCAGACCGAGAAATGTGGTGAGGCGTCATGATAACAGTTCTGAATTTCTCAAGCAACCTAAGCCTAGCGTGCAGCCTCTGAGACTTTTGGGGCTCTCACGTTAATCCCTCTAACAGTTGTGAGACACTATATGTTCGCTCGTAGCAGTTTTGAACGAAGCGTGCTGCTTTTCTTTGTATTTTGTTAATTCTTTTGGTTAAATCTTCATGTCCAGAGTCCCAAATGCTCGCGGCGTATTCGAGGTGTGGCCAAACCAGAGCGAAGGGCCGTCGGTGGGATGGGAACACCCCCGCCGCTCTTCTTCTTTTTGAGCTCGTTCGTTACTACAGCGAGTGTTCTCCTTCGGTTAGACATTCGTTTTGCAATCTCGACGTGCATTCGGTTTGGACCTCAACTGGGTTGACTGCCCACTGTTGTCATGCACTGCTAACCACCTCGCCGTGTTCATCCTCGGGAAAACGGGAGAATGCAGTGCTACGTTTGGAAAAGCCTCTGGAGTGGTTGCGCGTTCGTAGATCGAGAGGGCCGTTTTACGCAGAGGCAATTTGTAAAATTTAATGCGCAGCTTTAATTGCGAGATTGGATGCGCAGACAATGAGAGCACGCGGGCGCGGAATGGGAGTGGATGAAATATTCCTGACTTGTATCCGTGACTTACCGCGGTCATTTTTTCAAATCCCTGCTTTGCACAATGCTTTATTTTGCAAGTCTATCAATACATCGGTGTTGCCTTAAAGTGCCTCGCTTGAAGCGGCCTTGGCACGATTGGAAATGGCGCGGAAGAAGGAACGAGTAATACCCCCAGGTGTGCATAAAAGCTAATTCTAATAATAAGTATATATATAGAATTAGGGATTCATACTTGGGAGGGAGGATTCAACAAGTCGTCCTCCTGTCAAACATACTAAGCAGAAGTGTGAATGTTGAAGGGAGGGGAAAAGGTATTTTTGATTTTATCTTCCGTTATATTGTTGTATAACACATTTGTTGTATTAGTTAAAAATTCAGGGAAGGGTTTAATTTTTTATATTTTAAAAAATGGAGAGGCCCTGAGAGATTGAAGAAATGCGACACTATCTGGAATATCAGCATAAAATCACTCTTTATTTGAATTAGGAAATGATATTCCTTCTCCCGGAAAATATTATGACACACAGCAAACAGACTTCGAGAAAAGTTGGACAAAAGACATATTTTTTCACTCAGAAGATTCAGTAAGAAGACAATAGGCCCCTAATAATGGATTTAGGTGATGTTGTGTGTCATTTTTATCACGCTTTCGATTTTTTCGTTCGTTTTCGTATTCAAGGTAGTTTCGCCCCTTGGAATTTATTTCTGGGATGAATGTGCAAGTCAATTAATTGCTGGAAGCCAATGTTTTGTCGTTCCGCGTAGCCGCTCGTATTTCACTACACCCCCTGCCCGCCATCGAGGACCATGCGAAGGAAATAGCTGTTCTCGCGGGAAATTGGAATATCAAGGTAAAGTGTTACCAATTGAAAATGTGTTGGGTTTGCTGGTCCTCAAACTGCAGGAGCGAGTTGATAGTCCAACACAGTAATTTTTGCCCGACTCTTTAACTCCAGTCGAGGAAATTTACGGGCACTTAATCTCCTCTAGGCCTGCCAATAGCCATCATATTACCATTGCTTCCCTCTATCTTCCAATTCCCGACATCATGGTCTTCGATAGTTCCGTCTCTTCTGAAGCTCCCGTTCGCTTCACTTTAACCCTCTCCATGAACCGATTTTTCTTTCATCAGCATCTACATATTACTCTGCAAGCCACCTCGAGTGTGTTTGGCAGGGGGTGACTTAATACCAACATGCACTACAGTGTAGAAATGAACTTTCATCAGCATGCACCACTATATGGGTATGAAAAAATGCAATATTGATTGTACTAGTACACGTTCGATTGAAACCGTTTTACTCTGCACTCGGTCGCCCACCGTCACCTCTTTACTCTCGACTCTCCGATATCCATCAACCTGGCTGCCGAGAACCCATCAAACACCATGTGCGATGCCTCTCTGCACCAATCCATCGTCCCGTTCACCACTCCCTTCGAATGAAACGGGGCCAGACGAGACCTCCAGCGCACTGGAGACGAATGCGTCGCCACTGACTGTCGTCGTCTTCTTTTTATCGTCCATGATCTTCTGCGAGCCGACCCCATCACCCATGTCCAAGGCAACGGGCTCTTTCCCTGGCCCGTTAAGAATGCCAAAGGGGCTGCAATCATAGATAGGTCTCCGCGAGGTAGACACGATGGCTGTCAACGACAGGAGGAATCTCTTCGCCCTCATACTTGGCAAGGACCTCTCCGATTACCCCTCATTAGGAAACAACCTTCAATACCGCCATTGATTCTTTCACTCTCCATTCAATTTCAATTCTTGCTCTAGTCACTTCCGAAAAAATCCGCTCTTGCCTTTCCCATTTCACAGTGCTCTCGAGCCGGCCAACACGGCAGCAATGACCGCCTCCTTTGCTCTCTTCTCCTTATTAGCTTATCAAACCGTTATAGCTTCCCAGTGAAATGCCTCTTTATTACTCTTCATTTTCCCTCTTCCGTTCAAAAAAAGCCGAAGCTGCTAAGTTTGCCGAGTGAAACTTAAACAATTTGGACCCTAATTCCCGATCGCCAGATTGGCTTGCTTCCAACTTCGAGCAATCTTTTTGAGAGATAAATACCTTAGCACCTCGAGTCTGAAGTCGATGTGGAGGATTTTATCGCCGCGGTAGATGGGCTTCACGAGGCTTCACTCCTCTGGGATACATATGCGTAGCACTATCGGTGCAGTTCCCTTGCCGTCCTTTTCAACGTGGTAGAGGCATTCCACAAGGTTCGGCCTTCTGAGCGTTCACCTAATTACAAGCGCTCCCTACTCTCGGCCACCTCGTCAACGTCCTCGTCTACCTCCGCCAAAGCCAATCCTTCATCGTCTTCATAAACCAGTCTTCTTCAGCTTTATATCCCTTCATTGCAGGTTTGCCTCGGGGTGCCATTCTTTCTCCGCTATCTTTCAAACTCTTCGCCACCGAAATGTCTACCTTCTTCACAGTCGAGTCCTTGTTAGATGCACTCGATGTTGTTCTTGCCGCAGATGCGTTGGCACCACGCTTCGTCGCAAGAAGAAGAAACAACTTATCTTGGAAAGTGAGGATCGACCTCGAGACCTTCTTCGCGATATTTTATCTGGAAAAACGCAGGGAGCTCCACCTTGGTGGCGTTAAAATCCCCGACTCCAAACACCCAATTTCAAGGATTAACGCTGGCCACTAATTCACATTAAAACACACCAAAGATACAGCGGGTTGCCTTCAAAGGCCGCAACTCTCTGGAAACGTTTCTCAGCTCTACCATTGCTGACAGGCTCCTCGTTTTCCGAGCAACCCAGAAGTTCCTTAGCGCTAACTCCGCCGTATCTCGTGCCTTTCGGCACTGTCATAATGTTAATAGGCTTCCTTTCTCTTGAGTCAAACTTGCTGGGTACCCGAGTTTGTGCATACAGACTTTTTACCGCGGCCTATGCACCCACAGCGTTAAACTAATCTCCCGAATGAAACACTCTCATTTTGTTATCTCTAACTCTAGCAAACGGCTGCCTCCTGATTTGCCTTCATAATTGCGTCTTGAGCTCTCTTTCCCTCGTCCCCGCCCTCAGATACAGCAATCCTATTTTAAGTACCAGCGACAGGGTGTTTCAAACTTCTAAAATTTCAGTAAATCTTACTTAACAATATGTTTATCATTATTTAAGACTACCTTACAATATTTCGCACGGCCTCCTCGCTAATAATAATAATAAGGCCCTAGAGATCGACGAATTACCTGTAGAATTTTATAAAAAATTCTGGAAACAGTTAAGAAGGCCATATTTTAATATGGTCCTCACCAGCCTTCAAAGAGGTAGACTACCGTGATCAACATCTAGAGAAATCATCACCCTCCAGCACAAAAATGGAGACAGGAGATGTTTTCTATCTAGGAGCTATCGTCGACAACTGGCGGCCTGTTTCCGTCTACACGGTTGATAATAAAATCATGGCCAAAGTTATTGCCATGCGAATTTTACCAGCACTAAAGAGCGTTGTATCAATGGAGCAAGGCTGCAGCGTCCCTGGTTGGAGCATCAAGCACAACCTCTCCCTATTAAGAGAAACGATAATATGGGCCGCCTGCGATGGGGAAAAATGGCAATATTGTCAATGGACCAACAAGGAGAACTTGACAGGGTTGAGCGTGGTTTCCTCTTTCAAACAATGGAAGAAATGGGATTTTTGGCGACATTTTAAGTAACCTCTGAGTATTGCGTTCAGGAGCGCAGTGCCTGGTGAAGGTTGGAAATTATTTAACATCACCAATCCCATTCGAGAAAGGCAACAGACAGAGATGTCCGATGTCATGTCCCTTATATGGCATTGCAATTGAACCTTTCCTTACCCAATTAAAACGTAGTCTGTGGAATCCCACTTAAGAATGACTAGCACCTGTCCATCTCCGCATATGCTGTCGACATCAATGTTTCATTACCTGGGAAGAAGAGTTCTCATTTTTGAAGAACTGTTTTAATATGTACGCAACGGCATCTTGAGTACCCCTCCATGAAAATAAATAAATGGATTTTGTGGTATGGCGGTTGAAGGGGAAGGCTAGGCACCCCACTAGGTTTCCAGTGGGACAGTTATGGAGGAAGATTTCCTGGAGGATATTTAAAAAATGAACGCCGCATTATGACAACGAAAGCAGAAGATAAGGCAAAGGGAGCAATACGCGACGCCACCAACAGTTGTCGGTGAGATTTCCATCATTTGCAGGGAAAAAGTATCAAACAATTTTTTGCACCCTGGATATGGCACCAGTTGCAAATGGTAGATGTACTAAAACAGGCTTTTAAATATATTCAGTCTCAGCTCCTGAATTTCGTGAGGGGGGAGAGCAGGCATTGGGCCGATGGTATTTAAGTTAGCGGGCCGATTCTAGTTGGCGGACTGGGTTTAGTGGATGTGAAGGTGAAAGCTAAGGGTTTTAGAGTTCTCGAAACTTGGTGTATGGCTATCATGTGACCTCAAACGAAGTAATGTAAAACCGTTTTGAGATCTCCTTCTGTACCACCTATTTCCCTGGAGTTCACTCCCTTCGAAGAATCATTAAAAACCTCTACCCTCCCCTCTCCGACAACCTTACCACTTCTTAAATTTTCCCCCGCTGTCCCTCTCTCACCTTCAGACGCCCCCTAACCTGTCCGCTCTCTTTAAAATCAATAAACCTCTTTCCAAATCAATCAAAATTACTAAATCCCCTCCGATCCCGTGCATTCGCCCGCGATACAAAACTTGCGGCATCCTTATCACCCGGCCTATGCCCGACAAATTCCTTGTTTTTTTCTCTGCCTTCCGTTCCCTCCTCTTCCTGCCTCACACAATATATTTTTTATATCCTCCTCTGACAGTTATGCCCTAGTTTTTACTTCGGATTGACGACTTCCGGTTTGAATATTCGGATGAATAGCCAACGCTCCAGCTGCAAAAATCCGCCCGGCCTCTCCGTGTCCCTCCCACACGCCACCCACGTTTCCTCCCACAGTTCCACTTTCAACAGAACTTTTAAGGTTGGTATTCTCACCTCCCTTTGCCCTCTCTTCCTCTCACCTCCAAACTTAAAGACCTTGAGCTCTCATGCATGTATTTTTTCAAGCCTTCTTTCCACCGGGACTCAAAAAACCACACTACTCCCTTCCATTTAAAATCTCTTTTCGACTGTAAATCGATTTTAAATGGAAGAGGTTAGTGTCTTACCGCCATTTCCACTGAGAAAAGGGTGCTAAGAGTGCTTCAAATCTTTGAAGAAATTTAAAAAAAGAGACGTTATATGGGAATATGAAAGAGCTTACTAGTCGTTTTAGGGGATAACAAGGATGACCTTTCTTCGTATCTTCTCCACTTAGCTGGTGTTCTTCGTGTGGCGATAATGGACGCAGTTTACCATCCGATTTTTCATCACGTATAATATCTTATGGCTTATATAACGGCTTCTTCTTTTAAAGTGAGGAGCGTTTTTGCTGACAATTTCACGTAAAAAGATTTTTTCAAAGTCAACCTAGAATTCCCTTAACAAAAGGGACAAGTTTTTGGATATCTAATTAGATTTGAGTTCCCTTTCAAATTGGTAAAAACAGTAGCAATGTGTTGAGCCCTTAATTCCAATGCTTGTGGCATTGTAACTGTAAAAAGCTACATTTTCGCTGCTCTATAGCTTGAGCATGGTGCATTTCAATGTTAGCTTGAAGCACAGTGGCATTTATGACATTGATCCTTGGTTCTGCCTTTCACGTAATTCATCTAACGCTTGCTGAAACCTACAACCAACTAGGCACGGTCTTTTGTGTGATAATCTTAATATTTTTCGCCTATTAGGCTTCAGAAAGGGAAGGTGACCCCATATCATACTTTCATGGACATATGAGACGTATGCAGACGTGTTTCCTCGATAGAAGGGTGCAAATGACCGCAGAATAACTTCATAATAAAGAGACATTTTGAATCCCTCTGTTACATAGTTCAGAAGAAACAGCTTTGGCATGCTCTGGAATATCCATGTACATCAACCCCATAATTTGATTTTCTTATGATGCCGGGAAAAAGTACTTGACTATCTAGTTTTATGAAATTGAGAAAAATATATCTCAATCAAAAAACGCCAAAGGAAATGTATTGCCTAAGTTGATTTTGAATCGAAAGATGAATCATTCTCCCAATAACACCAAGTGTTGCACTGGTTACTGGTGTTGTTGGAATAATTGACAAATTCAAACGGTCACGGAAAGAGAAAATCTGATTTTTTTATTTTTGTGGTTCATTAGCGTCAAATATGATAAAACTTGAGGAGGAAGCATCAATTTAGCAGTCGCTCAGTGGTGATCAAATTTTAAACTCATGATCCCAAAGGGAACATTGACCGTTAATATGTTGAGAGCCGGAATGATAACGTATAGAAGGCGAGGGTGAATGGCAAATAGTTGGGCCATATGTTATTGATAGTGGACCAAATCCGATCATTGATCGAACGAGCCCTACGAGGAATTTATAGAAATGAGGCCAATGTAACTGATAAAATCCCTTCGTATCTCCATACTGCGTGGTGAGAACGAGGAACAAATATCATTTGGACCTCGTCCTCGGATCGTTGAGGAATAGGTGAGGCTGGAGGGTTGGTGACTATTACTCCTCATGCCGGCGGAAAGTAATATAAAATCATATCAAGAATAAAAGGTGGTCAGATTTATATCATGCAAACGTAATTCTGTTTGGAAGAGCAAGGTATGAGGCATCTGGGCGAGCCTAACGTCACGAATTACTGAATTACGAGCGGTTTGGTTTGTTGGTGATGGACAGAAATGCGTGACGTCATTTGAGCGATGAAGATGAAAAGGGAAAGGAGCCTGGAATATGATTGGCAAAGATGTTCCTGTTTGCTTGGAAGAGGTACGTGTTCAGAAGACATTAAGAATTGCTGAGAGAATTTCGGATGAATTTCTTTCTTACGTTAACTCTGAGAAAACAATCACAGAAGCTCGGGAGAAGGCGATGGATATAAAGGCTGGAATGGGAGTGATGAAGTATGATTGAGTATGATGAGATTTGTAGATGACGGAGCTTTAGATGGCCAGTCTGCCTTCGGGTTGCAGTGGATAAATTGTTGTCAGTAGAGCGCGGAAGAAAGGTCCTCAATTTTAGGGGTCCTGATTAATTAGAAAGGTCCTGATTTTTCAAATCAATAAATAAATAAGATTTCTAAATGCGGTTTAATGGACATGAGAGCTATTATCATTTCTTTGGGAAGAAAAAGGCCCGTAATCTTTCCAAAATATTAGATGTTAATACATTGCCGGAGTAATATCAATAACATTCCGGTTCAACTTTAAGGAAGGTGAAGTATTTTTAATGAAAATCAATTTTATACGATTCTACTTTTACACTATTCTACTTTAGTTCCTTCTGCTTGTTCCACTTCCCTTTCCCTAACATGAGTTCTCCCTGTCCCATAAACCTTTGGCTAACGAACATTTTAAAAATTCTCCCACCAATTGGGTCGTTACACTGGCCATGTCGAATTTCTTTCTCTCTGCCTCTCTTTAGCAACGGGCTCACCGTTAAAATTCCCATTTAAAGCATGCCTCCTCCTATGGATCCTTTTTTCATTCCTTTGCTTTTAACTGCTCTTTTAAACTTTGTCTCAATATTTTCGCTCATCTTATGGCTCTAGTTAACCAGTATAAGTCCTATGTTGCATCTCTTATTAATATTATCAGTTTAAGTCGTCCCGATCTTCTTTCTCACATCACTGAAATTTACATCTCCTCTCAGCGTCCTTACTGTCACACGCCAAAAAGGGCTTAAAAAGCTTTATTCCCTATATGCCTCCTTCATACGCCAAGGACTTCAGCTCCCGTGAAACATTGCTAACCCTCATCCGCCTCCCCCTCCCCTCTACCTATGGAAACCCGACTTGGCCGCCCGCCGTTTTACAGCTCCCTCCCCCCTTCCTGCCGCCCAGGTTTTCCCGAAGCGCCAGCCCAAGTACAATGACCCTTAACCTCCTCCCTCCTACCCCACCCCAAACGCCCCCGAGTCCCATGCAGGATCAGTGGTCAACCTTTCTTCACATCCCTTTTCTGTTGACGAAATCTCCGTATTAAGTAAAAGATAGTCTTTCTCCCCCACCCCCAGAGTTAATTCTGTCAAACTTTTCATAGACACCCTTAAATACAGCCGAAACCTTAAGTGGAAATTTTTGTGGAAATCCCAACCTTCCGACAAATGTCCTTTTTTCGACCAATACCCCGCCCTCACCAAATTTAAACATCCTTGCATCCACGAAACCTCTCCCCTCAAATCATCCCGTGGAAATTTTTAGCAATCTGCTTATCTCTAGAATTTTCGATCCTTCCTTCCTTAACACTTAAATCCCTCTGGCTACCCACTCTGGGCAGAATTTTCAGCCCCTTAAACCTCACAGGAAATACGTAAATTATCATAACTCCCCCAAAAAAGGTTCCTATGTGGTAGTACTTGACACCTCTGATTACATCGATGAAGCTTATGGGCAACTTATCAACCCCTCTCCCTATGCTCCCATCTTCGAAGACCCCAACCCCAATTTTCACGCCGACATCATCTCTTTCCTTCAGGATAGGGGTTCGGATGAAGGTCTCTCTACTGACCCCTCCCCACTCCGGTTCCCGTCACTTCTACATCCTTCCTAAAATACATAAACCCAATAACCTCGGCCGCCCGATAGTCTCCTCCTCGGTCTCCTCCACCTCCCTCATCTCTCCTTCCTCCGTTACCTTTCTTGATGTCAATATCTCTCTCTCTCTCTCTCTCTCTCTGACAGCCAGTTCACCACCTCTGTCCTCATCAAACCTATCAACAAGCAGCAATATCTCGACTATAGAAGTTGCCACCCTTGCCATACCCGAAGATCCCTTCCTACTCCCTTTCCATCAGGGGCCTTCGCATCCACAAAAATCCCCACTCCCTGGATACTAACCTACACCTATCCTTTCGCCGACGAGGCTATCCCGAATCCCTCATTGAGAAAAAAGTCCTCAAGCGTTCCTATCACCCCAACTCACCCACTAGTACTAAGAATTTCAACCTCTCCCTCTGTACCACCTGTATCCCGGGCATTCATTCTGTCAAATGTATCCTCCAAAGCCTTTATCCTCTCCTCTCAGACAACGTCACTACCACCCAAATCTTCCCCAAGTGCCCCTCCCTCACCTTCAGATGCCCCCTCAATCTTCTAACACCCTCAATACTACTAACCCTCTCTTTTAAATCCAAATCCTCCCATTCTTGTTACATTCCTTCCAACCCCTGTGGTCGCAACCCCAGGTGCAAGACTTGCCCCTCCACATCTCTAAACCCCTCCCTCCCAGATCCTGCGCCTTCCCCCTCCCCACTTTTCCCCTACTTCATGCACCACACCCATTGTGATGCATATTTTTTATGTAATATCTGTGATGCATTCTATGTTGGATTGACTTCCGGACCTCTTAATCTCTGATAAAACTGCCACAGATCCTCTTTGCAACCCCGCCTCACAACATTCCTCTCTCCCCGTCTCCACCCACCCCTCCTCCTCCCACAACCTTAGGTTTGACAAATATTTAACTTGGGCATCCTAGCCCTCCTCTCCCCGCCACCGCCTCTCCACTTGATCTGAAAATATAGAATAGGCATGCATTCTGCACCTCAACGCCCTCTCCTTTCCGGGAACCAACAGAGCACTCTAATCCGTGTCCACCTCTTCCTCTACCAGTCCTTTCTCCTCCCCTCCCTCCCCTTCTCCCATCTTCACTCCTTCCTCTCCTCCCGTTTAACCCTGCCAGCGGTAGTCGGACATAACTCTACAGCTGAGGAAGACCACGAAGGTGGTCGAAAATTCAATGAATTCTCGTGTGAATGTATCTTTTATATTTTCTATTTTCCACTGTCACAATTCGTTGATTTCACTGTTTTTATTTGTGTATCTTCACGGAGGATCACTCGAGTAACATATAAACAAGAAATGCCACATGGAGGCCGACAAAAAATATAGAACGAGTGACGTATGGATATAAAAATGTCACAGGGAGGCAGACAAAAAATATAGAGACAAATGAAAAACACTTACAGGAAAACTCGCCTTATTTAATAAACTTGATATTTTGACGCGGCGTGCGTCTTTTTCACAAGGGAATATCAGACTAAGAGGGGAGGGAGGACGGAGGAGGATGGAAGGGAAGGAGGGGAGGGACAGAGGGGAATGGGAAATTAGAAGAGGGAAATAGAGGAAGGTAGGTGGGGTGGGCAGGAAGGCGGGAAGAAAAGAAAATTTAAAAGGAATAGGTTACTCTGATTGGAAGTGATGGAGGAGTTCAGTGAGATTTGTTGATTCCTGGCGGATAGAGAGCTTGAAAAAAGAAAATGCAAGAGGACTCAACACTTGCATGTATTTGCACACTGAAACATTTGCACCTATTATGTGAGTGACGGGTGTTTCGATTATCGTGAGGACATGTACCGGTCAACAAGCTCGCACTAATGCAAAGCAGACATTACGTGGGTGCATACAATAGCCGCCTTTGTTACAAATTATGTATTCTTAGCTTCTTTTAATATTACACAAGTTTGATGAAAAAAGCTTTAAATATACTGTATCACTTGAAGCTTTAAAGTTCTGCATATGTTAACACAAAATAACATTTTTCTGAATGCGTCATTTGAAGTTTAAAGTCATGATTTTGTCATGATTGGATTATTCTTACGTACTAAATGATGCGGAGAAAAAAGGTAATGTTTCACATTAATAGTTGTCAGGCAAATTGTCGGTGTATCGATACCTATCCTTAATCAGTAAGATTTTCTTGACCGTATCTTACGAACCATTCCATTTTGTCGTATTTACAATTGCATATACCAAATGTTTCCTTTTCGTGGACAATGTTGACCCGAGGTCAGACCGTTTGCGTATTTTGCGTGAATATTGTTGAAAATGGAACGTGATGAATGATGTAGTGGAGACCGAGGCAAGATGAAGAGCGGGGAAGAGGAATTATTACTTATTTCTCAAGATTACTACTAGGTAATAGCACCACACGGATTCTATCATTACTCTCACTGTAGAGCCCCTCATGAGAGAGCTGTAGAGTCCCTCATTACTAAACACTAAAAATTTGTTTGGTAAAGTTACTGACGCCATTGCGTTGTTGATAAGAAAAGGTTTTTATTTTCAGACTATCAAACTATTATTTTCTCGACTTTCAGAAAAAGATATAGTGAACACATAGGTACGACTTATTAATTTGCAATATAATATCTCTCTTCCTTAGGTAATAGGCTACTCTTATTAAGTAATTTTGAATATTTTTGTCTTCAGCATGATACAGCAAGATTCATTTATTTTAACATGGTTTCTCGGGGCTAGTGGAAAGGGCCTCTGTGACATTTTCTGGTAAATATTGGGGTTAATATTTACCTTTATATTCATTTATGGCATATAATCATATTGAATGATGTACAAAGTGATGCATGGCAACAACTATCATTCATAGGCCTGTGAAAGGAATACCAGAAGTCTATCTTGGGCAGTTAATTTCTTAATATTCAACCTCATATATTAAAAAAAAGCTAATACTTTTTTAGGTCTACTATGTTTCAATATGGGGAGTATTATAAATAATCCTCCGACTAGCTTTAGCGTAGCAAACACCGCGCAGCAGAAGCAACACTTTGTCGACGTTTGAAGAAGAACGATTGTGTAGGTATTGCTGCCTACGTTCGCAATGGGCGGGTCTGAATATCCCTTGTGCTGTTGCTCTATCATAAAATACACGTAACTCTAAAGGCTATAAACTTATGTAGAGAACGCATATTTTAATGTTTGAATTACCACCCACCAGCAAATAGAAGTGATTCCCGATAATATAATAGAAAGTGTATGGTGTTCCATTCAATGTGCTAATTCGAAAGTAATATATGTTTGTGCCTACTATGAACCACCCCATTCCGATGTACACTCAGTATTAGAACTCGAGAAACAGATCAGGTCCATTAATTCCCATAGTAAAGAACGACAGATTATTGTAGGTGGAGATTTAAATACACCATCGATAGATTGGAAAACATGTAGTCATAAGTCTGGGGGAGGGACAAAGAAACCTGCGAGTCATTGCTTAACCTATTCGCATCATACGCACTGCATCAAATAGTAAGTTTGCCTAGTAGAGGGGAAAATGTTCTCGATTTACTTGCCTCAAACATCCCTGAAAAATGTATTAAAGTTGAAAGTGTCGATGGAGTAAGCGACCACAAGGTAGTACACGTAAAATTTTCTCTCAATACTGACAGAATTTTAAATTATAAAGAAAGATTTAACTTTTTACTAAAGCAGATTTTAACGGATTTAGGCGTGACCTAAAGACTTCTTTTGAAAAATTCGTGCACTTTAGCAAAAATAGTGATACAGACAGTGCATTGAAAAAATTCCTCCAAATTACACGGTCGCTTGTCAACAGATATGTATCTCATAAGTATAAGAGTGAGAATAGGGAATCAACGTGGTACAACGCGGAGATTATAAAATGTTTAAAACGCCAACGAGTTAGCCACGTGAATTTAAGAAAAATGAAGAAAAATTTAGCTAATAGCGACCTAAAAAATACTATCGAACATTATAAAATTTGTTAAGCAGCCGCAAAAACAGCCCTTAGAAAAGCGTTTAGTGAATTCAAGAGAAAAGTACTTGGAGAACAACTAGAGGGAAATCCGAAAGCATTTTGGTCATATGTTAGGGAAGTACAGGGAACTAAAAAAATCAACGGTAGGTTCCTTGAAAAACGATAGAGGCGAAATAGTAACTTCCAGTTTAGATAAGGCTAATTATTTGAATTATTTTAATCAGAGCGTTTTTAATCAATCTAAGCATAGTTTGCGCGAAACCAAACCAGATCTATTTCAGCAACCAATGCCCCCGATCGATATATCTTGTAGCGGAATCGTATCCTTACTAAGTAACATTAGCCCGAACAAGTCCTCAGGTCCTGATGAAATTCCAGCTCGTGTGTATAAAGAATTAGCTCTCGAAATGGCTCCGTATCTTAAAGTAGCTTTTAACAAATCCCTCGAAGAACACGCGGTTCCCAAAGACTGGAAGATAGCAAACGTGCCCCAAATTTACAAAATCGGAGATAGGGAACAGCCATGTAATTATAGACCAATATCATTAACGTCATTATCATGTAAAATTATAGAGCATATAATAGTTACATCAATAATGGGACACCTCGACAGCCAGGATTAATTGATAACAAACCAGCATTGGTTCATAAAGGGACGGTCTTGCGAAACTCCAGTACGTCATTTTGTTCATGATATTTTAGTTTCAAGAGAAGGTTACGTACAGGTAGACGCAGCGTTTCTTGACTTTAGAAAAGCGTTCGACAAGGTTCCCCACTGTAAGTTACTCGCGAAGTTAGCATCATACGGGATAGACAGTAATATAGTAGGTTGGATAGGAGACTTCTTACATGAACGCGTTAAAAGGGTGGTATTTGATGGTGTCAGCTCAGGCGAAGTAAAATATACATCGGGTGTTCCCCAGGGAAGCGTGATAGGTCCAATTTTATTTATTCTCTTCGTAAATGATTTGAATACAGTGGTAAAAAATAACAAGCTCCGTCTGTTTGCCGATGATGCAGTGGTGTGTAAGGAAATTATGAATGAAAAGGACAGTCAGTGTTTAGCTAAGGATTTAGGTGCGATTGATGATTGGTGTGATAGTTGTCAGGTAGAATTAAATTTGAAGAAATGCGCGATAATGAACTTTTGGAAAAAGAATGGCTTTCCCCGGAATAATTATTGCATAAAAGAAAAGAAAATATCTAACGTAGAATCTATATAATACTAAGGCGTCACCATCACTGAAGACATGACATGGGGGAAACACATCAGGGAAATTACTAGTGTAGCAAACCGTAGATTCGGATTCGTAAAAAGGGTTCTAGGCAAATGCGATGAGAGAATACGAGAAAGAATCTATTTTACACTTGTCAGGCCTCATTTAGATTATGCCGCTAGTATATGGGATCCGTACGAGGAAGGTATGATAAAAGAATTAGAGCGCGTGCAACGAAGATCCGCTAGGTTTGTTAAAGGCCGTTATGATAAATGTATAAGTATTACGAGCTTAATTGAAGAACTCGGATGGGAATTAGTATCAGAATGCAGGTTAAAATTTAGGTTAAACCTTTTAAGTAAATTCGTAACTGTTTTGTTCACAGATGACGTTACATATATATATATTATGAACCCCTACGTATAATGCTGGGTTTGATCATCTTAACAAGATTAGAAAGATAGATTGTCGTACCGATAGATTTAAAATGTCATTTTTCCCGCGTACCATAAGAGAGAGCAATAGGCAGCGTAGCAAAGGGATAGGTAGGTGAAATATAGTTAGAGTAGTCTGTAGTGCATGATGCAAGTAATAACAACCAATAATCCCTTTCTTATTATTTCTTTCTTAACTAACCACCTAGCTGCATGTGACCCTGTTCTCTAGCATGTCTCCCTTAAATATCCTACTTGCATGTCAATAGTGCAGGTTTGGTGATCTTCACCCCCTGCCACACACCCTCGTGGTGGCTCGCAGGGTATTATGTGGATGTGGATGTAGATGTACCATCTACAACCAATGGACATTTTTTTGGACCTATTACGGCCAAGTTATTTGTCCTCAACTTCATGATCTCTCATCCAGGTCAACGATCAAATTATTGACCAACTTGTGAGACGTACACAATTAAAACAGTCAAGCCGAGCTAATAGATATAAAATCATTAAGTACTTCGGTTTCATCCTTACTCAGGAACTGTCCCGTGGGAAGCACATACGGGAAATATGTGGACAAGCAAATCGTAAATTATGATTTATTAAATGAATACTAAGAAAATGTGACGAGGAAGTAAAGGAGCGATGTTATTTTTCTCTCGTGAGACCTTACTTGGAGTACGCCGCTGGTGTGTGGGACTCTTTCGAAGTATGATTAATTTCAGATAAAATAGGATACAGTGGAGGGCAAGTAGATTGGTTAATAATTGTTACCATAATCATGACTGTTTAACTAAATTGTTATGGGAATTAGGGTGGGAACCTCTATCCAATCGAAGAGAAAAATATAGGTTAAATTCTTTACGTAAATTTGATGTATACTTTTGTTTGCCGGACGTTCGACATATTTTGCTAGAGCCAAATTATGTATTGTGGTAGAAACGATCACAGGAATAAGATTCAGAAAATAGAACGCTGAACCAATAGATTTAAAATGTCATTTTTTCCACGTACAATGATGGACCCTAATAGTTACGATGTATCAGTTCTAGGATACTGACTAGGTCAAATAGGTTTATGTACTAGTGTTAAATATCCTAACATTATTATTTGTAACTAACATCACATTCAATTTCCGCCATGAAGCTCTTGCATGATTTAGTACCTTGTGGAACTATTTATCAATCGTAGTAATTATAACATCTGCATGGTAGCATGTTCGTCCACGCACACTCTCCTAGTTTTTGGTCTGACCGTGCACTGTTATCCTGTCTGACTTTGGCCTGTGCCTGGCAATCCGGGGGATCGTGTGTGGTTCGGATTTCACCTGGGATGAGGGATTCATGCCTGGTGTGGCTTCACCCCGTGCTCCGCTCCCTAGTGGTGGCTTGCACGGTATTTCGTGAATGTAGATTTTGATCTGGATGAATAGTTTATTTTCTAAAAAATGTCTCTTGACAACCGAGAAGTCTGAAAAAGTGACCATAAAAATCTAAAAATGCTCTATTTTATGTAATATTCAAAATCTGTTGATAGTCCCACAAAAGCCCCTATGAAAGGAAAGTAGAAAGACTTTTTTCTGCGCTCTAATTGTAAGTACCTCCGTGAAAGGTATTTATTACTAGATTTGGAGAAATTTAATGAAATGGGATTGTGATTTCGATAAGTACGAAGGTAATAAAAATAGGGGGCAAAATAGTTTTCTTACGTAGATTGACTTTTGGTGAGAATTGATTCAATATCTCTTAAAATCAAACGTAGAATTATTTTAGGTACGGAAGCATTGTATAGTAGAAGAAAATGTGCTTCGGGGCTCTGAGTAGGAAAATATTGGTAGCAGCTATAGCTAAGATGGAGCGCCTTGCTACATGGGTCGGAAGCCTAGTCATGAGGGGAAGAATGGGCTTTGACTGGAATGATGAGAGATGTGGGTCGAAAGAAAAATGTAGAGGGGAGGCTAGATTACGATGAACGAGGTCGTGGATGTGATGCGAGAGGAGTGGGGCGAGAGATTCAGAGGTAGCAGAGAAGATTATGAGGGACATGTTGAGAGGCTAAGGCATTTCGAAGAGACAAGGTATGATGCTTGTCTGAGGCAGAAATCAAAGGTTGCGGAATTTGAACGAGTTCGGGAAACGTTCGGAACGTGAGGTTTGAGGGTATGAGGAATTTGGGGAAGAGGTGTAATGGAAATTCAAAATATTTCTAATCAACTTGTGGAACACTTAAATATGTGATCATTATAATGTTCACGGTGTGTGTGATGGGGAAGCACTTGAGCCGTCCACACTCACTGACCCCTTCCTCTCCCGAACAGGTACTTGGGCGTGGTGGGCGTTACACCGCTGCACCACGCGCACCAAGCGGCGCAGCCTTACGGCCCACAGCTTCAGGCTCACCCGGCGGCGGTGCCCGACGAGGGCGGACGAACGGACCCGCCACCTGGCCTCAGCCCTCTGGCGGAGCGCGAGGCGTGGGAGGCGCGGGCCGTTTGCAGCTCACTGCCCGGCCTCGTGGCGCAGCAAATCGAGGTTTGCCTCCAGCACCCGGATACGATCCGTTCGGTGTCGGATGGCGCGCGCCTCGGCATCCAGGAGTGTCAGCATCAGTTCCGCAATGAGCGCTGGAACTGTACTACGCGTGACGGAGAGCAGAGTGTTTTCGGGTACATCTTGGAGAGGGGTGAGTACCTCCTGTCCACTGTCCACTGGCGTGTATCTATCAAGAAATAGTGAAATTCCAAGATGATTTTTTTAAATAAATGCTTCTAGATCGCGGGATATTGCGCTGTTGGTGGGTATGTGTGGGAGATATTTACAAGCACAGCAAATATAACCAATAGACATTTCTTTCTGGTTGTGATATATATATATATATATATATATATATATATATATATATATATATATATATATATATATATATATATATATATATATATATATATATATATATATATATATATATATATATATATATATATATATATCTTTTAATGACTTCCTTTGCAATTCTTACATTCCCCACGTTGGGGACTGAGACACAAGACATGTGACGAAATGGTTTTTGGTATCCACGTGCTCAGCCCAGTCCCTAAGATAATCATGGCATGGCTCTCATGTTCAGCTTAATTAATCCATTAATAATTTTCTGCATTACCTGTACTGCTATTGCATTGTGGCTGAATTCCACGAAAACTGGTTTCCTGATGTGTCAACACATACCCCGGTTCGATTTCGATCCTTGACTTCAGGTTTTATTAATACAATATGCCGTTTATCCCAACCCTTGGTCGATGACGTGGTAAGAGTGCATCCCTATGACTCCCGGTGCTGGACAGTTAAGAGCTATAATAATTGGCTAACCCTGTCAGTATGGTCAGCCCAACGAAAGGAATTACTCGTGATCCTTTAAACATACTGCTGGGAATGGCAATGGGCAGGCCCTTTTCTCTACCTTTTATATTTTATATTGTAGGTTTGTGAAACGATGCAATGATAAGTTTGCCAGTGTGTCTGGATTGTTGGAAGAATTGGGATGGGAATCGCTATCACAGCGTAGGTTAAACTATAGGCTTAACCTACTAACTAAATTTCAGGAAAAAACATTTCTGACGACATCAAAAACATACTGTTTACCCCCTCGTACTACGGCAGATTAGATCGCGCCAATAAAATTAGAGAGCTAGATTGTAGAACCGATAGGTATAAAATGTCATTTTTTCCGCGTACCATTCGGGACCGTAACAGCTGTGATCGTTGTTATGCATAGTGCGAATAGTGACATTAGCTAGATTGTAGATCTCTGTCTTTATATATCTTACGTTCTAATTAATACATAATGTAAATATTGATGTTCTTATTCATGCATGATATTTTGAATATGTAGTAGTAGTCTTTGTATCCCATGCATGTTGGAACGATTGACGATAGAATGTTTCTTGGTTGTTAGATTTCTAATTGGCGCTTTGCATGTGTGGTACGCAGGTTTCAATGTAATTTCGGTGTTCTGCCGTATCATTCATGCATGCCTTGTGTGAAAGCACCGCCTGCCACACACCCTTTGAGTGGCTTGCATGGTATGACGTAGATGTAGATGTAGGATTATGTATTTATAGTGGTTTAAATCTTGGTTTCCAACGGCGGGACAAGATGGAAATACCGGTTCTCATTCAGTTACCGAAGCTTGGCTCTAATTTGGTTTCTGGGCGATTACTCCATTGTCCAAAGGGTATTACTCCTTTCTGCAAGTGAAGGACAATGTGCGCGAAGTTACCGTAGCTTTGGAAGTATGTTAAAATCATATGATTCTTCCAAAATCGTGTGGAACTTATGCATGAAAAACAAATGAAAAACTTAGGAATTTTCCACAATATAAATATTATATTGTGGAAAATTGCTAAGTTTTTCATTTATGCATTCATCTACATCTACAAAATACCCTGCGAGCCACCACGAGGGTGTGTGGCAGGGGGTGAAGATCACCAAACCTGCACTATTGACATGCAAGTAGGATATTTAAGGGAGACATGCTAGAGAACAGGGTCACATGCAGCTAGGTGGTTAGTTAAGAAAGAAATAATAAGAAAGGGATTATTGGTTGTTATTACTTGCATCATGCACTACAGACTACTCTAACTATATTTCACCTACCTATCCCTTTGCTACGCTGCCTATTGCTCTCTCTTATGGTACGCGGGAAAAATGACATTTTAAATCTATCGGTACGACAATCTATCTTTCTAATCTTGTTAAGATGATCAAACCCAGCATTATACGTAGGGGTTCATAATATATATATATGTAACGTCATCTGTGAACAAAACAGTTACGAATTTACTTAAAAGGTTTAACCTAAATTTTAACCTGCATTCTGATACTAATTCCCATCCGAGTTCTTCAATTAAGCTCGTAATACTTATACATTTATCATAACGGCCTTTAACAAACCTAGCGGATCTTCGTTGCACGCGCTCTAATTCTTTTATCATACCTTCCTCGTACGGATCCCATATACTAGCGGCATAATCTAAATGAGGCCTGACAAGTGTAAAATAGATTCTTTCTCGTATTCTCTCATCGCATTTGCCTAGAACCCTTTTTACGAATCCGAATCTACGGTTTGCTACACTAGTAATTTCCCTGATGTGTTTCCCCCATGTCATGTCTTCAGTGATGGTGACGCCTTAGTATTATATAGATTCTACGTTAGATATTTTCTTTTCTTTTATGCAATAATTATTCCGGGGAAAGCCATTCTTTTTCCAAAAGTTCATTATCGCGCATTTCTTCAAATTTAATTCTACCTGACAACTATCATACCAATCATCAATCGCACCTAAATCCTTAGCTAAACACTGACTGTCCTTTTCATTCATAATTTCCTTACACACCACTGCATCATCGGCAAACAGACGGAGCTTGTTATTTTTTACCACTGTATTCAAATCATTTACGAAGAGAATAAATAAAATTGGACCTATCACGCTTCCCTGGGGAACACCCGATGTATATTTTACTTCGCCTGAGCTGACACCATCAAATACCACCCTTTTAACGCGTTCATGTAAGAAGTCTCCTATCCAACCTACTATATTACTGTCTATCCCGTATGATGCTAACTTCGCGAGTAACTTACAGTGGGGAACCTTGTCGAACGCTTTTCTAAAGTCAAGAAACGCTGCGTCTACCTGTACGTAACCTTCTCTTGAAACTAAAATATCATGAACAAAATGACGTACTGGAGTTTCGCAAGACCGTCCCTTTATGAACCAATGCTGGTTTGTTATCAATTAATCCTGGCTGTCGAGGTGTCCCATTATTGATGTAACTATTATATGCTCTATAATTTTACATGATAATGACGTTAATGATATTGGTCTATAATTACATGGCTGTTCCCTATCTCCGATTTTGTAAATTTGGGGCACGTTTGCTATCTTCCAGTCTTTGGGAACCGCGTGTTCTTCGAGGGATTTGTTAAAAGCTACTTTAAGATACGGAGCCATTTCGAGAGCTAATTCTTTATATACACGAGCTGGAATTTCATCAGGACCTGAGGACTTGTTCGGGCTAATGTTACTTAGTAAGGATACGATTCCGCTACAAGATATATCGATCGGGGGCATTGGTTGCTGAAATCGATCTGGTATGCATTATGTTAAATGATAGTGCTACTACTGAATTCTGACAATTACGAGACTGGCCAATAATGGGGGCGACGGAAGTTGGTCTAAGTGTGCTTGGAAGCGAATTTGCGAGATATTGTGCAATGCTTGCGAAACTACAAGTTATACAATGGCCATGATAAAGTAGGTGACTAATAAGAAGGGAAGGGTGGTACAAAAAATATAAATTTGCAATATTGTGAGATCTGTTGGGGTAGGGAATCTAAAAACTACTAAACAATTTGAAATAAGAGTGATTGATCGAAAAATAAAACGTGTGTGACTTCCACCTTTTATGTACTCGTGAACGACCGTTTCCGGCTGTAAAGCCATCATCAGGAACAAAAATCTCTGTTTCCCGCCATTTGTATATGGTTGGGGGAAGCATGGAAGCCTTAGTTTGGAAGGGGGAAGGTGATCGGGAGGGGTGCGTACTGCTTGTGAGGGAGCGAGGTGAGTTGTGGGATGAATCATGTGGTATTGAGGAAAATTTGGAAGTAGTGGAAGGTGGGTTTCATGAGAGTAGTGTGGAGGCAGGGTAATGCGTAACATGACGGTGGGTTGAGGAACGTCACGTCGTTGAGGGGGTAATGCGTGTCTTGAAGGTCGATCTCCCGCTGCTCCTAGGCGTCCCTCCTACGTCCCTTCCCGTGGAGATGATGGAGTAGGTCCAGTTCTAAATCGCTTCGATGGCCCGTCCTCAGTAGGTTTCGCGCAAAAACCGACGATTCGTCCTTTACCCTCCAATACTCCTCATGTTCCATGGATCTGATCTCAAAGCTATGTCCGGTTAGGCCAATATAAATACACCTACAGCAATTACATTTCAATATACACTCACCTGATTTTAAATTGGGTTCAATTATATCTTGTGAATTATTCAAAAGTCGACCCAAGATGTTTTTGTCGTAAAAACAAACATTAAAGTCAATGCTCGGGATCGCATCGGCAGCGGTGTAAGAGAGGGGGCCAATAAACGGTATTTGTACCATTTGTTTATTCCTTTGAGGTTGGACGGGTAACATGGAAGAGTATTGTGAGGAAGCTAGACGTTTTAATTTTCTCATTAAGATATGCGTGATAAAGAGGTTGCTCATAACCGTTACCTTTGGCAATTTATCGGATGATTTTGTGCTCCCAATGGAAATCTGATACATCTATATCTACGTAATATCCTTCGAGCCACCCCGAGGGGGTGAATATCACCAGACATGCACTGTTGCCATGCAAGTAGGATATTTAAGGGAGACATGCTAGAGAACAGGGTCACATGCAGCTAGGTGGTTAGTTAAGAAAGAAATAATAAGAAAGGGATTATTGCTTGTTATTACATGCATCATTCACTACAGACTACTCTAACTATATTTCATCTACCTATCCCATTGCTACGCTGCCTATTGTTCTCTCTTATGGTACGCGGGAAAAATGACATTTTAAATCTATCGGTACGACAATCTATCTCTCTAACCTTGTTAATATGATCAAACCTAGCATAATACGCAGGGGTTCTCAATATATCTACATCTACGTCATACCCTGCAAGCCACCCAAAGGGTGTGTGGCAGGGGGTGCTTCCACACCGGGCATGCATGAATGATGTGGCAGAACACCGACATTACATTGAAACCCGCGTACCACACATGCAAAGCGCCAATTAAAAATCTAATACCAAGAAACATTCTATCTTCAATCGTTCCAACATCCAAGGGATACAAAGACTACTACTACAGATTCAAAGTATCATGCATCAATAAGAACATCAATATTTACATCATGCATAAATAAGAGTGTAGAGAATATAATGAGAAAGATTTACTGCCTGCCTATTGTCAATACTCGAACTATTCATGACGACGATCACAGCTGTTATGGTCCCGAATGGTACGCGGAAAAAATGACATTTTATACCTGTCGGTTCTACAATCTAGCTCTCTAATTTTATTGGCGCGATCTAATCTGCCGTAGTACGAAGGGGTTAATAGTATGTTTTTTACGTCGTCAGTAAAATGATTTTCCTGAAATTTATTTAGGAGGTTAAGCCTATAATTTAATCTACGCTGTGATAGCGATTCCCATCCTTATTCTTCTAACAGTCCAGACACACTAGCCAACTCATCGCAGCATCGTTTCACAAACCTAGCTCCTCTTCGCTGTACGCGATCTAACTCTGATATCAACCCCGTTTCGTATGGATGCCATACACTAACAGCATATTCCAGATGAGGCCTAACGATTGAAAAATAACATCGTTCTTTCACTTTCTCATCACATTTTCCGAGTACTCTCTTGATAAAGCCTAGCATCCTGTATGCTTGACCGCATATTTCCCGAATATATTTTCCCCAAGATATGTCGTGAGTAATTGTGACCCCTAAGTACTTAACGGACTCGGCGTGAATAATTTCCGTATTTTTAATTCTGTAAGCCGTACCTGGCCTATTTTTCTTTTTCCAAAACCTGACTGCTACGCACTTTTTTATGCTATGTTACATCTGTCACTTTTCGCACCAAGCTTGAATAGCATGAGGGCGATTGTTAACGAGTCGCTATCTTCGGAATTGTTAATATCCCTATACACAACCGCGTCGTCTGCGAAGAGTCTAAGCTTACTTTTAACGACGTTGCTAATATTATTTATGTACACGAGAAATAAAAGTGGACCAATGACATTTCCCTGAGGAACACCCGATGTAACGCTGTGTTTGACATGATACCGTCTATGACAACCCTTTGTTCCCGCCCATGTAAGAATTGATTAATCCAACTAATAATGTTTTTATCTATTCCACATGCATTTAGTTTTGAGAGTAACTTAACGTGAGGTACCTCATCGAAAGCTTTCTTAAAATCGAGGAATATCGCGTCAACTTGAACATTATTTTCACCCGTGAGGAAGATGTCAGGAACGAACAGGGCCAATTGGGTTTCGCAAGATCTACCCTTTCGAAATCCGTGTTGGTTATTTATTAATAATTCCTCCCTATCTAAATGACTCATAATGGAGCTTACGATTATGTGTTCAAATACCTTACAGGAAATGGATGTGAGAGAAATAGGCCTATAGTTAATAGGGTCTTCCCTGTTGCCGCTTTTGAATATAGGTGTGACATTTGCTACTCTCCAGTCCTTAGCCACTACGTGATCTACTAAAGATTTGGTAAAAATTAATTCTAAGTAAGGCGCTATGTCTGATGCCAATGTTTTATATACGCGAGCAGGTATTTGATCTGGACCGGGGGATTTGTTGGGGTTGATATTTTTTAGCTGACGTTCTAAGCCGCGACAATTTATATTAATTTCAGGCATACATGTTTGGGAACGAACTGGCTGCGGATCGAAAAGATGTGGTGTATAAGTATTGATAATGCTTTTGAAGAATGAGTTTAACGAATTGGCTTTTTGTAGACTGTCGGTTAGCTTTTCCCCTTTGATATTCTTAAGCGTGTGTACTGTTGATTTATTTCCTTGAGTGTCCCTAACATACGACCAAAATGCCTTGGGATTATCGTTCAATTGTTCTCCCAGTAATTTACTTTTGAAATCAGCTAACGCCCTTCGGCACGCTTTTTTTGCTAAGAGTTTAGATAGTTTGTAATTTTCGGTGACTGTGTATAGTTCTTCGGAGGATTTGTTAAAGTTTGCCCTTTTTAACCTAGCATGACATGTTCTCTGGTGCTTTAATTTTTTTCTAACCTCCGCGTTATACCACCTAGGCTCTGCATTGGCCCCTTTTCCATTTACTTGGTATGTATTTGCTAACTACTGATCGTGTAACGTTGAGGAAAGTATTCCACAAAACCTCAGTATTACTGTTGATACTTATTTTTTGAAAATTAGTAAATGACTTTTGCAACTCTCGCTTCATACCTTCGTAGTCAGCCTTATCAAACAAGTAGATTTTTCTTTGTGGATTATGTTTCTTGATCATGCTCGGGGAGAAATTAGCTTTAACTATCTTGTGGTCGCTTATTCCCTTATCCGTACCTATGTTTACAACCATGTTTGGAGTATTTGTCGCTAAAAGATCAAGTGTATTTTTCCCTCTAGTTGGAGCAGTGACTAATTGATGTAGTGAGTGAGATGTGAATGTATACAGGACTGACTCACAAAGGTCTTTGTCATTCCCCCCAGTGATAAAACTGTACGTGTCCCAGTCTATGGACGGAAGATTGAAATCCCCACCGATTATAATATGACAGTCGTTTTTTTAAGTGGTTAACTTACTGAGTTGACTTTCGAGTCCTAATATTGAGCTTACATGGGTATCTGGTGGTCTGTAATATGCGCACACATAGATTGTTTTTGCTTTAGGATTTTGAATGGAGCACCATACGCTTTCTACCTAATCGTCGGAAAATGACTCCCTCCTACTGATATAACTATCCTTCACTGCAATAAAAACTCCTCCCCCGGTCCTTTCCACTCTATCTTTTCTATAAACTGTGAAATTTTTCGGGAATACTTCATTATCTGCGATTTCGTTACACAACCAACTTTCCGTCCCTATAATTAAGTCTGCGTCAGTAGTTTCAATTAGATGGTAGAAGTCAGCTACTTTATTTCTTAAGCTACGGCAGTTTACTACCACGACAGAAAAGGATTTATCAATGAGCGTATTCCCGGAAAGTGTATTCTCATAACAACTAGCTTTCTTAGGTATATTCCAAATTAAATGACTGCTATTTTTTGAAACTGGCCTCTTACTGTTCTCGTCAGACTTAACACTTTCTTGGATATTTTTTCAATTAAATTTTTTTCGCCGTGGTACACGATTCGATCCACCAGCTGACCTACTCTCTTCCCTACCCACTATCCTAACAAAGGTCTACAGTGATCGAGTATGCTACTCGCTACACAGCTAGCTGCCTCGGCCGTGTAATGGACACCAGATAATCCCCCAACAGCTGCTTGAGACACTTCACGTGCCTCCCTATTTTCTCTCTTCGTCGGAGCGTTTTACTTCATTCTCCTTTTGCTAATCGCTAAATAAGAGCTGATAGCTATGTTACTGCGTGAATGAATATTTCATACAACAGGAATGTTAAAATTTTCGGGCAATCCTTTTTTGTGAAAAACCACTAATTAGTTCCATTTTTACCATGGCAAAGCCTTAATTAACATAATAAATCGTATACTACGAAAAGACTTGAAGTGCTGTACAAGCCACGCATTGAAATTCGTTTGCAAATATTTCAATTCCTCTTTTTGTAGAAAGTAACACCATTTTCAGGACAATCGCCCTTCACGTTACGATCAGTCTCATTACCTGAGAGTGATCTCATGCCACGGCCCTCGCGAGCTTCAAATACCCATCCTCGCTCGCTTCCTTTCGAGTCTTCGCGCAGGTTTCCACCAATTCCCTCAATCATCCTCTTTCGACAGACGGACGCACAGCGATGTCGTGGCTCCACCACATCACTGGGCTGGAATGGATTTTGGAGTGGCGACGGACAGCAAAGGTCAATTTTCCCATAAGGGACAGGTAAGGGAGGAAGGGTGGACAGAAACCCGGCGTCAACATTAGCCTGCTCTTAACGAAAGGCTCCAAGGGGATCACTGTTAAACGTCTCATCCAACAGACGGAGTACTGTACTTGAATTGCCCTCCACAAAACACTCAAGTAGGGAGCGGGTGTCCACTTAAACTATTATTGAAATGCTGAATAGGCACTTGTGCTAACAAAGGATGTATAAAACTTCGGGTTTTTAGAATGAATAGTTGAGCCTGCGCTGACGCAGACTTAATTATAGGGACGGAAAGTTGGTTGTGTAACGAAATCGCAGATAATGAAGTATTCCCGAAAAATTTCACAGTTTATAGAAAAGATAGAGTGGAAAGGACCGGGGGAGGAGTTTTTATTGCAGTGAAGGATAGTTATATCAGTAGGAGGGAGTCATTTTCCGACGATTAGGTAGAAAGCGTATGGTGCTCCATTCAAAATCCTAAAGCAAAAACAATCTATGTGTGCGCATATTACAGACCACCAGATACCCATGTAAGCTCAATATTAGGACTCGAAAGTCAACTCAGTAAGTTAACCACTTAAAAAAACGACTGTCATATTATAATCGGTGGGGATTTCAATCTTCCGTCCATAGACTGGGACACGTACAGTTTTATCACTGGGGGGAATGACAAAGACCTTTGTGAGTCAGTCCTGTATACATTCACATCTCACTCACTACATCAATTAGTCACTGCTCCAACTAGAGGGAAAAATACACTTGATCTTTTAGCGACAAATACTCCAAACATGGTTGTAAACATAGGTACGGATAAGGGAATAAGCGACCACAAGATAGTTAAAGCTAATTTCTCCCCGAGCATGATCAAGAAACATAATCCACAAAGAAAAATCTACTTGTTTGATAAGGCTGACTACGAAGGTATGAAGCGAGAGTTGCAAAAGTCATTTACTAATTTTCAAAAAATAAGTATCAACAGTAATACTGAGGTTTTGTGGAATACTTTCCTCAACGTTACACGATCAGTAGTTAGCAAATACATACCAAGTAAATGGAAAAGGGGCCAATGCAGAGCCTAGGTGGTATAACGCGGAGGTTAGAAAAAAATTAAAGCACCAGAGAACATGTCATGCTAGGTTAAAAAGGGCAAACTTTAACAAATCCTCCGAAGAACTATACACAGTCACCGAAAATTACAAACTATCTAAACTCTTAGCAAAAAAAGCGTGCCGAAGGGCGTTAGCTGATTTCAAAAGTAAATTACTGGGAGAACAATTGAACGATAATCCCAAGGCATTTTGGTCGTATGTTAGGGACACTCAAGGAAATAAATCAACAGTACACACGCTTAAGAATATCAAAGGGGAAAAGCTAACCGACAGTCTACAAAAAGCCAATTCGTTAAACTCATTCTTCAAAAGCATTATCAATACTTATACACCACATCTTTTCGATCCGCAGCCAGTTCGTTCCCAAACATGTATGCCTGAAATTAATATAAATTGTCGCGGCTTAGAACGTCAGCTAAAAAATATCAACCCCAACAAATCCCCCGGTCCAGATCAAATACCTGCTCGCGTATATAAAACATTGGCATCAGACATAGCGCCTTACTTAGAATTAATTTTTACCAAATCTTTAGTAGATCACGTAGTGGCTAAGGACTGGAGAGTAGCAAATGTCACACCTATATTCAAAAGCGGCAACAGGGAAGACCCTATTAACTATAGGCCTATTTCTCTCACATCCATTTCCTGTAAGGTATTTGAACACATAATCGTAAGCTCCATTATGAGTCATTTAGATAGGGAGGAATTATTAATAAATAACCAACACGGATTTCGAAAGGGTAGATCTTGCGAAACCCAATTGGCCCTGTTCGTTCCTGACATCTTCCTCACGGGTGAAAATAATGTTCAAGTTGACGCGATATTCCTCGATTTTAAGAAAGCTTTCGATGAGGTACCTCACGTTAAGTTACTCTCAAAACTAAATGCATGTGGAATAGATAAAAACATTATTAGTTGGATTAATCAATTCTTACATGGGCGGGAACAAAGGGTTGTCATAGACGGTATCATGTCAAACACAGCGTTACATCGGGTGTTCCTCAGGGAAATGTCATTGGTCCACTTTTATTTCTCGTGTACATAAATAATATTAGCAACGTCGTTAAAAGTAAGCTTAGACTCTTCGCAGACGACGCGGTTGTGTATAGGGATATTAACAATTCCGAAGATAGCGACTCGTTAACAATCGCCCTCATGCTATTCAAGCTTGGTGCGAAAAGTGACAGATGTAACATAGCATAAAAAAGTGCGTAGCAGTCAGGTTTTGGAAAAAGAAAAATAGGCCAGGTACGGCTTACAGAATTAAAAATACGGAAATTATTCACGCCGAGTCCGTTAAGTACTTAGGGGTCACAATTACTCACGACATATCTTGGGGAAAATATATTCGGGAAATATGCGGTCAAGCATACAGGATGCTAGGCTTTATCAAGAGAGTACTCGGAAAATGTGATGAGAAAGTGAAAGAACGATGTTATTTTTCAATCGTTAGGCCTCATCTGGAATATGCTGTTAGTGTATGGCATCCATACGAAACGGGGTTGATATCAGAGTTAGATCGCGTACAGCGAAGAGGAGCTAGGTTTGTGAAACGATGCTGCGATGAGTTGGCTAGTGTGTCTGGACTGTTAGAAGAATAAGGATGGGAATCGCTATCACAGCGTAGATTAAATTATAGGCTTAACCTCCTAAATAAATTTCAGGAAAATCATTTTACTGACGACGTAAAAAACATACTATTAACCCCTTCGTACTACGGCAGATTAGATCGCGCCAATAAAATTAGAGAGCTAGATTGTAGAACCGACAGGTATAAAATGTCATTTTTTCCGCGTACCATTCGGGACCATAACAGCTGTGATCGTCGTCATGAATAGTTCGAGTATTGACAATAGGCAGGCAGTAAATCTTTCTCATTATATTCTCTACACTCTTATTTATGCATGATGTAAATATTGATGTTCTTATTGATGCATGATACTTTGAATCTGTAGTAGTAGTCTTTGTATCCCTTGGATGTTGGAACGATTGAAGATAGAATGTTTCTTGGTATTAGATTTTTAATTGGCGCTTTGCATGTGTGGTACGCGGGTTTCAATGTAATGTCGGTGTTCTGCCACATCATTCATGTATGCCTGGTGCGAAAGCACCCCCTGCCACACACCCTTTGGGTGGCTTGCAGGGTATGACGTAGATGTAGATGTATTTGATAGAAAAACTAATTATTAAACATTTTAAAGTAAAAATATTGAAAAAGTATTTAACTGCCCCTACCTAATTATATCATATAACATTCCGTCCGATCTGGCAATTTTGATTTCGATATACTTCCACTTCAATGAGGGATGAAGTGAGTCAGAGGTGGTAGAGACGGAGACACTGCTGGACGAGAGAATCTGCGAGTAAAACGCAAGCAAATCTTTGAGCAAAAAGTAAGATAAAAAAGATGTTTGACATAATGTGTAGAAACACTAGGTTATTTGGCAGGCTATGTAATGAAATGGTACTTCGTAGAACGAGGAATATTTATACAATTTTAAAATGCATTAATACCAGCTCTGGAAAAATCACGCGGATGAAAGGTTCAAAGGAGGCAGCAGCAGTCCAAATGCATACCGCTAATAGGATGCGTTAGCCAGAAAAATCAAGCGATGGCTTTCATTGAAATATATCCCTTTACGTACTTTGGCAAGACCTTTTTCTCAGCGTTAAATAATATTTAAACCGGTAATAGAACAGGCTGAAAGATGAAGAAAGATGCGCTTACTTGGCCTTGCAGTGTACGAAATGCCTACCTTCTTTTTAAGATTTTCCTAATGATATTCAGCAGCATAGAAATAACCAATGGAAAGAGTTTTTTGCTTATCTAGTAAATAAATATGTAAAAATATAACTCCCTTTTATATTAGAGCTAAAAATATCAAATAAATATGGATATATTTTGGTGTGAAACGACACCCGAGTGAAGCTAGATTTTCCTTTTCGAATTTTGACACATCGACCTCAAAAGGATCGCCGTCAATGCTGTACTGAGGAAAATGCTGCTCTTATCGGGTATTCAATTTATAAGTCACTTTAAGTCTTTTAAAACCAGTGAGAGAGCTTTTGGCTGAAAGCGTTTGCAAGAGTAAGTAATATTTATTATATCTTAGCGATCTGGGGAAAATGTTTTCCTGACTGGGAAAGTTCCAGAACTGGTTAGAAAGACGAGGATACGGAACCATTGTTTCAGCGGATTAAAGTCCTGTATCTTAGCTCTCCCCTGAAGTACATCTTAATACTAACTACTTTATTTATTCGGATTTTATTTCTCAGGGGGTTGTGGTGCTTTATTTCGATAAAAATTGGATTTGGATCCCTCATCACGCTATAGCTCTGCCAATAATAGGTGAAATTTCAGTGTTTAATGGTTGTTTCATTGGTTCTAAATGCTAATAAAGACTCAATAAACACCCTCATCTCATTGGTGATAGTTCTTGTAGATATTTCTTCAAAAACAAATTTCTTATCGTCTCTGAAAAAATACTTTCCCTCTTTTCAAGATTTTAGTTCATACACACCCGTCATACGCTCTTGGCGTTTCTGCAGTGGAGAGCGTTGCATAAGTTTTTGAAGGCTTTGATACCAATGTGGCCGGTAGGTCAGGCCACTTATATAAGGTGCGTAGTAGTTCAAATTGGTAAAGGAAGAGACAATTGCAGAATCATGACTCATTTTGAATGGGTCGCGGGCCGATTGGGCCAGGAAGTGACACGTGGGCTCTGTTTTGACTCTCCAGCAGAGAAAGGATGACGCACTCAGAAAACGAGCGGAGAGAGATTAAGATGCAGAGCGGAGGGAGACGCGAATTGGTCGAACGACGACACGTTCGACTACGTACTCAATTGCTCGATCCTTATTTCACCCACCCCGAGGACGAAGGAGCCTTGGTACCTTGGTACCAAGGACGGATCGGGGTTCGATGGTTTGGATCCGAGTGGAAGGCATAAACCAGAGGCTCAGTGATGTCTGCGGGAGCGTGGGAGCTGGGTTCTTGGACCTTAGGCCGGTGCTGGATTCGTGTCAAGTGCCATTAAATCGCTCGGGTGTACCTTATACGTATGGGGCATCGCAGAAGGTAGCGTGCAGGATATTTGAGCATACCCAGCGAGTTTAGCATAGATGGTAGACAAGAGAGTAGGTCAGTTAGAGGGAACGAATTCAGTGCATTTCCAGAAAGTCAGATAATAAAGAGTACACGACAATAAATTAGAAATATTTAGAGAAAAGAGTAGGTAAAATAGTGGGCCATTAAATAACTTGCCATTCACCAGGATAGCAAAGAATGACGAGTTGATCAGACAACACAGTATAGGTTTAGCGGGACGGAAGAAAGCACAGAAAAAGGAAAAACATATGGATCAAAACAACACCCATGAATTTCCAAACTGTAACTTTCCCAATAATTTAGAAAACAGAAACCCCACAAATACAATAAGCAGGCATATTAAAATAGAGGACTTTCCACAAGTGGTAGTTAATTGTCGTAGTTTAAGAAGCAAGATACCTGAATTCCATCACCTTATAGAGAGTACTAATTCTGACATAATAATTGGAACGGAAAGTTGGCTAACAAGCGATATTCCTGATAGTGAAATTTTTCCAGTAAATTTTAGGGTGTACAGGAGAGATCGAGAGAATCGACCGGGAGGGGGAGTATTTATCGCAGTTAACAACACAATAGTCAGCAAAATATTAGTGATTCCCGATAATATAATAGAAAGTGTATGGTGTTCCATTCAATGTGCTAATTCGAAAGTAATATATGTTTGTGCCTACTATGAACCACCCCATTCCGATGTACACTCAGTATTAGAACTCGAGAAACAGATCAGGTCCATTAATTCCCATAGTAAAGAACGACAGATTATTGTAGGTGGAGATTTAAATACACCATCGATAGATTGGAAAACATGTAGTCATAAGTCTGGGGGAGGGACAAAGAAACCTGCGAGTCATTGCTTAACCTATTCGCATCATACGCACTGCATCAAATAGTAAGTTTGCCTAGTAGAGGGGAAAATGTTCTCGATTTACTTGCCTCAAACATCCCTGAAAAATGTATTAAAGTTGAAAGTGTCGATGGAGTAAGCGACCACAAGGTAGTACACGTAAAATTTTCTCTCAATACTGACAGAATTTTAAATTATAAAGAAAGATTTAACTTTTTACTAAAGCAGATTTTAACGGATTTAGGCGTGACCTAAAGACTTCTTTTGAAAAATTCGTGCACTTTAGCAAAAATAGTGATACAGACAGTGCATTGAAAAAATTCCTCCAAATTACACGGTCGCTTGTCAACAGATATGTATCTCATAAGTATAAGAGTGAGAATAGGGAATCAACGTGGTACAACGCGGAGATTATAAAATGTTTAAAACGCCAACGAGTTAGCCACGTGAATTTAAGAAAAATGAAGAAAAATTTAGCTAATAGCGACCTAAAAAATACTATCGAACATTATAAAATTTGTTAAGCAGCCGCAAAAACAGCCCTTAGAAAAGCGTTTAGTGAATTCAAGAGAAAAGTACTTGGAGAACAACTGGAGGGAAATCCGAAAGCATTTTGGTCATATGTTAGGGAAGTACAGGGAACTAAAAAAATCAACGGTAGGTTCCTTGAAAAACGATAGAGGCGAAATAGTAACTTCCAGTTTAGATAAGGCTAATTATTTGAATTATTTTAATCAGAGCGTTTTTAATCAATCTAAGCATAGTTTGCGCGAAACCAAACCAGATCTATTTCAGCAACCAATGCCCCCGATCGATATATCTTGTAGCGGAATCGTATCCTTACTAAGTAACATTAGCCCGAACAAGTCCTCAGGTCCTGATGAAATTCCAGCTCGTGTGTATAAAGAATTAGCTCTCGAAATGGCTCCGTATCTTAAAGTAGCTTTTAACAAATCCCTCGAAGAACACGCGGTTCCCAAAGACTGGAAGATAGCAAACGTGCCCCAAATTTACAAAATCGGAGATAGGGAACAGCCATGTAATTATAGACCAATATCATTAACGTCATTATCATGTAAAATTATAGAGCATATAATAGTTACATCAATAATGGGACACCTCGACAGCCAGGATTAATTGATAACAAACCAGCATTGGTTCATAAAGGGACGGTCTTGCGAAACTCCAGTACGTCATTTTGTTCATGATATTTTAGTTTCAAGAGAAGGTTACGTACAGGTAGACGCAGCGTTTCTTGACTTTAGAAAAGCGTTCGACAAGGTTCCCCACTGTAAGTTACTCGCGAAGTTAGCATCATACGGGATAGACAGTAATATAGTAGGTTGGATAGGAGACTTCTTACATGAACGCGTTAAAAGGGTGGTATTTGATGGTGTCAGCTCAGGCGAAGTAAAATATACATCGGGTGTTCCCCAGGGAAGCGTGATAGGTCCAATTTTATTTATTCTCTTCGTAAATGATTTGAATACAGTGGTAAAAAATAACAAGCTCCGTCTGTTTGCCGATGATGCAGTGGTGTGTAAGGAAATTATGAATGAAAAGGACAGTCAGTGTTTAGCTAAGGATTTAGGTGCGATTGATGATTGGTATGATAGTTGTCAGGTAGAATTAAATTTGAAGAAATGCGCGATAATGAACTTTTGGAAAAAGAATGGCTTTCCCCGGAATAATTATTGCATAAAAGAAAAGAAAATATCTAACGTAGAATCTATATAATACTAAGGCGTCACCATCACTGAAGACATGACATGGGGGAAACACATCAGGGAAATTACTAGTGTAGCAAACCGTAGATTCGGATTCGTAAAAAGGGTTCTAGGCAAATGCGATGAGAGAATACGAGAAAGAATCTATTTTACACTTGTCAGGCCTCATTTAGATTATGCCGCTAGTATATGGGATCCGTACGAGGAAGGTATGATAAAAGAATTAGAGCGCGTGCAACGAAGATCCGCTAGGTTTGTTAAAGGCCGTTATGATAAATGTATAAGTATTACGAGCTTAATTGAAGAACTCGGATGGGAATTAGTATCAGAATGCAGGTTAAAATTTAGGTTAAACCTTTTAAGTAAATTCGTAACTGTTTTGTTCACAGATGACGTTACATATATATATATTATGAACCCCTACGTATAATGCTGGGTTTGATCATCTTAACAAGATTAGAAAGATAGATTGTCGTACCGATAGATTTAAAATGTCATTTTTCCCGCGTACCATAAGAGAGAGCAATAGGCAGCGTAGCAAAGGGATAGGTAGGTGAAATATAGTTAGAGTAGTCTGTAGTGCATGATGCAAGTAATAACAACCAATAATCCCTTTCTTATTATTTCTTTCTTAACTAACCACCTAGCTGCATGTGACCCTGTTCTCTAGCATGTCTCCCTTAAATATCCTACTTGCATGTCAATAGTGCAGGTTTGGTGATCTTCACCCCCTGCCACACACCCTCGTGGTGGCTCGCAGGGTATCACGTAGACAAAGAGTAGACGAAGAGTAGGACGGTTGAAATGATTATATAATGCAAATGGCAAAAAAGAGTGGGTAGGGGCTGGTGGATGTCGAGGTGACGTGGTTTGTGTTGGCGAACTCGCGACCCGGGACGGATGTGTTCTGTTGTCGCGGGCGGCGGCTGTTTGGCCGGGGGAGGGAGCTTTGCTAAACCCCCTCCCCCACTTCTCTCCCTCCCTCCCCGCCAGCTTCTTTTGCAATTTTAATCGTGTGCCTCCTCTATCTCATTCTTCAGAGCCGTTCCAGCAGCCGCGTCCATTTGCGTGAATAATTTAGCGTGCACCGTGAAGTGACTCTTGACTTTGTAGCTTTAATTTGCTAAACACTCGGCTGGCGTTTTTGAAATCGTCGTAGCGCTCAGACGAGTGAGGCATATTTTATTTTGCTTCTCGTAAATGTGCACATTTATGTTGAGACTTTAAGATGTGTCCACGTGCCCATTGGTTCATTTATGTAATTTTTAGGTTAGATGAATGATATCACGTGAATGATTATGGTCGACAGTTAGTTTGTGTGTCCTCAGAAAGAGCATCGCTGTTTTGAAGACGTGATTCTAATGTGAGAAATTTCATAATTATGTATCTGATAGGGGCGCGTTTTGGATGATTGATTTGTGTGTGTATGATGAGAAAAAAATGGTATCAGCAATAGGTAGTTGAAATGCTTTTGAGGGGCACCGAATTTGACAAGAGTCAACTTATTGGTGGTCTCCTTTGTGGATCGAGGTGGAAAGAGGATTTCGAAGACGAGGAGTGTGCGGAAGCAAATGGTAGTAAAAATGGCCAGGCTGTCAGATAACGAGTGAGAGAGCAGTACGGGTGCACGATTGAGGAAACTATCTTTGAAACAGAATGAGGCCAAAATATCTGTCACGGGAGTCGAATGATGCGGGAGGGAGTTGGAATAGAATAATTGGCGAATGTGCGGAGTGAGAAGGAGGAGCGGGTGTTTTAGGGAACATGGAAGGCGCAGAATGATGAGATACGGGAGTGAACATTGCGATGAGGGAAAAGAAAGGAGTTTCCCATACCTATTTATCCTGGCCGCCAAATCTGAGAAAGAGCGGAAGGAGGCGTGTGATGAACAATGAGAGAAAGAATGAATGGAAAATCATGGCGAAAGAGAGCATAGAAAGCATTTGTTCGGATTTGGCTGGCAAAATGCATAATGATTTTGAAGTCAATAAAAAGTAATTTTCGAAATGAATAAGAAGGGCTCGGTAATGTTAAAGAAAAGGGGATTCAGTACAAAAGGAAACTTAAGTGGCGAGATCCTCTGTGATTAAAACAACTTCAGAGACTTTTAGTGGGATTATTTTAAAACTTTGTGCAACAATTGTGCCGGGAATGATGATGAGCCTCGCAAATTATTTTGTGAGAATGTCACTATGGGAAAGGAAATGCTTGAGTGGAAAAGACCCGAAATCGGCAGTGAGAATGTTGAAAAATGCGAAGGCTGCTGGCGCAGATGGGATAGCCAGGGAAATGCTGTAATTTAGATTTCAATTATTTGTGTGAATGGTATATTTTTGTTTAAATGCTTCTTGTACTCCATTGAATTGGAAGAATGCGATAATTGCTTCATTTTACTAAGGAGAGGGAGGGAAGACCAAATGTAAATATTATCGAGCAATCTGCTGGTGGAGTATTTTTGGAAAATTTTTGTTTAACATTAATCGACAGATTGGGGAAGATGACTGTTGACAGAACCTGTGGTTTTCCTTGTGCGTTTGTACCTAGGAAAAATTGCGTGATCTGCTGTATGTACTTCAGCAAGTGCGAGGGGAACGCGTGGACTTCCTTCAATAGAAAGTGCATGTGTGGATTAAGTCACGGCATATGGTAAGATTATTAAAAATAAGCTGTCGAAGGTTTTTAAGGATTATGGGCAAACTTAACAGCAATAGAATGCTATTTAGGCGACGTATGATAACAGTGAGAAATACTTTAAAAGGGAGCTATCGTCCAGGGCTAACGGCAGTACCTAATTGAATTGTTTTATTCTGTCTGCTGTGAATGGGAAATGCGTGATGCGTTTGCATGCATTGATATACGTTTATCAGCATTTACAATAATGGACCCTGTTTGATAAGATTGAAGCTTAGTTGGGTGAGTTCCGCGACGGCCTGAGGACGCGCGCCTTATCGGTAATGTCCCAATAGTAGCCGATTCATCGTTAATTCCTGATCCATGACACAGGGTCAGTGTGAAAATGAACGCTAACAGTGCACATGTTACATGTAGGATGATCCACGAAGCTGCAGAGCTGCACTAAAGACAGAACGATCATTTTTGACTGCAGAGACGTTATTTACTTTTTGTGTTTAGTAGAAACCATGGTTTTAGTATTTATTAATCAGGTTTCGTTGTGCATATTCAATCTAATTGAACAAAACTGATTTTTTTCTCTTTCTTTTAACTAGCGATATCTCCCATCATATCCACTCTGAGCATATGCCTTGCAGTAACTCAGAATTATTACTAAAGGTTGCTCGTGTTAGACACGGTGGAAAACGTGAACAACCTTCAGTATCACTAAACGCCGGGAAAGCCTGAGATCTTTCTCCATAACCTTGGAATAAAATAAGTATCCTGGAAATTAGGTGGTGCTGGAGATGTATCATTCAGTTTCCAGTTTTCACAGATAGCGATTCACTTACCCGCCAGAGTTACTAAAACATCTTTTGAACCCGAAATCCCTGCTACCGCGATTATAAGGTGACTTATATACATTGCTGTTTGTGGACTAAATAAATGAATCAAGGAAAGATATTTATGGATATTTTGTTGAAGAATAAAAACTATTCATAACTTAAAAGGCCATTTCTTTATTGTCTGTCGGAGTAACCCTGAAACAACAATCGGCGTCATTGTCGCCGATATCGCTCCCCTGAAAACTAGGGTCAGCTGTAGCGATGTTATGGCTGAATTTCAAAGTGGACAGTTCGGAACTTTCATCGTGGATAATTGCGAAGATCAGGTCCATTCATTGCAAACACTGCTTTGTCTGTTTAAAATAATGATCAGCCTACCAGAAATTAAGATATTGTAAATCCTGTTAATTGGAATATTTTCTCATCGGTATGAGATTGACGTCCTCAAACGTAGGACACCATAGGACCGCAATGGTCGTTAACTGTATACTTCGCGAGTTCATTCTGTTTAAATGTAAATTATAATTTTTTTCTCGTGCTCTCAAATTTCACTACGAAACCCGCACAGCACACTAGTGTTTCAAAAGAGTTATGAGAAGCAGTATACTGAAACATTGGTAGCGCAAAAGATATATTTCAAAACTTCTTTTTATTTTAACTTGCATTTCCCGGGATACTTTCATTGGCGAGTCGGTACTTGCCTCTCCCTTAGGGTCAGTTATACGGTTTCTGAAGACCACAGTCACGTGGCCATTGCTTCTTTCATAGGGACGCTGGCTAGATCGTGAACATAATTGACCGTGGGACCCGTGGAGGACTGGGGCACGAGCAAGGGCACTGTTTTTATTTTATGTTCATGGGCGTGCCTAGTCACTTAGTCAATGTCGAGTGTGCGACTTTTGGGGTTACATTAGTTGCGGATATGGCCGGGGAGTTTGCTCCGCGTGGCAACGGCAAACTCCCCGGGCAAAGACTGACTACCTACGAAACGAAGATACGCTCTCTTCCAGCCGTTTTAATGGTTACACTCAAATGCGTCCATTTTTGCGTCTTTTTGTCGCTTCGAAGTACGTCTTGCTTATTGCCCGTTTTCATGGCAGCGGCCGTATCGGGTGAAAACTAGACGATGCTCGTATACTGTGACACATTTGGTCTCCGTCATTATTGTTTCGGAAATTTCGGAATTTGAAAATCACCTACAAATCAGTGGAAGACAGAATTAAAAATACAGGACGTAAAAGAAATAATTGGCCTTACTTTTTCACAATGGATGAAATCTTTTACTCAGATGCTACAGTTCAGCAAAAACACCTCATTTCTTCTTTCCCTTCCAACCGTTCTTCTTTTGAACCTTCAAATGAATCTAAACCCAGTCTTACTTCGGAAACACACTCGAATCACTCTCAACCCCATCTACTTTATCTGAAATGACATGTCCGCTAGAGAATAGTAACAGTAGGAGTGAAGTTATGGGCGCTGGTTTTAAAAGACAAAAAAACAGAGAAATGTTTCAATATAGAAAAAAGATCATAGCCTTGCAGGAGAGAGTAATAAGTGAATTAAGTGAAACTTAAAAAAGGAGCGTTAATTTTCCATCGGAAGGGAATAATCTGCAGAGAGATTTATTGCTAGAAATTAAAAAGCAGAACGGCGATAATAAGTGACTTGTATTATAATACATTAAATGTGTTTATTTTTTATTAATTTCTATTGTTTTATTTCACTCTGAATGTTTTGTGTTCAATAAATATAATAAAATGTATTTATTTGTTGTTTTGGACCTAAATGGAGACAAATGCCATCATAGAAATTTCACATACGGTATTTGTATTGCATTTGAATATTTAAATTGCGGTACTTATTGAAACATATCTCGCATAATTCTATTTCTTTTCTCTGCTGCAGCAGGCGCGATTCTCACAAGGGTCTCTGCTAAATTTCCACCCGCAGCATTATCAATATTTCCTTCATTTTCCGATTGAACATACTCATAATCTGGATCAACTTCATTTCGACACAAAAAATTGTGCAAAACACATGCTGCTGAAACCGTTCAACTAGCATTTTCGAGATTCATATCCAAATATTTGAAGCGCATGAACTTCCCCTTAAGCCTGCCAAAAGCCTGCTCAATTTTGCACCTGGCTGCACTAAGAGCAGCGTTAAAGTTTGTTTGTTCATCTGATAACTGTCCATTGTCTTTAAATGGCAGTAGGACGTTCCTTAAAAGAGGATAGGCACTGTCCCCGATTAAATGAAGTCGTGGAGGAATGAGGGGGTTGTCTTCACGAGTTATGTGCTCATATGAAGGGCTCACTCGAAACACTCGTTCATCATGCACACGTCCGGGCATTCCTATAAATACATCTAGGAACTTCATTCTAGCATCGCACACTGCTTGTAACACAATGGAATGAAATGGTTTTCAGTTGAAGTAATCAATTGCATAGTAATTTGGAATCTTTATTGGGATATGGCAGCCATCCTACCACTCCAGGTTGAATTGAAAGTTTCAGCGATGAAATTAGCTTCCTCTTCGTTTGTCCATTTTATGTAGTCATTTATCATGACTTTTAAAATGTAGCAAACATCGATAAATGTTTGGTGGCCCGTACTCTTTGCCAAATTGAATCGGCCACAGCATGCGAGGAAAGATTCCGGTTTTGATTGCATCCAGACAGTGAAGAGCACTTTTTTTTCAATTGGTATTATTGATTGCTTTTCCATTCTTTGTCCTATTTCATAAACAAAAACTGAAAAATATTATTTATATTAATGTCAATGGTCGACAATTTGAACCCGACTACTATCTTCAGAATGTGGAAAATAAACTACTCAACTGTGAAGGATAATGTCCAACTCATAGCATCAACTCTTTTAGCTACGTTAAAAAAAACTTATTTTGTTATCCATTTCCTCTAACTTTTTACTTGAATTCTGAGCACACTTGAAATATTTTGAGGAAATATACACAGTAATTGGTACGTACTTGCATTGTAATTTTTGACGTTCGAAAATGTTCAAAAAATCTTTTGGGGATAACTTGGAATAACATTTTCGTAATAATTAGCATTCCTGACTGGTTCCTCTTCCTCGTCCAGAATATTAACAGCTTCCACGACTTAGTCAATTCGGCGTATTGGCGGTAGTTTAGCTCGCAAAATGTTGTCATGATCATCATCTTCCATCTCGTTTAATAAAATATTAGTGACGAATTCCATTTAATAAGCGTGAATTGATCCCCGTGAAACTGTTTTCAAATATGCGCGGTGTTATGATGTCGCTCCCGTGGCAACAGCAGAGCGTTCACCCCAACCTAGCATGAATACATCAGAGCTGCTCGCTTAAATAGCTTAGCGCTTGCTTGGCTGATTTGGATTCTGGATTTAAACCTTCGAGTTGACCTTTCATTTCTGACTACGGGAGTCAGTGAACTCCCCTATCTGGCAACAGTCACCATCAAAGATTTATTGAAGTGAATTGCATGGCGCTAGGGAATGTCGATATCAATGGTGGTGGCTATCTGGTGGATATGGTGTGAATATTTCTTTTCCAGGAATCGGCTATATAAGGTGGATATATAGCGTATCGTCTAAATGAGGTGGATTACCTGGTGATGAAATTTTATACGAAAGGGTAATGAGATAATATTAATGATGTCGTTTGTATTACAGCCATTTTAATCGGAAATTAGAGCTTGTAACTCAATTCCATTTTTTTCGGTAAACTGCTTTTTTAGGAAAATATTTTTTTAGACTCCTGAGTTCATGGTCACTTGTAATTTGGCGCCACTTTCTTCATCGAGGTTTGTGAATAGTGAAGAGCAATAGTCCACGTGCGGGTGTATTAAGGATTGCACAAGGGTGGTGCAAGTGCAGGGGCAATTATTTTCATGGCTTTATATAGTGGACGTAGTATGACCAGGCATTTCTGCCATGCATTTTTTACTTGTTGCGTCCAACTTAGGTGATTATCGAATGTTATGCCGAGGTTTTTTTACTGTTTCTTCCTATGATGTGATGTATTTCCCTATTTTAATTTTGGTTAAAGACCAAAAATATATTCATTTCAGCCGTGAGAAAACTGAGCCCAATTTTTATTGACTTAGATTTCCTTGCATTGGTTTTTCAATGCCCAAGTAGATATTCGTTTAATGTCATCATTGATTAGTGCCATAATGTATTATTAAACTATTTGCACTGAAGGAGCGTAAATTTGAAAGTCATTTGCATAAAGATGGTCTTACAGTTCCTAATGACTTCTAGAAGATCATCTATATGCAGCAAAAAACAGAAAAGGGCTTAAGAGTGAACCTTGCGCCACACCTCCATTGCTGTATATTCAGTTGGAATAAGTATTTCTAGGTCCTATTACAGATTGAGTGCGGTTACTTGGATCGAAGCCATTCCATTGAACTCATTGAAAGATCGTACTTGTTCGTTTTAGAGAGGAGTATCTCATGGTCTACGATATCGATGGGCTATGAGAAATCAAACAGTGGCAGAATATTGACCTCACGCTTGTCCATTACTCCTCTTTATGTCATCGGTGATATTTAACAGCGCGGTCTGGATGCTTTGTCCCGTTCGAAAACCAGACTGCTAAGCGGTTATTATGCGGTTATCGACGACAAATGTATTCAGTTGCTCAAAGAATATGTCCAGTATCTTTGCAAAAGTGCAGGCTATACGTATTTGCCTATTGTCTGATTATATTAGTTGGCTCAGAACATTTCGAGAATGGGTATATTAAGGAATGCTTCCAAATTGCGGAACATTGTATTGTTTGAAGAGATGTATCGAATGTGTTTTTAAGTGCCCGAAGAAACACCGTAAGTGCATTCCTTATTGCTCAGATATTGATTTTGTCAAAATCTTATGCATTAAAGGTGGTTGCTTTGCATGTTTTTGTGACCTAAGTGATAGGAATGGAAGAGAAGTAGAACTGATTTCCAGGGAAATCAGTCGGACTTTGATTACCGGAAGCAGAGTATATCACATTTAATGCCTGAGTCATTTATTGAGAAAAATTTGTTGAGAAAAAATCTACGTTAACATTAATAAAATTTTTGTGTGTTGGCAGTATAAAATCAAGGTTATGAATGATCTTCCACATTGTTTTGGCATCTTTCTGTTTTTCAAAGGGGTTCTTGAAGTAATCCCCTTTGGTTTTACGAATCATTTCTTAAACTCGCTTTCGCCGTTCCTTGTATTTTGTGTACACTGCAGGGTGCTTGAAGCGTCTATAAAAGGTCCATGCCCCATTTCTTTCTTCGATTTGTGCCTTAATTAATGGCGTAAGCCATGGTTCTGGAGGGTGAGTAACTTGTACCGCCCTCATAGGAGAGTGAGCATCGAGTATATTTGGAAGGAAAGTGTTGAGCATCTCTACTTTTTCGTCAATTTCTCTAAGCTCATCGATAGCAGACCAGTTAATTTTACACAGATCATTACAGAATTGTTTTTGGTTGAAGGGCTATAAAGGTGTATGCCCGACGCCCTAAAACACCGGGTGACTTCCCCGACTCAACCTCGGCAGGACTTCTCCAAAGCCCAGCCCATGTTCACGAGACGCCCTACCCAGTCATGTGAACCAGAGAGAAATTCAGATGATTTCATTACACCCCGCGACCTTTTCCTATCGCTCCCGCCTGGGGCAAACTAATCGTTTGTCAAAATTGTTCTCCAAAAGGGATCTAGAAGATTCGGACTCATGTGTATTCAAGATATTAGCATAGTAACAGCGTAAATAATGGGGTTCCTAACTGTATTCCCACAGAGTAAGCTTTAAAAAAGAGCAAAAATGGGACTCTCAAATATTTTAATGGTGAAATTCTTACGCCCCCTAACAAAATATGGCTTACAAGCCTTATCTTCAGGAACGCATAACCGTTTCAAATAATGTAAAATATAATAATTACTTATATATAGAAAAACAAAAAAATCAAATGAGTAGCCTTTAAGGCGCAGCTTGATATAAGTAATGTATTGTAATGAGAATGGTATTGAATGAAAGGCCAAAAATATTGATAGCCTGTAATATTGATTTTAATTCTTTTGGGATTTATTTCATCTTTTAAAATGGCAAGAATAACATCTCATGGGTTGAGTTGATTGTAATGGTAAACGCATTCTATTAGTCACCGCTTTTAATTTTGTGATTTTAATGAACCAGCCATTTATTTGCATTGGTAACTTTTTGTACTGCGGCATATTTATCCATTTTAAATGAGGTTTCCTTTACACCTACCCTCTGAGTTCATTCGAAAATTAATGCTTTTTATTGATGAGAATTGGAATTTTTCATTAGAATCTCTCTCTTATTTCGTATTCTTTCTCTATTCTTGAAGACTGAGCGATTCTTTGCTCTCGGCCTCCATCACAGAACTCCAATTCAAAAAGTCTTCAAAACCAGCGCTTCGTGGTCTTCCTCTTTTTCTTTACCCGCTGAATTCATTGATTTGTACATTTGTTTCCTATGCTATCTTCATTTTTTGTGAGCCGCGCAATTTGCCTTCATATCGATTTCGTCTCCACATCCGTCTCTTGGAATATGTGTGCTGAATATTGTTCGAAACTGTTTAGAGACTTTGAATTTTACAGCGCTCATGCAATGAGAATTCATTCTTGCAGATATCCTGTATCGCAAACCCTCGATAACTTTCCGGCTGTAAAGTACTTCATTAAGTACATTTCAAAAGAATTAAAATTAAAATAATGGGCTGTCGATATTTTTTGTCCTTCATTGAAACTCCATTTTCATGACAGCCCATCACTCAGATCAGTAGTTCTTCTTAAAGTTGCGCTTTAATGGCATTACTCATTTGAAATATTATTCTGGTTTCCTTATAAGTAAATATTGTAGTGCACATAATTTGAACTTATTACACGTTCCTGGGGCTAAGGCTTGTCAGGCATGTGTTGTTAGCGCGCGTAAGATATTCGCCCTTAAGGAAGTTGGTCCGAAAACTTAAGTCCATGTCATTTTCTTCATACACGCAGGAATTATTGAATGAAAGGCCCTCTATCGATTGGTTTAATTAGAAATACAACTTTCCGTCCTGGTTTTTCCAATAATCGAATTAGAAAATAGCTATATTTACATCACGTAGTACAGTAGGAGCGGATCTTTGGTACATAAAATATAGATTTAGTGTTGAAACCATATCGTTTATACAAAAAACGGATATGACATAAACAAGGATTAAAGAAAATGATTAGTGCAAAAACGACGGTAGGACACCGACTTAGTTTTTGAGACATTAAATGATTATTATCGAAATTTTATCCGAGACACAGTAGTTAGCTGATAGGGGCGCTGGGGTCGGTCATACATGTGGAAGTGAACTTACACATACCGTGGGAATTCAAACAGAGAGGCACGTTTCAGAAGCTGTAAATTGTTTGTTTGAAAATATAGTACCACCTCGATCAATGAAAAACATCGGTCAAAAACAAAGGGCTTCGCATAACCCAAACAGGCCCGGTAAATATTCCAAAAACAATTTGTTGACACACAATAATAATTCTCATCACTTAAAAACGACTGATAAATGCGGATCTTACAGCTAAAATGAACGCTTGATATTATATATATTTCTGAATAATACAACCTAGTTGTTTTTAAATCCTAATGTATACCTCTGTGATTTTGAATTCATGTCTGTTCATCGTCATAGGCAGAAGTAGGCATATATACTTGAATTATGACCTGAGGTAACATTCCTATTTTTAGTGCCACTAGCCCATCACCTATATAAATTACTTTCTTTACTCTACTTTCTATATCATTTCTCACAATTTTGAGCTCTAGCGTCTAAACGGTCGATCTGATCGAAATTCTGACAGTCAATTTTTTGAAGTAACGAAACGTTCGTGCAAACGTTCACTTTTGATCTTTTTTGGGGGAAAAATATTTTTAAAGCGAGTTACGATGATGAAAACAAAATTTTTAAAAGATGTTAGTGAAAAAAATATGAAAAAAAGAAGAAAAATATATTCCACTTCAGAGAAACGAACCTCAAACCTTCCACTTCTCAGCCCACTACCCCTTTTCTCGTCCACCGCTAGGTTGGACCTAAGGAAAGTGTAGCAGCAATTAAATTACACAAAAACAATGTATAAAGTGCGTTATAGTACTAATCTCCACAATTACACCATTCAGTGATCAATTTAGTCCTGAAAAGGACTATTATGTAGTATGAGAACTTCTAAAAAGAACTTATTCAATGTGTTTAAAGTAGGAAAGCACTTAGGTTCACGCACATCAAACACCAGTCACTAAGGACATCAACAAAGTTCAGTACGGCGTGGCCAAAGTTTTTAGAAATTAATAAACCTTTAAAAAAATGTAAATGTAGGGTTTACTTGAGAAAATATTGTAATATAACAATCACTTGAATTTTTAGATATTTCTGGTGATATATACTGTTGAAAATGTTTCATAAATCTAATTACTTATTTAGGCATAATCGCTGCACGACTCCATTCTCGGCATTCGATTGAAAAATCTTTTCGTAGACTGGTCTTCCTAATATTCATTTTTAATGCGATATTTCAGCTTTACTCGATATTCGACATATTACAAATCTAAGCAGCATTATTTTAAAGGCTCATGTATATAACTAAAACAATCGGGATGCCGCTAGAATTATGACTCACTCAGTCGCGAACCAACCTGCTAAAGTTGTATAATAGCCACATCGTTGCTTTTTTTTTAAAGCTTACTGTGCGGGAATGCTCTTGGGAACTGCATTGCTAACGCTGTTACTATGGTAGCAAGTGGAGAAGGAATCGTCGTCGTCGATTCCCTAAGATAAGCCTCGATCGGGGCAGTCGGACACTCCCAGGCTCGATGGCCTGAATTTGGGAGTTGAATCGGGCCGAAGCCCTTCCCTACTCGTGCTACCGGGCCGAGTCGGAGCGGGTTCTGTCGGATGTGCCTTCCCCCGGGCCAATCACTCGTCGGACAGAGTCGGGCTCGGTCGGATATCGGTGTCGGGCCTGGGTCGCAGGACTCTTCTGAATCCGTCAAAAGGTTACCTCGGAGTTGTAAATATCGGGTTAATAAGCCTAATTCTTTCCATTAAATAATTAGCCGTTTTAAGCAGTTTATAGTCCCTCACATCTCCTTATCAGGAACTCTTTTCGCGTCGGTTCACTTGAGAATATATCTTCTGCAGTGGAGGAATCTCGTCCAAAGGAGTACGCGTTGATCACCTTGGATTTCACAGCAATTTCTCAAAGCATAGTCAGTGTTCCCATTGAAGGACTGATTGCTTTCATATGAGATGAGGTGAGCGGGTTTTTACGACATCTTCAGTTCTTTTGCCACTGTAGGCAACACGGCTTCCAGGGAAAGGAGGCTTGCTCGGAAACGCAGACCTGTGTGAAGGGTAGACTTGCAGTGAATGCATCAGTGCATGTTTTTCATTTCATTCCCGAACTCAGTCATCGTGAATTTAACAGACCAAGAGAAACAAGGTCAGACGAAATACAGACTAATGGAGCAAAGCTCAACTGATTCCAATTCCGTCGTCGTAGCGTCTCACTAAGCGAATGTCTAAGTGCGCAACGCAACGAACCAATTACTATTTCATTCAACACAGACGATTATTGAAAATATTACTTTGATTACGATATATTACCTATCTAAGGGTATTACCGTAATTAATGATCAACTCAATCAAATATTTAGACGAATTGCGCTGTAATAAGTGGATTATTATTAAACAGAAATGAATGAGGTTATATTTGAACGTTGTAGGTTGCAGTTGAATGGAATAGAATTGAAAAGTTGAAGCTGTCGGCCGCATCCTCAAAATCCAATTCAACCGTTAACATGTGCCACCATTTGCCCCTCTCAAATGAGGACCCCCGAGGGACTGTGTGTGGGTAAATGTGCCACGCCGATGCATTACCTTCTTCGTCTTAAGAATGCCCTTACGCCCGATTATACTCAACACCATTGAGTAAGAGTGAACAAATTCCTCACTGGGAACCTTTCCTGTTTGCATTCTCTGCCCTTGCGTGCCAGTGGGAGTCAGAGGAGATTGGCTGGGCACATTGCAACGGAGGGAGATATGGACGCAAGGGACTCCGGACCGATTGACAAATAGTAATATGACGCCTTAGTGGTCGCAGAATGCTTGGGCTAGACCCAAAGTTAGAATTCAGTTAAATATGGAGTTGGCGATTCTCACTGTGTGGACCGAATTTTGAAAGTGATAGTACTTTCTTTGGTCTTTGTATTAATTCATGCATCTTCTACTGGAGACTTTCTATTTTATTTTTATTATTAAAAGGTTGTACTGAAATTCACCTGCTTTTCTGAGTCAAATCTTGCAGTTAAAATTTAACCAACTTTGAGGTGACGTAGAGCCCTGAAATTTTGTTTATGGTCTCAATGTCGGTGAAAATACAATAATTATTTTATTAATGACGATAATTTATTAATTACTAAAAGTTTTTCTTGAGAATGAGCTATTTGTCTGCGTTAAATCTGGTAACCAAAATTTAACCAAGTTCCCGACGACTTACTGCTCTGAAACCTTGTCCATAGCCCCTCCTCCGGTGACATTACATTAATCGATTAATTCCGACACTGATTAATTAACTACGCGTTTACATTCGAGAGATGAAACGTCAATGACGGCCCCCCTCTTCTCCACGAAGGAGTCGTTCTCCTCGATTGTTGCTCTCGTTCACGGACCGATTCGTTCCAAGATCCGCTCAATCAAAGGCCCTGCGTTACTCACATTTCCAAAAACAAATAAACAATTTACAACCAATTCTCTACAAAAATCACAGATGCTGTTTATATTGTTAAAATTTCAATACAAGTAATTGAATACTGGAGCGTTTTATTAAACATTAAAACCCTCTTCCTTGTAAAATCTATTTTTCCTATGTATTTTCCTTCAATTATGTTCTTCACAAACCCATTGTACCTCAGAGTGTGTCCGAGTCATGTAGTTCTTCTTCTCTGTATAATATTCCATGAGGTCCTTTCCTCTTGTGCTCTTCTGCATACTTCATCATTGCTTAATTTTCCTTACATTTTATCTGCCACAATCTCCTAGAGTCCTTGTTTTCGAAAGCTTATATCTATCTGGTATGTCTTTCCGATGGTCCATACTTCCAATAAATAGAGTGCTACGCTCCACACGAATATTTTCACATGCCATTTCCTCGTTTGTAGTTGTATCTTATTTGAGCACTACAGTTGTCTTATCACCATGAAAGCTTTCTTAGCTTGGGCTATTCTCCGCTTGATGTCCTTCGTACTTCTTCCGTCCCACGCGATGGTATATACTTCCGAGATAGGTGAAGGAATCCACTCGCTCTGATTACTCTCTTCACAGGGTGAATTCTACAATAAGCCTCTCTCATCCACATACTAGGATTTTGGTCTTCGTCAGACACATTTTCATGTTGCATTTCTGTAAGCTTGGTCGATTGCTTTTAATGACCACTGAAGATCGTAGCGATATCCTGCCATGACTGCGATATTGTCTGGGAAGCGGAGCATGTTTATTTCTTCTCCGTTAATCTTTCGCTCAATCCAACTTTTTGTGCTCCTCTTATTGCCTCCTCTAAGTATATGTTGAACAGTACTAATGAGAGGTTATACCCTTAATTTAGTGTTAAAGAAGTGGATAATACTCAGCAAACGAGGTACCACGTAAACCACGTTTCTTCCATCCAAAATGCGAAGAAAGCGGCCATTTCGAAGTTCGGCGCCATCATGAATATCTCACTTCCGGTCAATTTTTCGGCTGGGCAATAGCAATTTTCGGATTCAGCATGGTCAAAATATGGGGAAGTGGGCTGTTGCCCTATTGTTGTACAAAATACCTCTATCTTGTCGAATTCTGAACTGGAAAGGACGGGCGCAGCGGGACGGACTCGGCCGCTTGGCAACAGCAGCGCGATACACGCCTCTCTTGTAATTGACGTGCCGCGGTTACTATTTATCGTATGAAGCTGAATGTAGACTTATATAAAAGCATATTAAATTTACTAAAACTGCTGTTCACGACATTATTATTATTTGTGGCGCTGATTGCCAGAAAAGATGACTTTTAGGCTGTAGACATCTAGCGTATTCCGTGAAATTTCAAAATATCTTGAAAAATAAGATCCAAATGTCATTTTTGGTAAAAGGCTCTTGTTCCTGACTAGAAAATTCATAAGAATAGACGTTGAAAGTATCAATTTACTCCAACATGTAACAGAAAACTGTATGTTTTTAACTTAGACGCCATCTTGAATATCTCACTTCCGGTCCATTTTTCAGCTGGGCAACAGCGACTTTCGGGTTCAGCGGGGTCGATATAAGGGGAATAGGGCTGTTGCCCAATTGTTATACGAAATGCGTCTAGCTTTTCGAATTTCTGAAATTTAGCCTAGGCTATAAGGTATTCTGCAGAACATCGTAGGGAATTCCGTAAAATGGCCTCTCAATACTTAAAGGAATATCTGCAAAACTTTTTACGAAATTCTCTAGAGGTATTTATAAGGAAACTATTCCGAATTTTTTAGCAGGGCACTGACACACGGCGTACGGATATCATAACGCGCAGGAACAGCGTAGGAACAACGTGCGAGTAAGGGACAAGGCTTGGAAAGGGTTGGAAGGACGGGAACGGAGGGAAGGGGGAGCTCTGCTGGACTCCATCGTCGACTCCTGATCCGTCGGACTCTCGACACGTGAATGAACTGCCGCTGGTTCACACACTCTTCAACTCTCCCTTTTTGCCGACATGACTGCAGCGCCAGGGTAGATTGTGGGAGGGAATTTCGAACACGGGAGTGGGTTGAAACAAAAAGGAAACGAAAGGTGCCTATACGCCGACAGTAACTATTTCCGATCTCAAAGTGATATCGTCTCAACTATCGTAATGTTATGTTTATTTTTTACCACAAATATGATGTCAGTTGAGCTGAATAAATGGGTGTTCAAGTGACATCCTCAACATATGTAAAAGTGTTTATGTCCTAAAGTCGTCCATTGTCCTTACGTGACGGCTAAGGTAGAATGTGCTGTGATTGAGAAAAACTTCCAATTAGTTCCAAACTGAAGTTGCTTCTTGAAGATTCCGTTTTTCGGTGAAAATGGGATTCTGAACCCTATGCAAGACGTATTTAAATCATGACTGCTTTCAAACGAAGAATCGGATTGATCTTTGTATATTTGAAATAATTGCACTTTTTACTTCTCATCACTTTTTCCAAAGGTTTAGACGAGGGCTAAGAGTCGTTGTTCAAAATAGATCTCATCCACGTTCATTGAGCCAGGCCTCATGCGATCACTATTTACCTTTAATGTTCCAGTCGTGATCGTTACGGATTAGTTGTAGTGTCGCAACTCGTTAATCATTGCAGTCTCGAAATCGTAGCGAACATCGTGGTCGGGTGGTGTTAAATTTTTCTTCTCTCAACTAAGTATTTAACTAAAATTACATTTGAGTAAAGTTCTTTCGCTTATCATTCAGGCATGCTTTTATATTGCCTTGCGATTGATGCCCAAAATAAAACTTTCTCATTAGCGAACGTCATTCTTCTCCTGGCTAAATATTTCGTATTCGACCTCCTCCTGACGTAATATTGATTGCGATTATGATCCGTGGCCCATACTTGGATGTTCCAAGGATATTTACAATAACTGTCGGATGATAATAGAGTAATAAGGAATTGTCAACATGAGAAAGATTCAACCTCTCTGCCGAGGAAATATCAGGCGATGTATGCCGACGATACGGATCATTATGGTGGTCGAAGCAGCTGTGACGGTCAAACACACTCTTCTGTCGATATATACGATTGATAGACCTATCATTTCAAATCGAGGAAACTTGAGATCCACGGCCTCTTAAAAAATACAAATAAAGATTAAATCTCCAATGGCCGCAATAAATGGCACCACTCGTCAAAAAGAAAGAAATTAAAGTTTACTGTGTTGGTTTAACGAAAACGTCAGTGACCAACCCCAGCCTCTCAACCAGAATAGCCTCCTGTGATGGTTTACGGGAAAGTGACTTCCTCGCCAATGACCGACACAGACACACACACACACCCCAAAAAAGGATCCTTCGCAAGGGCTAATGGGACCCCGCTAAGAATGCCAGGTTATTCACACGTTCACTCCCACAAACACTCAAAATCACTCACTCACTCACACACACAAATGGGCCCAACTTCTGGGAGAATCTTACTCAAAAAGAGCGTGGTCAAAAACACACACAAACACGGACGAGGGTGGGCGTCGGATACGCGTATTTCGGCCACAAGGTGGCCCTCTTCAGCGAACTGAAGGGAAAAAACACTAGCAACACAAGGTTGAAAGTGTAACATACTGAGGACGGACGTTGTATAAATACGAAAAAGGACAAAAGGGAGGAAAGGGGAAGGGAACCAATGACAGTGGGGTGGGGGTGAAGTATTTGGCGGTGGAAGGGGGGGAAGGGTTGGGAAGGGCGCGCGTTAAGAGGAAAGGAAGACGTAACCGTTGAAGAAGTGGTATTTAGGGCGGAGGGGTGGGGGGTTTAGTAGGGGAGGGGGATGGAACCGTTGAACATTTGACCGTTGGTAAAACTTTACTCTAAAATTGAAAAGAGTGGCGAGTATGGAATTGGTCCTTTAACGTTGTTCACTATGTTAGATTTAAATTTGTGTATGTAGAGACTTTCGTCTGCGTCAAGTAAATAATTAGGTGTTTGTTTGATGAGACGGAGGTTGTTTTCTGATGTTTGATGTCCTGTATTGAGTAAATGTTGAGCGATGCTGGATTTTTCCGGTCTGTTATATTTAAAATGGGCAAAGTGTTCCTTGAATCTAGTTTTTATGTTTCAACGTGTTTGCCCAACGTATGTCAGATCACATGAGGAACAAGATATTTGATATATTCCCGACTTGTCGGATGTGTCAATCTTGCCCTTCGTGTTCCCCAATAAGTGTTTAAGTTTGTTGTTGTTACTGTATGAAATCTTAGTGTTAACTGCCTTGAAAATCTTTTCAAGGCCTTTAGTTAGTTGCGGGTGGTAGGGAAGTTTAATGAAACGGGAGGGGTTGTCTTTAGTGAGGGTAGTTGAGTTGTGGATAAGTCTCTTAAATTTGTGCTTCTTGACAATATTATCGATTATTGACTCCTTAAAGCCGTTTTGTTTCGCGATACTTTTAATATAATTTGTCTCTTTCGAGTAGTTATGTTTATCAAGGGGGATATTAACCAAGCTGTGTACAAGAGCATGAAAGGAAGCGAGTTTATTGCTGATGTGCACAAAGGAGTCACGGTGAATTAACACTTTCCCGGCGAATTAAAGCACGGTGAATATAATTATCACCACGCAACAATTTAATTAAACAAATAATGGTGACTCAAAAAACAAAAAGAAGTACGAAACACGCCCCCAAGAAAAAGACAACACTCAGAATCAAAGAAAATGGCTAATGGTCAGACATCAATCTAATGCAGTATAACTGTAGTCATAGTAAATGTCCGCAGCGGAAAGAATAAACAAGCCGAAGTTGAGCTCATATTTGAAAACGCAGATGTAGTATTAAGTTAAATAAAACTTTGTATACTCCACTTATAGGTTTAATAACACGATCTTCAGACCTGAAGATGACACGAAGTGTCGAAACCCGGGTCGTGTTATTAAACGTATAAGTGGAGTATACAAAGTTTTATTTAAGTTAATATGAATTACTTCCACGAAGTCAAGCCTGGAAGCATTTCCTTTGTGCAGCTATAGTAATTGGAACAGAGAGCTGGCTTACAAAGGAATATAGCGACAGCGAAGATTAACCACCAGGGTTAAAATCTATAGACGACATCGACCCGATAGGATTGGCCGTGGAGTATTCTTAGCAGTTGAATTATTATTGAATGGTAACGCTCATATATCGGCGACAATAATACGAGAGCATGTAGTATTCTATGACACAACAAATCAAAAGAAGTATGCATATTTCTTCATTTTATAGACCACCGTATTCCAAAGTAGACATTTTCTATCAATTAGTAGCTCAAATATCATCGTTTACCTCGAGAGGTAACAAAATCGTATCGTGATAATAATCGGTGGATATTTCAACTTCCCGGCTATAATTGGGTAACTTACGGTGCAGAAACAAGTTCAAGGAAGCGTTACATTATCGAGGCCGTAATCTGTACACTTTCAAACCTCTCTCTTACTCAAGTAGTGAACGAACCTATCAGAGGTAATAAAAGATAAGATCTTTTAGCTGTTAGTCACCCCACAATGATTAACTCGTTGATATCCTCGAAGGCATAAGTCATTATAAAGTAATTTCTATGACTTTGAAAACAACAGTAGAGTCCACTGTATACTAACCAAAATGTAAAGTCTACTTATTTGAAAAATGCGATTACATTAAAATTAGAGACACGTTAGAAGTTTCATTCACGAAATTTAGAGCCACAATGAAAGACGAGAACACCGGAGCATCATAGAGATGTTTATTGGAAATACTACGTAAAGGAACCGATGAATATTTTCCACACAAAGCCAAACATGAAGGTAAAGAACCACGTTGGTATAACCAAGAAGTAAAGCGAAAGCCCAGGAGAAAAAGGCAATAACAGTCTATATAAAAATTCTATTAAGATAAGGTATTATTCAGGTAACAAAATCAGAGAAATTTACGTTGCTAAACGCTCAAAAACGAAAAAAAAGCGCACTACTTTACGAATATTCAGGAAATAAATCCTCGGTGAATTACTAGATACAAAACTCCTAGTCATTCTGGTCTTACGCGACAGATCTCCAGGGCGAATTTTCGATAGTACATCTACATCTACATAATACCCTGCGAGCCACTGCATAGGCGTGTGGCAGGGGGTGTTAAGTCACCAGCCGTGTAGCGATGTAAGTTTTTGGGAGATGAAATGGTGACATGTCCTATGGGAGTGTATTTAGTGGAGCTCAGTTTTTATTGTCGTCGCTTATTGTGCGCGGAAAGAACGAGTCTTGTACTTATCTGTTCGGCAGTGTATCTCTCTTATTTTATCGAATCTGTCAGACCTAGAGATGTAGTGAGGCGTCATGACAATATTCTCTCTATCACTCTGAAACACACCAGTTCTGAATATCTCAAGCATCCTAAGCCTATTGCAGCCTCTGAGTCTCTAGGGGCTCCCACCTTAATCCCTCTGACAGTTCTGTGACACTATATGTTCACTCGTAGCAGTTTTTAACGAAGCGCGCTGCCTTCCTTTGTCTTTCATTAATTTTTTGGTTGAATCTTTAAGACCAGGGTCCCAAATACTCGCGGCATATTCGAGGTGTGGCCTAACCAGAGCGAAGTAGCATCTCTCCTCATCTGGCTTAAACGAGCCGATGGCTGACATAACAGTTCAACGTGATGCTCAAGGGAAAGGGAAATTGAGCTCTACGGCCTCTTTAGATAACAAAATAAAAAGTCTCCAATGGCCGTGAATAAATTGGCACCACTCGTCAATGAAACACAACAATTGTTTTGTTGGTATGTGGGAATGGGAATTCCACAACAGAGGCCAACCACAAGCTCTCAACCACAATACCCTCCCGTGGTGATTTACGGGAATGTTAATTCCTCGCCAGTGACTACCACTGACACTCAGTCTCAACCCAATTGGAATCCTTTGCAAGGGCTAAGCGGACCCCACTCAAAGGATGCCTGGCTTATAACCTGGGATCCTTCACAGGGCTAATTGGACCCAACTAAGGATGCCTGGTTATAATATAATAATAATATTGTATAACATTTATCACTCCATAATTGCATCTAGTACAGTGTACTTAATTTTTATAAATGGAGCTCTAGGCAGCCTCGAAGGTCACAGACCTGTGGGGAGGCTGCCTTCAATATACAACATGCATTGCTGCTAAAAAAACACAACTTTTTATATTGAGCATAATTAATAAATTTACAGAATATAATTTTATTTTGCGCCAATTATGAACAGAAAAAACAAATAAATGCACATTACTTCATCGAGCTTGCACCAATTATGAACAAAAAACAAATAATATAGACCACTTCATCGTGCTTACATGATATACAAGTTTATAACATAAAAAATGTATTAATATAAAATATAAATATTATCCTGTGCCAATATCATGCCTTTGTCAATTTTAAAAATGTTCTCTCATTCCGTATTCTTTTAATATAATCTGTAATCTGGTAAGATATAATTAATATTTTTGGTCCCAAATACATAAAAGATCTCTTATGCAATGTAAGATTCGATTTTGGAAGCGGCGTATTATGCTTCCTTCGTAGATTATAATCATGCTCGCTTCCAGTAACCATGGGCATGTTACCACTTCTCAAATAAAATAATTTTAGAACCTTAAAAATAAACACGTATTTTATTGGAAGAATGTGTAGACGAATAAATAATGGATAGGTATGCTCATATCGTTTATTCTTTCTTATAATTCTCATTATCTTTTCCTGCCGCAATATAGCTGGAATTAAGGACTTATTATTGGTTCCGCCCCAACAAATGAAACCATAACCTAATCTAGAACCTACAAGGGCGTCATACAGGATCTTTTGGAAGTATATTGGACATTTATGACGAATAAAGTACAAGTTGGACATGCAATAGCGAAGAACCTAAGTTAAATCATTTATGTGGTATTTCCATTTCAAATATTTATCAAAAGTTACCCCCAAATATTTTATGATCTCATCCTGTTCAATCATTCTACAGCCGCAGCACTGCTTCAGGCAGTCAGCAGCATGATATATTAAATTGGAGTTTAATGTATAAGAATTACTAGGGTCAAATTACATGAATTTAGTTTTATCACTTAGCTCAAGGCCATTGAAATAAAAATATTGGCGTAAATCATTTAGATCTCTTTGAGTATCATTGGCTATACAATTTAGGTTACATCCACTGTAGTACAAGGCCACATTATCTGCGAAGGCAGTGACAGAACCTTTAAATTTGAAACTGTACAAAACATTTATGTAAATAAGAAATAGTATAGGCCCAAGCACAGAACCTTGGGGTACTCCGGTTCTTACTAATATAAAGTCGCTAAAATTCTTACCCACTCTAACACACTGGGAACGCTCAGACAAATAACTTCTAAACCAAGCCAGAGGGACTCCTCTGATTCCTGCATCACTCATTTTCGCTAGACAAATGACACGGTCACAAGTGTGGGATGTCTTTGTTTATATCTATGAATAAGCCACCAGTACGATTATTCAAATTGATTTAATTTTATATGTTTGTGATAAAAGTTATTACTGCATCTTCCGTTCCTCTTCCACATCTAAACCCACATTGGTTTATGCTAAGAAAATCCACTTGGTTGAGAAATCTAATCAGTCTGTATTTAATAAGTTTCTCGAGAATTTTAGATAGAGTGGGCAATAATGAAATAGGTCGGTAATTTTGGATTATATTACGATCACCGTTTTTATATAGTGGTATAACTACAGCTTTTTTCTGCGTATTTGGAAATTCACCAGTTTTTATACTCAAATTGCAAGCGTATGCTAATGCAGCTGCAGTGACTTCAATAACTAATTTTAAAGTGCTTCCATTAATGCCATCAATTCCAGGAGATTTACCGTTCCGTTGAGATTTGACCACCTTCACTATTTCTTCGGGAAGAATAGGTTCATGGAACAGCAATTCGGCTCTACTTCCCCTAACACATGGGTTTACAACAGCCTTACATTTACAAACGTCTTGTAAAGATTTAGCTAATTCAAAGACACTAATAAAGTATGAATAAAATTCATTTGCATTCCTTAGATCGTCATCAATAATTTTACCATTAACATTGAACGATGAGAGTTTTACACCTGAAGTTTCTTCCCCAGTCATCTCCTTGAAAATTTTCCATTGTTCTTTAGACTTTTCATTACATTTAAAACCGATTCATGTAATTATAGGTATTAGAAGCTTCCCTCAGATTATTTCTCTGTTTATTCTGACATTTCAGAAACTCATCTCTCAGGCTCATGTTCCTGGGGTGGCATTTACTTTTTTCATACAAATATTTTTTTCTTTCAATTAGTTCAAGCATCGTATCTGTCATCCAAATCTTTAACTTTAAAGGCTTGCTCCCCTCAGTATTAGTGTATTCTATTAGAGTAATTATAGGCACTGTTTCAATTATTTTGTAATCAAGTAAAACGCTTTAGAAGCGTGACCCTCATCGAATACATCGGTCCAATCGGATTTTGCTACAAATGTTTTAACATTTTCATAATTAATTCTAGATTTATGGGAATAAACATTATCACTACGTCGGCTTGAACCGCAATTATGATTTACAGAAATAGTTAATGATGTCATTGAATGATCACTAATATCTATGTGAAGTACGTGTGCTGATATGCTAAATGTATAAAGAATTCAAATGAGATATGGTGCTTTTTTCCACAGTTTTTTATTATTTCAGGTCGACCGGTTTCGTCACATAGGCGACATCATCAGGTGACATGATGTGACGAAACCGGTAGACCTGAAATAATAAAAAACTGTGGAAAAAGCACCATATCTCATTTGAATTCTTTAGAATGGATTTTCACAAAGTAAAGCCTGAATTAATCGAGTTTATGCTAAATTTATTCATATTAGGAATTCTGGCATATACATGATCCAAAAAAGTTGCTGATGATCTCACTATTCTGGTTGGACAATCGATAAAAGACTGATAACCGTATGAGGACATTAAATTATTATAATTATTTGATACACTAGTATTAGAAGAATATTAATATTTATGTCACTGATAACTATCAAGTTTCCTTTTAGACCTTTAAAAATAATATCCATTTCATTGAAGAATTTTTTCGAGAGCATTTTGATGTCTATATACACTGAGTTATTAAATGATATAAAATCCATTTGTAAAGTAAGTACCTAAAACACAATCAGCGGACAGCAGAGTAACTGGTTTAATATTACAATGTATGACTTCATATTCATTAATCCAAATCTCAGTGAGAACCATTATTTTGGGTTTAAAGGATAAATTGTTTACATTTATCATAAATAGCTCGGAATTCCTCCTCAAACTCCGTATGTTCTGTTGAATCACAGTTACTTCTTCTGCTGTATTAAACAAAGTATCGGAAGAGGTCATATTGTACCACAAAGAGAAGTTTAAAGGTTATTTATATAATCCATGCTAGTAACCACAATAGAAGGCTCCTTTTCTGCTTTTCTTAAATAAATTTTACCACCACGTATCCAAAGATACTTATAGTGCTTATCATTCTTCACTATTCTGGCAGCGTTAAATAATTTACGTCTACCAGGACAAAGGGCCTCGTTGATGTAAACAGGCATATCGCTAGGAGGTACGGAATCCAAGTGCCGAGTAGAGAAATTCTTTTTACTCGGCGCTTGACCAACAATTTATCCCTTATGTGCTGACTCAGAAACCGAACGTGAATCCCTCCTGGTTCCCCATTTGATTTTATTTTACTTCGGTAGAAATAGCCAATTTGGCTGTCACTTACTTTCATATCTAATGTAGCACAAATTTCACTAAAAATACTTTCAAATTTTCATTGCTGCAAGTTGAGATACCATGAATTTCCACATTATTGCAGAGCGTGCGCTGCTCAAGATCGTCTGAGCGGTTAAGCGCATCAGAGAATATATTATTCATGCTAGTAACCACAACAGAAGGCTCCTTCTCTGCTTTTCTTAAATAAATTTTTCTTAAATCCACATTAATAATTTCCATTTTATTTCTCCCCTGCCACACACCCTTTGGGTGGCCTGCAGGGCATGACGAAGATGTAGATGTAGATGAGAGTTACTTACTCAGCATCACATTCTCACTTTTAAGGTAGAAATTTGTTCAGAACATTCCTCTAGCTTTTTTCCCCGCGATTCAATTAACTTCAAACTGTCCTCGAGTTTATCATATAATTTGTTTTTTGTATCACTAGGTTTTTTTCGGTGACTTTCAGGTCATTTTTATTTTCTTGACACGTTCCAAATATCTCCTGAAGGGATTTACCTTCTGATGAACTCCTGTCCGTTCGGGATGTCTTATGAGAAATATGGCAGTCCACACATTTCCATGACTGTCCACTTGCCCCGATCCCCTCTATGTCATCTTTGGTCAGCGACTCCCGTAGACAAGAGCCGTGGGAACTCTATCGGCAGGCAGTGCACGAGATATGGATGGTGTTTCGTTTAGATTTCCGACACTCATTACACAAACTCTTGCTGAAGAGATGCAGCAGATGTTGTAGATGAAATTCCTTGAGGCTCGAAGTAAGTTTCACAACTTTAAGTAAATAAAACTTCCACTTGAAAGTAACAAACTGCACACACATGCCCGATAGCTAAACGGCGCCTAGCCAGCAATGCATAGCCTTGAAGTAACCGCAGCGAGTGAGAACACATCCACAGTCAACAGGAGTGGAACACAAACTGAACTCAGTCACACTCACAAGCACTCAAAATCAGTCACTCACTCAAACAAATGAGGCCCAACTTCTGGGGGAAAACTCGCTCAAAAAGAGCGTAGTCCAGAAAAGAATCTCACACAGGAACGAACGAAGGTGAGCGTCGGATACGCGTATATCGGCCACGAGGTGGGAGCTGAAGGGAAGGCACTTGCAACACGAGGTTATAAGTGGAATAACTAAACAACTACGTTCGATTAAAAGTAACAAGTCCTTAGGTCCAGATGGGATATCAGCACGTATGCTTTAGGAGTTAGCGCCACAGATTGCAGCATTCCTAAAAATCATATGTGGGAAATTATTATCCGAAGGCAAGGTACTCAAGACTGGAAAATAATCCAAGTCACATCAACATTTTTAAAAATAAACAGACATAATCCAGGAAATTACCGGCTTGTATCGCCAACATCGCTCTAATGCTATATTTTACAAAAAATTGTTGTTTGCAAAATTTTGACCTTCCTGGACAATCGGCACTTCTTATATGGTAGTCAATACGGCTTCCGGAAGAGATCTTGCGAAACACAGCTTGCGCTCTTCTCTAATGATATCCTTTAATTAGTTGAATCAAATTGTAAGTTGACGCGATATTTGTTGATGTTAAGAAAGCATTATATTAGGTTCTTCACTCGTCAAACAAATCGTGTACAAATTGCAACCATGAGGGGTAAATGAAAGAATAATGAATTGGATAAGGGACTTTCTTGGTGATCGAAAACAAAAAGTAGTTATTGATGATTTTAGCTCCGATATGGTCGCAGTCACACCCGGTGTTACTCAAAGAAGCGTGATTGTCCCTCTTTTATTCATTGTTTATATGTATGACCTAAGTTCTTAAGTTAGCACTAAATTAAGAATATTTGCAGACGATACGGTCTCTCCCGCGAAATTAGCGAAGACGCGGACTCAGAAGTATCATCATTGAACCTTAACAGCGTTCATTCTTTGTGCCAGGCATTGGGGCTAGATCGAGACCTGTGCGCCGCCGCGCCATTCTCCATTGCCGCGGGCCGGCGCCGTCACTCGTGGCCATTTACAGCAAAAGCAAAAGAACCTGGCGCACGTCTGCGCGGCGGAGGGGGAAGGTAAAGTGGATTGAGTGGAGTGAACGGACGGAGGGGAAGGTAGAGAAGGGGGGACGGCTGAGAGGACGAGGCAGGGGAGGCAAACTACTTTGCCAGGCACACACACACACAAGGCTAATAGGCACCAGTGGTTTTGCTTCATCGATGCCATGCTTTACCCTTGCACTTCCTTGTTACGTGCAAGGAGTGGTAGTACGAATAAAATGCAGCAAACTGGGGCGCCTGGTAGCTGTGACTCGTGGAATTTACCGAGTCGCTAAGGTTGGCAGCAACTAGAAAAAGTTTGCTCATTGACGCTCCACAATTTACAACCTTCCTCCTCCGCCAGGGCAGGCTTTTAAAAGTTTAAGAGTTCCACGTCCCAAAATCGTCCACGGCGGAGCGCCAGTTTCATTTGCTATTGCTATACAAACCATTGCTTTTATTGCGTGGTAACTGGGTATTATATGGTATTACTTATTGTATTGTATACACTTATTATTGGTGACTCCTCATCATTGTATTTCATAGTTTTGTGTAACATAAATCAACATAGTGTCACTGATATAAGTGCACCAGTATACGAAGTCTTCCATTATTAGCGACAGTTATCAGTGCGTTGAGGGTGGGAAGGATCTTCAAAGACCTCGGGATAGCCATTCAAGCTGGTCCTCGAGTTTGTACGCTTAGACCCTCTCCAGGCTATTTGAATAAGAAAATTTACATCTTAAGCATTTTTGCAAGTATTATTGTATATCCTCGATAGTTGGAATTTTAAAACTTGTAGGTTATATCATAATATTTATTATGCACAGTATACAATTCCTACGATTTACCCCATGGTTTACTGCTGAATGCCTCATTAATTCAGCCAAAGTTGAGGCTGGAGGGTACGGAACGGGATCTGCAGAAACTCTATATCTGCTACATGCTCCTTAAGGGTCACCCGCCAGCGTCATCCCTCGAGTTGACCGTCCGCAGGCTCGGAGTTTTGGCACCCCTTTAAACTTTTTGGCTATATTTAATAAACGAGATTTTGGAGACATTGGCTACCACAGATGCCTTGTTATCAAGTGAAAGAATGCAGTCTTTTGCAACTATGACATCGTGCATCATGTACTGGTTTAAACTTCCACTGATTGTGAAATACCGCAGTAAATTTGTTTTTGGAAATTTTCAGCGCACAAATTCTGGTTGCAACTAGGTGGACGTAGAAACTAATAGATACTCAAGCAAGTGAACCGAATGAAAAAGCCGTTGGTGCACGTGTGAACCGATACGCAAGAGAGGTATTATCATTTCACCAAGTAATGATAGCAGCATTGGTAAAAAAAATACGCTGTGTAAATTCCCTTCATTGCAAATAGCTTAACCCAGCAGTTTTTAGGTGCATACTCTGTGTTGAATTTTGCTCTTATTTTGATCGGAAAATATATTGTTGCCGCTCTTTGAGGGAAGAAGTACTTTACATATTCAAATATGCAGTATGTGCATTAACAAGCACCAGAGATGTGCTCCTATGCCCCTTAATTCAAATGTTGAAATTCGAATTGGTATTTTATTGGCCTTTTATTTAAATACTCAGTAAAAAAGCACAAATATTATGTTCAAAAATAACAAAAGGCCATTGAAATTACGCCTAAAGCCGTACTAAGCTGCTACTGCGGGAACTCATGCAATTAAAAACTAAAAAATGTGGTATCTAAACGTTTAACGGACTGTGAAACAATATTAACCTCATGTATTCCATATGCTTTTCTAATAGTTTTCTTCAGCTTTGAAAGTCAGCCGAATATGAACTGCCTGGAGCTCCGTCCTTGGTAATGCAGTGAATGCCGCAGACAGATTTCGGAAGCCTTATTTATGTTCAATACTATTGTAATCCGCATATATAAAGTTCACTACCTTCCGATGATCCAACTTGCATCTAAAACTTATAAAAAAAAAATAAAAAATAAACAAAGAAAATTGTGCGGAGGAAATCAGGTTTTCAATGGAGGCAGGAAAGATGTGGACTGAATAATAAATACTATAGTGAGAAAAAACCTGAAGGCTAAGGATATAAAGAAGACGATGAGAGAGTCAAATGACTTAGTTAAACGAGTGATTGATGGATTGCTGACATTCAGAATGCTTGGACCTCGTCATGCGGTCACAGGATTTGTGTTTCCGCGAGACGCGACTTGGGATAAGTCTCGTCTCAGCCTCGTTTTCCTAACTCGTCTCGTGAATCTCAGTCTCGTCTCATTTAAAAAATAAATATGATTGAATACTTGATTGATATAAGAACTGCTAGTTTTGCGCTGAATACAATTACTTTAAAATAAAAAAGGAATACGCTGTGTAGACGTGACCAAAGGTTTTAATAAAATTGCCGTAATGTTCAAATTATGTTAAGGAAAACAAATTAGGTACCCATAAATATTCAATTCATCAATTAATATAAAATTATAGGACGTTTTTAATGCTAATGCAATGAAACGATCAAAAGAAATATCCATTCGGATGAATGATGTAGCCTAGGAACACGTGTGGTGGAACTTGTTAATAGTGAGAGAGTAATTTATATGCAGTTTTCCACTTCTTGGAATTCAGTTTTTGCTGCGCATTTGGTGTCAAGGTATTTATATAATTGTCTAGCAACTGTTCGAGTAATAAAAACATAAGTTTTATATTTCGAGGGGAGTTGGTAGGAAGGGAAATATGATTTGGGGGGGGGGGGGTTCTGGCTGTAGGGATGGATATGGGGGAGAAGGGCTTCTCGTCTTCAGAGAAAGTATGGGAAGCAAAGTTTAGCGGAATTGACATGTTTTTTCGTTCATAACGGTCTGACGTATTATGTTAAATTATTTCATATTGTTGCCAGGCGTTCCACCTTTTTCTATTTCTCTTATTTGCAGGATGATCAGTGTGAAGTTGCATTCATAATCGGTTTATGGGACGTGTTTGGCTATTATTTTGTCATTTCCATTCCTCGGGCATCTTTGTGGTTTTTTCAGTCAAGTAGCGAAATTCCGTCCTATTTGACCTCTGTTTACTGCAGGCCAAGAATTGCAGTTTACTTAAGTACTTCTTTTTTCTATACCTCATGAAAGCACCTAACTTCAATATTGACGAGAGTGGTTCTTCACAAAGGCTAAACTACTTGACATGCTCTCCTTGTGACCACCGACCGTGCTATTCAGACTCTCTTTTATTTTACAGACATTTAGAAAATCTCTTCATTTTTTTCACTCTCTTTATGTCATCGTCGTTTTACGATTCATCCTCATCCCACTCCTTTCGCATTCCACCCCTGAAGCATGGATTCCATAATTGACTGTGACCCCTTGGCTGACTGACAAACCAACGCTTAATCATTTTCACATCTCACCGATTTTATTAGATACCCTCCTGCCTATTATCCTACCCCATCTTCCCCCGTGCCTCCCTTGCTACTTCTTCCTAATGAGTGTCAAAAACTGTTGTGGTGGCAGGTATCCCTGTCGCACTGTCCGTCCATCGTCGCGGGCCATCGACTTGCATAGCCTACGCAGTTTGGTTTACATACGAGTGTGACGAATGTCCCTGCAACCGACCTCCATTTCCGTCTGCTTTTCCATTAATTTTGCCCAGTCCACCGCCTCAAACTCCTAGAAATCTATAAATAAAGCAAAAATATTCTGTCCGTATGATACGTTGGTTTATATGAACGTCCTCATCACTTCTATAGCTTCACGTTTCCTCCTGAATCCAAACTTGCCATCACCCAGTATTTCGTAATTCTATTCATTATTTTTTCTCTCTATCTCTCTGCTACAATTCTAAGAACTTCTCTGGCCGTATGGTATATGAAATTTACTGTCCGATAGTCCTCGCTCGATGAAGTCATGCTCATCATTATTATAAGTATCCGTACCGTCTTTGAGGTGCCCTCCATCTTGTCCTCATAAACCATACGGATGAGTTCAATGCGTTTGCCTCTTCCGTCCTTCTCCATATTATTGGGATTAAAATATCACCTCACGTTTACATCCCTTTCACTTTAATTTATTTCTTTTTAGGTTATTCTTGCGTGATATCATTTCACCTAGAAATCAGTGAATTTGATCTCTTTTTAAAGGAAAAGTTCTCACCAATCCAAGTATACCATATTCTTACCTCATAAATTATCGAGATCTTTGCCAACAAACACTTGCCGTTTTCCGCGGGAAATAGTACGCTTATGACGTTCATTTAAAGAAATAAGGGATTCCCAACGCCTCGATCCCGTCCAAAGTTGAACAGTGCGTAGTTTATATATTTTCGCAACTATGTTTTAAAATATATCATAAAATTGCCGCAGTAATGTTCTCAGAATCATAAATAGAAACATTCCGTTACGAAGGTGATTTTAACGTATCGTGTGAAAAAATGAGCCAAGTTGAAGACGTACACAAATATTTTTATGTAATTACTGAACATTTCAGGCGAACAAAAGTATAGAATTGCGGCGTTAATATTACTAAATGTACCTCATGCTTTCTAGTTGCTGAAATCAAAACACAAATGTCGAATTTGGTCTCCATTATGGCTGGGGAAAAATCTTGCTCTAACTTTCCCTCTAGTCGTCGTGTTGAGTGCAGTCGCCCCTAAAGGAATATTTTTATACCACCTGCTCTCCACCTCACAGTAAGCTCTTACCATATGTTCTCTAGTGTTTGCTCAAGTAGGATTCCTGAGTAGATGCTGATATTGTTTCCGTAACTCATTCTCGGCAGAATATTCCCTGGATATTCTCGTAATGTATTGTATCCAAGTAACTACGTCCGTTCTGGATCACAGAGATTGCTGATTTTCTTTTAAAGGCATTTATTATTTATGAAGAAACCTTCTCTTATCGAGGTAACCTGCTATTTAGAGGAAAGAGTGGTGAATGGTAGAACAATGATTTTTGTATGTATTAGTTTTACAAAATGTTTTTCAAATAAACTGTATGTAAATGAAGTGGTCAAATTAAACTCGTTGCATGACATAATTTTCTACTTGGAGATCGTAATTAATAATTCTACATCCTAAACGCGTGCAACTGGTATGTAAAATTAATCAATGAATAATTATTGATTAAGGAAATAATGAGTACATTTTTTCGCAGTGAGTTTTGAAACATCTTATGTCGAAAATGGCGAAATAAAAAGTTGGTGACAATGGAAACGATTCCTTTGGAGTGTTAAAAGCGCAAGCACTATTGTCACCAAACCACTAGCTACTACTTAGGGGTTTCAGGAATTGATGTCGATGGGAGTGCATCGATGAAGAAACATCGGGAACGCGATAACCGGCGGGGGGTGGGCCATATATCGTTTGAAGTGACCGCCGCCCGCCCTCGTTTGCCCTCTCCGCGCAATGGAATCGGGGAAAAGGGCGCGAAGGGGAAGAGGGGTGAATAGAGATGAACTTTTGCATCGAAAATGAAGTCCCGGAAATTGGCTGGTGTTCTCGAGAGAGTGCTCCGAGGAGGAACATTTGAATGGGATTCGGCTGCGATGGTCGGTATCAGGAATAATCCTTGTTCCGGACGCAGTCGTGGATGTTCCACTCAAACTGATGTTGTGTGAATGCTGTGCAATTACGCGAATTTCAAGTCCTCGAATGGGACGCGTTCGTGATGAGAGGAACGAGAGAACGATGAGCGATGAGAAAGAATCCTTAGCGTCGTCTCTTTTCCGCATTTAGTGTGACTGTAATATTCGAAGATTCCTCGTCATTCCACTCTTCATCAGATGACAATCCTGTCCTATTAACTCGGTAGACGTTTTCGGTACCATTTCAAATTAAATATATCCATGAAATAAATTAACATTTGGCTGTAATAACCAATAAATTTTATTCTGGCTGATTGAGCGGGTGTTTCTTCTCCATCATCAGTATTGTGACGAGAATAGTAATACTTTTTGTACTCCCGTTATCATTTGGGTGCAGTGCCAGAGCTGGTCTCTCAACTTCTCTCCTGCGAGTGGGATGAGCCGTCACCTTGGAGTCGCCTTCATCCGCCTCGTGGCCTCATCGCTTCCGGAATCGTCTTCTCCTCCCAAATTCCTCCCCTTCCCTCTCCCTCCTTACCCTCCCCCCTTCCCTCTCCGCCCCCTCCCCTCCCCCTTCCCCTACTTTCTCCAATTCCGGAGCATCCGCGGACCCACGCGGGGCACTTTTAGCACGTCCATTTTCCGCCAGGAGGCGCACAGAGGGCGAATATGAATGTGCGCGTGAATAATTGACGCGCAGAGTCGACCTAAGGCCCTCGCCTCTCTCGCTTCCTCCCGCCCCTCCATTCCCCCCCCCCACATCCCCGTCCCCTCCCCTCTCACCCCCTCCCCTCGCCCGACCGAAATCCTTTTCCGGGCATCTCCGGGTCGAGGGCGCCACCCCCCGCCACTCACCCCCCGCCAAACACCCCCCGCCACTCACCACCCGCCAAACACCCCCCAACACACACCCCCTGCCGCGCACCGCCGCCCGAAGAAGCCATATTGTCGGTCGCGGCGGGAGAACTTATACTCTGCAAGGACCCCATCTATGAAGAAAAAGACGTTTCGCCGATGCAGCTTCTGGACATTTTCTCTTCCAACGGTCCCTTCACCTCCCGAGTGTCCCGAATGGTGACGTAACTGCCCAAACCGGTTGCACTCTTCACAGTAAAACTGTGAAAGAACCAAAGTTTGATTAACTACAGCTTCTAAATCAGCCTTGTAGGACGAATATTATATTTTGCTTTCAAAAAAGATGGCATTTAACTTGACCTTGTACTTGGTGACAGAAATTAAATCAGTACCACGTAATGAACATAATTAAATACAATTTATGTTATGAAACTTGAGAGTAAGTAAAATACCAGATAAATGCTCTGGACGTGTCTGAGGAAGCGCCTGGGAAAATGAAGTACCAGTTAACTCTTAACTGCAAATTGTTAAAAAAATTCTCGAGATACCTACGTGGACAATTAGTATACCCAGCAGTTGCACCAGACATTTTCTGTTAAATATCAGTCTAATTAGATGGGTGTGGCGAAAATTATTTTACTTGTGGTATTTTTGCTCTATTACTCAAATCTATGTCTCATGAATTCGTGCCCTGTATGTTTTGGTTTTCGCGTTAATCTCACGTCAATCGGTATTAGTACTTCTAACTGCGCGTTTCACGTAAGCCTACTCGAGACGCATGAATCTTCGGATGCAAGGAGCTGCCTCGCCTTGTTCCCCTTCGACTTGTGTTCTCTTCATAGCTTTTCGATCACTTAGTGAGGGGAGCGACAGCTTTCGTCATCGCCCACTCCGTTGGAAAGGTTGGCAACGGCGTTACGAACGCAGTGTTCAGGGGAATTGGGCGTCGCCCGACACTATAGCTAGCTGATCGGTTAGAAAAACTATAATTCCTTTATCATGAATCTCAGTTAACGGTATTAATCGAAGTATCACTCGGCAATGGTTCCCAATGCTCGCTATTCCTTCACGGCTCCTCCAGGATCCTGGGCAGACTTTGAGCGAGGCACACTCATTTGGGCATGAGCGAAAAATATCCGTTATTCAATAATATGGATTAATATTGTTTTCGTATTTCGGCTCTGACGGGTACAGCCTGAAATCGGAACCGCTGCAGGCACCGGTATTGAAAGAACCGATGTTCAATCAGCTCTGCCATCTGGTGGTATAGTGGGCAACTGATGAGGAAAGTAGTTGATTGACGTCAATGCGTAGCGCAGAAAGATCTTTAAAGAAACGGCAACCATTTAGTTGTCTGTTAATGAAATTAATTACACTTCGTATTGCATTGGTTAATTATTACGTCAATAGATCCCATTTGAAGAAACAGGTACTTGTCTATAACATTTTTAATAACTTCCAGATGATTTAGAGGGCAATATTCAGTGTTTAACTGACATTATTATCTAAATCAATAATGCTTGAATAGTTGAACGAGTAGTGATTAGCTAATTGCTGAAATGGAGACGGTATGTTGAGGCTGCAGCTCACGAACTAAAATCAGGGATCTCCGTCACTCAGTTCTTCCAATCAAAACTGATTGCCTCATTTTTGTTGGTGTTATAGTTTTTTTTTGTTAATTGTCATAATGTTTATAGTGGCCGGTAGTTTTTTTTGCGATCCAATTTTTCTATGAGGTCGCGCATTTTATTTGCACTCTTTGATCGGTTCGACTGTGACCCATGAGATAGCTCTCACGCTTTTTCATTTCATTTAATGAAGAAAACGGATGTAATACGGATTACTTAAATAGATTGTGTTCATAAAGAAATGCAAATGCGGTAGACGCGTGTTATGAAGCCCACTCTCTGGCTCGCCCGACTGCGCTTGGTCGCACACAGCTTTAATGGAGGCTATAAATGACACCCTTCAGTGAAAATATCAGTTGATCTCCGTTCTCTGAAACTACACGGCGGGAAGGGGAAAAATAAAAAGTGTTAGGTAAATATGTTAGGTAAACCAGTAATAGGTAATTATAGCAGATTACGATTACTTCAGTGAAAAGGTGATAAATTAAAATTTTAAGCTTATTTCCAAAACAGTAATCAAATAACATTACAAGTAGATTAATATTACTTTATATTCTATCGCAAACTCTTGAATTACTTCCGCGTCAAGAAGCTCTGGCTTGATATCACTTGGAGCTCGAGGAAATAACTTTCATAGACATTTTTTGCGGCGTCAAGCGAGACGGGCAACTTTTTTGTATATCGCTACATCCGTCTGAAAAGTCTGGTGTTTTGAATCAAGCCGTTATTGAGAGTGAGCTTTGCACTCAAAAGAGAGGAGATTATGAGGCACTCAGCGTTCTAAAAATGTATTGCCTAAGAGAGGTATCAAGTCTATGGCCTTTCAATCAGCTCAATATTGAAAACTTCTTTAAAAACAATGTATGAAAAGTTGCCGTCCTTGTATTTATTTTTTACTCCATTGATTGTTTTGTATATCCTTATATAACACCTCCAAGTTTATTATTGACTTCACTAGTTTGTAAGTCGGGGTTCCAAGATTAATTTCTTTGACCAATTTTTATTGTTAGTTTTACTCTTTTTGAGAGCAATATGTGTTTTTCTTTGTTTAAGAAGGCAATCTTTAAACAGGTAATAACATAAGGTTACCTAAGCATCCCAATTCATGTTGTTGCCAGTATTTTTGTACCATTGTTGGATGCAATAAATATCGATCTATTTCAAGACTCGTGCATTGACTCCTCTCACCGTAGGTTTATTGGAGATTTCCCCTGATGATAGACCCGTATTTTGGAAAAATTATCCATGAAAAATTTTGATCACATTCCAGGAATGGATGGGCATCAAGGACCAGCGAGAACTCCACATTTTAGGCCACTTATACTTATTTTAGGTAACCCACGTTCACTGTACAAAATTTCTAGTAAACTCGGAGGATTCATTTCCCTGCTTTCCCCTCTTGGGGCCTAGAATAGCCCACCCTAAACACAGCCTCTGGAATCAGGAATTCTTGGGAACATGTAAAATCTAGTTTCCTGGACCCAGTAGCCCGGCAAGCTGTTCGTTTGTGGTTCTTTTCACGGTGCGGCAAAACTTTGAATTCTACTCATTTCCAGCATACATATCACGATAAAAACCGCTAAAATAATCCCCAACTTGTGAAATATTTAAGCTGTCAACGTTATTAAAATAGTCACTTGGTTCTATTTTACACTTTTATTTGGCTAATATGCGGCATTTTTTCGACCCTATGTACATAATAACGGTTCATTATATCGAAACCTTGGTCGGGTTTTAACAAAATACATGTGTGGTAAGGAACTAAACGACAATTTCGAAAATATTTAATGATAAATACCTATCAGACAATTGAACTCAATCGATCCCTCGATATCTATCATTATGGTGTGGCTGCTCATTTCGAGTCCCTCTCCATAAAGCCCTTACTTAAATGACTTAAAGTCAATCTCCGGATTTAGAAGACTTTAAGGGTCACATCTACCTCTAGTATTTCCTTTTTCGCCTCACCTTACTACCTACACCTTTCCGTCACGTCCAGAAAACCTATCCTCTTTCTTCCCCTTCCCCGCTTGCCCAACTTCCTTCCCTCTATCACACTCTTCAGCACCCCTTTATTACATCCTTGAGTCATCTTCCCACCCAATCCCGGTTTTAATTCGGAAGCTTCCTTTCCTTGCCCACCGTCTCCAGCACTTACTCTTTAGTCTTCCTCTACGTCTACGTCACCTTCTCCATCCTTCTCGGTTCTCGAGTTAGCAGTAAATTAAGATTATTTGCAGACGATACAGTTATCTACCGTGAAATAAGCGAAGACGCGGACTTTGAAGTTCTGTCATCTGACCTTAAAGATGTACATTCATGGTGCCAGGAGTGTGGGTTAGAGTTAATTATTAGTAAATGCACCACAGTTCACTTCCTGCGAGTCATCACACAAATGTCATACGTATACTGACGGTGGAGTAAACATGTTCAGCCTACGTTTAGTATCAGTACGAGACGAGATAGTCTCAATGAACATAGTGATCCAAAGAACATAAACTTCTAGCAAGCCTTCCAGTGAAAAAGAGGGAAACTCATTTATTCAACTACTTAAATTTATACACTAACACCTATTTATTTATCTCTTTATTTATTTACTTGATAATTATTTTTGCTGTTATTACCATCCATTTTAGTGATTATTAAATAGCGCGGCCTGTTCTGTTACGTTTGCGCAGTAGTTCTTGGCGGCCTGTATAAGGTTACGCGGGTTTCTTTTTGTGCAAATTCCGCGAGCTCGTGGGTGCACAAACTTACCCAATGTGTTGATAAGGGCAGCATTCTTTTGGCGTTTTTCACCGCGTTGTTGTTTTTAAAGACAACAGTTTCCCCTGCGTTCCAGCAGGCGTCTTCAGGTCGAAGTGATGACGCCTGCTGGAACGCAGGCGAAATTGTTGACTTTAAAAACAACAACGCGGTGAAAAAAAACAGAAGAAGCTCTTATCATCACAGCACCGCGGAAGCCTTCGCACCAACTTACCCAATGTGTATATGTTTCGACCGCATTTGGTGCATTCTCAGGCCTGCTCAATCCGGGTCTCCACCACTAACGATTTCCGCACACTTCCGCAGCGCCGTTTTTCAAGGCCTGTGAATACAGTGTCGCAACAGTCTCCTGCGCCCACCCAATTGTATGGTATTTGGGCATTAATCTCCTCGGGTGTACCGCGCACCTACTCGCAATGCACAACACCCTTTCTAAGCATGGTTTTCGGTGAATCGATCCAGTCTTCAGTTATCAGAGTAGAATTCAATGTCGTTCAAAAGACTAGAGCCTGACAAAATTAGTTATTGAAGCCACATATTCCCGTTCATGAAGATCCAGAGGAATAAATAAGATCGCAGTGGAATATTTATTTTGTTGTTAAATGTTTACCTGGAGGAAATAAGAAGAAAAATATCATGCTGTAACGCTAAATTTTAGCGTGTAGAATAGTCTGAGGACTTCTTCATAACCAGGCCTATGAAACTCTCATAAGGCTCCATAGAATGAAAGTGGGAAATCCGACGGTAGAGCCATCTGGTGAACACGGGGGAAACGTTCGGAAAAAACCGGCAAATTCAAACATAGTTGGATGTCACTACCTTAGGCACTTAATAGGAGGCTAAAATTTCTTCCAATATTTCCTGAAAATCAAAATATACCAGGATACATACCTGCCGCAGTAAAAATTAGAAGAGGTCGATAAAAAAACCCAAAGAAATATGCACATAAACATATTTATTTGACATGAACTTACACATTCAATGCAAAATTATGCAGAACTCAAACACAAAGGACAATAAACCCCAACACATTCAGGTGAAATTACCACAAATTGAAAAATTTTCCATAACATTGAAAAATTTACCATAAAATTGAATAATTTACCACAAAACTTTAGCAAGTACCAGATAAGAAACAAAAGGACATAATGAACCCTGCTGAGACAGAAAATTACAGAATGCACACTGATGAGTTTTTTAAAAGTCTTTGAAAAAAAACAATTACACATGACACAATTTTCTTAGTTTTTTTGGAGGTTTCACAAGTCTATTCTTGCTTTCCCTCTCCCTGTTCACGCATTTCACCGCCCAAAGAATTCTATCCTTGGCACATTAACCAGGCAGGATTGTTCTGGCGGAGGTGCAAGGAAATGCATTCTTAAATGTATCACTTTCTCTTAAAATTGAAGACATTTGGGAACAAATATATTTTTTGTCTAATGCTGGGACAACATTTGCAATAAATAAATTTTCCCACTCCTCCAAAAGGTTGAGGATAGTGTGGGTTGGCTCCAATGAAGACGTATATCCATTAACAACCAATTTACAATCCTGGCAACTATGCCTCTTTAAAAACTTAGCACACATCATTTTCCCAAACTCAGTCAAAGAAAATTTGTCTTTATCATCAAAAACCACACCACTCTCATCTTTTTCAACGCCCACCCTAAACACTTCCTCATCCACATTTCTTAGTCTTCGATCCACAAATCTTAGATCCAGCAATGTCCAGCAAGAGTATCGAATATGACATTAAACTTCAATTGACATAAAACAAACCTTGAGGAGTCACCAAGCCAGCAAAAGGACAGTTGGGATCTTCCATTTCCACCACACGGCAGTTTACTGTGTGCCAGAATAAAAGAACAAGAGTTATCTTTCAGAGCAAGCAGTATAATTAGATCTTCATCTTAAAATTAGGCCACTTAAAATTTTTACACCTATGATATACATGAAAAGATTATTTCCAAGATGGGTAATAATCCCTTAACAGAGCAAGATGTCTCTCTAAAATTTGATTGCAGATTTAAGAGCAGAGCCATGTGACTTCCCAGCAAGAAAACTGATTAATCACATTAGTGACAGCAGAATTCAATAATTATCACCAAATAGAACAAGAGAGGTTTATGAATTGTCCAGCATCATTTTTGATTGCTCATTATCTAGGCACATTCGGAGGAAATTCGACGATAGTTACCTAACATTACATGGCTAATTTCAAATCAAAGGGTTTACAGGAAAAAACGACGTGCATACGAGTAACACTTAACCCACACAATACACTGCAAATCACCTCATGGGTTACTGGGGGTTCAACTCCACTACCATGCACTATAATATATTTCTCAATTACAATGAAGTTAGTGGTTCAGCGAAGTCAATGAATGAAAAGCACGCATTAGCAGACACATAAAAATACTTCTTATCACATATATGCACACACAGATATGCAAGACGGATAATTAAATCATATTATAGAATTTTCCCACAAACACAACTCCCACCATATAAGGCAGATGATAAGAAAAGTCCATTCCTGACATTATTACTAACCTATTTCTCGGGTTACATTAATTTCAATGCCAATAATAGGTTCCGCTGTTCGGAGTTTTCAAGCTCCGAAGTTCCAGCCGAATTTCCAGCGAAAACTGTAAAAGTTAAATAGCTGCTTATCCATTACAGCGAAACAAAATATTACACAAATTTTAGCAGACAATATTCATAATCCATCTATACACTACCTTGCACTGATGGCAATGCATCACGAGTCAGAAGAGGCTTCGGGTATTTCTTTCTGTAGCATCTCTCCTGGAAATGGTCGCTACATAGGCGAAGGTTTTTCAGCTGTTTGATGTGATTGTGCAATAATTTCTCATCTTCTTCGGTGATTGAAATTTTTGTCCACAAAACCTCTTTATACCCTCGAAAGTTTCACTCACAACATTCCGCAACGTGGCCACGACGGTGAAGCGGGTGAAAGTGCGCAAACAAGAGAAGAACGAAAGAGTTTACTGCGTCCGATGCACACCCGAGCCCGCTTGGAGAACTGCGATCGGTGATGCTCAATGCCACCTATGGCGATTCGGAGGTACTTGAGAGTGTCATAGGCCTGTTCATAACTGAATAGAATGCTCTGATAGAGAGGAAAAGAACACATAAGGCGACAAAAACAGTTTTGGAATTTTTAGACTTGAAAATCTGTCCAATAATGCGTCACAGGAGAATGACAATGACGTAGAAAGAGAAATTGGGGGAAGAGCGGTCGACAAATGGGAGGACCAATTCGATATGCAATTGTAGAGGAGAAGTCTGCAGTATTTGGAAAACGATCGGCACCTTATATATTCCAATTGAACCCTTGATTGCGTTTTTAAATACCTTGTGAAAGTGCACACCGATTGCGTTTTACAAGAAAAATCGTCGTCCATGTTGAAAAGAAAGGGAATCGGGAGAAGGACAAGAGGATGGGATGAGAGGCGCATTGGCGACGCCTCACGCGTCTCACTCGGCTCGCATCATAATAATAATAACTATATTTATTACTCAACACAATTAGACATGCATTAATCTTCACAACATGAGTAATATTAGGTAGCGTAAAAGGAGGACCTGTATCATGACTACCATCAATTGGTCAATAGTTATGCGTTAGTCTTTTACATGATTAAACATGGAAATAGATGTACAATATTACATGAGGTTATCAGTACTTTAAGCGGAATTATCAAGTTTATCACACACAATTATAACAAGGTATCCTCTATTCTTTCTCGAGTAAATAACCAATATTGTGTATTTTTCAATACTGTATTAACAGATTTGGATTTAACGCATGAATTAGGCAATATATTGTACACTTTAGGTCCGACATACAAAAAAAACATCGTTTAAATAACATGTTAATAAAATGTTTTTGGCAAGGTTACACGAAGTTTTCGAAGGTTGATGGGAGAAACATTGGTGACCCAGCATTTCCACTTTTTATATAAAAACGTCGTAGGACCTTATAAATGTATAAATGTCTCAATGGGAGCAACCGTAGTTGAAGAATCAAAACGACGATATTTCGATCTTGAATGCGGCCCTAGAAGAAGATGTCATCCTATGCATCCTACGTATCGTGCACCATAGCAATATCGAAAAGTAAAAACATTATTTCAATGGGAGAATCGTTCACAAACTTTAAGAACGATTGAAATACTTGTCACAACTTGCCACACGATCACCTCTCCGGAGCTTTGAAATTTTGTCGCTAGGTATCAGACCCTCCGTTTACATTCACTAATATGTGGTGTGGGGGGATTGTATCCAAGAAATGGAGCGACACCACTGTCGCTTTGAGGGAAAAGCCGTTTCCTTTCCGATTGAATTAAGGCGCGCCCACAAGGAAGAACATTCAAACAAGCTATAGCGATGGACTCTTCGTCCATACACGTGACGGATTACCGGCGAATCCACTGGCTGGAGCGTATTTCGCGCTGACAACCGGAACCGAGGCATTGGACATAACCTTGTGTGTATATTTACGTTCAATTTGATTCTTGCGTTGTCGCCATTGTCCCTGCCTTTCTCGTCCTCCTGCCCTCTGGCACTGTCCTGGAATGTGTCCCCTAACCGCTAACCTCAGGGCTGTCTTCCGCGCTTTTGTAAAAGGCAATAAGTTGATATTCTTGAGTGATCATCTGGGGAACTTGCACCAAATGTCGCTTTGAGCATTTGGAAAGATTTTCCGCCGGATGGAGTCTAACCTCGACTACTTGCAGATTACCTCTGTGGGAAAAAGTTTCCTTTGATGAGCGTGCATGCTCTATGCACCTTTGAACCATGGCGGAAGCTCTTGGATGGTAAATAATTAAGTTTTGAATTCGCATAAACGAATGAAATACATTTATACCCAAATTTGACACACAAACACCATTCAGATAAAGATATTAACATTTTCGTACGGCTATTGTTAAAGTTGTTAAACTTAATAATTATATATTTTAATCGTAAAAATATTTATTATTCCTGTGGGATTGCTTAAAATAACGTGACAACGGTTTTGATGAAGACATGCGTATTCTTAAATGTCCTCCTCCTCACTTTTCAATATTCGGCTTTTAAATCCTCAAATTGTGGAAAGGGCAAATCATGGTTTTGGAGCCTGAAGTATAAGTATTTTTACAATTGATTAATTCCTGTATTTCAATGAAACTCCTACTATACATGCCCAGTTTGCTCATTTAATGTTTTTAAACCATTAACTTGAATCATTTTTAATTTAATGTCCCAGTAAATATTCGCATCGGATCGACACTACACGAAACTGAAGGAAAAGATGCCAGTGAACTCGTACCCTCAATATTTAGGATCCTCATAGCTAGTGATTCTGATTGCCAAATGATGTACAGGTACCAAATCAGTCATTTGGGGTCAATTTGGAGTAGTGTCATCAACGATGAATTTTAGTACTATTTTGATGCATCTTTGAAGAACAAATGACGTATCTGGTACGTTATTTTGTCGGAAACATCATTGTATTTCCTCCTTCAAATTGGAAATCTTCATCATCACTGTCAATTAATCGAAGCTGGTCTTCTGAAAACCCGTCCAGAGACAACGGTAACGAGACAAAGTTATGTGTATGGGCCATGCATCTAAAATGCTGATCAGTGCTATCAAAACTTGGTAACGTCTTGCCGAGTTCCTCCATGAATTTAGTATCTACGGTATCTCCTTGCACCTTGAGCTCAAATTCAAAGGTTTTTAGGGTATTCATAAAAACTTCAGCAATGTACGTGTTGGTTTCAGGCATAACTTTATGGAATTTGTCAACATAATGATGAAAACTATACCTTTGTTTTTCCACATGTTTATGTGACTCTAACATGTGGAAAAACAAGGTTACTGGTTATCATCATTCAGCAATATCACTTACTGTGTGGTTATCATTGGATGGAGCGAAGTCAATAACAAGAAATTGGTACTCCTAATTCTCTTCTATGAAAGTAGTCGTGATTCCGTAGTACGGTTTTCCAGCTGTGGATGTCCAGCCATCGATTGTCAAAGACAGGTTGGATTTATTTTGTTTCAGCAACTGCAACTCTACCTTCAGCATCCTATTATGACGGTCAAGTACCACCTGCTGCAACTTTATAGGGAATGTAATGGCGGGATTCAACATTTTGAAAAAGTTTTCAGTATCATCATTAAAAAAACGGACGTTGAGATATTTCTGCGCTGTGCAGTCAAGTAATGCATTTCCGAAGTCACATGTCCATCATTATTCTCAAAATTGAAATAAATTCTCTCTTATTTAACCTTCTTTTTCGATAATAGGATAATTTTGCACTCTAATTGTGCTTTGTAGTGAACGACATTCGTAGCGAGAGGCATTTCATTCAGAGAGGCTTGAGAGACATGGAAATTGATTGAAATCTGCAGAATGATTTAAATTGGTTGATTTATGCATAATAAACGCGTCTATAGCTTCAATAAGATAGGAATCACACACGAAAGAGATAGTTCACGACATAGCTGCACCTTTACAGCAAACGTTAAAACCGTCGTTTTTTATATTCCACCAATCCATCGTGGCGGTGATGTCAACATTTGTCCTGGTTGCGTCCGCGTATGTTGTTGGGTATCAGAACAGCTTCGCCAGCTATCCTACTGGCGTCCTCAGGTGAAGGAGGAAGGAAACTGTTGTGATACTCAACAGCATACGCGGATGCAACCCGGACAAATGTTGACATCATCTGATCAACGCCGCGGAAACCTGCGAACAAACATCTTAGCGGTGTAAAAGTCGACAGTCTGGAGAAAGATTTTTTCGCGAGGTACCCTGCCCCTTCCAGAATTGACTGAATGCAGATGAAATGGAGTACCTGCTAAGTGTTTGTGGAAAAGTAGGATGAATGAAGTTAGAATGAGTGGATGATGAATAAATCCCGGTTAGTTGCTCCAGTAGTGGACTTTTTGATTGAATAGAATTTTTTCAGCAAAATAAAAGCAAATGAAAACAATGAAAGGGAAGGGAAAGCCAATTACAGTTATTTTTTTTTCTCGTATCATCCTTTACAAGATTTGACGACATTCTGCTAAACATCTTCACTAACCTAGGAAGATATATCATCCTGGAAGAGGTGCATAGTTATTTCCATTGTTAGCCGTCCTTTCGCCGAGGTGATGTGCGATGCGCAATACGAATATTGCGGCTTTCTTTTTTCTTAGCAGGTAAGCTATAAGGGTCCGTTCAAGTATTACTTTCGACGATTTATGCGATGTTTGATCCCCCCCCATTCGCCCTATATAAGAAAATGTAAGGTGTTCCCAATCCCCCCCCCCCTCCTTCTCAGTCTTACGTCAGACGTTAGATAGTTGAATCTACTCTTCTTTAAATGCTCGCTTGGTTGAGCATGGAGGTTATATAGATAGCCAGTCAGGCGATAGAATTGGAGCATCGGTGTAGCGGTGAGATTACAAAAAATGCGGATGCTCCATGTCACTGCTAAATTTCATTTAGAAACGATACAATGTTTCAAGAAGGACAAAAATGTTACGTAAATTGGTTCCCGACCCCCTCCCCCCTCTTCATATGACAACGTAAGATGATCCCAACCCCTATAAACGTCTTACGTAATAATTGAATGGGCCCAAAGCAGGATTGTAAATGCCGCTAGCTGATACTTTACACCATATACGTAATTTTGCTGTAGAAGTCGCGGAAAAATACTGCTTTAGAAAATAGTACATTGATTGCTGGAAAAGTTTTCCAAGGTATTTATAGTAGGTGATAAGGAAAAGTAGTAAGTCAGTAACACTCCCTTACTTGACTCCAGAAGTCACGCTCATACCTTCAGAAATAGTAGTATCGGCAAAAAAATAATTTTTAATAGTTAGCTTAGTTATCGCAAAGTTATCATTGAATTATATTGCAAATTTAATACTTTAGGAAAACGTGACATTTACTTCGTATTAGCGGAGGGACGTAGTTTTAGGAATAATATTACACTAAATACCAATAAATCACATATATCTATCACGTATATCACTAATCATGTATTTCGAGACTTGATTTCGAGTCTCGTGGAAGCGGTATCATCTCGTTTCGTCAAAATGCGGTCTCGAGTCTCGGCTCTAATTCTCGGCTACGATCTCGTTTCACAAACGAGACGGGACGAGAAAGTCTCGCGGCAACACCAAGTCGGTACTTCAGTACCCACGGGTCGCCTCCCTATGTCCGCCGCTGCGAACAGGATAGCGATCCTCCCGGGTGAGCGTCACTTAGGAGGGCAGAGGGCAGTACTTCCACCAACAGGCGTCCACCCCATCCGTTAATTTCGGCGAATAGGTATTCCACTCTATCGCTGGGATCTGCCGTCGATGATCGGACGACTCTGGTCTTCTCTCACGTGCTGGCCAACGTTTCCCTGTACGCACGTTCTCTCATTCCGGTCGATGGTGTATCCTGGAGTGGACTATTAAGGCCCGTTCACATGCATGCGTTTCGTGCGAAGAGTTCGCCCGCCCAGTTTCGCGAATGCGAAAGGTTCACATTCAAGCGTAGGCGACGTCGTCGTCAGTCGCGACCACTCCACGTGCTGACATCTGTCGGCAAATGAATATATGAAGTGGAAAAAGCTAGAACTCCGAGTACGTATGACTTACACTGTAGCTATTTCACGGACACGAGTGGAGAGCTGCGTTGCTCTTTCAAAATGAAGAAATGTAAATTACAATGCAGACGATTGGCGACCACCGCGTTAATTTAATTTTTCTAACCAAGCGTCGAGATCCACCCCTTCCCTCAAATTGGAACCTACCTCTCACTGCCCTATCTTTAATTACCTCACTGATAGGAAGATAGTTTAGAAATTCATTCGAAAATTGAGGTAGAAAAATTTTCCGAAAATACCTTCACCTCAATTAAAATATTTAGCTCTTGTTATGAATAACGTTACATTAGGGCCAGAAAAAATATGCCGATGCTTGGAATCGAATCAGCGATCTCGGGTACCGGAAACGAGCGCGCTACCCTCCGAACCTAAGTCATCTACAACCTGTGGCAGGAAAACATTACATTACACCTTGTACTCGCCGGCCGGTAGAATGGCCGGATAATGCATGTCACCGTCTTGAAGAGTTTTTGGTGTAGATTGCTCAGTAAAAATTCCTTGAAGGTAAGATTTGCACTAAAGACAATTATAAATAGCTCATTTCCGACACGACTTCATGGTCTGGGCGGTGGATGGCCCGGTAATCGTAAATTATGATGAATATTTGGACGGTGTACCAAAGTCGCCTGGAATGTTTATGCATCGAAATTTGTCTGTAAAGTTCTTAATGTGCCCGCAATACGACTGGCACGTATCAAGCACTGTAGCAATGATACACAGAAATGTACATATCTTGTGTGTAGGCTAATTTATCCAAGTAAACCGTCAAAGTAAATACAAACGACTCCACATGTCCGCCATTTGTTTCACGCGTCTGGCGCGTCGCGCGCGTAGAAAGTTGAGCAAAACTCAACTTTGCTCGCGCGAATCCACGCGTAAGAGGCGAAGCACCTGATTGGCTGCGCGCGAGAGGCTACGCTTAGTTTCGCGTAGAACGCGTGCATGTGAACCCCCCTTAATGCATCGCATAAACCCGGGAGAGGTGAGCTTCCGAAGCTGCGATGACACTATCCCGCCTGTCTCTAAAGGTGTTGATAAGGTGGTTCCTGTGTGGCCTCAGTGACTCCGAATTGACATGGGCCATCTTCAGAGCGTGAAGACTGGGGGGAGGAGGGGAGGGTGGAAATTAAGATGACCGTGGTCCTGCCATCACTGGTTACCCAACTCGTCTTAAAGAAGGAACGGCAAGATTTTATGCCGTTTGTCTATAGAAGAGTAGACTGGACATTTTTGTCTCATTACAAATTTAAATTATCTGTATCTCCTGTAACACTTTTCGTAAAATTTTCGGATATTTGGACTTTATGGAGTTTATTTTTACTCGTTTATGGAGTTTTTCACTTTTGAAAATAATTGTCATCCTACTCATTTTTACCGAGAAAAAAACTAGAAATACCTAAAACCGCTGATGGGACATTTTTGTCCCGTTAAGGAAAGTAACTCTGTTTTTCATGCCGCATGATAAGTGGTGGTGGAATTCTTTTATAATTCTTTCGGAAAAATTGATTTTCGGATGACCGATGAAATTTAGACACTGTTTGCCAACTTTTTTCAATTTCACGTGAGTTTTTTTAGTTACACAGTCACAAAGAAAACATAATTTCCATGTAGTTATTTCGAGGTTATTAAGTTTCAAAGTCTTCACTCCAGTTCTTTCAATGAAAATACTTTCAGCAACCTTGAAATCTTATTATTAATATTTTGCCGGTCTGCCATCTGATGATCGCCCCTTGACAGTGAGACGGACGACACAAGTCGTTTTATGATTTCACACCGCTAATATTTGTCTCTTTCTCCCGCCTCTATCTTTTTGTTACACATTCTGTCTACGATGTGCGTCAAGACATGCCGAAGAGGTCCCTAGATGATATAGAAAAGTAAGTTAAGTGACTTCCCAACTAGTGAAGCATGGATCATCGTCGCGACCGTATGTTTAAGGCAATAGTGGCTACGCTAACTGATCTTCTGGAAGATGAATCAGGAGGCGAAGATGGAAACAGTATGCCGGTCGTCATACGTTTCGTCGCAGAGGTGCTAGGAACGATGTTGGTTATGGGCCTCACAAGAGACTTCGCGGTACTCGGTCCGGTGAAGTTCTGTTAGACTAGGACACAGACGACGTTTGGCCGGCGATGCTCATGACAATGGTCAGATTTTAGGGGACCCAGAAGCAAATCGCGCGCGCCGTAAAATAGACGGTGAGAATCAGGTGAACGAGAATGCTTCAATATGTTGTCATTTGATTTGGAGGTAGAGGCTCCAGATGAGCCTAAGTAGAAATTAGCACCTATAAATTTCACATTTGCCGAAAGGTGCCAATAGGTGAATACTGTCCGGGAAAATCGTGGTCCCCCTCCCTTGGCGATAAGGGTCTCTTCACCAGTCTTTTATCAGATGACGGGCGCTGGTACCTTGATGAATATACTGAAGAATTCATAAAAATACACTGAAACAGAGGCTAGTTGGATGTAGCAAAACTGTGGGTGGTCTTTGCCACTGTAAGATCTCGATGAGTTTCTGGGTCTCCTGCATGTGAGGGGTGACACTGATTCGAAAGGGATATACCCCATGGGGGCATGGGACGCTTCCTGTGGAGTCGGGAAAACAGTCAGAAAACAATTATATAAAAGTCTCTACTTGGATGGTCGAAAGGATGGGATTAAACACATCCAGGCGTGATTGGAGAGGAGCACTTATCTCTTATGGCTTAACCTAATACTCAATACTTGAATGAAATCTCGAAACTTGGAGGCAAATATTCTCACAGAAGTTATTATCCGATTTGGAAAAAAAATATATTATAATGTACATGTGAGTGGGCCACTTTTGCATTTCGCTCCGAGAAAAAAGTGGCAATGCGACCCATCCTCGTGTACCACCCTGTCACGTGAATCTACTGGAGGACAGTAGTCCCCATGACCGTCGCCAAGAACGCAAATCTTTTGAAGAAGGAAAAATTTCTCATAGTTGCGAATCACGCTGTAAACCTGCGTGAAATTTGTTTGCTGGATTTTTTACGTTTGTGTATCTTGCAAAACTAAATGTAATAATGAAGCTACACATATGTCTGTATGAAGCATAATTACTAACATAGATAGATCTTAGGTTACCCGGAGGTTCTGATGAAGAAAGGTCTCGGGTTGTCAACCAGGTTAGAGGTAACGTCGGGGGATATAGAACCTCTAACCCGGATGAAATACATATCTAGAGACCTTCCTACACCCACATCGAATTCTATACGGATATCTCTTTTTTGTATAACTACCGAAATACTTTTGATTGATGTGGTGAATGCTTTATTTAGGCTGTTATTTGCTGATATTTATTTAGTATATGTGAGAAATGAGATGTTATGCGCAAGATTTTCATTAATGAGTCAGGTTATATTTTATTTAAAAAAATCTGAACCGGAAATTGTCAATTGTGTCTGACTGATTGTAACGCCATGGTACCCCTCTAACAATTACCCATGCTAAATCTCAGAACCCAAAAGACGAGGTTAGTACCGTGTTACATAAATTTTGCTCGCGACTAGCTAGCTAGCAGTGGAGAAATCATTTCTATAAAACTAAAAGAACCACGAGGATTCGTCCGGGACACCTCACGCAAGGGATCAATAAACCAAAAACAAAGATAATCAGTTCTATAAAACAAATCGTACCACAACTTGGGCATTTATTTGACAATTGCACCTTTTGGGTTTTCTACAAAATGACAATTCCATTAAACAAAATAAGATTTTCCCTGATCCACACTAACGACTCCAATCCACTGACCCCCAAAACACCACAAATACCCCTTCACTCGACGAACCTCACACACATGAATGAATAAATTGGAGACAAATGTCCACTGAATAGTCCCAAATATGGGTGCCCCCAAAATTACAACAATAAATTGATCTTTCCCCTTAAACCAAAATAAAACCAACAGCCACATACCTTACGCTAACACACACACAATCATACAACCCACATACTCCGAAGTCCATGCTTCAACACTGAGAATTAATTCACGTCAGGAGAGTTCAAGTTAGGTGCGTCCAGCGGGAAGGTTGCGGACCGAGAGAGCGATCTCTTTCGCCTCGCCGACTACCTAGCACCCACAGTGTTGCCGTTTTTCTCAACACCGCGTAGCAGACGACACAATTTGTCGTCTGCTCGGCCCGCGCGCGCTCCTCTCCATACGCGCGGGTCTTTAAACTGGCATCGCAGTTGGACCGCTGGCCGCCCGCCGTCCAAGTTACTCCGCCGTGGTCAGCCGCGGAAGTAAAGTGGCGATCTTCTTCAAGACTGCCCTCAGAGAGGACCAATCTCTTCGCTGCAGTCCTGCGGCATGCCTGTCAACTTCCAATTCATCTCCCTCTCCTCTCAACATTCATACTCCACAAACACATACAAGAAAACAAAGAAAACACATTAGCACACAACACACACGTAACGTAAGTGGCTATCTGGCCTCAATGCTCCCCCCTTTTGGGACACGCGAGACGATACCGAAGAACAAAAGAAACAATGTTAGTGGATTGAAGTCCCAAAAAGAACATACATATACATAGTTACAATTAATAATCTCTTTACATTATTTCAATACATAATATATATATATATATATATATATATATATATATATATATATATATATATATATATATATATATATATATATATATATATATATATATATGTATATATATATTTTTTTTTTATACATTAACTTCTCCCACCTGCTCTTCGACCTCCAACCTTCCCGGACGCACTTTACGCATTACATGATGTTAAAAATTATTTCACCGTAGGTACATGAAATTGCATTGGAATACGAATATGACTCTTGATATGGCAAGTTACTGAATTAAGCATAAGAAATACTACAATTTTTATCCTTTATTTAGGACGTAAATGAATACACTCACTACACAATAATACCAATTATATCAATAAAATAATACCAAGCATTCTCATTGTAATCTGTATTGTTCTATCTACATGACCAATTGTAATGCCCAAGTGCATTATCACAACAAATGAAAATAAGATTATAAACCATCATCACAAGTCTATTTCTTGCATCATATCACAGCATCACCTCCCGTTAGATTTTTGTGATTATGTCTTCAGAGTGTTTTAGGCATGTTTAATTATTTAAGAGCATACATTCCTCAGATGGCTACTATTACAGTACCTTTACGTGTTCTCCTCCGAAAGATGTTGAATGGTGTTGGTTGAAAACTCATGACGAAGCCTTAGGTAAGTTAAAGGAAAGTGTTAGTTAAGCTCCTGTTTTGTCTAATTATGACTCCATGAAACCTGTGGTAATCCAATGTGACGCTTCCTTAAGTGGCTTGGGAGCATGTTTATTGCAGGATGGTAAACCTATTGCATTTGCTTCAAAAAGTTTGACTGAATGTGAATGTCAGTATTCTCAGATTGAGAAAGAGTTATTGGCTATAGTGTTTAGCACTAAAAAATTTCATCCCTATTTGTATGGAAAACCTGTAATCCATGTGCAAACAGATCATAAGCCACTTATATCTGTTCTTTCTAAACAGACGTGCCAAGTTAATTCCATACGGCTTCAAGCTTTGATACTAAAGCTTATTTAATATGATTTGAAGATAACCCATGTCCCTGGCAAGTTTTAAATGGCTGATTTACTGTCCCGCCAATTTTTACCTAACACTAATCCAAGTAGTGATGAGCACATTGGTGTAAGATTGTGTAGAATTGTACAGTATTCATCAGCTTCTGAACGGTCATTGGTTCCTGTGAGATTAGAAACCTCTAAGGACCCCACCTTGTCACAAGTTATTTCTCTATGCAAATTAGGGTGGCCTAACAACAAATCTAAATTAGATGAATCTGTCAAAATGTATGCTAAATTTAAATATGCTCTATGTGTGGAGGGTGGTATATTGTTGTTAAATGCTCGAATTGTAATTATTACCAATCTTAGGGCAAAAATGCTTTGCTGGCCACGCACTAGTCATTTGGAAAAACATTAGCAAGGGCTAAACAAATTTAATACTGGCCTGGAATGACTACTGATATCAAAAACAAACTTTCTGATTGCTCTGTTTGTGATAAATACCGGCCTTCTCAAGGAAAATAAACCTTAATTCCTCATGATATTCCCACCTTGCCATATTTCAAAGTAGAGATGGACATTGCTTATGTTAATGGATGTGATTATCTTGTTGTTATTGATTACATTTCAAAATGGTTGGATGTTATTAAATTAGCAGGTAAGACATCAAGTGTTATTATCTTGAAGTTGAAAAAATGTTCTCAACTCATGGTAATCCTACGGTGGTGATAGCGGATAATATTCCTTTTTCCTCTTGTGAATTTGCCACATTTGCTAAGAAGATTTGCTAAGAAGACTTCCAAATTGTCACTACTAGTCCCCGATATGCTCAAGTTGATGGGATGGCTGAAAAGGATGTGGATATTGCTAAACGTCTACTCAAAAAATATGCTGAGGTAAATGTTGACTTTTATTCTGCCTTGCTTGAATATCGCAATACACCAGTCGCAGGCTTGAGTTCATTCCCTTCTCAAATGTTAATGAGTAGAACACTACGTTATAAATTACCAATCAGTGACTCTCTATTACAGCCAACTGTGGTCAATGTGCAAAAGGAGTAGGAGTTTAAACGAAAGCTTGTTAAAGTACGCTATGATTTAAATGCGCGTAACTAATGTCCCCTGTTAGTTGGTCAGAGGATTGCTTATCGGAAAGAAAAAGGGGGAAATTGGATTCAAGGTACAATTAAGGCCAAACATTATACCCCATGTCGTATGTGGTTGAATCAGATCAAGGTATACTGAGACGGAATCCGAGAATGATTCGACCAACCAAGAGCAGTGTCTACATCTACATCTACATACTGCCCCGCGAGCCGCCGCATGGGCGTGTGGCAGGGGGTGGTAGGTGACCAGCCGCGTAAAGATGTAAAAGTTTTGGAGGTGAAATGGTGACATGTCCTATGAGAGTTTATTTGGAGGAGCACAGTTTTTATTGTGGTCGCTTATTGTGCGCGGAAATAATGAGTTTTTGTACCTACATGTTCGGCAGAAAACCTCTCTTATTTTATTTCATCTGTCAGACCTGGAAATGTAGTGAGGCGTCATGATAATATTAAAAACTAAAAGTGTGTAAATTGTATGTTTTCTCTACTATATTTGAAAATTAATCGTATTGGTACCACAGTAGGTTCTTGGGTATCACTAACAATGATGTGTCCTACAGCTGGTGAACTTAAAAGGTATAATTCGAATATGGTCTCTATTATGTCTGGGGAAGTATCTCGATGGGACTACCTTAAAGATAGCTGCCTAATCGAAAGATTAGCAGTGGGCTATTGCAATGAGTGTGTGATGATTGCGGTGCCGAAAAAGGCGGGGACGTAAAATTGAGAGGAGCGCCAATCCTTGATCCTAGAATTAAAAGATCCATGATGAATGTACTAAGCAAATTTCCAGTTAGTGGTATGCTTTGCTTCGCAACTTTTTTCTCTGAATGCATATCGTGTGCGAGAATAAAAGGGAGTGGAACGTTGGATATGATTCGAACGCTGCAGAAAGCGTAAGACGAAGGATCGGCATCTCATTACTCCACCGTAATGATTACTTTCCTTTGTGGGTCCTCGGCGGGCGTGAACTTGTGGCTCGCTTCCGTTGTAACAGTGTACGCCGCACCGAAGTCGGAAAATGCTGTATAAAAGTGATATCACTTTAATTTGAGCGTGTTTGTAGAAAATACCAGTCGATTATTATAGTTGTCGATGCGATTAGATCCATTTTGATGTTATTGTTTCTTTATCTTTAAATATTCACATCATTTCAGTGGTTATATTACGTGAGCAATTAAGAGAAAAATACTGAAATAATCTACATCTACTTACTACCCCGTAAGCCGCCGCTTGGGCGTGTGGCAGAGGGTTTTATTATTTCTATTATTTTATTTCATCTGTCAGACCTGGAAATGTAGAGAGGCGTCATGATAATATTCTCTGTGTCGCTGTGAAACACACCAGTTCTGAATATCTCAATCAGTCTAAGTCTAGCGTGCAGCCTCCGAATCTCTAAAGGCTCCAACCTTAATCCCTCAAACAGTTGTGTAACACTATATGTTCGTTCGTAGCAGTTTTTAACGAAGCGTGCAGCTTATCTTTGTATTTTGTTAATTTTTTGGTTAAATCAATTTGACCAGGGTCTCAAATGCTCGCGGCGTATTCGAGGTGTAGCATAACCAGAGCGAAGTAGCATCTCTCTTTTACTTTTTCATCCGAGGACCTTCCTATCATACGTTTAACAAAACTTAGTTTCTTTCATGCTGTGCCGCATATCTTTTGTATGTGTGTTTCCCACGATATGTCTGAAGTTAACGTAATTCTGAGATATTTTACTGCATCTGAAGATTTTGTTTACTCCACCCACAGTATTGGTCTGGCTTTTGTGAGATGACTTTTGCAGGAAGTGAAATGTGGTGCATTTACTAATATTCAGTTCTAAACCCCACTCCTGGCACCACGAATGAACGTTGTTAAGGTCCGATGACAGAGCTTCAAAGTCCGCGTCTTCGCTTATTTCACGGTAGATTACTTTATCGTCAGCAAGTGATCTTAATTTACTGCTGATTCGCGAACTTAGGTCATTAATATAAATAATGAATAAAAGAGGGCCAATCACGCTTCCTTGAGGAACACCGGATGTGACCATATCATAGCTAAAACCGTCAGAAACTACTTTTTGTTTTCGATCATTGAGAAAGTCCCTTATCCAGTTCACTATTTTTTTATTTACTCCGCATGAATACAATTTATAAATGAGTTTTTTGTGAGGAACCTTGTCGAATGCCTTCTTAAATTCAAGGAATATCACGTCGATTTGCTTATTTGATTCACCTGATTTAAGGATATCTTGAAGGAAGAGCGCAAGCTGTGTTTCGCAAGACATGCCCTTTCGGAAGCCATTCTGACTGCTGTGTAAGAGGTTAAGATTTTCCAGGAATGCCATAATATTGCTAAGGACAATGTGTTCGAGTATCTTGCATAAAAATGATGTTGACGATGTAGGCCTATAATTTCCTGGGTCACTTCTATTTCCTTTTTTAAATATCGGTGTGACATTTGCTATTTTCCAGCCTTGGGGCACCTCGCCTTCGGATAATGAATTACTAAATATAATTTCTAAGAATGGTGCAAGCTGTGGCGCTAGCTCCTTGAGCACGCGTGCTGGCATTCCTTCTGGACCTGGAGACTTGTTACTTTCAATCGAACGCAGTTGTTTAATTATTCCATCACGCTGAATTGTTATGTCCGCCATCGGCTCGTTAACGTCCGGAATGTCTAAATGGTGTATTGTGTCATCCTTTGTGGATACCTTTTCGAAGTAGTGGTTTAATAAGTTGGCTTTATCGATGCTGTTGGTGGCCATTTTACCGTTTGTATCCATTAAGGACTCTACTGTCGAAGATTCCATCTGGGGCTTTCTCGCGTAAGACCAGAATAACTTGGGGTTTTCATATAGTAATTCACCGTAAACTAGGGCGCATGATTTTCTTCGTTTTTGAGCGTTGGGAAACGTAAATTTCTCTCGCCGCAAGTTCCGTTGTTTTGTTACAAGACTTGATAGAATTTATATATAGGTTGTGTAATTGCCTTTGTCTCCTGAGCACTCGCCGTACTTCGTGGTTATACCAACGAGATTCTTTACTATCTTGTTTCAATTTGTGTGGAATATATTTATCGATTCCTTTACGTATTATTTCCAAAACTTATCTCCGTCACACTTCGGTGCTCTCGTCCTTCATTGTGGCTACGAATTTCGTGAATGAGGCTTCTAACATCTCTCCAAATTTTATGTAATCGCATTGTTCAAGTAAGTAGACTTTCCGTTAAGATTTTACAGTGGACTCTACCGTTGTTTTCAAAGTCGTAAAAATTACTTTATGATAGGATATTAATAGCAATTATGCTGATTGGGACTATGAATATGTGAGCTTGTAACATGTATGAGTGACACCAGTTATCCTATTGTAAATATACAATCAATTTGTAATCAGATTGAAGACCAAGTAACACATCAGAATGCTAATGGTGGCAATCAGTATGTAACTCGATTTAGTAGAAGTGTTGAACCAAATGTTCGCTACCTGTAAAAGGGGAGGTGCTGTAGTAGTTATTTAAGGTTGGCAACCATGATGTTGAAAGTAAGGTTGTTGAGTTAACAGCCATATAAAAGTTGCGAGTCATGATATAATGGTGTTCCATGATTGTAGTAGATTAGGTCGTGTTCTAAAGAAAAGTTTGTTCAATGAATCTTGATGAATCCCAAGTGTTATAACACCACCCAAGTACTGAAACAATGTTAAAAACCAAAGCATATTGCGGAAAGTGTGTTAGCCTGTACTTGGTCGTAAGAGCAATTCTTGCCACGTTGAGTCACACCAGGGTAAAGGCTATAAAAAACGCCACCAAACAGTCACATTTAATTCACCGATCAAAAATTACCCCGCCCTTGAGTAGGACCTATAGTGGTCACGAATTATTCGTATTCGAAGTCTTGTTACTCGAAAAATAATCAATAGTACAGTATGCAGCTTGCATGAATCGGTGTAAAAACACTGTCACAAATGGTCACACTACCTGATTCAGTGAATTCAAACACAGGTTATGAGTACGAGTGCTACATCTAAACTTGGTTTCGTACTTTCTGCTTCCGGTTATAGGTCGAAAAATATTTGTTCTATGGCACTGATTATTTCACACAGCGGGTGAGAAAGACCGGAGGAAGAACACTGTAGCACAAAAGTCGTTCACGGCCCTCGTATGGCCCCAGGGGGGTCATCGTAACACGAAGGCCTCTAGGCGAATCGACGAGGAGGTTGTAATAATCGTCGATTATCACAACGTCCTCAGCGTTTGGTTGATTTGCACGGGGTTCACGCTGAAGAGTGTATCAAAAATAACCGAAACATTGAAGCACAGCGTCGAAGCTAAATGGCACTTCTTCAACGGGGGCGCCTTTTCGGAGGAGCGGCGTCGGGTTGATGCTAGGAAAGCATTGAGAGAGGAGGGAGTGAATGGAGATGCCATCGGCCGCGAGTGAGTGAATAGTCATCAATTGGTGGACCAATGAAGCCAATCATCGTCGGGGCGTTTAGGAGATTTGTTTGGTGGGGGCGACAGGATGCAGGGTCGAGCCTCTCTCCAACTCACTGTGTACTTTCTGTTCGCGAGAAGGTTGTTTTGAATTCCCTGGTTGGTAGTAATTAATTGATGACATTAACCAGGTAAACGACTACAGAGAGCACAATGCCTATGCTGGAAAAAAAATTGAAATAGGCTGTAGACGATCTATCCCCGAGGATGATCGTTTTCGCAGGTGGAATTTACTATACTAAAGGCACTAGCATCATAGATGCTTGCTTATTAGGGCTCTTTTTGGAATTAAAATGGAATACATGTGTAAATGAAAAACTTGCATGTTTTAAGTGCCTCACAACAAAGTGATTTTCTCCGAAATTTTCATTACCAGTCTTGTTTTTCGATTTTTAATTTATATCCTTGAGCTAGTTAGTTGTATCCTTGAGCTAGGAGAGTAGCAAATGTCACACCTATATTCAAAAGTGGCGACAGGGAAGACCCTAGTAACTACGGGCCTATTTCTCTCACATCCATTTCCTGTAAGGTATTTGAACACATAATCGTAAGCTCCATTATGAGTCATTTAGTTAGGGAGGAATTATTAATAAATAACCAACACGAATTTCGAAAGGGTAGATCTTGCGAAACCCAATTGGCCCTCTTCGTTCATGACATCTTGCTCTCGGGTGAAAATAATGTTCAAGTTGACGCGATATTCCTCGATTTTAAGAAAGCTTTCGATAAGGTACCTCACGTTAAGTTACTCTCAAAACTAAATGCATGTGGAATAGATAAAAACATTATTAGTTGGATTAATCAATTCTTACATGGGCGGGAACAAAGGGTTGTCATAGATGGTATCATGTCAAACACAGCGTTACATCAGGTGTTCCTCAGGGAAGTGTAATTGGTCCACTTTTATTTCTCTTGTACATAAATGATATTAGGAACGTCGTTAAAAGTAAGCTTAGACTCTTCGCAGACGACGCGGCTGTGTATAGGGATATTAACAATTCCGAAAATAGTGACTCGTTAACAATCGACCTACTTGCTATTCAAGCTTGGTGCGAAAAGTGGCAGATGGAACTTAACATAAAAAAGTGCGTAGCAGTCAGCTTTTAGAAAAAGAAAAATAGGCCAGGTAGGGCTTACAGAATTAATAATACTGAAATTATTCACTCCGAGTCCGTTAAGTACTTAGGGGTCACAATTACTCACGACATATCTTGGGGAAAACATATTAGGGAAATATGCAGTCAAGCATACAGGAAGCTAGGCTTTATCAAGAGAGTACTCGGAAAATGTGATGAGAAAGTGAAAGAACGTAGTTATTTTTCAATCGTTAGGCCTCATCTGGAATATGCTGTTAATGTATGGGATCCATACGAAGCGGGGTTGATATCAGAGTTAGATCGCGTACAGCGAAGAGGAGCTAGGTCTGTGAAACGATGCTGCGATAAGTTGGCTAGTGTGTCTGGACTGTTAGAAGAATTAGGATGGGAATCGCTATCACAGCGTAGATTAAATTATAGGCTTAACCTCCTAAATAAATTTTAGGAAAATCATTTCTCTGACGACGTAAAAAACATACTATTAACCCCCTCGTACTACGGCAGATTAGATCGCGCCAATAAAATTAGAGAGCTAGATTGTAGAACCGATAGGTATAAAATGTCATTTTTTCCGCCGACCATTCGAGACCATAACAGCTGTGATCGTCGTCATGAATAGTGCGAATAGTGACATTAGCTAGATTGTAGAACTCTATCTTTATATATCTTACGTTCTAATTAATGCATGATGTAAATATTGATATTCTAATTTATGCATGATATTTTGAATATGTGGTAGTAGTCTTTGTATCCCTTGCATGTTGGAACGATTGACGATAGAATGTTTTTTGGTTGTTAGATTTTTAATTGGCGCTTTGCATGTGTGGTACGCGGGTTTCGATGTAATATTGGTGTTCTACCGTATCATTCATGCATGCCTGTTGTGGAATCATCCCCTGCCACACACCCTTTGGGTGGCTTGCAGGGTATGACGTAGATGTAGTTGTAGTTATATCTGGGACGTGATTTTGATGTTTCGACGTGCGCTCTTGCTACCACAGCCTGTCGTTTAATATCTGATTAAAATTGACTGTGAATGGACAAATAGTTGTGTTCTCATGTTCAAACGAAATTATGTCTGCATTTACATTCAGATAAAAAAACTGTTTTACTCTTCGGATTACGGTTGGTTTTTCTTATTTATTTAACTGATGCAACCCTAGATGACTATGATTCCATTACAATTTATTTATTAATATCCGGAAAACGATACTAGACAGACGTTTGCTGTGCGAGAATGAGACGATAGGTACAGGTACTTCAATAAATCACTGGAGATCTTCTAGAGTAGAGTTGAAGGAGAATAGATATGTCGTGATACTCTGGATGCTCCCAGTTAACAATAGTAAGGACTTGTAGGAAGCACTTCTCCAATGTCACATCCAAAAAACTATAAAATGACACATCGACATCATACACTGCTAGTCGCCGCATGGGCGTGTGGCAGGGGGTATTAGATCACCAGCCGTGTAAAGATGCTAGTTTTTTGGAGGTGAAATAGTGACATGTATTATAGGAGTGTATTTAGTGGAGCTCAGTTTTTTTTGTTGTCGCTTATTGTACTCGGAAAGAACGAGTTTTGTACCTATCTGTTCAGCAGTTTATCTCTCTTATTTTATCGCATCTGTCAGACCTAGGGATGTAGTGAGGAGTCATGATAATATTCTCTGTGTCGCCCTATGTCGCCCTAAAAATATGAGTACTGAATTTCTCAAGCAACCTAAGCCTAGCGTGTAACCTTCAAGTCTCTAGAGGCTCCCACCTAAATCCCTTTAAAAGTTGTGAAACACTATATGTACGCTTTTAGCAGTTTTTAACGAAGTGCGCTGCTTTCCTTCGTATTTTATTAATTTTTTTAGCGACATCTATTTGACCAGAGCCCCAAATTCTCGCTGCATATTCGAGGTGTGACCTAACCAGAGCGAAGTAGCATCTCTCTTTTGCTTTTTCATCCGACGACCTTCATGTAGTACGCTCAACATTACCGGATTTCTATAATTGTGTGCCGTATATGTTTTGTATGTGTGTTTCCAACGATATATCTGAAGTTAAGATAATTCCAAGATATTTTTACTGTTCCTGAAGATTTTTTGTTTACTCCACTGACAGTATAGGTATGGCATTTGTGTGATGACTCGCAGGAAGTGAATTCTGTTGCATTTACTAATCATTTTCTCTAACCCACACTCCTGGGACCAAGAATGTATATCTTAAGGTCCGATGACAGAATTTCAAAGTGCGCATCTTCGCTTATTTCACGGTAGACAACTGTATCGTCTGCAAATTAAGTAGTCTTAGTCTACTCCTAACTCTACAACTTAAGTCATTAATATAAATAATTAATATCAGGGGGCAATCACGCTTCCTTGAGAAACACCGGATGTGATTTAAACCATATCAGAGCTAAAATCATCAATGACTACTTTTTGTTTTCGATCACCGGAAAAGTCCCTTATCCAATTCACATCCGTTCAAGAGTGATGATTCATTGATTTACTCCGAGTATTGATCGAGAGAAACGTTCCTCCAAGTCTGAATATCATTTTACATAGAAATAATAGCAATAGACGGTGACCTTCCCACTTTCAAAAGAACACTCTTTTTGCGAGAGACGATATGATTTTTAGCCGTCAATGTCATCTTTAACAATCTTTGTGGGGAAGGAGAGGAATAGACTAATCATTGAAAACGTTCGTTTGACCACCATTCATGGGGACACGGGAAATTGTTTCAGTAAAGTGTCGCCACTCTTCCTCTGTGTGGAAAGGTCATGGCGGGCAACCATATATAGTTCTGGAATAATTTTACAAGTTATTGTGGTAAGTTTGTCTTCTCTAGAACATATTTACTGCCCGCTTCACCTACCCCTCCCGCGCACTTCATTCGTCGCACCCCATGCCCGCCATACTACCCTGTTTAAAAACTACATAAACGTTAGAGGCAGCCGGAATTTTGTTTCCTTGAAGGCCATGTGGTAGTCTACTGTGAAAATGCCTCGGTATCCAAGAGAGGATCTGTCATCGAATGTTGCTAAGGCTATTGATCGTGTATTCAGTGGAAATTCGAAGTTAAATAATGGTACCCTGCGATTCATCTCTTTCAAAATAAAGTGTATCAAAGGCATATATTAGAAGTGGGTAGTAACTATAAACGTATCGGGCAAAATGAATTAATTGGCAGTCTCCATTATTTCCGATCTATTTTTGGTAAAACGCAGAAAATTTGCGGCGCTGCATTTTTAGAGATCAATAATGGGAATGCTTAGAAGGCGCTCAGGAAGAATTGTACCCGAGAGATGTCTCTGCACTCCAGTCTGGGCTAAAGTTCTCTATGAGGAAAGTATGGTCAACTCCGTCTTCTGCTAGTGCGTCCGCCATTTTCGGCTCATGGGAAAAGAAGAGTTGTACGTACAGTGGCGGAAGAAATTAACGCAAACTTTTCGCGCACCAGAATGCGGTATTCTTGGGAACTTCGAGGAGCAGCACACACTTCGAAAGACTGGCAACATTGAGGAAGACTTAAACTTATGGTTGAAGGCGTAACTTTGTGGAATGACACTACTGACATGACTAAACAGAGAGAACTCTTAGTATTTTCCACGCTTAAAACTTTAATTCCCGACCCAGGCTTCGACTGCCTTGCAATCATTCTCAAAGGTACATTATACATGGTATGCGAGTTAATATATAGATCTGGGGAGGGGGGTGGGGGAAGAAGAGGTTGGTTGACGTCAGAGACGTGCGTCACGGTCAGTGGGAGGTGGTGGGGGAAAGGTATGGATAATAGGGGAGAGTGGGAGGGAAAAACACATTCATTTAAGAGATCCTCACTTATGTTTTTGGCAGTACTCAAAATTTCGAAATGTTCTAAGTAGTCCAATTTGGCTCCTTTCTTCTCAACATGTAGCACTTCCGGCAAAAAGTCACTTAGATGTTCCCCTTCGATTAAATGTTTAGCAAAGGCTGATGAGATATCTCCTTTTACCCAACACGCTCTATGTTCTCGAGCCCTTACTGAGATGGCTCGACCACTTTGTCCAATGTATATCGAAGCACAATTGGGAGTAGTACATTTAAGCTTATATACACCACTATTGTTCACAGGTGTCACTTCGTCCTTTGAGTTGAACAACAATTTACCCAAAGTTTTTGGGGTGTAAAATGAAACATTAAACTTGTACTTTGGGAAGGCGTCAATTAATTTATAAGATATGTTCCCCAGAAAGGGAAGTTTACGCCATCGTTTGAGTGGCTCGTCATGTTTGTAAAAACTGAGTGAAGTGATTAATTTAATAGTTTCTTTCTTAGTTACGCGTTTTAATATTTTGTCAATTAATTCTGTCTTATGTCCATTATTGAAAGCGATCAATTTGATTATGTTCAACTCGGATTGGAAGTTGGGCTCGGATAGTGGTATAGAAACAAGGCGGTGAATCATGGAATAAAAGCTAGAATGCTTGTGGGAATGGTGATGGCAAGAATCATTAGAAATAACTGCGTCAGTATATGTGGGTTTGCGGAAGATGGAGAAGTCATGGTAGCCATTCGTTATGTCTATTTTTAGGTCAAGGAAATTAATCTTATTTCCTCCTGTTTCTACCGTGAACTTTATAGAATGGTGTAAATTGTTTAAAACGTTTAAAAACTTGTCTAGTTGACGAAGACTGCCTGTCCATACACACAGCACATCGTCGACATATCGGAACCAATAAAAAACGTTCTTGACAAGAATATTATTGGAGTTAAAAAGTTTTCCCTCTAAATTGTTCATAAAAATGTCTGCTAACAATGGGGATAATGGTGATCCCATAGCAAGGCCATGTGTTTGTTTATAAAACGTACCGTCAAACACGAAACAATTTTAGCTTAAACATAATTGCAACAAGAGTTCTAATTCTTAGGTCAGTCGAGGATTTGGGTTTGTATCTTTAACTAGGGCTAAGGCCAAAGAAACTGCCTTCTGAGCCGGGACAGACGTGAACAAGTTTTTTACGTCAAAAGAGATGTGCTTTGAGTTGGGAGGAGGTTTTAGTTGTGACAATTTCTGGGCAAGTTCGGTGGAGTTTTTTTACTGTCCACTCAGGTTTAAAGCGGGAAAACTCGCGAAGGAGAGAGTTTAATTTTGAAGCGATTTTATGCGAGGGTGCAGAGAGGTGAGAAACAATTGGTCTAATGGGTGCCCCCTCTTTATGGGTTTTTGGTAGCCCATAGAGTCTCGGGGGCAATGGGTTCATATTAACAAATTTCCACTTCTGAGATGGACAAACAAGGGAAGAACACAAGGATAAGGTATCTTTTAATTTCTTTTGAAAACATACGGTGGGATCTTTTGGTTAGGTCACAAACTGATCGTCGCTTAAAAATGATAGCACTTTTTTAACATAATCACTCTTCGCTAAAACAACCATACTGTTCCCTTTGTCTGCCCTGGTCAGAATCAAATTACCACCGTTGAGGTTATCCTTTATCTGACGGATGGTTTGGGTGACTGGAAGGTTCCGATGCCGACGATCCTGATGAAGACACCGCAAATATTTGAAATCCGCAATTGAACATTTGCCGTAGCCTAGAACTTACTCATCAATCGCCTCTTGTTCGAGCTTTCCTCTTCTATTATTGGTGCATTCAGTCACCGTGCATTGCTGTGTTTATTTCAGCATGTTTCTTACGTCGAATAATATCATTGTTACAGAAAGACTGATTATAAAAAAATTTCACTATCCCGTCCAACTAAGAATATATGCTGAAATATTCATCTACTACCACCAAGAGTTAATTATTGTGGTCGACTTTCCGAGGGTCTTTTTGAATGACGCGTACTGTCTCCGTCACCGAAATTCTAAAAATCTAGATTTATTTGCACCAAGTTTTGATACAAAAAAGATTTAATTAAAATTCATATGGCGATGTAATTTTTCAATTGTAGATTGATGAAATTTCGATCTCAAAACGGACATTTATTAATGATTCGTTCACGACCCAATATAAATCCATCCTTAGTTTGTCAGAATGGGATTAATATATGAAAATACACGTAAATATATGATTTCATGAATCAAAAATGAATGTGCTCGCATTGATACCGAATAATCTAGATATATTTTTCCGACATTTCTTTCATCTTATCACAGGAAGTTGCTGACGAGCCGTTCACTGTGAAGCTTTATCTAGTAAATGCAGTTTATGCGAATTAACTTTCAGAAAAATTTAACCCAAATTAGGTGTAGTTATAGATAAACAGCTCTTTTACGTCTGACTGCATAAAATGTTCTTTTATGTATTAGCTATAAATTCGTCGCACGTATAAAATTAACAATATGCTTTTAAAAAGACTTCAGTTTGAAGTTAAATGGCACGAATGAAATCAATTAATAGGTAACGGTTAAGTTTCCGGCTGTCATACGTATTTGGCCAGCGTGTGGTCCGTGTTCGATTTTCAATGAACGCAGATGACTTTTTATTTGAATTGTCACATATTGGTGGTATGAATTAATGTAATATGTAGTTGCAATGACTGGCTAATGATATGAAATTTTATAAATGTAAAAGAGAAAATTCGCCATGAAAAAATCATTTTAATTGACCATAAATTGAATTCAAAACTCAAAATTGTCTCGACCAGGGGTGGGATTACGGCTCTTTCCTTCTCGTGGTCGTTATCGTCATCCGTAATGCAACCCGTATTGGTAGGGCAATGCTCAAAGTCCTGGGAGGGCATTACACTGCTATAAAGCAACTAATCTTTCTTGATGACGATCACGTGTTCGAAATCATGAGCGCAATTGAGCAATATCATTATGAAGAACCATGATCGTAATTCAGGTTTGCTACCCAGTGACAACTACCGAGCTTTTTTATTTCAAGGCGAAATTCAGAGGGAGTTTGGTACCCTTTCGGTGCATTTATTTGCGTCCGTATGAGTTACTGTGAACTTAGTCACTTTTACAATGCGTGGTGATATTGTCTGAGAACATTTAACGGAACGATAAGGAAAGGATAAAGCTTACTACTCTCTCTGGCAAACACACAGCCGTAGTTCTTGGATTTCACCTCATCAATCCAGACCATTCCAATGAAACGCCATTAGTTGCCATCGTGCAGGGGAATTGAGGCCAGCTGACAGTCTGTTAAAGCAGCAAGTAATCTTGTGAGAATCTTGAGAATCCCAAAAGGTTTCCGCGTGTCGAAACAAAGCTTCGCCAATACTAATCTAGTGAAACTGGAAATATATGAAGGGCGCATGATATTGATTTGAGACGTAGTATGCCGTTAATAAGAGATTCTTTTCTCCTTATGTTGCGGGCGATTCCTTTTCTGCCAAAGATCATGTTTCGGACGCCAGTCGTTTAACCCACAGGAAAGAAGTGATATTTGACTTCTTTCAGCCCCTCGAAAGAATTTGACGGGAGCCTCCGAACTTTTCGAAGCGTGATGAACCTTTTCTCTCTGGCGCGGCAAAAACCTCGGCGTCATTCACAACAACAATCTACCCCGACCACTACCACCCGGAACTTCGCAAAGGTTTACTGATGACTACTTCATTGAGACGAGCGTTTATAGACGGATAAGCAGAGCAGACAGCGCAAGCAGAGATATTTTTCAAAGTTTTAGCGGCCGCTCCCTTAATTCTTGGCGGAAAAAAGATCTTATTAGCCTTTAAATATGCCTCATATTTCTCCCAGGTGGAGGAATCGGGTAGTAGATTTGTAAAAGGCGAGTATATCTGTCGAAAAATTACCCGAAGAGGTGTTGCGCCTTCGACTTTCACCAACTGAACTTTTATTTGGTGTTGAAATGTAAAAAATCCTATTTCTCACTACCATTAAACGGAAGTCATCAAATCGTCCTCTATGCCGTCCATAAATAATGAAAACTATGTTTATTCAAATGTTAATCAATATTAATTTTACGTCCGCAATTAGGAACATTTGCGAGTTTACAAACGGCTAAATTCTAGATGGTTCAAAGCTAACCATTTAACAAAGATGGAGTGGGCTGCACGGAGCCCAGATCTCAAATTCACTTGAAGTATTTGGGCATTCGTTATCAGGAAAATGCGAGAAACAAACGTTCTTTACTCCGTCAAACGGAACGACCCCAAATTTAGACGCAATATGGAAAATGGTGGAGGAAGAATGGAAAATGGACGCAGTAGGATGATGTCAAAATATGGGCTACTCCATGTCTCAGAGACTTAGTCAGGAATCCAAATGGAGGAGGGTGCATTGATTATTAGGCTAATAAACATTCTCATCCTTTATGTAAATACCAGCTGACTTCCCAAAGATAAATTAATGTGGTCATGTGCACACATGACTCAGGTTGAGAGACTTACGAATTCATCTTAACCTTTTCCACTTGTTCTATATAAAGCTGTATAGTGCCCTTTCGAAAATTCATTAGCACTAAGAGATGAAATTTGTGACCCTGTGAAAAGTCTTTTAATATCTTCACGTAGGGCCCACATAACTTTAACTTCTGTAGAAGCAATAATATTCCGACATATTTGAAGAAGAATAGATTCTTGACGGACGTAGCAATTGTATAATCATTGATGGTGCACATTCCTAACTTTTACTCCATTGACAACTCAGCGGATTTATGAGGAGTATACAAATGAGCATACAGAAGATATCTAATTTCTGCGTAGTCGCTACATGGAAAAGGTGATTTTTTTATTATATTATCACTTTCACAGGGGAGATACGCGATGCATTGTTGTCAGAGTATTACTTACGGGTGAGTGTAAGAATGCTCCGCATGAAATTTAACTATGTAATTTTAGCGAAAAATTTTTCACGAATATGTCAAAAGGTATTTAAATAATTCAGTAATTTACCTTATCCTCTAAGTATTATCCCCCATCCTCAAAGTTGAACTGTTAAACTACATGGCTAATGTATTGCCCATTGTAAACCTAGAAAATAATTCTGGGAAAATTTCAAAAACCGTTTTAAAGATGATTTCATGATAATTCCACTCTAATTTGATCTCTCACTTAGATTAGTAATTTACTAAATCGGCAGATGGAACCAAACTGTAATTCATTATAAAAATATTTGTCATCTTTATACATTTCAAAGTAATTTAAAAGTGAAAGTAGCCTCCGGTAAGTTCACTAAATCGAGTAATTGACACAGTCAGAGATCCGGTCTATTCCCTCGTTCATGCATGGCTTTTCATTGATTCCTAAATTGGCGAGTGGATATAAACATCAGAAGACAGGCAAGACGTAGAAATCATGCGGGGCCGAGAATGGGAAGTAAACATTTCCTTTGACGGATAAGTAGACAGGTGGTTCTGGTCTCCCCGCTGGGCTAAAAACCTCCCCCATGGCCTGAAGCTCTCGCTTATATCCTCGGAAAGAAGTAGTGGGAAAGGGTAAAGCAAAGTGAAGGGATGGGTTAGCGAACCACAACCCCTGCGAGGCCGACACCATGAGGCGGATTGACGTCAAAAGGACGACAATGGGCCCCGCCTCGCCGCAGTCCTCGTAGCTATTGGGTCCCCCCAACAACGTCGGACGAGTCGCCGTCAGTCTATCTTACGCGAAGGCTTACCGCACATCTGTTGAGTACCGTAGAAGCCCGTAGCCCAAAACTTTGGGATTGGGTGTCCCCCGACTCCCTTTAACGGTCGGCGTCGTGCGGTCTTCGTTTGGATGGATGGTCGATACGGACCAATTATGGTCGAAAATTGGGTCCTTTCGCCTCGGTACCCCACGCCGACCGATCGATTAAGGACACAGCTCTGATTCCTTTACAATGCCCGAATATGTGTAAACTCACGTACACTCATGGCTGAGGTCAATATCCATTCGCTGGACCTTACGCGAATCCCTGCAAAGTTTTGGCAACAATAAAATCACATTGCAAAGAATAATTATAAGTGCACGAGAAGAGGCCACGCCGAGATTTGAACTCCAGACTTTCGTGGCCCCAGGCGAACGTTTTCTTCCGTTAGGCTACCGAATCAATATAAGATAAGTATCAAGATAAATCCGCGTCCAGTGGTTCTTACTATACATCGAAAAAAGGGAATGCCAACGTTTTCTTTAAAATTTGGGCCAAATAAGATGTCATGGACTTTTGAACGTAATTTTTAGAAAGTAAATACTATTACGTTAGGAGGATTTAAAAATTTTCAGTGTTTGAGACTACCTGAATGCCAGAGGGCGAAATTTTACGTAGGGCATTAAAATATCGGGAAAAAATTTCCTCCTCATGGAAACCATTCTTTTCTACCAAATATCTCATATTTTAGCTTAAAATTCACAGGATAATATGCCAAAAAGTTAATTGTAATGTATGATATTTTGCGGAAGTAGTTTGAGGCCTATTAAGACAACGGTCATCGGCAGCTATTTCCTACGCGCGGAAAAACTTTTTATTGTCAGTTGATTTGATCTCGAGAATATATGAATTTTGTGTCCCTAGTAATAATTCTTTCATCGTAATTTTTCTTAAATTTCAGCCGGGAAAAATGTTTTTTAGCTGGTCCAAAGCTCTAATATAAATGTGGATTCTCTGCATTATTGACTACGACCTCGTAACCTCGACTGGCTGTGGGACGAAGCAAAATCATTACGTTTATAACTCCACGACGGTCTCGCGAACGTGAACCTTATTTGTATTCCTATTTATGTCTCGAGTAAAATCGTTATCCATTCTTAGAGGGTTTGAATATTCCCGGTTTCCATTGGCTGTATCAATATTGTCAAGTTGTTGAAGAAAAGCGATTTCAATTAGTTCACGCGTACGCCGCATTCAGACGCCAATGAGTTCTGCGTTAATTTTTTCCGCCACACTACAATAATAAGCGAAAGAAATAAATTTTCACTTAATTTGCATTACAAATGGTGCGAACACTAGGTTATTTAAAGTTGATAACTTCAACAGATCGATAATCCATTGTACAGTTAGACTAAGAATGAAAAATCTACAAAAAAATAATTGCTATTATGACGACTTCATGACTCTGACGAGTAAATTGGATAAGATTATCCAGGCGAACGTTAATTATTTGAGTAGCTCTGTCAACTGATAAAATCGCAAAGTTTGATATCTTAAACATTCAACATTTTCGACGCATGGCTATAAAAATCACTATACTGCAATATGAGATTCATGCAGGTTGTGATCTCGGAAATCCGTTTTGCCATTCTGATTTTCAATTTTTAGGCTGAGATTTGGAATCGAATTAAAAGTCTTCGGTGTTAGTTACATCATAGGCTCTGACGAATGTTGTTCGCATAATTTCGCCCTCTGCAAATGAGGAAAAATATGCCGACTATACAGCGGACTAACGGCCACCGAAAATAAAAAGGTCGTTGAAATAGTTCCATTAATCGATTTTTGGTTTCGTCGCGTGGAGAGGGCTTAAACAAAATAAAGCGATTATGATGAATGTCTATTCTTTTAAGTTAATCATGTAAAAAAACTGAAGATATTTTGCAACCTGATGTCGCGACTGGTCTTTCGGTACCGTGGCCAGCGTGTAGTGTTCCTAAGCCACCCACCCCCCAACCCAAGTGTACCACTTCCCCGGACGAAAGTGGAAACAGCCTGGTGGCAGGTGAAAAGTGGGGTCTGCGTGGGGCGGTGTTCTGAAAACGGGCCCTGGCCTGCCGAAGAGTGAAACGGCGTGCAATGGCCAGGGGTGTAATTTTAGGCCCTAGGCCAGGCCACCGAGTGCGTCGGGGACGGCCTAGGGGAACTTGTGTGTACCAGCCGAAGTCTTCTCGACACCCGATCCCCAGACCGGGTGCCATTCTCTCCGGGCCAGAACCTCGGGTCGTATTTCTCCGGCTGGAGCGACCCCTTCGGAAAGTGGTTACGAAGGATTGGTTACCGTTGGTCGGGCCGCTCAATCGTTCCAAATCCCTGTCCTTATCTCGTAGCTGATGAACCTGAAAAAAATCTATTCGTAGGCGACGGCTTCTTTTTTTCTGAAGAGTGTGGTCCGTATTTCACCAGGCGGGGAGACACCCTTCGGAGAAAGTGTGTCCTATGAGTGATACCGTTCCATCATGATGATTGGCCCGTGTGTAGATGTCCTCGGCTCGAATACGCTCCTCTTTGAGATGAACGTTGGGTGTCCCTCGATGCCAGGTGTCGTCTCCGGGATGACGTCAAAGATGTCGTTGACCTTGGTCTGCGTTGGTTGCTCGCTCGACGGTGTCCTTTCTGGATCGTGGAGATATCGTCGACAATGCCGTCCTTCTATAGTGAATTTCCAGTGCCCTCCTTCTCCCTGATTGGCTGAGATAGCAATTGATGATGCCTCGGTCAATCCGAAATCATTTTGGGAATGAATCCAAGGAGGCTCTTGTTCATAAAAACTATTGGAGATCAAAACTGTACAATGGGTAATCGATCTGTTGAGGTTATCAAATTTGAATAATCTGGTATTTGCAATATTTTTACAACACATTTGGAAAATCGATTAATGAAACGCTCTTTTTATTTTCGTAAGGTCTTAGATGACTGAGCATTTTGCATATTTTTCTTAGTTTACCTTGATTGTGAACGATCTAAAATACTATGGTAGGAAATATTTTCTATTTTTATGTAAACTTAATTATTAGCATTCGTCTGGACACTTTTTAGTTTTTGGTTTGCATTAGTTTACGTAAACTTTTCAAGGATTACGTAGTCAACATTTGATTTTTTTGATATATTGAACACGGTGCGGTTTAGTTAATAGATTTTGGAGCCTATTATTTTATCTAATTATTTCAACTAAATCTTAAGCTTAAAGTAACCCAAATACCCTATTGTCCCCATTTCTAAGGCAGTATTCCTCCCATAATCCTTTCGGACGTTGTATTCGTACTAATAAACTATATTTATCAAAGTAAAACTTTTTATGACAGTCGTTTTACTTTGAATAATCTGGTATTTGCAATATACTACGATTATTTCGATAAGACGGGTGCCCAATACTTTTTTCTGATTCATCTACTATTCTCTCCTTTTAAAGTACTCCGATTTAAGTTCCGTGCGTTATTTGTGATAGACTTGCCCTCTATTTAGTGAAGCTGTATATCGCCCGCTATTCTTGTGAGAAATTCCAATACAGAAAGTAATTTTTGACGGCAGATTCAGACACGATGTGCTGGGTTACTTTTTCTATTCTACAATAAGGATATTAAAGTTTCGTTCCGCATCAGCTTCTTGTTTTCGATTAGCATAAATGGTAGTTAGTCATATTCATCGATACATTTAAACTACAAGCGATTTCCTAATTAATGTTCGTTTGCTCCTGGAAGGTCTTACGCCGACTTAAGTAAGTGTGATTATGACCGATAAAAAAGGGATATACGATAAGCTGGTATTTAAAAAAGCAATGCACGATTTTGGTAACAGTGATGTATGGAAATAAAATATCGATACTACACGATAACCATTCCATTGCCTTTAAACAATTTTGATTCTGGGAAATTCATGAAAATATTACGTAAAAAGGTGACATCGGTGATCCCATCGCTAATCCATGAGATTGTTTGTAGATCCGGTTGATAAATAAAGAGTAATTCTGTGAAACACATAGGTTTCAAATAATATTCAACTACACGGACATTCTTGAATCACTCACGGAGTCTTTGACCAAATTCATTGCAATATAGTTTCATAGTTTCAGATGCTGGCTCAGTAGAGTATAAATTAGTCACGTCAAAGGACGGCTTTAATATCATTCGTTCGTTCGTTAATACCTTTAAGAAGTCTAGCATTGGGAGAACAACTGAAAAAGAGAGTTTTTCAGCAAGAACAATTATATTCTTCTTCAATAATGGAATGCAAGTCTGGTTCTGAACTGCAATCAGGAGAATTAAAGCGTTTCCCCACTTTTCAGGGTGCGTTACACTTTGCAATTAACCGGAAAAATATAGGGTAGAATTATTTTCATGTAAACATTTTTATGACGAATGCAAGTATATTACTCCTTTCTAAAAAGGTACCTTTTTATTAGGTTATATTCTTTTTTCTGGTGCGGATACCTCTTAGCAAATTGACGCAAACTAAAAAAACATTTCGATATGATGTGCCGAATTGTTCCCGATTCCAATTTGACTCTCTGGGATAATGCTTAAAATCATCTCAAATGTTTAAGGATAGGGTTTGAGTTTCAACTTCGCTCTACTCGGCGAAACGAGCCACATCACTGGGGTTATTGGTGAAATCGTTTTGAACCATAATCAGGAGTTAAATAAAAAACGGAAATGTTACCCTATGATTAACTCATTGTAAAGCTCAAAAAGTTACGATAAATAATCTCAAGCTCCGCACAAGACACTGTGAATGTCACTATTTATTTAAAGTTGACAATTCGTTAATTCCTTTAAGAGTATAGGGTCATCGAATCTGCGCCACCAAGGAAACAGGATGTCGTAATCCTCTTTATCGAAAGAGTGAAGGTATTGTCATCAGATATCGTCTCGCTTGATCAGCGGTCAGATAATAAGTACGCCTAGAGGCTAATCCGCCGCAAGATATTATTTCCCGCAGAGGTTGCGTTTCCAATGCGCTGCATCAACCTCTCCAGGCTCGAATGTGCCTCATTAGAATCGGATTACCATTGTTTTTGAAATGTGGTTCCCCAAGTGGGAGCTACCGGTCCCTGGGGGTGGTGCTCAAATCTAAAGCTGTGTCCCAATTCGCCATTTAGGCAGCTAAATCGTCAGATTTAGGGAGGACGCCATCTTGAAGTGTGTCCCAATTCGTTAGGCATCATGGGGGAGCGGATTTAGGTGCCTTTCTCGGGGGTGAAATTTAGGGTAGATGGAGTTTATCCGAAATCCGCCTCCATATTGAATTTCCCATCATGCAAAGCGATGCATGCGTCAGAGAAAACATTCGTCGTAACCATTTCCTCCCCCACCTACAAAAATAACACATGACTGTTGTGTGATCCGAGAGAAAAAGTTGCCTACACTTCAATTTGAAAATGTCCACATGTAGCAAAACTCAGGAGAACTATCTGACACCTTAATGAAAACACAATTGAGACTTGAAATAGAAGCGGGCTTGTTATATTATGAATACACATGCCTCACTCAAAATGTTAATACGTAAATAAATAATTTTTAAAATGTTAACCATAAAAAGAAAATACAAAAAGCTGTCAAACCTTTTACGAATACTTAAACGAGTCTCTATCTACTATTAAAAAAATACATTAAAAATAATTAAGTAATTAGCATGTGTATCTGATGAAAACTCGTCATATATTACTCAGCAGCCCCGGCTAATTTACGTTTTCGATAAAGGAAATAATTGATGTAAAAGCACACTTCCCGTAGTCATAATCAGTGTTACCTATCTGTCCTTTTATAAAAAGAAAAATCCCTTTGAGGAATGATAAAATTAAGGGCTAAATAATAAATATCAGCAGGTAGAAGTGGATTGACATCAATTCAAGAGGTTACCTCTGTTTTGTCACAGAAAGTGAGGTCCAATCTCATGCATGGAGTTAGAGGATTTGTTAATTTGTAATAACTCAAGATAATTGACTGTCTCAAGTAATAATTTGCTGTGGGATGATTTTAGCTGACTTCTTATAATAAGTAAATATTTATAAATGACTGAGCAATTACAGTTAAAATCAGCAATATTATAATCACCAAGTTATAGATCATCTCTTTACTAATATACAGTTTTGATACCTTAAATTGTATTGCAATGATTCTCACAAGCAGAACTATTGGAATTTGAAGGGAGATACATAGCACCAAGTGGGTGAATAGCATGCATATGTGATAAAAAAATGAATAATAAATGAACACTAGACCACTCATACAAACTGAGGAACTCCTACACACTACGACAATCCCTTTTTAAGTATTCTACCGGTGAAAAGAAGGTTTGTTGAAAGTCAGAGAAACTCCTGGAATTCAACACTTTCTGTGTCCTATCAGCCTAGTATAAAAAATACCAAATTTAGCTTACCACTGAGAATTCAGTAGTACACTATACAAGCCACAACTTAGAATTTAATGGTTAACAACTAAGAATTCCCCAAAACTAATAAACTTGAAGTAGTTACTGCTGAAAATGCTTACTAGTAGTGGTGATAGTTGATGCTTGAAATGCCTACCAACCTGCCTTGAACAATATCTTCTAGGATTTTCAATAGCAATTATTACACGACCGAAATAACTTCTCGTTTTAAACGGTATTTTTCCCCAAGCAAATGACAAAAGCTATACCTTTAGTTTTAAAAAAATACGAATTTACCACCCAGAAAACCTACACTAGCAGTATCACTACCAATGACAACTTAAGATTCTTAAAAATTGGAAAATAATTACCAAGATTATTCCCAAATTGCAGCCAAAAATAGCCGAAGGGGCCTATAGTATTATAAATATCATCATAAAAACAGACCATCGAGAATACTTCTACTATCCGCGATTACATGTATCACGGATATAATGTTTATTTACCTCAGATCCTTTTCATAATTCCTTTGTTTCTCATTTCTTCCCAGCTCAGTAGATGGTGTTACTTGCGAAGGTTGTCCCAACTCGAGCTCACTTTGCCCAAGGTAGCCAAATATTTAGCTAGCTAACCGCATCCTCCCTAATGCCTAACGAATTGGGACACAGCTTAAGGGAGGGGGGCGAAAATAAACAAAGTGGCAGCGAAAACCTGTTCCAATCGTGACCAAACATACTAGTCCTGGGATGTATAAACCAGTTTTCTTTTAGATATGAAATATATATATTATAACAAAAACTTAACTTTATTTTCTTTATTTCGTCATGCAGTCTATTACTTGGATGGCGTTGGGTGAAGGTTTGTGAACTGAGTGCGCATATTTTCTTATGGGATGGGAATTTTGGGACAGACCTTGACTGAGAAACTGCTTTTTATACTAATTATTTACTTCGTAATGTTATTGGAGTAACATTCATTGGTTTTGATAGTAATTAGCTTTCTAGGATTTGATTTTGCCGTAGTTACTGTTATTGCGACGTACTCACGTAGCCAATCAAATTTTTTATGTGAAATTTGCGACAAAATGCAACGTTTTTTTGTGAATTATTTCGGAACTTTTTCGGCATTCATATTTTTTTCTCTTACGAATTGGACCAACTTCGGGTGAAGGTTTTACGACAAATATTTGAAATTTTCAATTACTGCGTAACTGAGAAATACCTTTCAGAAATGTTCCTACCTTTCGAAGCCGATATATACCCTTCAGTTGATTCGAGAACCGAAGCACTTGTTCAATACAGATTAGGCGGTTGTGCGAACTTGCCAGGTTGGATATGTCCCACTCATGAAATTCATAGTTGTGCTTCAGACATAGGGATGATTATACGCATGGAGAGAAGTAGCAGTTGCAATATATCGGCAACAGTTCTTTCTATTTGACATAACGTGTATGAATATAGGGTCTTTTCTCTGATTGGCATATAGTGACACGACTTTGGACTCGCCACATGACTTCAGCGAAGCGCAAAGAAAAACGATGACCTGACGCATACATTTCGTTGCCGAGGTGATAACTTATTTTCAAATTAAACCGAATCTTATCTCTACGGAAATGAACAATATCCATATATGTATATATAACTTTTTTTTAAAGTTTCGTTTAATAAGCGAAGAGATCGTGTTGGAATGTGACCACAGTATGGTAGAAACTTCGGATTACTCCATTGTATCGTCCAAGAACACTGCATAAGGACGGAAAAGTCCCATCTCGACTCTGTTGCCAATGGAAGCGATAGAATTGAACAGGGCCGCTCACAGGGGGGATGTATGGCACAAATTGCGCCATAGAAAAAACTTTGGGGGGGGGGGGGGAATAAAAGATTTGGGGGATTTTTAAAATGCATAAAGAAATTCACCAAATGTAAATGTTTTTACCCGTTTGCAGTAATTTATAGAGGTATCGAAAGGTTATAACGATTTCTGAATTTTAAGCGTTAAGGGTATAGTGACCACCATATTTAGTAGCGCGTAGTAACAAGGCGAGAGAGGGTTTAAGAATCGTCTACTGAAATAGTGGCTCACTCGGTGCTGCGGAGCTGTCTATGAATACGATTTTGTTAGTTGGCGACTAGTTAGTGCGCTACTAAGCCGATAGTAGCGCACTAAGGAATTTGTGCATACGGCCGTAAATCTTTTACGAAAGTTTGACGTAGTCTTTTTTTAGCCGGACGTTCAGCATGATTTGCTAGAACATATCTATCATGGTAGAAACGATCATCGGCATAACATTAAGGAAACTGACTGCAGAAGAGATAGCTTTAAAATGTAATTTTTCCACTACCTTGTAGTACTATTTATCAGTTGCATTAATAGTACTAACCAGTAGTTGTATCTTAGGTAGAAACCTGCATGGTAGCATGCTCGTCTACCTAGCACTGTCCTAATTTCTGGTCTGACCGCGTATTGATATCCTGACAGCATTTGGCCTGCGCCTAAAGTCCCGGGAAAGGTGCGCGGCTCTTATTTCAGCTGGAATGATTATATTTAGTAGATGTGGATGTGGATCTCCAAGAGATCTTCAAATGAGACGTCAGCTTGGTGCAACTCTTGGAAGAGAAATGGAAATCTTAGTAAACCGAATGTTATGACTATTTCCCTTAACAAATCACAAATAGATTCCAACTCCTCCCCATAGCATTGAGTATTATCAATAAAAGATCTTTGAGTAATAACGAGCTAGAAAATCCTCTATGCCGACCGCATCAGGCAATTAAAAGTAAAACCATGTCCCTGTTATGCGTACTATACTGTTTTGCAGAAATGAAGGATCCAACACCATTAAAGGCCTTTTTCAAATGCATTGCTCTTCTTATACTCTTCTACTGCTCCCCTGCATGGTCGATGTCAGCCCCATCTAATGTTTAATATCTGCAAAATATCACTAACTTCTTCACAAAATTAATAAAAAACAGAGTGCCTCATCTCCGAAACCTACCCTTTGATGCTGTATTGTCGTCATTCTCCGTTACTGATCTTAATTCTATCCTCCTTAAACTGATCTTAAACTCATCCATAGGACTCTGAACTCAACCATTGACTGCCCTAACCTTGATTCTTTCATAAATTTCATAATACCTACCCAGCCTTTGAGGACTCACTCATTATTCCCTGTCTCTACACCCAGACTATCACTCACCAAGCGCTCACTTATTTTTCGCCTCTCTCCTATGCCAAATTCCCTTTCTGAAGACATCGACCCATTCGCCTGATCTTCCGACGTCTTCGCTAATCAAGCCATACGTCATTTTCAAGCGAAGTAATTTTTACTATCGCTCCATGGAGGATTATTCGTTACCGCCATCTAGTTATGTTTTTCATTTGGGTCCTTCTTTGTTTGCTTTATGTTCCCTATAAATTGCTTCATGCTGTATGCGATCTTTTTTCTCTTAAATTAAAAAAAAGCCATTGGAATCATAATCCTCGTGAAAATGTAACCGTGGAAAGCTTGGTGCACTAAATGCTATCTTGTTTAAAGATGGATAAGTAGGCATCAATCTTTATAGCTTGCTTTAGTCTTTATAGTCTCAACTTTATAGTCTGTCAGCATGGATCTCATTGTCTTGTTTAGACCATCCTCTTACTATGGGTGGCATTGATGGCATTATAACTAATAAACAAACAAGAAATTCTCCGATTAATGTTCTTCCAATGCAACGATGTGGAGATGCGAAGCTTAATAAGAGAGAAGCAACAGTCTAGGCGAAGATGGATCTTGGATGTATATCGCCTCTTCAAAAAGACAAAGGATGGTTATAGTGTGGTGGAGAGGAGCTTAGGTGGCCTTTAATAAGTAATATTGGAAGTATGATGTTAATGTTATTGTAATCGAACTCCAGGGTAGAAGTGGGAGGCACTCTGAACAACTGGAAGCGTTAAAGTGAAAACTTTTCCGTAACATATGAAGCGAATGACAGTTTTAATCGTTCTGAGATTGTGAAAGAAATAAATGCTGGTAAAATAATCGAAATTCGTGGTATCCTAACAGTTCTTATTGAAAACGTGTATAACATTCTGAAAAAATTTGGTATGTTTTCATCTGGGTGGTAGCTTCATAGACCACTGTTCCGATCCATGCTAAAGAGGAAAGGACAAGTATGTGAGCATCTACGTGAGCTTCTACGTGGGGCGGCTTCTACGTGGGGCGGCATCTACGTGAGCTTTCACATTCGGCAACTGAAGGAGAAAAGTTCAGCCCAACGGAAAGTGAAGATTCATTCATTCATTGGTCGTTCAACCCTATGATTGGTAGATTGGTTGGCTGCAGCCCTCCACCCTTCCCTACCTGACGCCAGTTCCCTTACCTCATGGTATCTCTTCCTATGTATGTACTTTTCTATTTATTTGGTCCATGAACTTATTTATCGCTCTTCCTCTAAGGCCTTCTCCTTTATCTTCAGCATCCTTCTCCAGCACCAGGTTTCAAAGGCTTCTAGTCTCTTTTGGTCAGCTTTTCCAATGGTCCATGCTTCCATAGAATTCTACGCTCCACACGAATGTTTTCACATACTGTTTCCTGGTTTGTAGTCTTATCTTCTTTGAGCGCAGCAGTTGTCTTTTTCCCATGAGCGCCTACTTAGCTTAGACTATTCTACATTTGATGTCCGTTGTACTTCCTCCGTCCCACGTGGTAGTACTTCCGAGATTGGTGAATGAATCCATCTGCTCTAACTTCTGTCCTCTCAGTGTGAGTTCTGCATTCAGTTTCTCTCTTCCGCTTGCGAGAATTCGTCGTCGAAAGGGATTTAGTGGTGCTGAAGATTGATTTTGAAAGAGGTTTAGTGATTTTAAAGAGGGCGGAGAGGTTGGGCGCGTCTAAAGGTGAGAGAAGGATAGCGGGGAAAATTTTTGAAAGTAGTGAGGTTGTCAGAGAAGATGGGGTAGAGGCTTTGGATGATACGATGGATGGAGTGAACTCCAGGGAAATAGATGGTACAGAGGGAGATTTGGTCACGAGGACACTAATTAAGAGAGAGAGATTTAGAAGATGAGGGTTGTTGTCGGATTTTTTTCTGAAGGAGGCGTTCAGGATAGCCTCTGCGAAGGAGGGATTGGTGGAGATTAGAGAGAAAAAGGTCAAGGGATTCGGGGTTGTTGCAGATTCGGTGATCACGGATAGAGAGGGAAAAGGGGAGGGATCGTTTTGTATGAGAGCGGTGGCAGCTGTTGAAATGGAGATATTGTTGCTTGCTAGTAAGCTTGAGATGGACGGAAGTGTGAAATTTAAGATTGCGTAGGGATATGTCAACATCACGAAAGGTGATGTTAGGAGCAGAGATGTCAGAAGTGAAAGAAACAGAGGAGGAGGAGTTTAGGGAGGAGATGAAAGAATTGAGGGAATCAAGGCCATGTGGCCACAGAACGAAAATGTCGTTAATGTAACGAAGCCAAAGGATTGCTCAAAGGCACCCAAGAAGAGGTTAGCATAGGAGGAGCTGAAACGACTGCCCATGGTGCAGCCTTTAGTTTGGATGTAGAATTTGTTGTTGAAGGAGTAAGCATAATTAGTTAGTAGAAAATTAGATACGTCAAGGAGAAAATCAGCTCCTCAATCACATCTACTCAGACCAAACTCTTCCTTTTAAAAAGTTTTTTCTACTTCCCGCCTTCCCCCCACCCATCCTCTCTCTCCACCTCCTCCCCTTCCTCTCTGTCCCTCCCCTCCTTCCCTTCCATCCACCTCAGTCCTCCCTTCCTTCTCATTCTTCTACGTTCTTGCGAACAAGGCGCGCGGCGCGCCAAAATATTAAGGAGCTTCCTGTAAGTGTTTTTCTTTTTCGTGTCACTATATTTTTGTCTGCCGTCCTGTGGCAATTTTTGACGAAAGAAAAAGACACTCACAAAAAAGCTCCTGATATTTCGACGAAGAAGCGCTCGTCTTTTTCAGAGTAGAGTTAAGGTGCGTTTACACTAGCGAGCGGCTCTAGGGAATTATTCCTCGAGCTCTTCGCAGAAGGGTTTACACTGAGCGCGATAAATCCCCCGAGTAGCTTCCGGGAAGCTCCTCGCGCGACCTTTTCTGGGGGCGCTCCCTCAATTTCTCGTTAGCCCGTTTACACCACTGAGCCGCCCGCTGCGAGCTATGGGGTCCCAGCTTATGTTCTCTCCGCAAGCCCAAGGTGCAAAAAGAATGGAGACTTCTTGTGGAGGGTATGCGTGGTGACAAAAAAATTTGTGGGAAAGAAAATAGCCAACCTTTCGTAAAAATTAGAATTTCACGGAAATTAGCGTCATAAAAACCATAGGAACAGAAACGTCTATAGACGTGGTTTTGCTTCAGATCTTGGCTCCCCATTTCCACTTCTGATGACCAAAGTCGCTCTCGGAGCGTGCTCCCTGAAAAGTGTGTTTCGCTTCAAGTATGCCATCGAGAAGGGCGATTATCACTGCAGCAGCCACTGCCGTACTTTTGCTAAGGAGAAAGAAAAGGAGCAGGGTATGGGTCAAGGAATGGGTGCAGAAGAGAGTTCGTTTGGGAGCATATCACTCCTTACTGTCAGAGCTACAGGTTGAAGATACACAAAATTTTCTTGCGTTCATCTACATCAAAATCTACGTCATACCCTGCAAACCACCCAAAGGGTGTGTAGAAGGGGGTGCTTCCGCACCAGGCATGCGTGAATTATACGGCAGAACACTGAAACTACATTGAAACCAGCGTATCACACATGCAACGCGCCGATTACAAATCTACTAACCAAGAAACATTCTATCGTCAATCGTTCCAGCGTGCCAGGGAATCAAAGACTACTACTACAGATTCAAAATATCGCGCATAAATAAGAACATCAATATTTACATCACGCAAAAATAAGAACTTAGAGAATATAAAGAGAAAGATCTACAGTCTAGCTAATGTCACTGTTTGCACTATTCATGACGACGATCACAGCTGTTATGGTCCCGAATGGTACGCTGAAAAAACGACATTTTATACCTATCGGTTCTACAATATATCTCTCTAATTTTATTGGCGCGATCTAATCTGCCGTGAGAAGGGACAGACGGGACATGACAAGCGACTATTTTAGACACACAGTTAGTATATCATTGGTAAGTGTGTGGGACTTGAAATGAAAAATCTGGAAAATGCACCCAGCGGGAAATCAGGGAAAGTATAATAGAGGATTGGAAAGTTACACTGGTAGCAGAGGGAAGCGAAATGTCCAGCGGAGACCGGCAGCGTATTTAAATGGTCGCCACGATAATTTTATCAATCATTCGACGCTCGTAAGCAACTAGAATGGGAATCAGTCATTAAATATAACTTGTAAATTCGAAGCCTAAATAATTTCAGGATAATATAACTTCATTCATAGCTGCCAGTATGGCTTCCTCCGGAGAGGAAATCTTGCGAAATTCGGCTCTTCCGTCGTCATACTCTAGAACCAGTACAAGTACCCTAGTATTGCCAGCTCTATATTTTTTCTTACCCTATAAATGGTGGACTTAATGTCCCACAGTTCGGGAAGACATTCAACCCTTTGAATCAATTTCATCGTCTCCTCTTTCGTCCAAACGCGCTTGCCTGACATGTTTCCCCAGTGAAAACTCTCCAGCGAGCGCCAAAAAACTTCCGGCGTCGTTGGAGGGCAGCGAGCGACTCCGTCGAGTCTTTATGAGGGTGTCTACACTGGCCTCGCACTCACAGCAGGGAGCGCCACCTGCCATCCCTCCCGACTTCCCGAGAGAGCTCGCCTGGGTGTTTACACCGAGAGAGTAGCTATCAGGGAGCAACTCGCTCGATTCTTCTTGCTAGTGTAAACGCACCTTTAAGGACTGAGGGGAAGGAAGTACGGAGGGGGATAGAAAGGAAGGAGGGGAGGGGAAGTGAGGAAAGTAAGGGGAGGGCGGGAAAGCGAGGAGAAAAGAGAATTTAAAAGAGAGAGACGTTGGTAAGATGGGAGGTGATGGAGGAGGTTAGAGTGATTTATTGAGTCCCGGCGGAATGAAGGCTTGAAAAAGGTAAATACATGAGGACTCAAGATCTTTAAGTTTGAGGGAGAGGAGGAGGGGGGAAGTGAAGCGAGAATACCTACTTTAAAAGTATGATTCAATGAGGAATTGTGTGAAGAAACGTGGGTGGCGACTGGGAGGGACACGGAGAGTGAGGGCGGATCGTTACAGCTGGAACGGTGGCCATTCATACGTATATTCAGTGGATGGGTACTCAGGCCGATGTAAAAACAGGGGCTAAGTTGGCATCGGAGAATGTAGACAGTATTATTTGTGATACTGTAAGGTGAGGGGACAGATGGAAGAGGAAAAACACGGAATTTGTCGGGCAGAGGTTGGGTGATAAGGATGCCACACGTTTTGCAACACGGGCGATGACAAGGGGTCGGGAGGGACTTAGTGGTGATGATAGATTTGGAGAGGGTTTTGGGGATAGTCAAGAGAGCAGAAAGGTTGGGGAGCGTCTGAAGGTGAGAGAAGGACAGCAAGGGAAAATTTTGGAGGTTATGAGGTTGTCGGAGAGAATAGGGCGGAGGTTTTTGATATTGCGTCGGAGGGAGTGAACTCCTGAGAAATAGGTGGTACAAAGGGAGGGTTTTGTCACGAAAGCATTTATTATGAGGGAGCGGTTTGGAACAGGAGGGTTGTTTAAGGATTTTTCTCATGAGGAGGCGTTCAGGATAGCCTCTGCGAAGGAGAGTTTGGTGGAGATTCGAAAGGAAATGGTGAAGGGAGTCGGGGTTGTTACAGATGCGATGGCCACGGATAGAAGGAGAGTAAGGGTGGGAACGTTTTGCGCGGGAGAGATGGCAGCTGTTAAAGTGGAGATATTGCTGTTTGTTGGTGGGCTTGAGATGGACGGAAGTGTTGAATTTAGAGTTGCAACGGGAGACATCCAGAAAGGTGATCTTAGAAGAGGAGATATTAGAGGTAAAAGAGACGGAAGAAGAAGAGTAGAGGGAGGAGATGAAGGGAGTTGATGTCTTGTGGCCAAAGAAGGAAAATATCGTCAATGTAGCGAAGCCAGAGAAGAGGTTTGAGAGGGCAAGAAGAAAGAAAAGATTGCTCAAAGGCATCCTAGAAGAGGGGCTGAAACGACTGCCCATGGCACAGCCGTTAGTTTGGATGTAGAATTTGCTGTTAAAGGAGAAAGCGTTATTAGTAGGTATAAAATTAGGAAGGTCAAGGAGAAAATCTGAACTAGGAACCTGAGGAGCTGGTTAAGAAAAAGATGGATAGCGGAGTCATTCCCTCTCATGGGAACTATGACGCCATATGGTATATATGTATAGTGGCAGACATTAGATAAACTTTCATCCAGCTACAGTGAAATATCAATAATATTGATAAAAATCTATCTATGTTAAAATATGGATTAAAAATACCATTCAATTCCATATGTACAGCAATATTGATGGAAAATAAATTGTAAAACATGCGTGTTCAACCCTTATTTCCATGAATCATGTTACACAATTCGGCGGTGCAACTCATCATAATCTGATGCATGGGCCATACATGGCCGACGCACGTCCACACACCCATTATATGTGCTACACACGATGCTTCGGCCCGAAACGCACCTCTCCGGCATCCTTCCCACTCCCCTTCCCTTTCTCGCGGCTGCAGAGCCCTTCGGCACGTGCTCGTTCGGGCGACGCGGAAGGGGCGAGAGTGTACAGGAAGAGCGGGTGTGTGTGTCGAGCGGCATGGTCGGGAAAGAACTGGAATCGTCCTTGCGTCCATCGGACGAACGCTCGTGCGGCTCGGTGCGTCGCCAGGGGCGGCCGCTATACCCGACGGTGCCGCCCCCGGTTCGAAGGGTTCGGGTCGCGGAGGGGAGGGACGGGTAGGAGAAGGAGCCGCGTGGCGTCGCTTTCCCTCGCCGGACGGGGTCGGCCCTTCGTCCGTCGAATGGGACGCCCGACCCGTCGCGTCGGTCGCACTCCCTCCCCGAGGGTAGCGCGGCACTGGCGTGGCGAATGCGATTCGCCTCGCATCCGTCCGCGCCCACGGACGATGGCGAGCGCGGCGCAGCTGCCGTTCCCGTCACACAATGGAGCGTCGTCTTTTGATGGATGGTTCGCCCTCGGATCTTCGAAATTGGCGTTGCCGGCTCTCGCGTTCGCCGGGCCGCGAGGGGCGGCCGCATGACGCTCACGAGGTCACGGTGGCCGGGATGAAATCTCCTCTTTATGGCGACCGGAATTTGTTTCGCGATGCCTCTCCAAACGTCGGTGCGCGTCCTCGCACCCGGCGACGTGATCCAACCGAGCGACCGCCGCGATTTCCTCGGCCTCGAACCATCGAGCGCGACGGAAAAAATACTGGTTGCCATTCCACGTCGCTTGTTTCTTTCACCGATCGATTTTGACGTCTTGGCGTTATTTTCACGGTGCCTTGACAGTATAACGTCCAGTCGGAGCAAAAATTTCCTGGAGGGTCGAAAAGGACGATGTGGAGTCGTGCCTCATCGTCCTTACCGACAGTCAGAGAGTGCTGGTGAAAATAAACTCCTCCAACGGGCGGTCTCCCCGAAACCCACAAACCCGATACTCCCTTGTAGAGGTGGGAATTTCGGTTCATTTTGTGGATTCGGTTCATGGGATTTGATTCGTGGCAATGATTCGGTTCTTTAAATCGTTCATAATGAACCGAATGAACCAAATCTACGAGTGAATCTCGAATCCATGTGAATCTCGAATCCATGTGAATCTCGTATCCGTGTGAATCTCGAGTCCATGTGAACCTCGAATCCAACTGAATCTCGAAACCAAGTGAATCTCGAATCCAGGTGAATCTGTCGACTTACAGCATTTCAAATATTAATGTGCGAAATAACAAACAAAAAGGTGAAATTTGATGCTCCAATTCGGAAACACAAGACATTTGACAAGGTGTTTCAAGGGTATTTACAGGGTTCTTATTGAACGATTTGGATTTGGCGGATTCGGAGATTTGCTAGCAGAATCTTCCACACAAATCGTTCATATTGAACGATTTGGATTCGGCGGATTTGAATCTGCCATCAAATCGTTCATTTTGAACGATTCGAGTGGAAAGCGTAGATTCAATTCATTCGGTTCATGCCATTGAATCGTTCATTCTGAACAATTCATTCATGAACGACACACCTCGACTCCCTTGCATCTGATTGAGTGGCGCATTTGACTGTTCTCTCTCTCTCCCTCTCCCTCTCTCTCTCTCTCTCTTACCTTCTCGGAATTAAACGTAATCCTCAGGCAAGGTTTGTCGAGTAGGCAGGTTGCCACAAAACATGTAAAACGATGCGAATATCCGATCCGCGCTCCTATTAGCCAGTATTTGGTGTTATGTCCCTGAAGTCTGAGTGTAAATAAGCGAAAGTGAGGGGCATGCCGATTTCCTTCCACATTTACGTGTTTTATAAAATTGAACACTATTGGATCAAAATGGTCGGATAATGAATAAATCGTACAAGCGTGATTTTCAAAGTATATGTGTTTTTCAACGTATTTTGATGTGCCCTAAATATTTCCGCAGTACATATGCTTTATGACAATATTTTCCTCTGAAAAAGTTTCTTGTAATTCAAAATGCTAATGGATACCAACCCAAATATGCTACGTTAACTAATAAGCGAATTGCACTTGAGATATGGCTGATGGAATGTAAAACGAAGGACAAATGAAATGTTTACGATAGCCTTATATGCTTAGATCATTTGAAGCCTAGTTACTCTTTGCTGGATTGAAGGGCAGAGTTTGTGAGCCTACCTGTTTGATCGTTGTCCATTGGGAATAATTTCCCAAATTTAAATTTACCAGTCAAATGCTAAAACTCGTCTACAGGTGAAATATTAGGAATGAATGCTGCACTAAGTTCTGTAATTTGCATTCATGTCGAAATACGGTTGACGTTTTGGTTATCTTTGTTCATTTTATATTATTGCAATTTTTGCATTTGCTTCACTGTTTCGACCTCGCGTGCGCTTGATATTTACATTTTAGCATACTTTGATGAATAGCTCAAAAAATATTGTTTCAAATATATTGTTAAATATAAAAGCATGAGAGAAAAATACGTCCTGTTAAAACAAAATTACATATTCTGCTATTTCCTGTTACCTTCATATTATTTTAACGATATGATATCAACGCAATCCATTCTATATAAACAATATCTCTACCGAGACGCTTGTTAAAGGTTAATTAACTTTTTCAAATCCATAACTTACCTAATATACCATACATTTTTGTGCATGTAGCTCGCCTAAAGTAATTTTTCATCCCAGTAAATGATTGTGATTGCATTACCAGGTACCTACTGTGTGACAATAGATGCACAGTGATAGCCATAAATATTTCACTTAGGCACCACTGCAAAAAGTGGGACTTTCCTTACCCTTATCACCGCATTAGATCTGTCATCTGATGCTGCATCCAATGCATATGGGTTTTCACCTTCGGTAGACTTATTTACTGTTTGGTTGCCTGTCTGATTTCTTGATAGAGCTATGTCTAAAAAATATGATCAATACACGAAGCCTGAAAATATTTATGGACTCTGACACTTGTGAATGCCTAGTTCCTTTATTAAATAGTATTTTATAGGATCGATGACAGATTTGTCATCAAAGAGGGGAGTCGGATTCAGTCTGCATATACCATTGTTTATCTCTTTTTTGGTTTATTTTTAAGGTTAATTGTCGTATTTCCTGTCATTTCGAGGCGCTAATTCTATAAAAGTGGTTATGTAACCAACATCGTCAAAATACCAATTCCTGCATACGTTCAATAAAAAAATCAAAATAACATCTTAAATGTTGCATTAATTTTTATTTAACAGCTGTGGTATTAGCTCCCATTTCGGTGATTCATGAATAACCTCGATCGAAGCAACCCGCATGTTCTTCATATAACTTTGCTCCTTCCGTATGGCAGTGCGAGCGAGATAGTTCCCTAATCATAATGCAGACCATATTCCATTTATAAGTTTGAATTTCACCAGGTGTGAGATGCTCGAATTTAATATTGCATTGTTTATGCTGAAATAATGTAGTTTTACATGACAGATATTGTAAGTAATTAAATGAAAATATCTAAATATGCCTTTAACTTGACTCATATGTTTCACGCGGTACGTTTGAAACTCCATCAAAACGGAAGGTTTATTGTGATCCCCGAAGAATTGACTGCGGTGACAATGTGATTAATTTTCAAATATAGTTGAGAAAACATACAAACTACACACTGTTAGTTTTTTGCGACATCTTAATGTTAGAAATATCTCATTTCGTGAATAATGTCTCTCTGGAGTGCATGCACGTACCATTTCCCATGTAAATGGGCTGGTATTTTTTGGCAAATCTCTCGGAAAGTAATGTGGTAAGGGGTTGAAGTTTTGGTGTCAATGGAAGGGTGACATATTTTTCTTTAAAATGAGACCAATTCCATTGCTTTTTAAGTAAAATGATATTTCGCTCAAACTACCTTAAAGTTGAAACTTCCTTTATGTATGCTCGATGACCTTCCTTGATTTCAACATGTATTATGACGTAAGACTTCTACTCAAGTACGACGCAAAAATATTACTAGGTCATTAGTCATTTAACGAAGATATATTGGTTTAAAAAATGAAAGTTTTAGCGCTGAAATACATCTTAATGATAATGAGATGGCATTTCTTCACACATCTTTTTCATCTCGATATACATGCACATGTACCAATCACCCAATTCCCTTCCGGGGAAGGCACAGTCACTATGCTTCACTCATTAATGCATAATTGTACACCTAACTCTGCTTCAATAATTTCCTCCTTCCTGACCTATCCTTGCAAACCTCTTTTGCCTCATTTCCCCCCATACACTGCTTCATACACACCCTCCTGTTTTTAAGACTCTTAATATTCCTCCTCCTAAGAATTTCATCAATCACATTCAACCACAACTTTCTCGGCCTACCTCTCCCTCTCGCACCATTCATTTCACTCTTATAAATCTGTTTTTTTATTCGACTCTCATCCATTCTCTCAGCATGGCCAAACCAACGAAGCACACTCCTTTCATATATGTCCATTACTGGAGCATCCAACCCACATTCATTTATTACCCACTCATTCCTGACCCTATCCATTTTTACTTTTGCCGCAAACACTCCTCAGATAACTCATACCCACGGCGTTTTGTCTACTCTCATGTCTATCCTGACATACCCATGCTTCACTACCATACATCTAAGTGGGGAGAAGTGCACTTTTGTACACGGCGATTTTCGCTTCCTTAGACAGGCTTCCTTGATATGCTCCACATACTACTACCCGAATAATACTGTTAAAAATGTGTGTAATATACTCTACATGCGGAGTTACCTGATACATATTTTTAATCTTAGGTCATTGATAATATTACACAGGTTTTTAGATTTAAATAACAGACTTCCGGTTCTCGGCGGAGCTCATAGCCGACTCATTTTGATGAATGAACGTTGCCAAGGGATATGTCTGCTGTTTACCTTTTTTACCAAATCTATTTATCAATCTTCTTCGGTTATCAACCCATGGGTTGGTTGGCAATAGCACGCCATTCCACTCTTTGCTCAGCTTTCCTCTTCATTTCACCATATGAGACGCATCCAGAGTCATTGATGATCTGCTTCATATACCTTAATCTAGGACGTCCTCTACCATTTGTCCCCTCAATAAAACCTTCAGCTATTAATTTTATAAAATCATTGCATCGTAGAATGTGACCTATTAGTTTAAGTCTCCTTGTCTGTATCTGTCTCCAGAGACTTCTATTTTCTTGTACTCTTCTCAGCACTTCCTCATTGGTGATTCTGTCTCGCCAGCTGATTTATTTATCAATATATATCACAATTAGGCATTTAATATGTATTGCTCCATGTTCTAGGGCCAAATACGACGGCGAGTGGGTGAGAATCTCCCTCGTAAGATGGAATGGCGGTCGCAACGGCGCGCATGACCTCACGAGCGTATTTCGGGAACTACTGCAGAGCATGGAACATGAATTTCCCTCCCATCACAAGTCTCCCGTCCCCTGGCGTAACCTCATGATTATTGCAGTAGCGCTCCTTGGCAGTAGAGCCTGCAACACCAGGTTACAATTTATGAGCTGTGTTATAAATCTCACTTGTCAGAGTCATTGGCCAAGGGATATCCTCCCAGCAAATGATGATACTTCCCTTCTAGCCTTGCGAATTCACCTGCTATCTGGTGAGACGTGCGGTTAGAAATGAGTGAGTCATGAAAGAAGGTGGGTGGAACTGGATAATCAAAATCATAGCCACCCAGAATGGCTTCAATATTAATGCGTAGATAAGTTGCTTTACCACTATAGAGGTAAGAAAGTCACACAACTGTTGACTTCATAGTCAAGTATAAGTAATATCCCAAACCGTTGGGGAAAACTACCTTTTTTAGGAGATTTATCCTATAAATTAATGAAAATTATCCCAAGTGACACATTGTAGATTTCCTTCTATAACCCTGTTACACTTGGAAAACTTTTATGTAACTCAGAAGACCAGTATGACAATATGGACAGTAGTGATGTTTACAAGTTAAAATGTCAGGGCTGTGATATTACGTATATCGGTCAAACTGGCCGAAAATTTAGAGATAGTGTTAAAGAACGTAGAAGAAGTTTAATAAACAATGATTAAAAATCTTGTTTTGCCAAACATTTGAAATGTTTTTATCATTTTAGCAATTTTGACCTGGATGTTTTACATTTTAGAGACAGAGGGCCAAAACTGGATTTCTACGAGAAATATGAAACTTTGAATAGCCCGGACGATATTTAGTACTACGAAGTTTCTATGACACAATCACCTCTTTTCAATTTTAGTCTCCCTACATGTCCTGTGATCCACTAATCTGGTTGTTGTTTTTTACCTTCGACTCCACTTGCTCTTTTCTCCATTTATCTGGTTTCCCCCACTATTGTTTACTTGTTATTACGTCACTTTGAACTTCCCCACCTCTGTATGTCCCTTCACTTACCCTCTCTACCATCAGAACCTAACCCCCACCTAACTTTGTTTTGCTAAGGGGATTATATAGAATCTGAAAGTTAATTTTGTACCTTGATAATGACATAAAGTGTCGAAACCATGGTCAGTGTTCATGAAAACAGTGTGGAAAGTTATGTCATATTTACCAGTATTGATATAGAATATTTCCACATAGTTACGCCTGAAACTTTTCATAACTTTGAATCGACGGTCTGAAAGCGATTCCTATGCCAGAGGTCAGTAACGAGACTATAATAACGGCCTTGTACGTATCTGGCTGATCTTGTGTGTACGCGTTGTAACTCAGTTTTTAATACTATCTCATGAGGGTCACAAATACTGTATTCCAAGTGACGGGATAGGAGCCGAAATAGACTTGGCGTCGACCCAGTGGTTGCCACCGTTCCAAATTAAATCCACCATTTTAGCTTGTTATCTTCTCAAAATTGTTAGGGAAGGGGTTGTATACTTGAAGTATGTTCCAGTCTTGGTGAAATCAACTGGTTAACTGCTATCACGCGTCCACGTAGAGACATACTTCCTGTTCAAGGTTTCCATTTTCGAATTGTCCCCCCCAATTTGTCAAGTAGCTCATCGTTGTTGGACTCCGATTCCTGTTCTACATTATTATGCAGGTGTGTTCATAGAACCTTAATCTCTTCATTCGTTAATTTAAAACCTAGATGTTCATCGGTTCTGAGTTTCCATTGGCCGACCCAATGTCCTACACTTTTCGATGGATTTAGCCTTGTCCCCGATAGTTCAGCATATGAATTGTAGGCCTCCATAACAGTGGTGTAGCTAGAGCTTGTGCCGCCCGGGGCGGTCCTTGAGTTTGGCGCCCCCGGCCCGCGAAGAAATACATTTTGTACAGTGACACACTCTTTAAGTTATATACATTAACTAGTTTATGTACAATTATGATGTTATTTTCACATGCTCAAATGTATTATGCTTTAAATACACACTCAACATTCTCGCACTTTCGAGGTAACAGTGTTTAACAAAATAGCAAAAATAGCATAGAGAGGAAAATATTAAAAAGTAGTACAAAATGAAGATCATCTTTAATTCCGAAATGCTGCTAAAAACTGCAAATGTCTACAAAGAAATTTTTCTTGCCTTTTTGTTTGCAAATTCTTCAATGGCCCTGTCAAAATTTATTTTGTGTCATAACTGTTGCTCTACAGACGGTATGGCCAGATTTCTCTAACGCTAGGTGCTCATAGTAGATCTTAGGCAATTCTTGATCAGTTTTAGTTTTGAAAAACTCCTCTCACAGGTAGCAACACTAACAGCAATTGTGAGGAAAATCCGCAGCATTACATATTTCTATATTTGGAACCGAATTCCCAATGTTATACTTTTGAATAAACTTCAGAAGTTCAAGGGGGCCTTCTTTCCTCATCTTTATTCCTTCTTTAATATCAGCAACAGCAATAAAATGCTGAAGTCATTTTCTTTCATTAGGGAACTCCTCTTTATCAATGTCATCGTGATCGTGATCTATTTGACTTTTATATTCATCATCCAAAAGATTCGACGGGGTAAGAAAGGCATATTTCTCAGCAAGTGCATGCAGCTGTTGAAATCTCGAAGTTAATTCTTGGATCACTCTGTCCAGTGAAGAAAACATTTCTGTCCTTAGTTCTATGTCGTGATGTAATTCAGCATCCTGTGATCCTTCACCAAACATTTGTTTCTTCTTTTTGGGTCGACGCTGACGCTCCATGACTATTCCTAGATCGTTGCAAATTTCTTTGGCGTAGTTAAGACCATTATTCGCTAGCTTGTCCCTGTTTTCAGTTAGAAATATTTTTAATGCCTTGAGTTTTATATCACATTTTTGTATATTCAATCCTTTGGTTTGGAGATAAGTCTGTGTCTCGTTAATTTCTAGAAGGACGGGTCCCCACAGGCCAAGAAAGCACAAAAAGGAAAATGATTGCAAGTAGAACACCAGCATCTGCCCTTGTAGTTGTATCTTCTGCATCACTTGTTAACATTTCTAGAGCACTTCAGATTTTTGAGTGATGTTTCCTTACAACACTTACAGCTTCTCCCCTCGCACTCCACCGAGTTTCTATTATGCGCTGCTCACTTTGACCAGTGACTGAAGTTAGAACTTCCCAGCGATGTGTTGATGAAGAAAAAAATACAAACAAACGTTCCACGCATCCAAAAAAGGTAACACAATTCACACCAACAGAAGCTGCATGAACACCTGCCAAATTCAGCGAGTGATTTGTACAAGCGACAAATTCTGCTTTTTTTATTAATTTCCTTGATGCGTTTCTGAACACCAGTATGCAGACTAGCCATCACCGCAGGGTTATCATACGCTTGCCCTCCACAATTTTGGATATCAATTCCGTCTTTCTCTAATTTGTCTAAATTCATCCTTGAAATATTTTCGGCAGTTTTACCCTTCGTTTCAATGAAATCGACAAATGATTCCACAACCTTCACTTCATCTCCATCGATCACAACATAGCGTAAAACTTGGCTCGTTTGATCCTTATGTGAAATATCAGCAGTGCTGTCAAATATCATGGAAAAGTACTTGGCTTTTTTTACATTATTGATGATTTTGCTTCTTACGTTTTCTCCCAAAATTTCTATAAACTCGTTCTGAGTAGTAGGAGACAGATAGGATGTAGCTAACTTTTTTTCCAGCTGGATTCTCAGAACATGTTCACGTCGCACTGGTTCATATTTCGCCAACAAATGCGCTAGCTCTAAAAAATTTCCTCTACTTTCTGTTGCTTTAAGTTCAACATCACACTCGTTTTTCTTATGATTGACTCCTTCTCGATGGCCTCGTAAAGCCAAATTCTGTTTAGCTAGGAATCTAATAATATCAAGCAATCTTGTAAGGATTGCCTTCCACTTCTTCACCTGGCTTTCAACAATTTCTTGTTATTTTTTTATCAATTGTTGCTCCACCAGCAATCCTAATTTCCACTTTCTTCCATTGTGTGAAGTTTCTAACGTGATCTACACTGGACTCATGGTCGGAAATTCTAGTTTTCAGTTTCCACCATATGTTGAATTCGTCCTCAGAATTAAATTTTGAGTTAATTCTTTCTTAAAACAGTTTGCAACAAAAGCAGTAAAGAGCTTCCTTGTACTACACCATCCAAGATCTCAATATTTTTTCGCCTTAAGTCAGAGTTTTTAAAAAACCACTCGCGAGTTAGTTTTCTAGTTTGTCCTTTGGTTGACACATCTTGACGAATTATTTCACCAAAATTATTATCTAGATTTTGAACCACCCCGACAGTCGCCGCCAAGGTCATTCGCGGGTGCGGTCCCCTTAGCAGCACGTACCATTGTTGTCAAGTGTTCCCATCGAAATTAAAACGAGTAACAAAAGAGAAACACAGAGATGTCTCCCAAACCATGTCACGTCATTATCATTTCAAGTCTCACTCAACACAAAGAGTGGAATGATTGAATAATATATGAACTGTACATTGAATGCTTACTTCATTGCGCGAGCACAGTTTATCGTCTAAATGATCATCATCTTCTCCATCCGCATAGATGGTCTTGATATTTGTATAAAACACCCAAGTCTAAATTTGAACAGTCGATCCGAGAGCATCTCTCATCTTAGTTGCTGCTGAAGGCTTGTAAAACTAATTGAACTAAATTATTGACTTTTAACATATCATGCCGAAAACTAACTTCATAGTTTAATCTGATATCGGCACCACTTTCTTTTACTCGCTTCATCTGGAAATAGGGCGATTGTCTGTTAAAAATATAAAATACTTGTCTTTTAGAGAAAAATTCATACAGCATGTTAATAAAAGATGAAAAAATTAGATCCAAGTGATGACTGATGAAGCTTAATATCACAAGATTTGTGATACAAGTGACATGCCACAAATTCTACTCTGTTTTGACTAATAAAACATAAAGAAAAAACTCAGTGTAGCAAAAGAATGCTTCAGTGAATTAAAAATTTAATAGTATAATAGCCTTCTTCAGACCCCACAGTGCCGCCCCCTTAAAAGTGCGCGCCCGAGGCGGACCGCCCCCCCCCTACCTACGCTGCTGCTCCATAACTCTAGGAAAGTCATCATTGCAGTGAGTAAAAACTATGATATCATCAGCGTATTCTGCGGCCGTTAGAATCTTATTAGGTGCTGGCGGAATTGAGGTACCTGATATTTCATTCCGTATCAGGGTAAGAAGTGGCTCAGATGCTAAAGCAAAAAGCTAGCCTGAGCGAGGGCATTCCTGCCTTACGTTGTAGTCAGTAAAATATCGGTGTAGTCAGTACACTACGAACCATGACTAAAAATCGATTACCATTGTACAAGATGAGGATATTCATCTATTTATACGAAATACCGTGCAAGCCACCACTAGGGTGTGTGGCACGAGGTGATTCCACACCAGGCATGCAGCACTCACCCCAGTTAAAATTAGAACCGTGCACGTTCCCCCGAATGCCAGGCGCAGGCCAAAAGTAGTCAAGACAACGGTACGCAGTCAGACCAGAAACCAGGAGAGTTATACGTAGAAGAGCATGCCACCATACATTACACTACTTGTAAATTTGAATTCAAGAGGAAACTTACTGCAGGCACAAAAGGGTTGAGCCACGTCAAGCCTCACGGGCGTATGCCACTCACCAATCGTGGGCCCATGCGGCAGGCAGCCTGATGACTCCTCGAAGGTTCCGTCGCGATGCACACCGCACTGCGTTCAAAGGTAGTCTTCGACACACACTCATACATCATTCACTCACGATACAAAAAAAAGCCAAACGAAAAGTCTAGTGGCACCGCCAAGTGGTGGCGCGGCTCAACCTTGACAAACTTACGATTTGAAAACACAACTGAACACTACTCAAGATACAACTATTGGCTAGTATCATTAATGTGACAGATAAATGGCTCTACATGGTACTAAAACAAGCAAGAGTATATCATGCTAGAGAATGCATGCGATGTTAGTATCTAAAATTCATGTTAAGATATTTAACACTACTGATTTAACACTACTCTTTAACCTAGTCAGTATCCTAGAACTGATCTATCGCAACTATTATGGTCCCTTATTGTGCGTGGAAAAAATGACATTTGAAATCTATCGGTTCTGCAATCTATTTCCTTAATCCTATTCCTGTGATCGTTCCTACCATAATAGTTTGGCTCTAGTAAAATATGTTGAACATCCGGTAAAAAATAGTCTACATCAAACTTTCGTAAAATATTTAACCTATATTTTTCCCTCCGATCGGTTCGAGTTTCCCACCCTAATTCCCTCAACAATTTCGTAACACTACTATGTATATTATAACAATTTTTGACAAATCTGTCTGCCCTCCGCAGTAGTAGATCAATATATTGTTGAAGAATTCAAGGGACTCTTCTCGTAGGCTTGCTGAGTTTTCAGTTCTTTTATATCTTATGCAGTGAACTTGGAGCTCTTCTTGCAGATTTTCCCATCTGACTGTCCCACTTTCAGTAATTTGCCCGGCGTATTCCTCATCATAAGTTCTAAGTAGTTCCTTCGTGAAGAAAACAAATTCATTATCTTGGAGTAAGAATGCACCAATAAGGTATGCATGCCTGGTGTGAAATCACCCCGTACCACACACCCTAGTGGTGGCTTGCACGGTATTTCGTAGATGAAGGTAGTTTACCCGCTTCTTTATTTGCATGGAGCTCAAGGGCTATGGCTTTATGGTCTGAGAAACTGCATAAAATTTTGATCTGGCTGATATCCCTCTTATATCGCCCTGAGATGTAAATCCTGTCGATTCGGGATCCCGTTTGTTCTGATTGGTTGGCAATAAAGGTGAAACCGGGTTTCAAAGGGTACTGATGTTCCCAGGCATCAATTAGATCAGCTTCACTTACTACTCTATGAAGAGCATGAGCGAAGCGAGGGGATGTCTCAAATTGGCTAGATCTGTCAGCTTTAGTGTTCATGGTAACGTTGAAATCTCCGATTAAAATTATGCGAGTTTTCCTGCCTATTGACGATTCCAGTAGAATTTCTAAAGAGGCTTCCAGAGGCTGGGTGGCATTTACAGCAGTGGTCTGATCGAAAGGGCCATAAAAGGAAATGAATATCAGGTAGGGTAGACGGTCGCTCAATGAGGATTCAGCAGGTAAACGAAGGGTAAGAAACAATATCCGGGGACAATTATTTGTGAGTAGAGAACGGAAACATTTGAGGACTTCTTCACAGCTGTCACCGTACCAATCGGTCTATCTGTGGGACTGTTAAAGTAGAAGTTATATGAACGGAGAGTGGGAAGCAGCTCCTCAGCATCATTTGCCTTTTGTAACGAGAAGGTATCCGGGTCATTATGTCGCGTGTCAAAAGTGAGGTTTGCCCATTTTTGAGGACTTCTGATGGATTTGATGTTAGCGTTAGAATTTTCAACTTGGTCATTTACTGTTTGAATCACGTGTACTAGAGGATCGAAATAGTTGAAACTTAATCCTCTCTTTAAAAATGTCAGTTTAATTATCTGGATGAAAGGGCTCTCAGTAGTCTTTAAAGTCGCATTTTTAGTGCCAGCTCCTTCACAACCTTCCTACCTAGCAATACTGTAAGCGTTGACACGATTTCTGCATCGTCGTCAGAGTATTCCGCCGCCACCCCTCTCGGATCATTATGGCCTTTGACCTCCTTTAAGTATTTCTTTAAGGTGGTGTACGGAATCTGTGAAAATTATGAATTTTCAAGGTAGAAGTAAGCTGTTTGTCGCCATCCCTCTTCTCCTTCATTCCTCTCTTTTTCTGGGGTGACGAGGTGATTTTGAGGCCAGCGCCATCAGACTCCGGCACTGTTTCCATCTTGCGTTTCCCGGAGCATGGAACTTGGCGTGGGTTTTGATCTCGCTGCGCATCTTGTGGTTCTGGGAACGATGCTCGGTCTATTCGGTGTCTGCATGCTTTCACTGCCAGAAATGCTAATGTTGGTGGTAAGGTTATAGCTGCGCCCTCGGTGGACTCACGAATCCCTGGAGCGCCATCAGATGCACATATTTCTTCTCCTTGCCGATGGCTTAGGGGCTCTAAGGCAGTTGGGGTAAATGAAAAGTATAATTGCGAGGAGGGGGTGGAGGGTGTTATGGATGAAGGATGGTAACTGTAGGATTCAATTCAGCTTGCTGCTCTGATTGCTGTTGTTATTGTGGTTGCAGCTGCTGTGAATATTTCGGCATCCAGTGTCCCAGGAAATCATCAGCTGTACTATGATCACTGACCGAATTTATTTGCGTGCCCTCGAGGTGGGATTGTTGCCTCTCATTCTCATTAGTCGCTTCTGTCGGTTCGCATTGGTCATATCTGAGTGAAAGTGCAGGGAAAAAAGTTTACTAGATTTTTTGTTCGCAGTGGTGAAAGCACCCATTAGAACCAATATTTATGGGCCGTCAGCGAAATTTCTTGTACCTGCGGAAAAATTATCTAGCGATTGAAGTTCTCACGCGTAATATAGTTATTAATATCCATACCCTCCATCCATAACACCCTCCACCCCCTCCTCGAAATTATACTCTCCTTCTACCCCCACTGCCTTGGAACCTCTAGCGCCATGTAGCTACACCGTAGCATTTACGTTATTGCCCGTTATCACGTATCGTTTGGCCCTTCTCAGGTTCTCGGAAGCAACTCCGCTCGTAGGCGGGGAGTAACCCTTCCTCTCCGTTGCCCCTTCCCTCCCAAGAGAAGAGAAATTCAGCTCCAGGGTGAACAATGTAGTTATAACTGCCTCTCGATGCATTCAGCGTGCGAGGAATTCAAATTTTCACTTTCGATTGCTCATATGTCACGGTTACTCAAATGTAACGATTACTCGCACTAGCTTTGACGTAGAATACCAGTAAAAATTACTTTTTTTAAAATGTATCGATTACAAGTAAAAATTACCAAAAATGTAATCGCTACAAGAAATTCGATTACTTTTACTTCGTTACATCACACCTTTGGTTATTAATAGGTAAAATGTTAGGTGGGATGCCAATGCCAACAATGCTCGAGAAATATCTTCATCACGTCTGGTTTTGCACCGCAACGAATCTAGTGCAGGGCCGATATGTAAGAGAAGTGTGAAAGCGAGCAACTCGCGTCGAAAAACCACGAACCGCAATTCCCTATCCTCTTTTTTTTGCAATTGCTGACCCTGAACCGTAGGAAATTCCCTTGCATAGTCCTAGGCATCGGTTTTTTGCTCCTGAAAGACAGGCCCAACCGCCAAAAGGAATGTTGCGTGTATATTTCTTCCAACTTAATCCAACTTAATCTCCAAAAAATTTAATACCTCGGAACCGAAAAAAATCCTTTTATTGTAAAAATGTATGCATATTCCACTAATAAAACTTACCACTTTGGAGCCGAGAAATGTTTAAGTCCCGAGTTGACGTCGATGTGACAACACCGAACCTCGCCCCCTTTCACGGGAAAGCAAAAACGTATTGAACGGAAAAGGAACCTCCTACGGAACTCACTTGAGGAGAAGGAACACCCTCGGCGAAAACTTTTGACTTGCAAAGGAACAATTTCCTGTGGGATGAGGGGTGGGATGGGTCTGTTGTGTCGATCCGATCCGGTCTGTACCGGCGTGCTTAAGGGTGGGGAAGTATGGGGGATAATAATGGTCGATAGACGAACACATTAGCAAAATCGTCCTTGTTTTCGGAATCAACAAGAATTAAAGGCAGGACTCAAACATCTGTATTATGTTATCCATCGGCGCAAAGGAAACCTTTGCTGAAGGTGACGGCTCTTCTCTTTTTAGGTTGCAGCAAGTCTATTACCTTCGCTATAAGAGGTTGATTCGTGTCAAATCGAATAAAAAAATTATTCTTTGACATATACATTTTGGTAGCTACAAGCCATTGTCTAACGATGGTGGTTCCATTACCTAGGCGTTTATCTCGGATTGTTGTCACTCAGAGTGGTTGAGTGGTGTTGAATTGGATACAATAATCGTTCAATTTCACATTAAGAGTTTGATACCAACAATTCCTTTCCGAATGAATTCTAACTATTCCTTGATTTTTAAAAAGTCCTAACTACTACACTTACTAAGTGAATCTGTTTACTTCAATGAATCATATATTTTGTAACACGTTCATGTCGTCGTAAGGCAATACAAACACGTAACACGTAAACCCTCAAGTAAACCATTTTGACTGTATTAAGGTTTTTCTTTGTCTTGCAGAAAATAATTTATTGCAAAACAGAATAAAGTAACTTAAAATAGGCACAACTACGAAATCGCCTTAAATTATTTATCATTCACGTCCTTATCAGCAATTAGCTGTTGATTTGCCAAGTTGTCTGAATAGCTGCACGCCTCCTATTACGCTTTTACCAGGAAATTGAGAGGATACTATTTTTTATCCTCTACGTCATGTTCATCATTTTATTCTCCCTCGTTAAATTTCAACGGAAACCCTTCGTTGGTTTAACGTAGAAAGAAATCACACGACTATCCCCTGGCTGGTGAAAAGCCCGCGCTGGCTGAGATTGCACATTCGCCAACTTTACAACCGTGTGAGCTGTAAACACTCCCAAACGAAAGAAAGCCCCATCGCCACCTTCGCGCGTCTTCCCAGCGGGGCCTGCAAAAGATTTGGAAGGGAAGGAGGGTAGCGACATTGTTTTCAGAGTGGAGTGGTGGAAGTGGAGCAGACCGCTCCACTCTGAAAACAGTCGGAAAAACTAGACCAGCGATCGGTCGGGGTCTTTCATCAAAGTTTCATTAGGTTTTCTCGGGGGACCAAGGTCGGGGGTTTTGAGTATAACCTCTGGCCTAATGGCGTGGAATTCTTGGAGTAGCAGAGTAGGGAAAATGTTGCATACTCCTCTCATATATTCTTCTCCGTTCTTCATTACCACTTGCATTGCATAGAGCCTTTGTCGCGTCTTGTCCATTTTCCGAGGTAAACAAGACTACGCATTTAGTGCTGACATAGTGTAAGTCACGGTGAAGTCCTAATTTGAAAATGTGTATGGAGATATACATTTAAAAATAGAAAATTAAATTGACAGATATTTCTTTGGAGCATCAATACCAAAGAGCGACTTTAGTACATTCTACCGAAGTTTCCAGCGGAGAACAAGAAACGAAGGAGCCGAGGAATTCTCTACCAAAAACACAGGAAGCATTGCATGAACGAGCTGTGAGAGTTTTAATCAAATGAGGAATAGAACGGGGGCAGTATTATGCCAATGCTCCACTTGTCGGAATCCTCAACAGACAGCTGTTCCGCGGGGACGTCAGCCTGGTTAACGTTATCCAAATTCAGAGCGCTTTTGTTGGTGCAAATGATGTACGCTTGGAGTGAAAAAATACACGGAATGGGCAATGTTTGCAGATGTTTATTCTTTACTCATAAGAGAAGAATTTACGGTTTCTTTTTATACGATTGGATACCGAGCTGAAAGCAGTATATGACCTCAAGCTACCTCTTTGAAGCCAAACTCGGAGATAGTAGCCATGACGATCTTTTGGTGGCAGAATTGTTCCGTGCGTCCGTAGAGCGTTTGTTGGCAAGTTTAATTGCACATTTCCCCCCCGATGATTCGTGAGACCACGTCCACCGTTCATACATTTTTCCCTTTTCTTGCACATGCGTTGATTGTTGAAGGGACTGGTAGAAGTTGGATGGCCATTACCCTTTCTTTTCCTTCCCCATTTTCGCTTAATGTTCTGGTGCAAATTTTATCACCTATTGGAGCGAACTGGCTCTGGCGAATTTCATCTTCAAATTCCTCTTACGCGTGTAACTGTGTAGCATGCGAAATTGAATGAACACGTAAATGCACTTCCTAAAATATGCACGGTAAACTTCCATTGCATACATCCAGTAAAAGTAACTAAATGTAGGGAATATGCATAAAAGTGAATCAACTGACAAAAAAACGAAGCTACTCGCCACAGAATCAATCATGGCATGTGAGTAACCATGGGGATTTCGTTACCATAAAACCGCCAGGAGTTTTCCTTTTGACCTTCTTCTCACATCGACGTCAACTCAGGAAATATTTCGGCTCCGAGGTGGTAAGTCGTTCTTTGAGGGCATTATACGTTGCGATTCCTGTTAGCAATTTCCCATGCATATTATATTCAAATGAAGTCCAACGTCTAATTGGAGGTGCAAATTTGACTATGTAAAACGAAAGAAAAAGTTGATGTACTGTTGCCTATTCTAATGCATTTGAACCATAAATTTCTAACGACTAAATTTCTGCCCTAAAGGCAAAACCAAAAAGGGGATCATGACAAGACATTATTAAAGGTACTCTATTTCTCATCATAATTAAAATGCATATTACATATGTAAACTATAATAAAGTTTACGTAATGCTTTATTTGATAATTAGTAGGGAAGTATCCTAGAAAAAGTGAGAAAACCTTCAGGATTCAATTTTAACGCAATGCCTCAAAACTTCCGTGAACTACATGTTGAGGTGTTGCGGATCCCGGAGCAATTTACTATTTTTTGTGTTAAATCAAGCATGGCAGCGTCGGCGCCAAATGCAAGGATCTTTTATTAAAATGTGCAAAGGAAAATAAATATATATAAATAAATGGGGTGAGCTTCCTATATTAACATTTTACTAAAGTTTCTGCGAAGCGTAAATGCTGAGGTCCACTAGACATAAGTGCGTAATTCATTGGCCAAGATAATTGCTACATTTCTTTCTGATGTATTATTATTTTCGTTATGAGTAACTCTAAGTTCCCCGCGTAAAAACATCTCGTTCACAACCAATCTTGTTTCGCAGACCCCTAGGACGTCAATTTCCGCTTTTTTCATCGCGATCTTGACTTCTTCATCTTTACCAGGTTTCATTATATGTAGGTCCTACGTTACATGTTCTCGCTTTGAATTTATTTCCTTCCATGGTTATAGCTGTTTCCAAACATCCCCCTCACGGCGATCCAATTGGGACTATTAAGACTTCGTAATATTTTATATTGGCCGTAACCATCCGTAGAAACACAGCTTGCGCTCTTCCTTCACGACATCCTAAAATCAGGTGAATAGAAAAAACAAATTGATGCGATTTTCCTTAATTTTAAGAAAACATTCGACAAGATGCCTAACAAAAAACGCATATAAAAATTGTAATCATTCGGAGTAAATGAAAAAATACCGAATTGAATACGGGACTTTCTCATTGATTGCAAACAAAGAGTATTTGTTAACGGTATTAGCTCTGATATGGTTAGTGTCAAATCCGGTGTTCCACACGGAAGCGTGATTGGCCCTCTTTTATTCATGATTTATATTAGGGACGTAATTTCTCGAGTTAGGGGTAATCTAAAATCATTTGCTGACGATGCGATTATCTACCGCGAAATTAGCGAAGACACAGACTTAGAAGTTCTTTCATCAGCCCAAAAACAGGGATGTTAAACGAAACCGGAACCAAGCATATAGTTTCGTTCCGGAACAAAACTATAGGCTTCCTTTTTGACTATAGTTTCGGTTCGGAAAGAAACTTTATGTACAGCTTGACTTCAGTTTCGTTAACGGAACGAAAGTAGAATTTTGAACGAAATATAACATTCCGGAACCGTTCCTTCTTTTGAATAGTTTCAGTTCAAGTGAAGTGGCAGATGGACTTTCGGATCGCACTCATGGTTCCGGGCCCAATCGGGATTTATCTCAGGGTATCGTCGTCGTTACTCGCACAGGAACAACGTAAATGATGGGAATACTTATGATATACCTACAAAGTAGGTTTGGAAACAGCGCAACAATGGAACTATCGGAATACCATAACAGCGAACTTCTTACGCGTCTCAAAAACAGATTACTTACTAACGGCAATATGAGGAACATGTAACAACTAGAAGCAATGTAAAATATAATAATTTCAGAGATGGCAACGAGTTTAATATTTGAAATTAAAACTTTTTGCTATCTCCGTAATCGGAGAAATATTGGATATTTTAAAATAAATCTTTTAACGGAAAATAATTAACTCTATTATTAATATCACGATTTCAAGATATCCATCAATCACATATCTAGCCTGCTTCGTCATTCGTTTATCATTTATTTCTCATGTATAAATGCGCTCTTCACCCACTTGTGTCAGGCAGACTCAAAAAATTTTAGGATTCATCTCCCATATACATGTGAATACTGTTTGAAAATTATTTTGCGTAGAAACTCCTACTTATTATGAGTGAAAAGAGATTGATCCCCGATGATGTTTTATTTGAGCGTCTCAAGTTTGTTAACTTAGTTTTACGTAAGTTTTTCAAAACACTTGTCTTGAGAGTTGGGGACGGGGAGGTGGGGGTAGTAGCTAAAGGACACTCTTACCACCCCCTAACCCTCCCCACCTTCTCTCCTTCCCCCGGTTATGGGGGTGGGGGAGGAAGAAAGGGATCCCCTTCTCAACCCAGCCCCCGCCAACCGGCTGGGATTCCCTGGCAGAGGATTGGTGGTCAGTCTTGTTGGGTGTGTACCGAAAGTGTGAGGGATTTTCCCTGGCGGATGAGCCGAGTTCTAAGGACACAGGACACTGACCTTATTGAAACGGTTAAGAAGGGTGTATGGCGGAAGGGTTATAAAACACAATGGGAAAAAGTGGTCACGGCGCAGATACAAAGAGTTTGAGAACACAATGGCACAGGGTATACAGAGAGGACATATGGCGTTTCAACCTGTAATCCCGTAATGCGCTTCCGGCCATGTTGTAAGCGCGTTTACTTCGAAAGAAGCGAGCTCGTCAATGTGGTGAAAAGTGAGAGCTTCACAGAGTATTTCTCTTTCTTGGTGATTTACACCATCTCCCTTAGAGTTTGGCCATAGTTTGTTTCCCTGGAAACACAAAATGTCTGAAAAGGAGAGAAAAGGTGGATTTTCTCTATATGCTCAATGCAACCAGGTATCAGAAATTCAATTCCGACCCAAGAAGCGCCGATGTGCGTTGAATGCGCATATAATGCGCGTAAAACCTCCTCGTTCGTAAATCTGCATTAGTCTTGCATTAGTAATGCGCGTAATACGCGCATTTTCTACGACAACTTATTAGATTTGCTATGAGAAGTCACATCAACCTAATGAGAAATAATTTGAGTCTTACAAGGAGAGAACTTTATGCCATGTAAGACTCATGACTAGGTTCTTCTTGTGAACGGGGAAACATGAAAGTGAGGTACTTTGCTGCAACACATCAGGCTGAGTTCCATTTAGCAAACACCTACCACAACAAAATGATATGAAAGTAAATATATTTCATGACATAGAACATATTTAAGCTAAGTACACTACCCCAACTTTTTACGAGCGGTAGACGAGAGGTAACGCAGAGGTCTGCAATATAGAAGGTGAGAAGTTCGGTCCTCTCGAGATGTATATCTTTTTATACTTTTTTCATAGTTTTTTCACTCACATGATGTAAACATTTTGTTTTTATCATAGTACTCGCCACTACCTAGTTTACTATCTAGTTGTCTAAGCCCGTGTTCGTGATCTCTATCATGCAGCTTTCGTATTATCTGTTACGTTCTCACAACGTACCTCCAACATTTTTTAAATTTTGTTCTTGATTGAAGCTAATTTTTTACCCGAAGTGATTAACAGGTTATTTACGCAAGATTCCTCACTTGCGTAGAGAATTGTAGTAATAGGTTAAGCAGTGAAAATGATTTATACGGCTGTGCTATTCATCGCGCAACTATTGCTTTTGATTTAATTTGGAGATACATGGCAGAATTACCTTCAATCCACTTCAGGCCCGAAGTTTATAACGTGATAGGGGTGATTACACCTCTGAATACCACCTGTAATGCGGGGATACACCTATACTACATAGACCATGTTGAATTCCCGCCGTTTTTAACGCGCTAGGAACATGGCCGATGCGCGCATTCCACATTTCAAAATTTAAAGGGGGTAAATGGAAGATGTCCTCTCTGTATACTCTGTGACAATGGTGACTACTGGTGCGCAGGGATGGAGGTCTCTTCCGACGACGGGGGGAGACGGAAAAAACCCTGACCCTTTGTAAATTGTTAATCCGATGAGCAGCAGCCAAGGAGGAGGACAAGGGTGCCCAATAGACTACTGGCCGGCCTCTCAAACAGTGATGGGAAAACAAAAATTCCCATCCCCTATTCTTCTCTCCTTGTCTTTTGCTTTGCGTGAAGTCTTTTACAAATATTTCGTTCGCATGTATATACTTAGAGGACGATAACCTCGGCATTTCCCCTGGTGATCTTTAGGGCGCGATCTTGACAGTGAGGGACGGGAAGGTGGGGAGGGGGGGGGGAGTGGCGCCGCATTTCCACCGGACATATGGTGGGACACATAGCATCTTAGCTGTTCAGATATCCGAGAGTTTCATTTTCCCGCTGATTTCAAGATTAATCTGCTGGTATGTCATAAGGATTCCCATTGTTTACGCTGTTGCTGTACGAGTACGTGAAGGGATATTCGCCGACGATTTCTTGAGATCAACCCCGAGCTCATCCCCTCCATGCCGTTTGAGAGATTGTATTGTTCCATACATAATACAGTATAACCTACTATTCCTCCTTAGGCTAAAATTTGTTGCCAATAATTGCATAAAAAAATGCTGGTTTCTTTCCATGTTCTTCCATTGTTACCAAACATGATGAAACACCTCGACTATATCGAACTTGACCGAAACTATATCTGAACCCACTGTGAACCGTCCGGAACCATGACTTTAGTTTCGTTTAACATCCCTGCCCTAAAAAACTTTCATTAGTGGTACCTGGAGTGGGGAACTGATCTTAATTTTATGGATCGTAAATTTAGCACTTCTTGCAAAAGTCATCACACAAATGCCGTATTCATGCTCTGAGTGGCGTAAAAATATATTCTTCAAATTTACTGAAATATCTTGGAATTACCTCAACTCCGGCTGTATTGTGAGGAACGGGTATACAAAAGATTTGCGGACCAACATTAAAGAAACTAAGATGAATCATACTTATAATGGGAATGTCTTTGGTTGAAAGAGTATAAGAGAGGGGCTAGGGGCTACTTCACTCTGATTAGGCCATATCTCGAATACGCCGTGAGCAAAAGGATTTGGTTAGGGGCCACTAGGGACTCAGAGTCTACCCGCTGGGCTTAGTTTGCTCGAGAAATTCAGAACGGAGGTGTTTCCCAGCGACATAGGGACTATCATTTGGCTGCCACACTACATTTATATTTCCGACAGTAGCGGTTTAATCGGTGGGATACGTTGCCAAACTGATAAATACAAAAATGTGTTCTTTCCGCGTACAATAAGTGACCTCAATAGAAACTGAGCCCCACTCAAAACAAACCCATGATACCCTTCACCAGTTACTATATCCTTATCTTTGATATATTTTCGCGAATGGTAAACTAACACCCCATGCCACACGTCCATGTGGCAGCTCGCAGGATCGCTCGTATGCAGATGTAGATTAGTGACTAAAGTAAAATATCATGACACACAATACATTTCAACGATATGAAGTTCTCTATCGACGTGTTCCGTCCTCCATTTTATTCCTCTCTTACGGGATATTACTAACGTGCTCAACAATCATACAAGATGATAACAGTGCTGTCTTCTCCTGAGCGGTACTTCAGAGACACCTCTTACGTAATTTACTATTCACATCTCTAATTTACTTACTTAACTTACTAATTACATATCACGAACAATCTTGTCCAGACAGGCGGGACTCGAACCCGTGATCCGGGACGGCCAGGAAGGACTTTCCCCACCCACCGCCACAGGGGAGATATTGATGTCAACGACAGAGGTCAATAGTTTTATGGGAATCGTTTGTTTCCTTATTTTAAAATGTTAGAGTGACATGGGCTATTTTCCATTCTGATGGAACTCAAACCTTGGATAACATGTATTCCATAAAGGTGCGATCTGTAGGGAGAACTCCTTCGGCACGCGTTCGGTTATCTCCCGGGCCAGGGAACATGTTAGTTGTAATTAGCGAACTTACTTAATCATCCAATCAAACTGTGTTATTGTTTAGCAGAATGGTTGGCAAATGACTTGAAGGTCCTTGTAACACATGGTGTCGTCCTGTGTGTATCAACGAAGTAGTTTTATGTGAAGTGGAGCCTTTTCTCTTTGTGACTGCTTTCACTTTATTTCCCTCAAATACTGCGGTTCATCGTTTACTCCAATATTCTCGTGAGTGAGGCCAACATTATTTAGATTTTTCATGTTCATAAAAAGTTTCTGTGGTTCCGTAGATCACTAAGCATTATTTTTTTTCTTTAGCGCTAAGTAATATACTTTTTATAGTCGTGAGTTCAACAATTTTGTAACGAAGCTTTTAAGTATATTGTGTTTATTATTCTGCCTACTCAGTTTTTGAATGAATAAACTTAACGTAATGGCTTAATAATCGATTCTGCAGTTCTTTTCACGGCCGCAAAAATCCCTTTATGATAAGTTCTTCCTTCATCTACATCGGCATCTATGAAATACCGTGAAAGCCTCAACTAGGGTTCATAGCACGGGGTGATTCCACTTCAGGAATGTAACACTCATCGCAGCTGAAATCAGAACCGTGAACTTTCGCCCGAAATGCCAGGCGCAGCCAAAAGGAATCAGGATGACAATGCGCGGTCGGACCAGAGACTTAGAGAGTGCTACGTAGACGGACATGCTACCATGCAGTACAATATTTAAGATATAACTACTGGTTACTATCGTTAATGCGACTGATAAATAATACCACGATGTGCTAAATCTTGCTAGAGCTATATCATGGCGGAAATTTCATGTTGCGTGAGTTGCTAATGATGATGTTAAGATATTTAGCATAAGTTCAAAACCTACGTCATCTACTGAGGGTAACAATATCCTAGAACTGATCTATCGCAACTATTATGGTCCCTTATTGTAGGTGGAAAAAGTGACATGTTAAATCTATCGGTCCTGCAGTCTATTTCCGTAATCTTATGCCAGTGATCGTTTCTACCATAATACTTTGGCTCTAGCAAAATATGTTGAACGTCCGGCAATAATAGTCTACATCTAACTTTCGTAAATTATTAAATATATATTATTCCCTTCGATCGGATAGAGGTTCCCGCCCTAATTTCCTCAACAATTTAGCATCACTGCTATGTTTATCGTAAAACGTTTTAACAAATCTTTCTACTCTCCGCTGCAATTCGATCTGTATCTGAAACTAGTCCTCCTTTGTAAGGGTCCCAACTACTAGCGGAGTACTCTTAGTGACTTCTCGCGAGAGAAAAATAATATTGCCCCTTTACTTTCATGTCATATATTACCAGTACTCTTGTAATGAATCCCAATTGACTCTTTGCCTATCCGCAAATTTCCTAATGTGCTTCCCCGAGGAGAAGTCCTAAGTAAGGGTTACACCTTAGTATTTAGTACCTTACACAAGTTTAAGGACATCTAGGTTACTGGCAGCAGAGTAAGAAGGAAACGGAACAGAGATTGACCGATGGAAATACTCTGGATAAAGATGAAGAGGATGAGAAATATACGGAATCAATCGGAGAGAGAATGAAAGAGATGTTAAGTGAAATTCTAAAGAGAACATTCTCGTGGACTCGATATCCCGGCCCCCCTACTCTACCCAAGGTCCTCATGTCATGACACGCACTTGTCTAATGTAATCCACCATCTTGCATCGAATTCTTGGCGGGGCTCAAATTTTGCACGCATATGAATGATTGTTATCGGTACGAAGATCCACGAATATTTCCTTGAATAATTTAGCCTGTAGTATGAAACTTTTTAAGTTGATAAACAATACTAAGAGGCTTTAGAACCCGTTTGGATTTCCGGCCTGAGACCTCCCGTTCGACTCCAGGAAAGTATTAAACATTGCTTCCGACTCCGTAATTGAACACTGGTCATAGGCACAAAGATCTACGAATATCTTCCTAAATAATTTAGCCTTTACTATGAAACTTTTTTAGTTGATAAGCAATGCTTAGCGGCTTTAGAACTTGTTTGTATTTCCGACGTAAAATCTTCACTTCGACTCCAGGAAAGTGGTAAATAATGGTTACGACAGCATAATTCAAACGTGGTCATAGGGACAAAGATTTAGGTATATTTCCCAGAATAATATAGATAATGCCATGAAAATGTTTGAGCTGACAGACAATACTGAGCGCCTTTAGGATTCATTTAGACTTTCTGTCTGACGCCTTTGGTTTGACTCCAGAAAAGCGGTAAACAATGGTTCTGACGCCATAATTCAAACATGGTCATAAGGAAAAAGATCCACGTATAATTACGTGAATAATCTAGGCTCTCCTAAAAAACTTTTCAAGTTGACAAAAACTACTAAGGAACTTTAGAATTCGTTTGGACTTTTGGCCTGACGCCTCCCGTTTGACCCCAGGAAAATGATAAACAATGCTTACGACTTCATAATTCAAACTTGGGCATAGGCTACTTGATCCAAAATTATTTCCATTTATAAATGAGATAATGCAATACATCGTTTGCCAATAATAGGCAAAACTAATGTGCTTCAGAATTTGTTTGAACTGCCGGTGTGGGGTCTCCCGTTTGACTTCAGTAAAGTTGAAATTATTGCGTTCGATGGAATAATTCAAGCATGAACTAACTAATCTAAGCATGCTCAAACTCTTTCAATTGATTTATGCATCTAAAATAATAATTTTTAGGAGTCGTATGTAGAAATCAGAAAAAACTGGTAGGATGAAGAATTTAAGAAGCGAAAAATTAATGCCACGCATTGGAACCGACCCTACGACCATGCCGATTGCGTGGCGTAGTGGGTAACTAACGCTTATGCAAACAATTTAAATTGGAAATTACATGTAGAATTTCAAAATATGGCTCCAGTGGGCTTCCAAGTTTGCTGTTGACCATTTTTTGGTGGAAAAGTATCTATATATTCCTTCCGATGGTGTAATTTGTACACAACAGCAATTAGTATTTGTATGTATCCATTTTGGCTTCATATATCGGGAGGAAACTAGTTCGTAAATTACCTTAACTACTAAAGGACGGTGTCCCCTTCTTGCCTGGTAAGTTTTTGAGTAAAATTTCTCCGTTAAGTTCTTACTTTGCCAACAATTGACGCTTAGTTTTAATTAAGCACCATATTAGTGATTAATCAGCGTGCAATCATAAGTACTGTGCGCCAAAATACGCTGAGGAAGGTTATAAAATATGATACGATAAAATAGTGGAGATAATCAGAGAAGTCCCGGGGAAAAATCTAACTGGAACTCAGTGGTAGGGGAAGGGAGAGATGGGTATGAAGTGGAAGGGTTTGCATTAGGGACGAGAAATGATCGCGGAGAGAAGACAGTTTAATTTTGTTGAAGAAGTAAATTAGTAATAGCAAACACTTGGTTTAAACACCATGGTAGGATGAGGTGCACGTGGGAAATTCTGGGAGACAGTGGAAGATATCAAATTGAGTACATCATGGTTCGGCAAAGATTCAGGAACAGTGTGAAAAACTTGCGGAACTATCCGGGGGTTGATGCGGACTCGGATCATAAATTAGTTATGATGAGTTGTGAGGTTAGATTTTAAAAGTGTAATGAGAGTAGGAGGATGAAGAGGTGGAACTTGGAAGCGTTAAAAGGTGAAAAAGGAAAAAATAGGTACCTAGAGATAGTGGAAACAAACATAGGCGAAGCCAGAAGAAGAAATAGAAACAATCGGGGAAAAATGGGAGAATATGATAACAGGCATTGTAAGAGCGGCCGAGAAAACCATAGGAGAAGCGGAAACTAGGAGAGTAAAGAAGCAGTGGGCTACGGAAGAAATGATTAGAGAAATGGAGGAGAAAAGGAATTGGAAAAATGTCAGTGCGAGATATTCGGAATAAAGATAAATTATAAGAAAACAAAAGTAATGAGGTTCTCTAGGACAAAGAAAGTGAGGCTTGTGATTAGAGTTGGAGGACACAAACTCGAGGAAGTAGACCATTTTTATTACTTAGGTAGTACGCTAGAAGAAAATGGACATAGTAGCAAAGACATACGGAAGAGAATAGTGATAGCTAAGGAGGCATTTAGTAATAGAAGAAAGTAGATGACAGGGACAATGGGTAAGGATCTGAAGAAGAGGCTGGTGAAGAGCTTGATATGGAGCGTAGCGTTGTATGGGGCAGAAACGTGAACCCTCAGAAAGCAGGACGGGAATAGGCTGCAGGTATTTGAGATGTGGGTGTGGAGAAGGATGGAGAAGGTTAAGGGGACGGAAAGGAAGACTAACGAGCAAGTGCTTGAGATGGTGGGCGAGGAAAGGAGACTTTTGAATGAAATCCAAGATAGGCAGGGTAGATGGCTGAAGGGTGTTATATAGAACGATGGGTTGCTCAAGAGTGTGATAGAGGGAAGGGTGTTGGGCAGGCGGGGTAGAGGAAGAAATAGAATAGGTTTCATGGACGGGATGAAGAGGGGTAGAACGTATGCAAAGGCGAAAAAGGATATACTGGAGGGAGATAGGCCCCTCAATGTGTAGACAACCGGGAGGAGATTCTCTGACATTCAACAAAACCAACCTATACCAGTATAATACTTAAATAATAATAATAATATTATTATTATCACAGGCCACGCAACTATAAGTAAGACAAGTACCATCACAGTTTTGCTGTTTGAAAGACAGGTGGAACATTTCAAATATCAAAATAACAAATGTACTATCATTATCGGTGGTGATTTTAACGTTCCCTCGATAGAATGGAAGATATGGAGTTTCAAAAATGGCAGCATAGATAAGGAGTTGTGCTCTTCTCTGTATTTTTACATCAAACACTTTGCATGAATTAGTACCAACAATGACGAGAGGGAAGAGCGTTCTATATCTTTTGGCAACAAACATACCTGAAAACATCCTTATTGTTGTAACAGTGAACTGTATACAATGTTTTATACATACATATACATACAATATAATACAAAGTGTTCTTATACTACAAAGCGGATTTTGAAGGTTTAAAACGGGAATTACCAACCGCTTATGTTAAGTTAAATGAGGTTAGCCAAAGCCATACTGCTGACAACACATGGAATACCTTTCGTAGCATCAAACGACTAGCTATAAATAACACAATACCAAGTTAACTGAAAATAATCAATACGAAACCTTGGTGGTATGATGCAAACGTCCGGAAATCTCTCAAGCGACAACATAATCTTGCATGCAAAAAGTGCATAAAAAAATGCAGCACACCATAGTGATGGGTTGCTGAAGAAACCATCTCCAATTATGTAATTTGCAGCAACTAAACTGGACATTGACTATATTGGTAATGCAGTCAGTCTATTTCCTTATGCTTTCCTTATTCTAATGTCTTTGGTCTTTATTTTGCATTATACTGACTCCAGAAATAAAGTGCAGAAAGTCTGGCTAAAAAGTGTGCCTCTAACTTGCGAAATAGATTTAAGCAATATTTTTTTCCATATTTCAGAACTCGATTCCCACTCTAATTCCTTTAACAATTGGTTGACACTGCAAACTAAATGGTAAAAACATTTAAGAAATGTTGCTACTGTCAGAGATATGCTTCTGACACTACTATAATCCTACTTCGTTTGTTCCCATATGCATCGTGGCACTCACGTTGAAGTATCACGAGATAAAAATAACGGAGGTTGTACGGGACAGAGGCAGAAAGTACCCAACTACGAAGGGTTCTACTAGTAGACCGAAAAGTGAACCCTTTGTCCAACTTTGAGGCCTAATATGGGACTGAGCCCTGAACGCTCTTGGGCTTGTTGGGGGTTAGCGGGGGTAGTTAACCATGCGCAGTGTAAGTTAAACTTTGACAACTACGATTCATAGAAACAATAAAATGTGTTCATCGTACTCCTGACGATTAAGTGAGGGTGCACGTCTTTTGATCCATGTTCTGCGATGAAAAATAATAATGTTTGAGAATGTTGTTTGAGAATTCCGTGATCAAAGGCGTCACTCTTTATCGCACAACTAAAGTGTGTGTGCGTAATGCTTTTAGGCTATAAAGAAAAAGGATCGATATATGTTATCATGTTTTTTAATTTATGTCGATTTGGTGGGGAGAACCAATTTGCGGGGGGGTCAGTTGGGGCTCCACCCTTTCTTCCCTCCTAATCCGACCCTTCCCTCGACCCTCGCTGGAATACGAAGCTCACGGACGACCGATCAACTCATTAGGGGAGGGGTGTGGAGACTTGACCACCGCCTCTATATTTTAAACTTTCCAAAATACCAAATATTGCGACAAGTGAAGATTATCATCGTTTTTCTAGTCAAAATGCGATCACAATCGTCTTTTGATCGACGTCTTACGGTGATTTTAAGGATTCACTGTATTTTGCCGTAACTTCGACGCAGCGGTTTGGCAACGCAGTGTTGAGGTTTCAATATTCCTGGAGGAGTTGAAGGAAGTAAGACAGCGAACCTCAGGCTTGTGTTGATGAATGAAGCTTCGGGCTTCTTACCCAGCCTGCATATCTACATAATGTTCGTAGCGATTTAATGAAATAATTAAACTGCAGCTTTCACTTTCAAGGCAGCGAATGAATTTTCATGGCTATCCACACGTCATGCATTAAAGGAAGTGGTTCATTTACTCACTTGATGCATGAAATACATACCTGGTGTTTTCACTTTAAAGGCAGCAACTTATGAGTTCGACGTCGCGTTTTTAAAGCTGGTTCTTTGAGACTTCTTACCCAGGTTATTACTCAGGATCAGCTTGCATACCGGAATTTCAACACTGATTATTTACGGACTGCTATGGCGGAAGATTTAGGTTATAGGTAACTCTAGATAACTCGGTACGGAATAAAGGTAGCTTTCGTCAGCATTTTCAGAAAGCATTAGTAGTCGTAATTTCAGTGGTATTTTTCGGGCATTACATAGACTTTGATAACGACTTTTTCGTTATGAGGAGTCTCCCTAGAAACGCAGCCCTGCATTCGAACAATATTTGACATGATGGCATCCCTCCCAGTAAAATATTTTGGAGGTAAAATTGTCCCTTAATATAAGAATATAATAATAGAAGGAAAAATGGTTAATAAAATAGAGCGTAAACATTCAACAATGTCAGAGATGCTGCGTCATGCATGGTATTGCCCTTCGTGTAAATGGTTCCACACAACCTAGGGATAACTGGCAGGTTAATTAGTCGATTTAGATTCATATTCTTTCAAAGGAATGGTTTGATGTGATGAATGTCACTATATGAACTATAACGCACAAGTTAATTTCACCAAAGCGCACTACACTATAGGCACGTTACCTGTGCTACAGAATCATTACGGTGCGTTAGATTAATTCCATGAAACACCGACTCTCACATGGTAGACTTTGCTGTAATAAATTATCAACATTTAAAAAAATTAATACCGCTAGAAATGTCCGGCATAATTTACCTTTCTGCGTAATCTATATCTGCATATTCTTGTTACCCATCAGGCCACCTCAAGGGTGTTTGGCAGGGGGTGAATTATGACCATCATGGACTAGAATGTAATGTACTCGAAACTTTTACCGCACCAATTGGAATGCGCTGCCAGTATTTGAGGGTTCAACGCGTGCAGTGTAGATAAAAAATATACCAAAAAAGGCCTTTCAGACGAAGTTATTAACATGTTACGAACTATAACATTCTACTCTATCACATCGTGAGAATGTATGAAGGAAACAAACTGCGGTAGAGACGGGTTTAAAATGCCAACGCAATCTTTTTTATAATTTAAATATTTAATAATACTATTTCTAGTCATAAATCATAAGAACATCTTTATTAGCCGAGTGGTTACCAAAATGCCGGCTGCGCCGCAACGTCCCTGCGCCGAGACGTTCGGCGCTGAGAGAGCCTGCGTCGAGACGGCTTGCGCTGAGACGATCGCGCTGAAACGGCTGCGCCGAGGTGTCCTAAACCCAGAAATGGCAACACCTGTCACTTTTGCCTGTCTGCGAAGACACATATAGTTTATGGTGATACTTAATGAAGTTTTCCCTTGCTGATTTCTATACGTAAGATAACTGCCGGTACTTTTGTGGATATCGACTTTATGTGCGATTTTAGTCATGAACATATGGGATTTGCGAATCAATTTATACTGCAGCTGATGTAAAAAATCGGAAAATAACAAAACCCTAAGCGCGCAAAGTTGTGACACTGGTTATTCGTCGAATATGTAGGTGTGTACTTATGGTCATTCCATTTACATTGCTTAAGCGTCAGTTCTGTAAGCGTTACCACAAGCTCGCTTAATAGTCATTATTTTATTCCAGCAATAAAAGCTCAGGTTATCTTATATTTTCTCTTTAATTGATAACCATTTTATTTTGTAATGCTCATTATACTATAAAAATACGTGTATTTCTTTCATAAATACTTTTAATTGATATCGATGTAGCCCTAACCCAGACAACGGAACAAGTAATTGTGTATTTTTAATTTAGTTTCTAATTGTTAATGAATAAATGAATGTTACGGAAAAGCAAGCTCTACATGTAGTCCGTTTTATTTAGGGAGTGTTTACAATCTGTAATTTGAAAGGAACTTAAATCTAATGATTATACCTTCCATAATTTCTTGAAGTCCCGAGATGTACGTTTTTACATTAAAAGGTATTTTCGATTTGGCGATCCACCCTCTGGAGGTTTTTTGAATTGAAATATGGAGATTAGTGGCCCATCAAAAACATCGTTCAAAATTATCAGGCATTCCCAGTCGGGCCTCTGATGAAGTACTCAAGACGAACGCGAAGAGGATGGGAAATGGACTGAATCATCGGAGGAAGAATAGAAGTGGTCTTTTTTGGAATTGTAGAGAGAGCGTTCTCGTGGACTTGATATCCCAACCCATACGTTAATATAAGTACTTTACCCATACGTTAATATAAGTTAGAGCTCTGCAACGAGTGTGCTGCCGACGACTTTCGTGATACGTTGCGTCACGCGTTACCGCGACTGATCTTTTTCATTATCTGCATTCAAACTTCGTCCAAACTTTTACTTGTAAATTAAAATTTATTAGGACTTGAAATTCGTTGGAAACAATCTTCAAGAATCATTTGTTGCAATCAATCAAAAGAATGCTAAACATAGATCGATTGAAGGATTCTCAAAAATCATTACATATTTCCTGGTATGTGATGCGTCTTGAACGAAAAACTGATCAGCAGTAGGTATGACGATTTTGAAATTACTTGCAATTGGTTTTGTCGAGGGTCGACGGATGAACCATATATAATTCAATTATACAGTCTATACATCGAACCCTTTTTCACGAGCGTTGCAATTGATGCTGAAAAGTCTCTCACGTATAATTTAAGTCTATCCGGAAATAACCTCGTGGCTCGGAAGTTAATAACGCGAAGTAATTTCCGGCTATTCAATAATTGGGTCGTGAAAAATTTGTGAACTCCGGTCAATAGTCGACCGCCCGAGTGAACACTTGCATGATAATGGCCTCGATCCCTCCCCCCCTCCCCCACTCCCCACTGCCTCCCCAAATGCACGGACACGCCCGAGGAGACGTGCCTCGGAAGCACGCGTGCCCACTACCCTCGCACGCACCCACACTTCCCAGGCCACACCGTTTCGCTCGTCGGCGATTCCACTCACCCTATGTCGACTGCAATTCAAAGAAGTATGGGTGGAACAAGTTTCGCGTAATCCTTGTCGCGCGTTGAGCCGCCGCTAACAGGTTTCGTTTCAGTCTTCGTTAGGATAGGATTATTGATTCAGGGTGCGTCGACTACTGCATCGGTCATTTTGAACCACTCTCGTCCTTAGGTAAGACAAAGTTTAAGTAATTAAAGCAAAATCACTTATGTTACGTAATATGTGTATACGTTGTCTAAAGGGGATCGGGTTGGTATGGTGGCTGGGGTACTTGCTTACCACCCAGGCGGTCAGGGTTCATATCCCTGCAGAGGCGGATGTTCTTCAGAGGGAATCCGATCCCTACTTGAGTGTCTTGTGGAGGGCACTTCAAGTACAGTACTCCGTCTGTTGGATGAGTCGTTAAACCGTAGTCCCTTTGGCGCCTTTCGTTAAGAGCAGGCTAATGCCGACGCTGGGTTTCCATCCACCCTTCTTCCCTTAACGATCTCCTAGGGTGCAAATGACCATAGCAGTCGGTCGCCTCCCGAAATATCCAATCCATCCAGCGTTGTCTAAAATCAAACGATATTTTATTAAAAACGTTGATATCTTTTAAAAAGGCAATTGCTCTGGTGACGCAATCGGGAGAGTCGCCTAGGATATGACCTAGGGTACCGTTGATCTGGTATTTATCTCGTGAAGACCGATATTTATCACACTCCGTTAGGATGTGTCGCACAGTCAGAGGGGAGTCGCATTCACCACGCCAAGGTGGTGTCTTCTCTTCTGTGAAGAGGTATGAGTGAGTCAGGGCAGTGTGCCCTATCCTCAGGCGTGTGACTGTGACTTCTTCCCTCCGGGTGCTCCTGACGGAAGAGGACCACGATGATACTACCCTCTTCCGTCTTCGTCCGCGACCTCCTTACCGCTCCATGTGTTAGACCTTTGTCAGAAAAGCGTTTCCATTATCCAACTGAAATACTCAGCCGCGGTATTTGGTTCACAAAAGATACTCTCTTTTTGCCTTTCCTACGCGTGGAATATTTTCCATCGGATGTCCAAAAAGTTCGAAGATTCCTGACGGGAAGTTATTGGAATGGAAGAGGATAATAAAGGCGAGTATTGATGTATTTTTTACCTCTTGGTTTCTAAAGAAATGTACTTATTTATATAAGAATCATTTGTCGTTGTTCCTGTTCTGAATGTGCGAGGCAGATTTCTGCCTGATTTCCTGCTGATCTCTGCCTGATCTGAGGCCTGATTTCCGACGGATGCGAAACTATCCAGTTTGCTCATTTTCCGCTGTTTTTCCTGTGTCGCTCCATGACGTTTTTAGAGATTGCTTTGGCAGCGCTGCCGCGCTTAACCCGCGAACAGGGAAATGAGGAAGCCATTTCCACGGCTTCTACCACAGGACGTCAACCTAACGCTTTAACGGTAGACTGTGTTTAGAAAGCACGTGAAACTTATTACCACTAGCAAATGCGGGATCGTCTCATGCGAAACACGAATATTTCCAGTGATGGTTTACATGCCGGCCGCATGGTGGCTGAGCACATAATTTTTTTATGGTTCCTTATTATTAAAATATTCTATAAAAACTCTCTGACAACAAGGCAACTACATGAATTGAAACTGTGAACCTTTAGGCAACGCCAGAGGAAGTCTTTCCCTTGGGTTCAGTTTCTGATAGCTAGGGAGGAGTTTCCATCCTACCCACTCCAATTTTGATTCACCTACATAATGGTTATTGAGCCATGACTTGGAGCTTAAGGATAGGAATCTTTATTCAATACTGTACGTAAGCTGTCACAGAGCTGAAAATGCCTCAGAATTTCGTAACTTTGATCTCTGCCAAACTCCTTTATCAGTTGAGGAGTAATTGATGGAAGTGCAGTGTTTTTCGTATATGCTGAGTGATGTCTCACTGTGGAGGAGCTTTTAGTTCAAGTGGCAATGATATTATAGCATTTCCGGAGATGATACACTGCACTGCTCATAATTAGAATTTGCCTCATCTAATGAATGATACCATACCCAAAAGCTATCAGTTTCCCAACCATATCAAGCAATGTGAACGTACGCAAGTTGAAAAGTCTCATTGCAGTAATCATAATCCCGGTAGCTTTTACACTCTGTAATAAATGATTCGTAGTATTGTCTCCGAATTCCATTGGAAAGCACTTGAAAAAAGTACCCAATAACCCAGTCACCCATGGAAAAACAGCCTATTTTTACTCAGGCGTAGTATGTATACTAATGCCTAATGTACAAAAAAATCCGTGGAAGGGTGAATATTAATGTAGATAATGAGATTACAGGAAGTAGTAGACGTCAAAGCTTAGACTGCGCCGGGGCAGTGAAGTAGACGAAGCTCATGACATTGGTTTGGCGACAATCGAACCTCTAGTCCCTGCCATTCCTTCAACAGAGTAAACATGCCCATATCTCTTTGTCAAGTGGGACGTATTAATGTGGCACTCAATTACAAAAATGATTCTGTTACCCTTGTGGGAATTCAGCTGGACAGCAACTTACACTTAACTGCTACATGTAACATAATTGCTCTTTGATATCACAATTATTAACCAAAACTGTGAATTTGCCTACTTAATTCGTCAGTTCACTGGGATCACATAATGAACCTTAATTCAGTCAGCATCATTCATTCCCAAAATTTTAAGAAAAAAGCTACGAACGATTAAATAAACTTATGACATAGTACTTTATTGTAAGGAGCTCCTATGGCATTCGCATTTGATATTCATTTATAGCAAATAGAAGGGAAACCTCCCTTACTAAAACAAATGGTGCACGAAAGAGTAAAATATGAGGAGTAAATAATTTTTGAAATATAGTAGATAACGATGACAAGAATACTGATTTGAGTTGTCGGTAACTAATACGCTAAATATTAGCAAATTCTGCCTGCGCTGGTATCAACAAACATATAGAGCACGGCAAAACTTACATGCTTCTCCGGAGGCCTTGGAATATATAACTTCTTCCTTCCATTGTCATCCATATTCCTCAGCAACACATTTAAGGCTAAATACGACGGCGAGTTAGTGTGATTCTCCCTCGCAAGATGGGACGACGGTCGTAGGACGTGAGCGCGACCTCCTAAGAATGTATCGGAAACTACGTCGGAGCGTGGAACATGAGAGTTCCCTCCCCTTCCAAGTCTTCCTCTCTCCTTCCACAGCGGAACCCGACACCGCCGCAGCTGCGAGCTTCGGTCAAGGAGCTGGCGCATTTTTCTTCGAGAACAGAGTATCAAGTTGCAATTAAAGTGTTATCTTACACACCTCACCTTTAAGTCGCTTTCAAAGGAATATTTTCCTTGGAATAATTGGTTGCTTGGAAATTCATCTTCGTTATATCCCCATGTAGCGACAATTATCCATTCTTCCCTTATCGCACGTGCCCTACCATTTGAGAAGGTGAATAATTTTCTTTTTGAAATAATTAATTCTATTTCGTTGTTCACTACCCAATTAATTATCTTTTTGTTGTTGTCAATGGACTTCAATATTGCTGTCTTCTTAGACTTTCCCGTGGAAAATTCAGTCGTCCACATGCAATTCGGCAGAGAGTTCGTTTCTAAGACGAACTTACTGACATTTACCCCATAAGAAGGTCTCTCTCCAGAATATTATCTTTTTTTAGTTTCCCAATCTTTTTTTTTAGTTTATCGTAAGGCACGTTGCCGAAGGTCTTGGGCTTGCATGACCGCATCTAGTTCCTGAACCCTATCTAACCATTTGTATAATTCTTGACAGATCCCAAATTTCTGAGTTTCGAATGATTACCCCTTGAGAAAGGCATGTTGGGTTTTAAACAGCCAATTATTATCGTCCCAATATCGTCCCACGCAAATAATTAGCAATAATTTTTCCATAAAGTTACAGGTTACAGATGTTTGCTGACAGATCGCTAGTTCTCAACAAGTGATTTATTCCCACCCTTGAGGACGGTAATAATATTTACTTTCTTCAAATTATATGGAATGTCATGGATAATTAAGGTTAAGCTTAATATGGCTAAGATGCATTGTTGATGGCCTTTTATCCAAATTTAACAGCGTCACTAGAGATGTCTTCTCGACAAAAGAATGTCGTCAGTGGCACCGGCGATTGTTGTTATTGTGTTGATATTCTGTTAAGGCGCCAAACTGTGATGGGCATTTTAAATTTCTCAGTGGTAAATAGCATGCACTTTTAAAAACGTGGATATATTGAAAGAATTCGATCACAAAACTCGGCCGTGGCTTTTTCTATATCACAATTGTATCGAAGGCTATCAAACAGTTCGTCAGTACACATTGTTCCATTCATCAGCGCTTAAGTTTGCAGATAAGTTCCGATGTGCTCCAACTTCAACCCGTGGAATGGAAACTATTCTAGCAGCACTCTTATTTATTATCTAAATTCACTCGAAAGCCTTGAGTGATCATTTATTGTAGTAAGTACATAACTGGCGTAGATATAATGGATTGATCTCATTGCTGCACAAACAGCTACTAAGTGCGCTTATTGTGGTTCGTAAAAACTGTTCGTATCTGAAAAGGCAATGTTATTCAGCTGAAACTAGGACGCAAATATCTATTAAAAATAGAAATGGCCGCACAGTGGAAAGGAAGGAGGAAGTCGGGAAGTAATGGAATACATTAGAGAAATTATTAGGCAGAGGGTATATTTTATCAGAAGGCAAAAGGTGGACATGAGAATTGAGTGTGGAGTGCTGCAGCAAACTTGTCTTAGGAATCTATCTTAGTAAATGCTGATAAAATTTACCAATTATATTGATTGACTAACAATTTGCATAGCTGAAAGTAGGTCACAGGAAACTTGACATAATTCGGCAGAGAGTTAGTTTCATAGACGAACTTACTGAGATATACTCCATTAGAAGGTCTCTCTTAATAATATCATCCTTTTTCTAGTTTCCAAACATTTTCTTTTTGTAAATCGTAAGGCACTTTGCCGAAGGCCTTGGAGAAGTGTAGCATGACCGCATCTACTTATTGACCCTTATCCAACCAATCGGATATTTTCTGACAGATTCCAAATGCTGAGTTTCGCAGGATTACCCATTGAGAAAGGCATGTTGGGTTTTAAACAGTCAATTATTGTCGCCCCAGTGTCGTCCCACGCAAATAATGAGCAATATTTTTTCCCATAAATTTTTAGGCTACCGATGTTTGCTGATAGATCGCTAGTTCTCAACAAGTGATTCATTCTCACTCTTGGGGACGGTAAAATGATGTACATACTTCCAATCGTATGGAATTTCATGGACTATTGAAGTAGTTTCAATTTTGCAGGTATATGTTTGGTTTTGACGATATGAAAAAGATAAAATATTGAGCTTTGTAGCAATTTTCTTAAGGCCAATGGTGGGTGCCAAGTGGTGTGAATCTCTCACGCGAGATGGCGACAGGGTAGATGACGATCAGCGCCCCTATGCCGAACTACGTATCCGAACAAATTCCCATCACCCCTCCTCCTGGGTCTTTCCCCTGCAAGATACTCTGGTCCCCCCCTCCCAGTGGGAGTAACATGAAACTGTGAAACCAACAGAAGCTATTAGTGAGAGGGGGTTAACGAGTGTAACCAGATACTTTGTTGCGGAGAGAATTCTAAGCGAGCCCGATTAGGATCATGGAAATGGTCATCAGTAAGACTCTGGCTGAAGTTTTTTTTTTTGCCTTTTCCCCCCTTACTTTGGGCCGTAAGAGTGGGCAAAAACAGTATCTAGAGAGGGCTGTGGGGAAAAATCCCCGAAGATCCGTATGACTCAAGCAACGGGAGGTGCATTCCGAGAAGGACTGATATCTAGCCATTGTATTTCAATACATATGTAGAGAAAATATTTCACTTTCCGGATTATTCCCGCCTTGAATAGTTTAACTTTATAAGGAATCATCCATGTATTTTTCCTCCTGAAATACTCTTAGATAGAAAAATTTTTTTTCCTGGAAATGTTAACTGATTGTGTTCGAATTATGAATAGGTTTCATTTTCCAGCGGTTGATATGTCTCGTTCATCACTGGAATAAATTATCATTTTTGGTGAATCTTCCTCTGAAAGCAGAGTCCGGAATCATGGTCGGAAAAAGAAGTCAGTCAACATTATTTTTATATCCTAAAACACATATACCGCAAAGCGTCGAACTATTTCCTTTATGTTGTATGAATTTATACTACGTATCACAGTTCCCATAAGTGAAACTATTTTTTGGATTTGGATTTAGATTTTTATTTCTTTATAGTGCAACCAAGGTAATCACGTACCATTCATACTGACATATTAGGTTCCCTGATTTCCATTGATCTACATACTCTTGGGTCAATTATTTCTGGAGGCATAACATCGTTATAGAAGAAAATTACTTTCTTCTCCATGCAATTCTTCCAGAACTCATCATCTTTTAAAATTCTCTGAATTTTGCAATCTGTCGGAGTCCAATCTATCAATTCGCAATAGGGATGGCGAGAAACATGCAATTGCCCCTGAATTTGATAATAGTAGCTGTGGTTTTTCTTCAGTTCAAGGTTTTTATCCAAGCAAAAGCATTTTATTTCCTCGGCTGCTTTTTTCAAAGTCATATTTTGCGATGATTTTGGGCACTTGACTTCAATGATGACTCCCCCTTATGTCTTTCGTTTCTCCGTCAGGTGAGGCAGCTAGGGAACTCAGGATCAACAAAGAGGCCACAACGAGAAACTTTACTCCCCGTCAACTCTTCGTATTTTTTAATGGCATTGGGTTCATTTAGTCTACCATATCATGTTGCCTCATTTTCAAAGGGCTCTCAGCATAGCCTCTTTTGTCTCTCTCTCTCTCTCTCTCTCTCTCTCTCCCTCTCTCTCTCTCTCTATGGTTCCAATCAAATCATCATTGACCTTCAATTTCTCCAGCAGCGCTTTCACTTCTTTTTGCATTTCCTCTTCGTCTATGTCCAATTGTCATTCTCCATAATCCTCAGATTCATTTGTTATACAACTTTCCATAAAGCTTTTTTGAGGCCTTTTAACAAGGCATCTCCTAGCTGACTGTAATCGTTTCAGCCTTCGCTGGCCCAATCGGTGCATACTTTTGAAAGGACTTCTTCCGCATATCATTTTCCATGCCGAATAATGCCACATTGGTCCCAGCTGGAAATCAAGCCCAACGCCCTGGACACGATGAGAATATGACCCCCTTTTTCCGCGGTTTACTTGCTTTCCTCCCACACTCTTAGCCTCATCATCTCCTAGCTGACATCAAATTCTCCACAAGGTTACTGGTTTCATTAGTGACTAACATGTTTGCTTTTCTAATCAAAGGTTTTAATGAATCATTGATTCTTCCCATAGCTTCCATTTATTTTGGACTAAAAATCTTTTCCCTCCGTTCCTCAACATTACAGTAATATGCCTTGCAATATGAGTGATTGTTGAATATATGTTGCGGTCCGTTTTTCAGATCCTCAACTAGTTAGTCATAGGCGTGACTTTCTTTGGCATAATGGCGAATTGCACTGCGGGCTGATCTTTTCAGCCTCATAATTTGATTTTTCTTCTCGCATGTCAAACAGATGAACTGTGGTGCCCACTATTTACCACTATCCACCTTCAAATCAAAGTATAATTCATACACTTTCGTCAGAAATGGTGTAAAAGTCTTCCGATGGGATTTGTCTGTTACATAGCCGCACGCGTATTTAAGCAGATCTGGTGAATTTCTGCAACCTCTGGACGCCATTATTTCCAGTCACAGAAAGTAAAAAAGAAATAAATGAAAGTAGAGTAAACCCTTATAATACACAGCGCCACAAAACGAGATTTCATTAAGACGTGGTTATATTTATATACCTGTTTTTACAAGACGCTATTGTTCTTCTCGATGAGACGCCAATTGTGATGTTCCATCAGAACGCACTTTGGAGTCACGCCCTATCATCATCCTCTACATCGTTTTAAAGAATAAGAGGAATGTTTGAAGTGGTAAACCTGTCGAGTCAAATCACATAGTGGGTAAAGAACGTTACATTGGGTACGTTACACGTGGGTAAAGAACCATGACATTTACCACGCACTCATCGTTTCACTACGACAAATGTAACTCGTTGCCAACTTTTAGAGGGGACGTCATCTGCATTTTAGCAGTTAGATGTCACAATGTACCACATAGTCTACGAGTCATACCCTCTCATTCCGGTTTTCACGGGAGGAGGGATGCATGAGAAACTGGCGCGCGGCAGGTTGTTTCCGAAGGAATCTTTTCCCCAATGGATCTCTGGCCTCTAACTATTCTACATCCTCCACAGAGATTGACTTAAAATACTTAAAAGATGACGCTAATCTCAGTGGGAATCGAGACCTAGAATAGTCGGCAATCTGAATAAACAGCATTAATTTCAACGCTTCCAAAAAGTAAGAAATATCATTTTTACGATATGAAAATTCTATGTCACATTATTTTGAGGCACGACCTTATCCACCGATGATGCTCCCTTGAGCTATTTAGTTATGACTGTTTTTCATTTTAAGGACCCTGCGCACTGTTCAATGAAAGCCCAATTAGCATGAATTTAATTATTATTACAACAAAGAGAGGGCGAGGTTAGCAACATCAGCTAACCGCGCCCAATAGTCATCTGTGGTCCCAGCGAAAGACTCGTATCAAATGTCTTGTAAAAGTTTTTTTTCCAAATCTTTAGTTGAAGCCATTCCAGTTTGTCCTGTAGATACCCTAACGTGTCAATGAGTTCTGTTATATTGAAATTATTTATTTGTAGAACAAAACTATTGTTTGAAACTTACATTTTGATAAAACTGGACTCCTTACCTAAAAATCAAATATACATAAATAAGAAACTGCTTAACAGCATACAATTACGAAATTATTTCCCAAAATGCAAGATCACAAAATTCCAGCCAGGACAATTCAAGACAGGAGAATTTAACATAAAATATAAATCTTTTTCCAAAACGATGAAAAAAATTTGAACGTGGCATATAAAACAATGAAAAACTACGCCGAGAATAATTTGTGACGATCGGTGTTCCATGCAAAATAATTTTTTGACGAATTATTGAAAACCGAACGTGATAGAAAAACAATTTTCAGATTTGAAATGAGCATGAAAAAGTATATTAGAAAATGTGAATGCCTTGCCAGATATCTACTGCTTGTTTATCAGTGCCCAATCCTAGCATTGATGACGGAAAGTTCATGGTTACGTACTTAAATACGTGTCATCGGCGATGGGAGTTTTTTAACCTTTAGCTATTATGGATCAGCTAAAATCAAATTCATGAAATGCGAGCCTATTTATCGAGATTAATTTGACCCTGCTTGCTATTATGGACTATTACTAGCTGTTATTGACCACAATGTGCATTGGAAGGTGTTCCATTAAATCATGGTCAATGCATATTCTCTCCTGAATTACGTAATAATAACTCACACCCTCAATAGATGATTACAATGGATGGCTTCCAGGGGATTACAGCTCTTACTAACGAGCAATGACCTATAAGTAGGAAAAATGATTCCCGAAATATGGCCATCACGTGAACTTTGTCCAGAGTCATGTTTAATTCCGTTTTTCGCGTACACTAACTCCGACTTGCACGAGATATTTATTCACGGTACTGCTATGATTCCGTAACCAATGACTATCCTTTTTGATCTTTCACTGGACATATGATACATTGATTTTGGCTGACTATGCATCTCAATTACATACCCTTATTTTCCTTACCCATCGCGCTGAATTATTTCATCCATTCTCTTCTTGAATCAATGCCATAGCCTAACTCAAATACGTCCCATTGTTACGTATTTGGGCTATCTGCAGCCAATATCGCATTGTCGCATGCTGCTACTCAATGATACAGCAAGCGTGCGCTAGGATATTGTAGAAGTATTTTCACTGTCCGTGAGGAAGACATAATTGTTGTAGAAGTGGATGCTCGAACGCCTATGATGGGAAGGTCCGAGAGCTAACATGCTTCTCTTGCTAGGTGGACTTTCCCCTAGGTTTCTTTAGTCTCTCGCTGTCTCGATTTTTGCCCTAGTGAAATTGATATCCATCTCTCCCTTTTCCCAAGAGCAGCCTTCCCGGATTCCCTTCCCCTCCTTCCGCCAACTCGTCGGCTGACACTCCCTCCTCCACCTCCCCTCCACTGCCAAGCCCAGGAGTGCGCCAAGTCGAAATGGTTCCGGTAAATGGCCGCTAATGGCGCTGCCAAACGGGAAGCAGTATGCCGCGATTGTATTTTTCTGTTTGTTTATTTATCATCTCATAAAATTTAATAGGAAATGCGGTATTGAAGATGTGATAAATAATTGAAGATTCCGGGTGATCAAAAATTGGAATATTTTATTTCGCCGTAGATAATTTAACATTAAATTTAGTTGATAAATTATTTAAGAGTATTTTGCTTCAGTAGAAATATAGCTAGCATAATTTTTTTAACAATAAAGCAAACCGGAACTTTCTATCTGTAATATTGCTCCCATGAGAAGAGAACTAGTTTTAGGGGGCACCCACCATTAGCCTTAAGTTTCGTACGCAACAAGGAAAATTAATGAAACTAATCTCACGGAAAAGAGTCATTGGCGGTCACTCTTACGATACCTACTGTCATTATTATTCAAACATATGTATCAGCTCTTCAACCTCCACATGCACATTTAACATTCATATTGAATTCAATTTTTTGCCCTTCTCATTGTTGCACAAACAGCTTGTAACATTATTATATTTGAGATATAGTTTTGAGTTTCTCAGCAATTCTTATGTGGATACAATTTGTGACAAAACAGACAACAAACATCGGAGCTATGCATTGACACTATTATACAATTTGCTAATCGTAAATCTTCAGTTTCGTTCTCTTCTGGGGATAAAAAATGCTTGTTGTGGATACCAACCTATAACTGTGATAATTGAAATGCTCAGCAATCCAACTTCCACCCTCGGGTAATGGAAGGACAACAACAACACGTGGCACCCGCTGACAGTGGACCCTCTGGAGCCACACACGCACGAGTCCAACGTCCGGAATATCTCCACATAGGTCCAAGTTGGAAATCAAGACCAGCGCCGTAAGCCCTGTGCTGATAAGAGCCTCTTTTGCCCCTGTTCACTTGTTTTCCGCCGGAAAATTTGGCCACTAAAGACATAAAATCTTCTGTACTGTTACTGGTGTCGTTAGATATCAACTGTCCAGATTTCCGGATAAGTAGCTTCATAGCCACATCAATTTTTTCGAGGCATGCTATTTCTTCCTCGGTAAAAACCTTCAACTTCGTATCGGCAGCTTGACAGTATTAGTCTCGGCATGACGCGTGACATCCAAATACGTGCTTGGGACCATTTTTCAAATCCTCGACCGGGGACTCAACGGTATTCCCTGCAGTAGAATTATGCGTAATTGCGCCGCGAGCTGCTTTTTTTAATCTTATAATTTTTACTTTAGTAAGAATCCTTTTGAAAATGGGCCTCGCCTCCGCAATCTTAAACAATGCTTTGGCGTAGCACTTCACAGCGTAATTCGCGCATTCAATTTTTGTAATGTGCCAACCATACGGCACTATAGTAGTTCCCTTACTTTTTTCATTACGCTTGAGTCTCCATCTCCAACGCGGTAATGGTACTCTAAACCATGCAATCAACCATGCTGGATCGAAGTGCTTCGACCACCATATCAGTTTCCATAGCACCTGATCAAGAATCCCAGTTTCTGTAGCAGTTTTCGTGTTCAGCCGGTTTCCCTATTTTCTCCAAGTACAGGCACATGGAGCAGTACTTATTCCTAATGTCCAAGTGGAGTAATTTCTTCGTGCGATGCCCAATCACGCACGCAACTCCTGACGAGGCCGTGCACCTGTGTCCGTGGCTTCTTTGAGACCATTCGCCATCGAGGATCACAGTTATGAACGGAACTCCGGAAGATGTGACGTCGCCAGCCTCTATCTCCAAAGACTTTTCCTTTCGCCCTGTCTGCCGCATCAACTTCAGGAGAACGTCTTTCCATGCCTAAAAATGAAGAGTAATTTTTTACCGGAGATAGAGGAATTATTACACCCATTTGAGAAAATTCCAATGCAATTCATGCAATGCAATGAATGTTGTAACATTACTCACCAGCCCCAACTTTTCCTCGTATTTTCTAAAAGTTTCCTTGTCAATATTTTTTATTCCCATTGTAGAAAATACTTCCTCCATGTTGTTATACCCTCCACCTATTGCCATAAATCCCCACACCGCACTCTCTGCAATATTGAGGGTGGTCTTTTCTTTATTATCAAGGCATGTAGATGCTACTGGTACTTCATCGGTGGGTTCATTGAATATAGATTTCCTGATGTTGCAATGCAGGCACATGAAATCCAAACGCCAAATGAAGGCCTTGGTTGACGTACTAATCAAGCGGAAATAACCCTGCTGGCTCTTGAGGCAAGTGTGGCGATGCATTTCGAGGGATCGAATTTCTTTTACAAAATGTTGTCCGTCCACAATAAACCTCCCATTTATAAGGCTCATCGCTGAGTCAAGCGCCGGATTGTGGACTTCCTCCACAGTCATATCCTCGAAAGCACTGAAACAAAGAGAAAATCCACGTTATTGCTCCATGATATCAATTATTATTACTGCCCCCGTAAGTGAAAACACAAATACAAGAAAAGTTATTCGACCATTTATCTCAGTGGCAGATTTCATAAAATCACGTTCGTGTTAAAATTATAAAGGCGTTTGATGTCTTTATTTTCGACAAGGTGCTGGCTAAATGGTGACCTTCCCGCTCCCTTCCCTCCCCTCCCACATTCAGTGCCAACCTCCTCCTCTTGTCGTCTTCGGCACTCCCCCAACTTGCGTTAGAGGCGAGACATTTGAAAGGGAAATTATTTTCACTCGGCTCAGTTGAAAAATGTTATAATTAATGAAATCATAGGAAACTCCGCACTGACTGGCATCCATCACAAGCATTGTGCAGAAGTAACCTGAATGATCTTTCCATGACCGTCAAATATAACTCAATCCCTAAATTACTTAGGTAGTCCAGGGTTGCTCGGGAAATACCGTGCTCCTAACCGTGGATCAAAGCACCACCTGGAGAAATACGGCAAACATTTAGATAGGTACCTGAATTTGCTCCGACAGAAAAGTTCCCTCTAGAACAAATGCCGAGAAAATGAGTCGCTCTCGAATAAAATGATACTCCAACAGTTGGTGTGTAGTCGTCCCCATGCGGCAAACGTGCTTCTTGCCACTCCACGACAGCAAGTATAAACTCTAAGTAAACGTAAGTGTACTCAATTACTTTCTTATTCAAGCTAGGGGAACCTCACTGTGTACATAAGAACACATTTAAGGTGAAATGTCACTATATTGTAATACCTTATTAACTATCTGCCAAATTGCTGTAGGGCTCAATTTTGGCGTATTTCCGAGCAGAAGTCAAGTTGTTCCCTAGCGCCACGTAACATATCACCCGAAGGAAAAAGGAAATAAAAATACTCGCGGCGCCCATGAAGAGGCAATCGCGTCACTTACAAGGGGAAACGACATTATTATGAATTAGGGCAGATTATGGAAGAAACTATTAGCGTGTTCAGGCAACAAAATCTAACGAAAGGACCTCCCTAAGTTTTCTGTAAGGAGTGCAGACGGATGACTGGGTGATCGAAAATATCAAACATCCCCTCCGAATTAAATGCGATGATGTTGTATTGTGTTGCGTTTCAGACGAGATCAAAGGAAGAATATTCAGCTGTAATTATTGTCAAATTACCTCATCTCTCTCGGCACCTCAAGCCAGTTCGGTCACTGAGCCATCTAGAAAAATAATGAAAATTTTTACACAGTATCTGTTCCGAATTCGAAAGGGAAAGAGTGGACTGTATGGATTCAATCAAGGATACGCAATTCGATTCATTACCTTTGCAAATATATGTTGCCGAAGAGAGAAAATGATATAGAAATGGTCATAAACGAATAGTGAACCGGCGCTGACGGATTATTGCACGAACTTCTTCAATCTTAGAAGAAAACTATATGGAAACAACCGTGAAATCGCAATTTTTACGAATCTTTTTCACTTGTTTAGCTGTAGGTGCAATTTCTTATGACTGGATATTGTCATGCGTATCTGTATTCCTGCAAAGCCAGGAGTAAAAGCATGAAGAGCACTTTTTTAGCCACCAAGGAAGATGAGTCACTGAATGAGGATACTAATGAGGAACCAATAGTACGGAAGAAAATGTCATCTCAACCATGAGGAATATATATTTTTTCAAACTGCTTATTTCATACTTACTTCTCGCCATCCGAATCAGAGGGATGAATCTGCTCCGCACAGACGAGGTTGACTGGAGCGATCAGTCGTTTCCTGAAAGCCAATGATGGGGAAATGTATGGAACAGTGTATAAGTTGTACAATAGGCGAAATATACTCAATACTGACAAAATACTTACTTCTCTTTCCACTTCCTTTGATTGTCAGCTGATTTATTTTTTCGTTTAGCCGATAAACACATTCTTCCCTTCTGACTTCTACGCTGACTTTTTATCGTCGGTGTTTCCATTGGTAAAATGCGGTACCGAAATATCGAAACTGTTGCTATCAGAACATAACATTCACGTTAATTGTTATTGAATTATCGAACATTATGGAACTGCGTCAGCATATATTAAAGTTAGCGCTAACTTCAAGCAAGAACATCAAGTAACCTTTGGGAATAATAATCCTTCATAAACTAAAGCGACTGATTTTCCGACTTTGTAATGAGGACTCACCAATGCAGTGCTGATAGAAAGTCCACAAGGTAGTGCCTAACTACAAAGTAGTGACCTAGCTCAGCAAAGCAATACCAAAGCACGATGGCTTGGATAAAAAAAACCGCCTGCCAGTTCGTCCGAAGATTATGTCGTATGACTGGTTTGTTACTCCTCAATGGAACCGATATGGTGGTCGCGCCTAGGATGAGGTAGTAGTCCTGTTTGTAGCCAATGCCGCCGTCTCAAAGGCCGATGCTACGATAGAATACCTCAGAGAGAGGCCGTGCAGTCCGTTGTCTAGCAGTCCGAGAGAGAGAGTCAAGAGGATGCGAAGTCAAAACCGGAGAGAAGGGATGCCAGTAGGAGCCGAGTGAAAGGTGGTGCCGTCAAACGCCGGATGATGCTGAGTCTTCAGTTCCTCCTACACAGTGTAAAACCTTTCTACACGCCGCTCTCGCTCAATCCTACTAAGTCCCTCCAACTTCATACCCTTCCCCTCCCCTCGGGGCCTTCCCCTCATTCCCCTCCAGTGGCCACTCATTACCTCCCCTCAACTCCCCTAGGATCTCCGTGAGCGCCTTCACCTGCTTGCATATTTCGCCGCTGGGGCCGCTCTTGGTCGGCGCGTTTTCAGTTAGTTCTAACTTTCCTAATAACTTATTACATACTCGACGCATTTCTATTTTATTAATTTTATTTTAATATTGAATCTATTGCCTATGTCTGCCAGAGACTATTTTTGAAAAAAGCAAAAAATGAAGCCAAATTTTACAATTTTGAGGTCTTAATTTTAAAAAATTCAAAATTTAAACTCTGGGAAACATAGCTAGCAGTTAACTTAATTCGAATGTGAAATTGGTTTTTTATTAAGAGAATTCCTCAATCTACAGGGAGTAAAGTCGTTTTCGACGCAATCGTATTTCGCCTTAAGGCACATTACTTGAAATTTCTGTCAACAGATTCGATGAAGAAGTGAAATAAAAGTATCGTTAGTTTAAGAGTAGAGTGAGCGTATTATAGGCGCAAGAAAGTGATGTAAAACATGACAGGAACTCACCTGCCCGGGAGCTTCCAAAACCACAGACGTATGTCTTCACCAAGGAGATGTAATTCATACATGGAATGTTGTCCTAATAAATAATAATAATGCACGTGGCATTTAACCTTGATGAGCACGATGACTATGACTCCAGGCCGGTCTTGTATGTGGACGAGCAACGCAGTCTCGTACAATAACGAAGGATCATATACTTGCGTTTAACACTATATTACGCCGGTGACAGGTGACTTACCGTCGAAGGTTATTCGGGCTTCCCACCGGGTCAAACTCTCCATCTCGGCCGACGTTTCGGTGACTTACCGTAACTGAAGATATTGACGATTAATATACAATGGTGTAAAAGATCAATAAATATTATAAAATACTCATATTGCATTTCTCACTCGTATAACACAAAAAACAATCACCATCACCCACTCTAGTAGCAAGAGACGGACTCAGCAGAAATGTGACTCTTAATTCCCGCCGAAAGAGGCCGTAGAACCTTGAACAGGAATAGATGGCATAGAACGCAGTCAAATTTTCCCCGCCAATCATGAACTGGGGTGCTTTCTAATTGTGGAAGTCCAGAGACAGTAAAAAACAACAATTTTTTTCCACAGTTTCGACGTTTAAATATTTAATGCTTGAATTTTATTGCAGTATTCATCTTCCTCCTTCTACTTGTGTGTCAATCAAAAATGTGTGTGTAAATGTGAAATCAAATTTGTGTGAAATATTTGAGGACATTATAACACATATTTATTCTCCGTCTAATTTCAATCTGGTTAACTGATGCCCAAATATTTTACGGATTGTGCGCCGTCTATTCAGCACTGTGCGTTCGCTCTCATAGGCGTCGCTCTGCTCAGCTGTATAACCCTTATCCGGGCGCCTCATAGGAATAACGCATCCGGGCAAGCCGGGCCCATTGGACCCATATTGTTAATTTTCGTTTATTCTCTATAATGCGGTACTTTTATCACTCGAAAATATTAGGTAATTATATTTATTAATAATATAAATTACAACTTTATTACTTTAAACAGTTTTATTACTGTTATTAATGAGAGAATACTCGTTCTATTGTCATAAAAGGCCTAATTATTTTCAACAGAAATACTTAAATAAAGACCAGTTTCATTTTACATTTATTTTAAGGAGATTAAATTAAATCAATACAAAATTTTACAAAAATATAAAATTGCTTTACTTAAAATCCTTTGAATTGTACTGAAGATAGATATTGAACGTAAATAATGGAATTGCAATCGTAAAACTTATACGAAATTCAGTCATCAGCTCTACATTCTGTGGCTCACTAGTTTATTTCCACTTCTTACTCACTTGGTTCATTTCACTGTGTTCATTGCACACTGATTTTTCACAGGTGTTGCACCTTTGCCTCTGTTTACGATTTTAGGAAGACGGGCAAATGTAGCATCTTTTTTTCTTTATTGTTCCCGAATCAGGTGCTTGCGATGATCCACTTCTTCCTCCATCATAAAGCTCCTTCTCTGATTTTATATTCCTTGATTAACCCAAGGAAGGCCTTCTTGTAGTGTGGGGCTGAACAAGACTTTCAGCCACGGATACCAGAAATAATCTCCTGGCATTATGTTTACCAGAATCCCAATTAGGATGAGTTTCTTTCCAAACAACAAATGCTGCAATCCCACTTACATCGAAACCATTCATAAAAAATGCAAAAGCCCATCGATTTGTTCGCCTTTTACACATGTAAGCATACACTAACTGGTCTAATGAACCCACTTAGTGCAGTTGTAGTGAACGATTATTTCCGGCTTATTACCGGCCTCCTCAATGATTCTGTCCATATGATGCATGGTATATAGAAGTACTACTGATCTCCTTATCTTTGGGACGTATGAAACTAACATACTATTCCTGGTAAAGCCAAATAGTGAGGAGCCAACTGCACGATTTCTACATGCTTGGAAATTATTTGGAATAAATCGTTTATTTTTTCTGACAGTTCCAACCAGTGTCAGTTCATTACCTATCAGATTCTGGGCAAGCTCCATATCTGTGAAATAACTATCACTCATTACATTCCTATTTGTCACTTTGTATGACTCAGTAAGCTGCAGCACAACTTAACAATGCAACCCTGTCAAAGCTCTCTCCCCTCCCTCTTTTCCCAGGTAAGGCTTGAGCGTTGAGAGTGTAAATATTTTCTACATAGCAAGCCCACCACACTTTCAATTCATACTTGTCTGGTTTTGAAGGTATGTACTGTTTGAAGGGGCATTTACCCCGATAAGGAATGAGCTGCTCATCTACAGAGATATTAGGTCCTGGAATGTAATATTTTCTAAAATTTGAATTGAGCTTTTCCCAGGCATCCTGAATTGGAGTGAATTTGTCTTTCTGACGATAAACGGATCGCGTACTTTTATCTTCAAACGGAAAAAACGCAAGTAAACATTTGAATCGCTTTAGTCCCATGGTGGCTCTCAATATTCCGTAGCTAAAATAGCTACGCTCTCTCTCTTCTGTTGCTCTAAGAAGTCCGTTGGCTAAAAAGCGCTCGATCTACGTCGGCCACGGTATTTAAACTGTTCTCGGTGTCATGGCGTCGATCCGATAGAACTTTCCCGAACAAGGAGGGGAGGGGAAGCTTCTGGAAGGGTCTGAGGACAGACCTCGACCATGCGCCTCCCGATTTATCAGCTCTTTCCCCCCTCCTCCTCCGCCCGGTCCAAGTCTTCCCCCTCCTCGACCACTTACAACATAACTCTGAACACCAAAGTCCGCGTTAATGCGAGGAGTGAGGAGGCGATCACTACAGAATGATCACTACAAATTGAAATTCGTGCCACAGTGAAAAAAGTAATCACACTAAATTGAAACACTCTAATCATGATTTATTCCGATTTGTCAGACGGAGACTTGTACGTGATGGTATGTAATGGGAGTTTTGAAAAACATTTCATCTTAAAAATTCGTCATTTTTTCGATCTGAATTGCGTTTATGCCCATGGGTAGATGATTTCGTGGTTTAAAAAAACTCAAAAACGCGGAAGAGTGGCGGTGATGAGCAATGGCTTGTGCGTTTGTGAAGGTTAGAGCTCATCTCAAGGAATGAGATGAATTGTTTTTTGTCTTCTTCCCTAATGGATGGAAGGTTAGAAAAAGTACAGAAATATCAATAATTGTATTTAAAGTAGTTAAGTAAGTAATGCCATTTCACCTACAAAGAAATGATATTGGTTTCGTTTTAAAGAAAAATATCCTACCCATCCGGAGATATGAAAATATCAGCCCCTCACTGCACTACTTTCCGAGATATTTGCCGAAGCACACCAGCCATTATATATGTGAAAGGGTACGTATATTCACTCCTGAGAGATATTATTTTAAAAACAAGGAATTGCTAACATCTGTATCTTGTACAAAATTGCGATGTGTAGTTTGAATGTTTGCTCAACTATCTTTAAAAATATATCATTTAGTCCGTGCAGTAATAATGTTTTTAGAATCGCAAAAAAGTCCTTCCGATGTGGTGTTTTAAACGCACGGTGTGAGTCAAATTGAATACTTGTATAGCGTAGAACTGATATAGATTTTTTACTTAATTACTGATTTTTAGTCGAATAAAAGTATATTCTTAAACTATTACTATATTTATTTCATGCTTTCCGTAGCTGCTGAAGTTAAAACAGGATATGAATATTATCTCAGTTTTCCCGGTGTATGAAGTCGTTGAAGGTTCCGTTCGGGTTTCCCATCCACCGGGTGCTCCAACTCTCCATCTCTAGGCCGAGATGGAGAGTGAGTTGGACCACCCGGTGGGAAACCCGAATAGCCTTCAACGATCATCTCAGTTATTTCTAGGGATAAGTCTCGCTTAACCGCTTCCCTGACGCGCCCGAGTTAACTCGGGCACCGGGGAGTCGCAAATTCTGACGTGCCCGAGTATACTCGGGCACGTCGGAGAATTCTCTCTCCTTTGCATCATGCCCGAAAATACTCGGGTAGATGCTAGTAGTTCACGTTTCTGCCGTCTCTAGAGCTACTGGAGGGCTTACGATCGCATCTCTTACGATTTCATCTCCCGCGTGGACTTTTCAAATGCCGTAATACGTAATGCCGTTAATTTTATTTTTCCTTTCAGCAATGGAAATCGTAACGTACTTCAAAATATGGCAAATGAATTATTTCCTAACATCGGTAAATTGCAGTGTCTTTTCCTTTGTTATTTCTATTATTCTTTATATTGATTTATCTTCAACTTGTTTTCTAAGAATATTTACGCAAACATTTTTCTACGAAAATAACGATTTCAGTTTTTCACGGAAACTAAATTACTGACGATAGACGCGTATATATATATATATATATATATATATATATATATATATATATATATATATATATATATATATATATATATATATATATATATATATATATATATATATATATATATATATATATGTTTTTATCTATATATTTATAATGAATCAAAATTTCTTTTGAATGATATTTTATAGTTGTAATATTTATTAGTATTCCAAATCGTTAATATATATATGATACCCTGCGAGCCGCAAAAAGGCGTGTGGCAGGGGTTTACTCATACCCATTTACTAATACATATTCTTCTCATTTTAGAACTCTGCTAGTCTTTTTTCTTTGGTTTATCATTTTCTCAGTCCAAAATTTCCTGCGCTGCTTCTCTCTTTTCTCTCTGCTACCACTGCGTTCCAGTTTCCCATTATTATGAGCTTCTTTTTCTCCTTCACTACTTCTAGGACTTCTTCCATTTGTTTGTACACATCTTCTATTTCTTCTTCCGTGTGCCTAGACTTCGGCATGTGGACCTGCACTTTCACAGTGTCCGTAGGCTCTCCTAGTTTCTCAATTAATATCCTCTCGCTTTGCTACCAGACTGACTTCACTCATCTGCTGGTTTTTTCGGTATGATATCCACGTCTGCCATCCTCTGGTCTTCATCTGAATAAATCTGTCAATACCCGTCGTTCCAGTGGTCCTCCTCGGTCCACTTGATGTAGCAGAGTCACAGTATGTCCACCCCTAGCTTTTTTTATCTCCATATTCGCATTCTCCACCTTCCCGTTCTCCGCTAAAGATCTCATGTTCTATGTCCTTATCCTACAATCGTCCTCTCTGACTGATGAATCCCTTTCAGGAGTTCACCGCCGTTAATCCAGATGGGTGACTATTTTACTTCCGGAATATTATACTGCATCCTATATTATTCCCAGATATTTGCATTTTTTACACGTTCTAAAATAATACAACTATTAAAAGGCAATTAAGAACATGTAGAAGAAATTTTCTCTAAATTTCAGTGTTCATTAAAGGGATTACAAGCATTGGGACGCAAGAATGTAGTTTTTCTCTTCTGCTGTGATTTGTTACCAGCAAACCATTTTTAGGTAAGCTTATATTAAATTGTATGGTAATATGCTCACCATTGCAGGTCAAATCTGAATGGTTCGAAGTTAAGTCATCTGCGAATGTGGTTCATCGAACTTCTAGAGTTATATCATGTAAATGATGTATGTAAATAGGCAATGAAATAGGGACCATCATAGATCCGTGAGGAACATCGGATCTGATGGAATTGACACTACCGTAATTAGTGTTCTTTCCAACAAGCTGGTAACATAAAGAAATGCAGCTATCAAATCCGTCGAGAATACATTTTCCGGCTGGGTGTAACTCGGGTCGTGAGTTCCGGAAGGCGTGAGGTTGGGCCCAAGTGCGAGTATCATGGCAAGGAGTCTTCCGCTCGCCCTCGGAAGGAATTAGGGAAGGGTGCAACGAGAGGAGACCCAAGGAAGACTTTGAACACGTTTTGTAATCTTCTCAGAATTAGTACCGACCATAAACTCGACGGTTCGAACTGATGATCATCACAGAAAACTGTGAGGGGAAGGGATGAAGGAAGGGGAGCAAGGAAGGAATGAGTGCACAATGGAAAATAACAAGGTAAATTTTTTCAACTGAACGAGACCTAATCAGAATGCCATCACCCTAAGCCTAATGTTTAGGTAGAGATAGATACTTTACCCGCACGGGAACGCAAAGCCAACTGCCCGCTCTCTCCACTGAGTGGCTCCAGGGAAACTTTTATCCCTCCGGGACACGAGCGAATTTTTCATGGCATGAGAAAAAAGAGAAAAACAGCGGGCGTACTCCCGCCAAACGTACGAACAACACATCTCTCCCCTTCAAAACAAAGTAAACATGTTTTTCAATCAAAATCAGAAAAAGTAAATAACGAGCGCCCGCTGCACGGGAAAAATTTCTAGTTAGGATAACTAGGATCCTGGTTATGTTTACTACACAGTGTAGTACAATATGAACCAACTAGATTCCTGGTCAAAAGTACCACACCGTGTAGTTAAACCAATCTTGTTAGAATTATTACACTTTCTAGTTAGAATAACTACACTTTCTGGTTAGAAATACTACGCATTCTGTTTAGAATTACTACACGATTGTTTAGAATTACTACACATTCTGGTTATTGTAACATCCCTGTCCAGTAAGAAAATTTTTTTTCCGGAATGCTATAATAGTTTGTAGTCAGTATACCTGTACTTCATAGGTGATCTACCGAGTTTTAAATTGCAAGGGATGCAGTGGATGTAATAATACAAAATAATACGGTGGTAATGTAATGGAATTTAATTATTTGTCACATTTTCATACCTTACATAGACAACACAAATGAGGTGTGACTTACAATACACATGTACAATTCACCATAGCAAACATGAAAAAAAGAAAACTATACATACGTGTTTAATTTTGAATTCTGTTTGAAACAAATATTTTCAGAGGATACAAATATTCGATACAGATGCAGGCAGGCAAATGCAGAAATGCATGCAGGTTGGCAGGTAATTATAGAAAAATCACTTCAGCACCCGTGCGTGAGTAATACGTACCTTTAAAAACACCTTTGATTGAAGAAAGATTCCAGAGCTCCAGCAGTCGATCGACTTCCGAGTCCATGAATATAACATCAACTGGAGCAGTCATAATGGACTCACTATTAACCGTCCTCTTGCTTCTACCGACAAGGTACCACTGAGGCTACTGAGTCCAACGACCGTTGGGCCAGCCGTCACGGCTGATCAACAATGTATCATATGTAACAGTTTTCGTCCTCGCGCCGCGCCGACCTAGGGTTCGGGCACGGCGCCTGTTGTCTGGTAAATTTAACCAGGCAGCCGCTACCCAACTTCTGGCTCATATTACCAGACAGGGTCTGGTAACACGAGCGAGCATTCTGATAATTTTAACCGTGATTCCCGTTATTCTACCCTGGAGGGTTTCAACCAGGATCATTGTGGTCGTTTTAACTACTCTTCTTTCTCCGTGTGCACCTTACCAACACAAACGCTTCAAATCGCGCATGTGCCACCGACTTAGGTACCGACCGAACGATTGGTAGCATCTCTGGTGGCTGGGGGTATGACTCAGCAGTCTAAAGTTATCTACCTCTACATTTACATAATACACTGCGAGTCGCCGCATGAGCATGTGGCAGGGGGTGTTAGGTCACCAGCCGTGTAAAGATGCAAGTGTTTGTGAGGTGAAACGGTGACATGTATTATAGGAGTGTGTTTAGTGGAACTCAGTTTTTATTGTGGTCGCTTATTGTTCGCGGAAAGAACGACTTTTTGTACCTATCTTTTCGGCAGTGTATCTCTCTTATGTTATCGCATCTGTCAGACCTAGAGATTTAGTGAGGAGTCACGATAATATTCTCTATATCGCTCTGAAAAATATCAGTTCTGCATTCAGAACTGAATTCTGTTCAGCGTGCTGAAGGAGTTAGCGCCAGAGATTGAACCATTCTTAGAAATTGTATTTAGCAAATCATTATCCGAGGGCAAGGTGCCCCAAGACTGGAAAATTGCAAATGTCACACTGATATTTAATAAAGGAAATAGAAGTGACCCAGGAAACTACCGGCCAATATCGTTAACATCACTTTTATGCAAGATCCTCGAACACATTGTCGTTAGCAATATTTTGAATTTCCTGGATAATGGTTACTTCTTGCATAGATCATTTATACTACTTATATAACTACATCTCTTCGTCTGACAGATGCGATAAAATAAAAGATATACATTGCCGAACAGATAGGTACGAAAACTCGTTCTTTCCGCGCACCATAAGCGACCACTTCAAAAGCTGAGCTCCACTAAATACACTCCCATAGGACATGTCACCATTTCACCTCCAGTTAACTTACACCTTTAGACGGCTAGTGACCTAACACCCGCTGCCACACACCCATGTGGCGGCTCGCAGGGTATTATGTACATGTCGATGTAGAATCCTGTGGCGGCTTTGCGTTTTTCTCCGTAGAAGTTATTTTCAGGTGTACGTGAGTCAGATATTTAGGGTAAAATATTTGTGAAACCGGTCCATCATTAAACATTTTTCCACCAATAAATATAGCTGCTTATCAACCCAATTTGGTTACCAATTTTGATCGAGAGGTATCGAGTGCTCCAAGCGATTATTGACCGCTACCCGATTTATCGATTTATAATAGGCTTTATAGTTAAAAACTTCTTCTGTGTTTTATTTCTTCTTTTATTTGTGGCATATGAATTTCTTTACTTTCAGGTGCCTAATGCCTTCACTTGGACTACATACAACCTTGGCATGATGGAAGGGGTTGCGTGTTCACTGAAATCATACTTTTAAGGTCTATTTATGCATTCCTTACCTGAAATTTCACATCCTAATTGTTAATTGAATCTCACGAATGGTAGTCCATAGCATTTTGTCCTATCATAACGTTATGTTGAAGTAGTGATTGCTTCATGGTTTCGATCAGTGATTCCCTATAACCTGTTTTATTTTTAATTCGGAATTTTTGTGCTGACCAAGGTGGATATTTAATGTCCTGATAAAGTATCATGATGTATTTCTTCATTCTCCAGTGTGTCAAAAGCTATTCTGTATTGGTTAAACCAAATAAGACAAATATATTTATTTGACCTGTCTAGTCTATCACTAATCTTTAGTTGATATTTTACCATGATAGTAAGCAAACTATCATTTACTGATTTTGAAGTTCGTTGTCCATTACCATCTAACTAAACTTTCAATATTTTGAATTAGTTGCTTTTTCCATGATTAAATTATCGATAGGCAGTCTGCTTGTAGCCAATGATAGTCAAATACGTCATGGAATCATATTTGTTACATTGTTGTCCGTCTGCTACATTTCTGTCCATCACAGGTTTTTTTATGTCATTCTCTGATTTATTTTGTTAGCCGTATTTATGTCATTATTACGTTGTGCAACCTGAATTTATTTCGGTAACATATGTATGCTGCAATAACTTATTATAGGCTGCTGTTTTCGCGGAAAACTGACTTTTCATTGAAGTACACCGAGTCATTTCCTTTTTGGAATTATGGGTTCTTTCTCTTTTTTCCGTGGCTTTAAGTGATGCGTAAAGAAATTAAAATCACTGCCATATCGTACTGGCGAGTCACTCAGCGGGTCGGGGGATATTCAAAAGAAACCTTAACTATAAGACCTTAAGGTAGTCCGAGCGAGATAGTTCCCTAATCATTATAGACACCATATTCGAGTTATACCTTTTAATTCCACCAGCTGTAGGACACATGAATTAAATATTGCGTTATTAATGGTGCGATAATATAGTTTTTTTATGACAGAAATTGTTAGTAATTAAATGAAAATATCGAAGTAAGTCTTTAATTTGACTCATTTTTTTCGCGCGGTGCGTTTGAAACTCCTTCAAAACGGAAGGTTTTTTGCGATACCCAAGAACCTACTGCGGTAACAATATGATGTATTTTCAAATGTAGTTGAGAAAACATACAAACTTCACTCTTTTCGTTTTTTTACGACATCTAAGTGTTAGAAATGTCCCATTTCGTAAATAATGTCTCTCTGGAGTCCATACACGTACCATTTCCCATGTAAAAGGGCTGGTATTTTTTGGCAAATATCTCCGAAAGTAATGTAATTAGGGGTTAAATTTTTGGTGTCATTAGAAGGGTAAAATATTTTTCTTAACAATGAGACCAAATTCATTGATTCAAGAGTAAAATGATATTTCGCCTAAACTACCTTAAGGAAGTGGGCCAATCCATTCTTCCTCCCAGCTTCCATTCTCTCCGCTCAGCCGACCCAAGAAAACTTTTACCCCTCCTCGTCAATTTTCACTCCCACAGTGAGTCGAAGAAGAGTGTGAGTGATGCGCGTCCAGGATTTTGATTGGCTGCACCATTTTTCCGTCAGAGTGGAGCTAACTTTGAAAATTTAAATTCCATTTCTATGTAATCCGTATGGATTGTCACATATATTATTATAAATTTGTGTTAAATATTTTGGATGCTTATTCTAATCAAAATACGGTGAACTGATTGAGTTTTACTCGATAATAATCAACTCTAAACAGTAACTTCCTCTGAGCTTACGTGAAGCACATGTGTAACCTTGGAAGTTACACCTGTTTTCTGTCAGCGTGTGGTCAGAAGGTAAATATACCTGTTGTAAACGATATTTATTTATAAAATACGGTTATATTTTTACAGTGGCTCAACTTGTAGAGGAAACTTTAATGTTCATCTGAATTATTGACTCCCATTATAAAGCGTTGGAATCGGTTAAGAGGTATTTATTTTTGCTGTTTAAAATTACTTACACCATATAAGGTTGATTTTTTGATCATGCAATGGCTAAACAGTGGTGGATTTTATTATTGCGATCGATGTTGTTCTACGGTTTGTATTTACTCAAAAATTATGATTTTATGGAAAAACTCAATTTTTCTCCAAAATGGCTTCTACAAAGTATCTGCATATAGAGCGTAACATTTTAAAAAATAACTATGGCATACCGGTGCATTGTTTAGTGAACTTTGTACAGTTCATGGACCTTTGTACTGCACCTATCAAATCTTAATTAAATCTTTCTCTCCAATAAAGTACTTAAGTTCAGAGAAATTGTTAGGGTTCTATTGGACTATAGAACCCACATCCGTGCTATGGCTATGGTTATTTGCGATAACTTTCGCCCAGGACTAATTTGTTTTACATAGAATAAAGTGGTAAATACTAGCGAATTTCAGTGAGATTTTAGCCAAACCTCTCCTCGTGCGTCGAATGAGTTATCAATAGTATATGTACTTAACGCGTCTCATTGAAACCATCAACAGCTTAATTTGTGCGATTATTTATGCCAATTTTAATTTTTAAAAGAAATCGAGGCTGCTAGCGGAAAAATAATCTTTACATACATATTTTGCGGTATCGCAGTGACATATTTGGGATCAAATTGGATAGATTGGATAGACCACTCAATATTATGTATTGGTATATCTCCCATGTACGTACGCGCAAAGTTCCAAGATAAAGGGCGTATTAGTTCATTCGTTCGTAGGCTAAATAGAAAGCAGTGTTTGGGGACCCAAAGAGTCCATTGGAACCCCAAACATCCCTCCTGAGGTTTAGGACTGAATTAATGTTTAATAGTTTCTGCATCCCTGGACTCTAATAGTGTGCAAAACTCTGAGTGATAAGCGATATAGAAAAAAGAAAAACAGAAAATGCACTCCAGCGAAAGCATACGAACGCCACATGGAGAGCAATATCACTTATTCCTGCTTGCCTTAAATTGTCAACTTAGATCACTCGGTTAAATGAATCAATTGCTTTTGATATCTGTTATAAGAGCGGGTCCTCTTTTGTTGCTGATAATAGACTGGTAGATTTTGGGTGATAAAATTTACCAGTGTGTCTTCTGTGTTTTGTCCACTTCCAAACTCATTTTTCTTGCTACTAAAATGCTCGCTATTATACAGGAAGTTGAGTAGCCTCTTCTAGACGAGTTTTTTAATCCCATTGGCAAAAAAGACTGTTTGGAAATCGGTCACTTTTAATGTATATTACGCAAATATCCTTTTTCTTAATATGGAAAAACTTCCCCTTCCAGACTAAAATCCTAGGATGCGGAAGAGATAAACTGAATGCAGAAGTCACACTGAGTGGAGAGAAATTTGAGGAGGTGGATTCCTTCAACTATCTCGGAAGTACCATCACGTGGGACGGAAGAAGTACAACGGAAATCAAGCGGAGAACAGCCCAAGCTAAGAAGGCGTTCATGGGAAAAACAACAACTGCCGTGCTCAAAGAGGATGGGACTACAAACCAGGAAACGGTGTGTGAAAGCCTTCGTGTGGAGGATAGCATTCTATGGAATCGGATGCATGGACCATTGGAAAAGCTGACCAGAACAGACTAGAAGCCTTTGAATCCTGGTGCTGGAGGAGGATGCTGAAGATAAAATGGACGGGCAAAATAAGAAATGATGAAGTGTACAGATGAGCAGAAGAGGAAAGTATTGGACACCATACAGAAAAGAACAGCAAGATGGATTGGGCACACCTTGAGACACAATGAGTTTGTGAGGAACAAAATTGAAGGTAAAGTAGAGGGAAAAGTCCCCAGAGGAAGACCAAGGAATAATTTCATGGACCAAATAAAGAGGAAAGTGCAAAGGAAGAGCTACTGGGAAGTAAGGGATTTGGAATTTGATAGGGAAGAATGTAGGGCTGCAGTCAATCACGAGGACTTCACGAATAATGAAAATGATGTTTAAAAAAATGTTCCTTTGCTAATCATTGCCCGTTTGTTATTTGTTAAATTAGCAATCGAATAACTATCCTACGATAAGCGACAACGATGAGTAAATTATGTGACTCCAGAAAGACTTTACCACCGCATTATTTTGGAATGAATAGGTTAAGGTATCCTTTATAGGAAAGGTGCTACAATCCATATTGCCACCTATTAGAAATCTGATTGTGGTACTCCAGTTCGTGTATATTTAGTATATAAGTTTTTAGTTGTTTTTATTTCAATTGGTTTGCTAAGGTCTTTGCTAAGTCTGATATCTTTAATTTTTTCTTGATATCTCAGAATTATTTTATCCACCAATGTCCGGTTCCTCGAACATTTGGCAATTGGATGGATAGTTATGAAATCCGTAAAGTAATGGACATCATTCATGAATTCGGACTCCAGGAAGTTTCACTTTTGCCAGCTACCCCTCCGCAGCTATAGCTTTGACTGTTTCATCTGTTCTCATTACGCATGTTGAATATATATGTGCATAAGTGTGAATATTTATTCATACTTACGCACATTATAATTCGTTTGCGTAGGCAAAAAACTCGTCATTTGTCGCGTAATAACTCATTCATCGAGTGATTTACCTTCGGACTACCAATGTATTGCACACCTTTTCATTACTAAGCGGGGTAACTTGATTACCCTATTAATTTATTTCATTAAAATTAGGCTATACAGTATAGAACGTAAATATCATGTTCATACGAGCCTTATAACCTCTGTGTACGATGCTGAATATTTTTTCATTGAAAAAAATGCATTTGGAATAAAAAATATATGTAAAAATATGTATTATATATTTTCACCACTTAAGAAATACTTCAATGACAATGAAGTAATAACTGAAGGAGGAATCACTTATTCACAGGTCTCATATTTAGCAATCCCGTCTTCATCACGATGGATTTTTCACTCTGGTGTTTTGCAGTTGATGCACATAAATCCAGTGTTACTGTCCTCTCCTCTTTCACAAATGAAGCCCATTTTCCCTGTGGTCATTTCTGATGTTTCAGCTTCCATGGTTTTTCTCTAGATTTTTAGTTTCCCTTGGTAATATAATGTCTTAATGCATGCTCATAAGATACTGTGACTACAAAGGTGAGCAAGTTGAAGGGTAAGTTCGTGCAGAAATAATTTGCGCTTTTTCTGGTCTCTATTCTTCCACGAGGGTTTTTTTTCTATCCATATATGCATTCAGGGTGGCGATATCAATTTACTAACGAAATGTGGCCAGCGAAACATTTTCCGCACGCAAGTGTATTTGGATGTAATTGTATCTCCAAAATCGACTTCTCCCTTTGTTTTATTTTAGTCCTTCACTTTCTGTCATTTCATTCACGTCGTCAACTGTTTTTTTTTCACAATTTTGACCAGATAGTGGAAATGTCGCCTTTCTTTTTTCGGTGCAAATGATTCCAAGTTCTTTTTTTTCTGAAAAAACAAAACGTGATCGTTTTTCTACTTTCCTATTATTGTCAAGAAATTCTTTTTGAGTTTCACATAAATTTGGCCTTGTGCTTCTAATTTCATTTTTTCTCGCGAGGTTGGGCAATGAGGAATGGGTGTAAAGAAATATTATGTTGTAATCCCTTTCCCGCATCCAAAATGCGTCATTTCCTAGAATATCCTTATGCCCTGATGTAATTCTCAACTCTTTCCCATCCTATCTGGGTGAATTTGCGAATTGCAGACGTAGGCACATGTTGCATCGTGTCGTATCAAATTGATGAGGCTCATATGATGGAGATTGCTGAAGACAGCACAATTCTTCTGTTAGGCCTGCCAAGAAGGCTATCGAAATGCTTACTTGGTGCCTGTCGAGGTTGCAAATTTTTGTTGCTCACTTGTTACTCATTAGTTCTATTATTAGTTAATGAAATTACTCTACCAAATCTTCTACAAATTAATCTACCAAAAACATTATAATACCTACCTTATACTTGTCTTATTGAAGAAATGTGTTACCTCAGCTATCTCCTATCGTATGAACTGCACTTGTTTGATACTACTCATTGATATCCAGGGTTATGACTCAAGGTGTATTGCGCAAATTATTTACGGGCGATACCATTATTGCATCTCTGCAGTCACTTCACGAAGTGGAAATCAGCATCTGAGATTTTTCGCATTTCTTGGACTCAGACTCTTTGAGCAATCAGTTTTACCTTGCGCTAACTCCACCGCGAAGATATTACGCCGTGCTGAATGACGCTACTCGTACGTGGTATGACACTGGATATTATGTGAATTGTAGAAAGTGATCTTGTTTCAAGACTATTTCCCTTGAAATTTCGTATAATTATCAAAATACATGAGACAACATCGATGTTTTATTCAGCAGCCCACTCTCATCAAAGCTAATGATTAATTTGCCACTTTAATAATTCGGCGCGCATTCTTCCAGAGAATCACAACGCTCATTGCTACAATCAGGCTCAACAATATAACTTTAGATTTTCAGCAAGCCAGTACATACGTTAAATTATAACAAATTCTATTTGTGTATTAGCTATCAACATTGTTATGGATCATTGGGTTTTTTCCATCGTGAAGCAGATTGATACAATATTTCACAGAGACATTGATACAATTATTTTCAAATTACAAATAATAATTTACCTGATTTCTAGAATGCATATAACAAAATAGTAGTCAATTTTACTGAACGCCTATAATGACTCACTGGAAGCGGATTCTCTTATGAAAGGTCTTCAATACTTTCGTTCCGATTTGTGGGGTTTATTCCAAATTCAGGGCAATTACTCCATAGCAATTTTCTTCATGTTGTCTACTATATTTTGAAATTATGTACAAACTTATTTCTATGTAATAATGTTCTAATATCATCCAGAAAATTTTTCTAGGAAGCATAGCATTTGCAAAAGAAATCCCAAGGTTGGGCGATTAAAATTGTTACCTAAGGTAATCTCGTTAACCCCATCAGTAGTCTGAGGATTGAGTTTCCTTGTGGTATATCGCCCACTCGCCATCTTGGTTGCGGATGGAACTCAAAATATATTTACTCGCCATTCTATCGGCCCTAATGAGACTATGTAAGTAACCCATTAGTTTATCGAATGTTTATGCTACATCCGTTCAGAAAAATTCTCGATTCATGGATCTCATAAAATATTTCATGAGTAATGTTTTTGAAAACGGTTTTAAGTTACAATCTACTCAACCATAAAATCAGACGTATCGATATTTATGGCTTCTTCCTCTACCTCTAGTCCTGCATCCTCAATGACAGAACCCTGCGAGTGATACCGTCTGGATATTCATTTAGTTGACTTACTGTGTCTTCAGGAGTTCCTCAAGGCATTGGACCTCACCATTTCAACCGCTACATTCATAATCTTCCCTCACTTCTTTGTTCCTTCACAGCCCATATCGTGCCCCTTTCAGAATACAGCCAAATAAATCAGACAGATACATATTGTTCTCGATAGCCACCTTATTCAGGATGCAACATCTAAAATCTCATAGTGGTGCAATACCTGGGAGCTAAGTTTAATTTACAATCAGTGCCACGTCGTTCGTGCAATCGCATTTTCGTAGCAAATTCAAAGGCAGTGTAAATCAAATTTCACGTAGGAGGGGGTTACCCGATCCATTTCGGAAGGTTTCTAAAGGCAGATCCGCAGAGCGTTAATCTAGAAAATATTTATTTGCCGCTTTGGCCTTCAGAAAAGTACATTTCCCACGCTAGTCCTCGTGAAATCAGCGTCTTCGAGTCCTTTGGACTCGATGCTGCGCCGTTGGACGAATCCCGAAGCCGGTTCATGGGCTGTCGGCGCTCGCCGCGGACCGCTCGGCGCCGCGCGACGCGTGCCGCCGCATCCTAGAACGGGATTTGCCGAGGGAGGCGTCACTGCGATTCGACCGCTCGCTACGGCGACGCCACCGGCGGGCGCGGGAAGGGAAGGGGTGGGGGTCGCGGGGGGCGCATGGCGGGGTCTGCAGACGGCGATAAATTGCAGGATGAGCCCGCTGCCGCTCGTATCGTCGCCGAAATCTCATCGCAGTAAACGCGGAGATATTTGCCGAGTTGCGGGGGATATAGTGAAGACAGTCGCTGGTTCCCGAGAGACTCGCCTGAAGGCGATGCTGCTGCACACCATTGCGAGGTGGAAAATGCCCTTGCCTTGTTTGCCCATTGCCATTTGGGAGAGATGGGCGAACAATCCTGGCATGCGGTTCTACTGTGAAATAGTTGTTTTTTCTTTCAGTACCACCGAGAAAATGCAATGATTCGGTGACACCAGAGGAACCGGAATTTAATGGATCGATCCTCGAGCACGTATGTCATCTGGTGGGAATTCGTTCATCTGTTTTAGGGAAATAGTGGAATGGCTGAAATTAGGGGCGAATTGAACGAACGAGGGCGAACCGGGCGCGCGCCTTGCAAAACCCCAACTTTGCCGTCATTTCTATGGACACCAAATTTAGTTTCACATGCGCTGTTATAATTACGTTCAAGATCACGATCGGCGGTAATACACGATATTATGTTAGTAAAAGGTCATTTTAATTATTTCATTACCATGCTGCAGGGGCCGGATCCTCATTTTTGGGGGTAAATTTGAGTACAGCATATTAGCCACTATTTGAAATTAGTGAAGTGATTGACCTCATTCATTACATTGTCCTAATCCATATTTACCCTTAGTTCTTCTGCCCTGGCCTTGGGTGACAATTATATTCCAGTGCCCAAGCTTTATTAAGTTTTCTTGTTTTGTCTTTTTTATATTCCAAGTGTTTTCACTAACTGCTGGTTCTATTTCCTCTCGATCCGTCATAGGCATGCGACTTGTGCAACTATTGTGTCTTTCAGCTAAGTTGCTATATTAACAATGAATATTATTTTGTTGGACTGAAGGAAGCTTCTTTCAGACATCCTGGTGACCTATCTAAACGTTATTCCTGCTCCTGAATGTGTATGATTCGGATGCATCCTCTCCAAAATCTTTTTTCTTTCAGGAGGCTATTCGCACCTCTGAGTTCCAGATTCCAAGCAATTCCTCTGCATCTACATTTTCAGTCACATAATGGCGTGATATTCCGCTGCAAAATTGACTGTTGCAATGGATCATGGAGTAGGTTATACTCTTCGAATGCTCACTGGAATACGCGTCAGGGAAAGAGATTTTTAAATCTTCATAATCGCGCTAAATGGCTTTGATGTTGTCGGAGAGCAGTCTCGGAGGGAGCATCCGCTTCACCTCTCGGTCGAAATGTTTCGATCCATCCCCTTAGATGTCTATCCCATGGTATTCTATGACCAGCCCTTCCCCTCGAGACCCTTGAACTCTCCTCTTATCTTCGTCGTCTGGCCGTCGTCTCAAGACACCGAGGACTCATTTAAAATCGGTAACACGAGTTCGCTCGAGGATTCGGGACTTCGCCGATTGCGGAGACCATGAGACAGCGTGGTTAAGTTCCATGACTCTTGGTTTGCACGGGGCCGATTGGCGCTTCCCCGCACCGGCGGATCTAATGATGGGGCTTCAGTTTCCAATAACACAAAACGAAGATAAACAAATCCAACGGAGGTGAAGCAAGAAGAATGCAGTTCTTGGCGATACGTTAATTGAGGATATGGCTCGCGATATTAGCGAACTAGCTCGTCCAATAAACATTCATTTTGGGGATTACGGTTAAATATATTCGATTTGAAGATATTTTTTCAAGATTGACTTTTTCCAAAGGAATAGAAGGAATTTTTAACGAAAACTCTGATGCTAAAAAAGTCTTCAGTTGAATCTATTAAATACTGCACTTATACTTTGTCTTTTTACCCATTAAAATTTTCACAACCTGCCATTTTGATAAACATGGTCGACATCTACATAATACCCCGCGAGCCGCCGCATGGGCGTGTGGTAGGGGGCGGTAGGTCACCAGCCGTGTAAAGATGTAAAATGTAGTGAGGCATCATGATAATATTCTCTGTGTCGCTCTGAAACACACCAGTCCTGAATATCTCAAGCAGCCTAAGTCGAACGTGCAGCCTCCGAATCTCTAAAGGCTCCCAGCTTAATCCCTCAAACAGTTGTGTAACACTATATGTCCGTTCGTAGCAGTTTTTAACGAAGCGGGCTGCTTTTCTTTGCATTTTGTTAATTCTTTTGGTTATCTCTTTATGACCAGGGTCCCAAATGCTCGTGGCGTATTCGAGGTGTGGCCTAACCAGAGCCACGTAGCATCTCTCTTTTACTTTTTCATCCACGGACCTTCCTATTACGCTTAACAAAACCTAGCTTCTTTAATGCTGTGCCGCATATGTTTTGTATGAGTGTTCCCACGATATATCAGAAGTTAAGGTAATTCCAAGATTTTTTACTGTATTTGAAGATTTTATATCTACTCCACCCACGGTGTAGGTATGGCTTTTGTGTGATGATAAAGCCTATTTACCCGCAAAGGTATTTTCTAGAGTGTTAACTCGTACATTTTCACTCTACTTAGGAAATAAACACTTGCAAGAGTTGAGTTGCTATAGTAAAATAGAGGTATGTTTATTTGAGACTTACACGTACAAGGAGACATCGCGTGATGGATGTTAACCGATGTAAAGTTGTTGAAGAGAGGTAGGCGATATAAAGTATTAGCGTGGGACGAAATTTTTTGGGCAATTTTCTCACAAACGCGAACCTAAGGAGAGAAAGCCGTGACACTATCCCGGAACTTCTCCAGTTTCAGAAGGTGTTTGCTTCGTCTGTATCCTTAATCCTCAGACTACCAAAGGGGGTAACAAGATTACCCCAAGTAACATTTTTATTCGCATAACCTCTATTTTTTTGGAGGATGTTATGCTTCATAGTATTTGTTCTTGGATGATATTAGAACATTATTCCGTGGCAAAAAATTGTTATTTCAATATTTTATACATTATTTGCAGAAAATGTTTTTGGGGTAACCAGTTTACCCCCGTTGGTAACGAAAGTATTGAAACGGTTTACTAAAGAAATCCACTCTTGTAAGTAAAAGTAAGCGGTCAGTTTTATTTATTATTATTTTATATTTTGCATTGATTCCAGAGTGGGAATAAATTAGCTTTCGATGGTTTTGAGGAAACTGTATCGATGTTTCTTTGGATTACTCTATCGATTCGTTTAGTAATTGAAAAAATTCAATGTCGCATTACGGTGTTTATAGCTATTATTTATTAAATTTCAATTTATAATACGTTTAATTATACTATATTTTTATTATATAATATACCTAGTAAATTTTATTATACATATATTATTTGGTATTTATTACATTTTAATATTTTTACTTGCTGTGAATCTTAGGTAGTACTGTTGTGCTTGATTGTGGCAATATGCATATCGATTTTGTGGAGGAATGTGCTCCGAATGAATAAAATGACAAATTATTTATTAAGTTTGTATGAGAGTGCGACGCTAAACATCTCTGTTTTCTGTGGCATATTGAACATTATGTAATATTTCATGGGATTTCAGTGCTGAAATAAGAACACTACAAATTAAAATTATATCCAATGGCAGATCAGATAAAAGGGAATATTAGACGCTGTTGACGTTTCCATTCTGTGAAGTGACTGCAAAGTTGCAATAATTGTGCCAGTTGTAAACTTTGTCGCGCTAGATATCTTGGAAGCCTGGAAATCAGTGAGTTGTTACAAAGTAGTGAAGCTCATAAGAGAGAGGGCTGCTGAAGGTAGCACGTTTTTCCAATAAAGCAGGTGCCTAAGACAGCTGCAAAGCTTTCTTTCTGGTGGAATGTATGAGCATCAAATGAGAAATGAAAATTATCAACCTCAATGAACACAAAGAAACCATTTTAGTAGCCACCTTGGGCACGCCAAATCGAAGAATTGTGCTACCTTCAGCAGTCTTCGTCTTATGAACACCACAAATTTGATACAACTCGTTGATACTCCTGCTTGCGTCAGAAGTTATCCAGCGCGTCAACATTTAGCACAGATGGTTACTGCAACTCTGTAGCCACTTCATAAGAAGAAGAACTCCATTAGCCTGTGAGACTTCGTCCCTCTGAGATCTTTCACGATTAGGGGAGTAGAAAGAAGAGTACTCGGCTTTATCCAGTGGTAAAACTTCAGCTATCCGCAGAGAAATGTCCGCAAGGTGAGACAACGTTGTTTATCTACAATAAGATATTTATAAACTATACATTTTCAGTGTCATGTTTTCAATTTTTGTAACAATTATTTCAAGACGATATGTGATTACCGAAAAAATTATCATTTTTATATAGAGTGTCAGCTGACAAACATTGTAGTGAGGAGGAAATCGAGAAACTATTATGCTTGGATGATCCTGCCAATTTACCAAGTGACCAGGCATTCATCGGAGACATGGGAAGTGAGGAAGAAGACGATAATGTGGAAGAAGAAGACGAGATGCCTGATGAAGTAAGTGCTGAACATCTTCCATGTGATGTGAGCGAGTGTGCTAGTGGTAAACTACAAAATGTACTATCATTTTCCTCCAAAAGTGGTATGGTTTGGTCAACAGAACCTATCCGTGGAGAACGAAGGCAGGTGCAGAATACATTGCGTTCCCCTCCTGGTTTGACTAATACAAGCAAAAATATTTCTTCAATTTCTGGGGCATTTAATCTTTTCATTTTACCAGATATTATTGGTATTGTGTGTAGGTACACGAATGTGAAGGGCAAGCGCATGATTTCTGCGCACAATATTGCTAATTCAAAAAAATCAAAGAACATGGTTAGAAACTAATCCCGAAGAAATGTCTTGTTTTATCGCAATCCTCATTGCTGGGGAGAAAATTCATGGAATTGACATACCTGCCTCAGAGTTGTGGTCCACAAATGCGGCTTTTCGGTCACCTTTTTTACGGCATGTATGTCTAGGACACGATTTCAAATTCTAAATAGCCTAATTAGATTTGATGACCCTGAAACACGTAAAGAAAGAATGGGAAAAACTCATGATAAACTTGAAGCTATCAGAGAAATTATGACTCTTTTTACTAAAGCATGCGTTTAAAATTATAGTCCCCATGAAATGTTGACCATCAATGAGCGACTAGCGGGTTTTAGAGGAAAATGCCCTTTTCGGGTGTGCATGAAATCAAAACCAGCTCGTTATGGCATAAAAATATGGGTATGTGCTGATGCAAAAACTGCCTACGTCTGCAATATGCAAATTTATACTGGTATAATGGAACAGAGGCGTGAAGTAAATCAGGGCATGAGAGTAGTCTTGGACTTGGCGAAGCCATATTTTGGATCAGGTAGAGGGATTAAAACAGATAATTTCTTTACATCAATTCCTCTTTGTTCAGCCTTGCTAGAAAAAAATTTGACATTGACTGGCACAATCAGGCCAAATAAAATGGAAATTCCAGAAAAATTCCTAGCCAATAACTGTAGAGATAAAAAAATCATCACTTTTTGGTTTCTCGGATGAAATGACACTAGTATCATATGCTCCTAAAAAAGAAAGGTGGTGATTCTACTATCTACTCAACATCATGAAAAGGAAACAGTAGATGACGTGAGTAGGAAACCGGAGATAATTGTGCACTACAATGAAACAAAGGGAGGAATTGATTTAGGAGATGAAATGGCATCTGAATATACTTGCGAGCGGAAAACATTTCGTTGGCCATTACTCTGTTTAACTCTTAACTAAATTAACTCTTTTTAGAGTCAATTGATATCGCTGCCCTAAATACATATATTATTTGGATAGTAAAAAATCCCGCATGGCATAATGGAGACCAAATGCGGCGCAATTTATTCCTGCACGAACTTGCCCTTCAATTTTCTCTACCTCTTATTCAGAGTCGGGCCAAAAATATTTCAGGTTTGCACCACGATATAATATTGGCTATGGGAACAGTAGGAATCAAGAATGAAGCCACCGCGGTTGAAGAACATACAATATCTAAAATGAACACTGGGAAGAGGTGCTACATGTGTGACGTGGAGAGGACAGAAAGACAAGATTGATGTGTTTCAAGTGCAAAAAACCAGTGTGCAAAATACATCGTATTGAAGATGTGATTGCGAAATGCAAGACTTGTGAATAAATAATTCATCCTTCTGCAGGGTTTTATTTTGATAAAAGTAATAATAAAGAGGTGAAAATATAAAATATATTACGTTTACGTGGTGCTTAGCAAATCAACCTTCCGTATGGAAATATAAAGCAATAATAAAGAGGTAAAAATATAAGGTATTTGGTTTTTACAGGTTATTTAAACGAAATATATTTTTTACTGAAAATAAATGTTTAACATCGTAAATAGATGTAATAAGGATCATATAAACGTTAAATTTAGGAACTACTGCGTATGGAATACTTTTTATTAAATTAAATAAATGGGGTAACCAAGTTACCCCCCTTGGTAGTGAAAAGGTGTAAAATACCTTGGTAGTCTGAGGGTTAACATCCTACATCCGTCCATGCTTCCTTTTTTCCTCATCAAAGTTCTGCTCTTTTAATGAAGTATTTTTAACGTTCGCTTTTTGGTAGACGACTTTTCAAAAGGTAATGCAAAGCTTTTCCCCCTGTAGTATGCCAGGAACTCCTAAGTTGTCGCACATTCTATGAAGCTCGGTAGATATAGAAGAAGAGAAACAAGAGAAATCAAGTTTATATGGTAGAAAGGAGGAGTGGGTATCGGGAGGAAGATGTGGAGTTAAGACAGGAAAACCAAAGACATCGGAGAGAAGAGAAGCAGCGAACGTGAGAGACCAAAGGAAGCGAAAGGGACGAAGAAGAGAAGCAGTTCGGAGGGAAAGGGGTGGGGGCTGAAAATATAAGCAGGCATGGTTATCAGTAGGGACAAGGTACAAATGAATTAGTTGTAACATAAAACCAAAAGGGATCAAATATCAGGGACAAACTTTTACCTCTTAAGTGAATATTCCTTTAGAAGCACAATTTTTCACTTGATATTTAATTAACTAATTCAAGTTAACCTTTTGTAATATGTCAGGTTACAAACATTGCTCATGGGAACAAACTGGAAGGAAGCAGCGACCAAAAGAAAGCAATCAAAGAGATGATTTGAATTTTTCCCAACTAAGTAAAATTCGTGCATTTCGCTTCACATTTTATACACTCAGTGTAATTTAGGATGTATAATTTTTAATCTCCCATGTGTAATGCATAGTGAAGACAAGATGAAGACGAATCATGGTGTAATTTCTTTTCGTCATCGGTGATGAGATCTTTCTTCAGTGGACATCATTATCCCATGCTTTGTTTAACAAATTTCTAAATTTATTATTTTTAATACATTTCTCGATATTATTATACGTAATTTGAAATACATTAGGTACTTTGTGCTGAAAATGCAACAATAGACAAATTCAATAGTGTCAGGCGAAGCATGATGGAACTCCTTCATGATGATCAGGAAGGAAATAGCAATGGCAATTTCCACAATTATTTAATCAGGTGACTGGTTCGATTCAAGTTATCATCATCAGGCCTGATGCCATTTGCCGGATGATGATACCTTGTATCGAAACCGGTCGCCTGATTAAATAATTGTGGCAACTAAAGTCGCAAAAGCACTGCAAATGTTGAATAATTCCGTCTATCGGTATGGAATGGGCGTTACGGTAAATATTAAAAAAAATGTCTCTCTTAAATGGAAGAACACCTCAAAATTTTCTTTTTATATGCACAATCAAACATGGAATGTTAAGCAACAAAATGAGTTCGAAAAAAAGTGAAGCACATGAAAAATTTAAACTTTATAATGTGTACTATTAAAACTTTTGAACAAATAATAATTAAATTGCTATTTTTATATCAAATTCAGTGTAATCAAAACTTTCTGTTCAAAAATAAGCCATTGAACGTCTTTATACCTTGATTTTTCCCTAAGATATGTGATTACGAAAATTTAATGGCAGTGAAAATCGCCATTTTGAAAAACTGCCGTCATTCATCTGTTATTAAAATTTGCACAAAACGCTTGAAATATTATTCATTATTCCGCTAGGCAAACGTTTCCTTAAAAATTTCGTCAATATCTGAGAGGTCAAGGGTCAATTTTGTTTCGAAGTGGCCCAATGGGAATGACCCTATAGTCACTCTACTCTTGCGAGTATCAGCACTTGCAAGAGTTGACTTACTATAGTAACATTAGAAGAGTAAAAAAGTAGCTACACTACATATCGAAAACTTTTAAAAACGGGTGATAACAAATCCTAATTGCACAGTCTCCATTACTGATAATGTGATCTATTGTCGTTATCTGTCCATTGAACAGTCTACTACATTAATTTTGTGTTCATACTAGAGTAATCTACCGTAGCACGATATATAGGATTTCGTAAAATGTTTAATCTAGATCTATACCCTGTATAATAACCTGCAAGTCAGAACTGATATTTTCAATTACAAATCACCCGATTTTAGGAATAAGTAATTCTTGGAAGCCAGTTTTATTCCTTCAACATTTGCGTGCCTCGGGATTCAAAAGGCTGTCAGGAATAGCTGTATTTTTTCGGCGGAAATCATTGCGCATCGAAAACAGAACTTAAATTGACAGCTGTCATGCTCAAACTAGAATGAGCAATATACAGGGAAAAATAAGCCATTCAACTCACTAAAAATATAGCCGTCAGCTCATATGATAAAATAACCTTTAGTTGTTTACCTAAAAACGTAATGAGTCCCTAACTAACCAAAACTTAACGAAAAATTACTCCCTAATTAACTTAATAGCTAACAAAGAAATAGTTGGTAGATTCCATAACGCACGAACTACGTTAAAAATATCGATAGAGCTCCATTTAAAATTTGTAATTGTAGAGATAAACATAATGAATGTACATACTTATATCCCTCAATTTTCAAATTACATAAAACTTAATATATTTGTTCATCCACAGCATCAACAAACAACTGCCCGCGGACACACGCTGTGAGTGGGGCTCGCTCTGCGACGAAGGGTAGAGATAATCTTCTTTCGCGGACCGAGAAAGGTTACGACGTCCCGAGACGTCTCTTATGACACACAGAAACTTTTAGGCCTGCTTAGGGCTAGCTTAGTGGCAGCGACGTTTATCACGTCGTGCGTATAAACATTTACGCCCTTTTAAAACGTCGTTCGTAGCGGAAGGGTTACGAGGAACGTGGGAGAGGCCTTAGTGGGTAGAGGCGTCCAGAGCAAGAGGGATGCTGGCGAAGAAAAGAGTGGCCATTGTAATTGGCTGTGGCAAAGTGGATGACCGCTATGGGAGAAAAAAGAGAGGCGTAGTCAGGCAGATAATTGGTTGAATGTTTCCTCATTAGCATTCTGGCGGTCGCTAGCCTGTATAGAGGCGTCACCAGAATGTGGATAGACCGCCCGGAGCGGAGTCAAAAAGCCCTTAGTTAATAACATTAAATTAATTGCCAATCAGCATTATGAAAACATACAGACATAAGGATGAGTAAGTACAAGATTTTTTACATGGGATCCAAATGAGCAAGCATGCACCCTTACATTCATATAAAACTATTAAATTCTCCCCAAAGTTGCTCGCTGGATCCACCCCTGATAGATGATCACCAATTCCTGACCTCGTAAACACGCTCAAAGAAGGCATATAAAGACGTATTCTCTTCACCAGCATAAAATCTAAATGTCTTTGATATTTGCTTTACTCATATGTACGCCACTTTTGAGGCCTTTTATTAAATTCCTTTTAGCATGCATGATTACCTACCGTGAAACATGAAAAGCATTTTAAACTCTAGTTTCATAATTACTCCATACACACTCGGCCACACTCAAGTAAAGGAAGAATCCTTACGTAGCACTTATCCAACTGCCTTATGCTGATTAGTCACTACTTGTCTTATACGCAAACGTCCCAATTAGTATAACAAAATCCGATGTCGCATGCCGTTACAATGGATCCGACTCCAATTGTTATTCATTATTTACATTAATGGCCTAAGTTCTAGAGTTAGCGATAAATTTAGATTATTTGCTGACGATACAGTTATCTACCGTGAAATGAGTGAAGACGCGGACTTTGAAGCCTTATCATCGGACCTCAACAACGTCCATTCGTGGGATCAGGAGTGGTTGTTAGAATTAAATATCAGCAAATGCACCACAGTTCACTTCCGGCCAAAGTCATCACAAAAATTCCATACCTATACTGTGGGTGGAGTAAACATAAAATCTTCAGATACAGTAAAATATCTTGGAATTACCTTATATATCGTGGGGATAATGCATACAGAACATATGTGGCGCAGCATTAAAGAAACTAGGCTGTTAAACGTATAGTCCTCGGATGAAAGAGTCAAGGAGAGATGCTTCTTCACACTGGTTAGGCCACACCTCGAATACGCCGCGAGCATTTGGGACCATGGTCATATAGATTTAGCCAAAAAAATTAATGAAATACAAAGGAAAGCAGCGCGCTACGTTAAAAACTGCAACGAGCGTAGATATAGTGTCTCACAACTTTTAGAGGGATTAAGGTGGGAGCCCCTAGAGACTCGGATGCTACACGCTAGGCTTAGGTTGCTTGATAAATTCAGAACTGATATTTTTCAGAGCGACATAGAGAATATTATCATGACTCCTCACTACATCTCTCTCACCTCACTACATCTCCTCACTACATCTCACAGATGTGATAACATAAGAGAGATACACTGCCGAACAGATTGGTACGAAAACTCATTTTTTCCGCGAACAATAAGCGACCACAATATAAATTGAGCTCCGCTAAATACACTCCTATAATAGATGTCATCATTACATCTCCAAAAAAACTTACACCTATACAGTCTGGTGACATAACACCCCCTGTCACACGCCCATGCGGCGGCTCGCGCGGTATTATGTACATTGGTGTAGCTGTAGAAATTGTATAAGACTGGGGCTGTGGCAAATTTACTAAATGGAACTTGATGAAGAGAAAGACATTTCTTAGGTAATCAAAAAAATCATTCTCATTCCACTTGGATGGAAAAAAACCACACTTACCAATCGAGGTAAGACAATCCACATCGTCACCAACATCATTTCAATGCACAAAAATACCATATCTTTATTTATTTAATTGCTGAAATGACAAAATTATTGCTTCTATAAATCGTACGTGACATACCATGTCAATTAGACTTACGCTTTATATTTTATCAATACACAAATTGAAATTTAAATGAAGTCAAAATATAGTGACCAAAGATTTTATTTTTTGTTGCCTTTTAACCGGGTGTTCGGTGAAAACATGATTTCTTTACTTGTAAGGGCATTTTATCAAACATTTAAACGTTTTCTTTTAATTAGTCTGTTTTTACTGTATTATTTTTAACTTTTTAGTTTTCAATTACTTGAATGATATTCTAACTTTACACGATACCTCTGTATTTTTTAAACGAATCCAACCATGATCCTGGCCCAATGTTAGCGGACTCCTTAGTCGTTTTCGGGAGTGTTGGTAACGCTACGCATTTTATTGAGCGGATCTTCAAACGGATCAGTCCGTCAACGAGAGCTACAATCGAGGAGAACAACTCCTTCGCGGAGAAGAGGGGAGCCGTAATAGACGGCTAATCGCTCAAATGTAAACGCGTAGTTAATTAATATGTGTTGGAATTAATCGATTAATGTAATGTCACCTGAATTGACTCCGTTTCAGAGCTCTAAGCCATCGGGATATCGGTTAAATTGTGGTTACCTGATTGGACGCTGAAATACAGCTCATTCTCTGGAAAACCTTTTAGTATATGCGTAATCATTTATTTGTTGACATTTTTCATAATGATTATTATAATGTCATCAGAAGTGAGTCTGCGAACAAAATTTCAGAGATCTATGTCTTCGGGAAGTAGGTTAAATTTTGATGACAAGATTTGACCAAAACAAACAGGTGAAACTCAGTTAAACCTTTTAATAAAAATGTTAAAAAATCGGATTCTATGAGGTGATTTTACAATTATACGAAGACTACATTAATAATATACTTTTAATTTTGACGCGATTTACTTGTTTCTGTTTAACTTTGGTCTGGTTTCCGTTTTAGTCGGATGTGGTCGCTGCGTGGTGAAAAATTCCCTAACTTTGCTACTCAATCCTAAATATTACCTCACCAGGTAATAGTTAATTGATTATTATAATAATGTGAGCCATAGTTGACTAGTGTCTACACATATGCACGCTGGTTTGATTAGGCGATAATCCTGGACAACCCGGAGTCGCGGTATGGTGGGGGGCGAGAAGAGCGCGGAATAACGGGGTGGATCTAAAATGATATGCAGTTACTTTATTCCCTTAAAAACCACATCTTGAATCAGCCCAACTTTGACCATCGTGCGGGGATACAGCGCACAGTGGTAGGAAATCTAAAAACAGCCGGACCATAGTCCAAGGTGGCTTTTTTTGAGATAAAGACTTGAAACTCGCCACATATACTCATAAATAATTGATGGTTATGGAATGGTAAGCCAATTGCCTGACGTCTCAGCCGCTACTTAGATACTGAAGCTTAAACGTGACCTAAAATCGAAGAGGTTACCCGTTTTCCTTTTTCTTCGAAAATGTTAAAAAAACGCAGGTGATGGAGAAGTGGAATAAATTCTACAAAATAAAACCAATGCTATCTGTGAACATGGTTTTTTTAACCTGTAGTTTGCATAAGTTTCAAAGATTTTGTTGATGTTTGTAATCTATTCTGTCGCTATATAGCGGACGCTTTTTGCAAGCCAAATTTTACATAAAGTAGTCATTAGCTTTGGTTTAAGAAGTATTTGCTCCAGTTGTACTTCATCAGAGATTTATTTAACAATATTTTAACGTTATTCTGTAAAAATCGTGGAAAAATGTCCACGACGCCAAAAGTAAATTCCTATTTTCGATCGCGCGTCGGGGCCCGGCTCCGCGCAACGGTGCCTGGAAATGCTGACTCCGTTGGACTGTTGGAGTTAAAACTCCTCGAAATTTCCGATTTCAGTCAATACATTTTATCACTGCTGACCAAAGGTTTTTAAGTTAAAGATATTTCGAGGATGTTGAGTCTAGCGAAAGGACTCACAGCTGTGGTAAATTTATTTATTTTTAAACTTAACCGAATGATCCTGAAAATCATGAGCGTCTTTAGCACCTAAGAAAGTAAGCGGGTTTCTCGCACTCTATGCATGGTTTAAAGTAAAGGCATTATATGATGGCTTATTTTTCTTACCCTTCCCCCTCCTCCCCGCTTTCCGCGCCCAAACTACACCCTCCAACTTTTGTCATTTGCTTTTTGGTGTCCTATCTAAAAAAGTGGGAAAAGTGTTCCCGGAATAACGAGCGATATTTGTTGTGAAATAATGCTTGGCTCACGGGGCCAATAGCTTTCCTGAAACTCTGCGTCAGTACGTAAAACATGCAACTACCGTGACTTTAGTATTCACTTAGCAACATGATCCCCTGCCACACACCTTTCGGGTGGCTTGCAGGGTATGACGTAGATGTAGATGAGTTTTTACTTTGGGCTTTATACCAGAAGACTAATAATGTCTCAGGTACATTGGGAAGACCGGAAAAAAGAATATTGCGCTTCTGAAACGTCTGAAAAGTGACATTTCCAAAATATGAAAACGTCTTCCTCAGGTGCTGAGATCGCATTGGCATCCTCTCTTCGTTCACGGGAGGATGGAGATATTTAGTCGGTTCAACTGATAATGGAAGTTACAAAAACCACTCCAAGTAGGGTAAGAAGAGATATGTCTGAATGGGGGAAAAATCATAATGCACAGACGGAGATGTTATCTGATGGAGATGTTATGTATGTATTTTAGATACATTACTTTAGTATTAATTTAGCAACATGATTTTTTTACTATGGGCTTTCCCATACGCGTGATCTCTTTAAGCTATACATTTTATCACTCAAGACCAAAGTTTTTTAAGCTGAAGTTTTTGCGAGAATATTGAATCCAGCGATGGATCAATGGACGCATAACTGTGGTAGCTTTGTTTTTCACTGGATTCTTAAACCTTTACCTTTACTTTGGGTAAGCCTTGCCGTGTTGACATGACGCATATCCACATCTTCTGGTCAACCACTCAATGCAATGATGTCATGTCATTAGGACTTGTCCGTATATATCTCACGTAAAAAGTGATATACCGAGTATTTACCGTTTACATTTTAATCAGATCAGCCAAAGATAAAATAAGACACAAATCTCTTACCAGATGTGTCATTTAGCAAACAAAGTGGCGCAAGGGAGCTCGTTTACACATATTCATCTGAGGAATCTGCTCGTTCTCACAACTGATTATATTAGGCATTAACCGAACTTCCATGAAATCCGCACTTGCGCACTAATGTACAGTGGCGGAAAAAATTAATGCAAAACTCATTGGCGTCTGAATGCGGCGTATGCGGGAACTAATTGAAATCGCTTTTCTTTCAACCACTTGACAACACTGAGACAGGCAATGAAAACCGGTAATAGTCAAACTAAATATGAATGGTATCGATTTTACGCGTCACAAAAATGGGAGCACTATTAATTTCCACGTTTGCGAGATGACTTTGGAGTTAAGAACGTGATGATTTTGCTCCCCCCCCCCACCCAGTCAGTCGAGGTTCCGAAGTCGTAGTCAATTATGCAGTGATACCATATTTTTTTAGTAGTTTGGGCCCTTTACATAACATTGAAAATAAAGAAACGTTACGATGAAAGAATTATTAGTTGGGACACCAAATGCCTTTATTCTCCTTATCAAATCCACTTACAATAATAAGTTTTCCGCGTGTAGGAAATAGCTGTGGGTGAACGTCGTTTAATAAGGCCTCAAACTACTTCCGAGAAATATCATACATTACAATTAACATTTTGGCGTATTATCCTGCGAATTCCTCGTTAACATAATAGAAATATGGTAGAATAGAATGGTTTCCGTGAGGAGAAAAAGTGTCTCGATACCTTAATACTCTATGTAAGTTTCCGCCCTCGCACATTCAGAAGGTCTCTAGTACTTATATTTCTTAACTCCTCCTAACGTTATATTATTTACTTTCTGAAAACTACCTTAAAAATTCCAGGTCATATTATTTGGTCTAGTTTTCAAAGGAATCGTTGGAATTTCCTTTTTTCGATGTATAGTAAGAACAACTAGACGCGGACTTATCTTGACCGATGCAGTAGCTTAGAGGGATAGCGTTCGTCTGCGGCCAAGAAAGTCTGGGGTTCAAGTCTTGGCGAGACCTTTTCTAGCGCCGTTATAATTAATCTATGCGATGTGACTTTATTGTTGCAAAAACTTCGTAGGAATCCGCGGAAGGCCCAGCAAATGGATTCCGACGTCGAGCATGGGTGTATGAGTTTTACACAAAGTCGGGCTTTGTAAAGGAATCAGAGCGGTCTTCTGGATCGTCAAAGGAGATATTAACTTCCCATCCTCTGGTACTTGGCCCCACTTGATTGCTATGCCCTGCCTGTCGTCTGATATTCATATCCACTCATTCGCCAATTTATCAATCAATGAGACGCTATTCATGAACGAGGGAATGGACCGGATCTCAGATTGTGTCAATTACTCGATTTAGTGAACTTACCTGAGGCTACTTTCACTTTTGAATTACTTAAAATGATTTAGTAAAGAGGACAATTATTTTTATGAGAAATGAGAGCTTGCTTCCATCTGCCGAGTTTGTAAATACGGATTACCTATTGCAGTGAGAGACCCAAGGAAGTGAGGAAATTTCTTCATAAATATATTTTTAAACGGTTTTTGAAGTTTTCCCATCACCATTTCTAGGTTTGCTATGAGCAATACCGTAGTCGTGTAGTTCAGCAGTTGAAGTGAGAGGATGGAGGATAATACTTAGAGGACAAGGTAAATTATTGAATTATTAATATTTATTAAACCTTCTGACACACCCACAGTGAAAAAGTTTCCTTAAATTACGCTGTTAAATTTAATGAGGTGCATTCTTACACTCAGGCGTAAGTAATACTACGAAAAAAATTCATCGCGTATCTTCCCATGTGAAAGTGAAAAAAATACTAAAAATCATCTTTTCCATGGCGACTAAGTAGTAGTTTGATAGTTTCCGTATGCTCATTCGTATACTCCTCATAAATCCCTTGAGTAGTCAATGGAGTATAAATTAGCAATGTGCACCATCAAAGGTTATACGATTGCTACGTTTATAAAGAACCTATTCCTCTTCAAATATGTCATAATATTATTGCTTCTACGGAGGTTAAAGTTGTGTGTGCCCAACATGAAGAAATCAATAGACTTTTTACAGGTTCATAAATTTCATCTCTTAGTGCTAACGAATTTTCATGGATTTTGAAAGGGACACTATAAAGCTTTACTTAGAACTAGTAGAAAAAGTTAAAATGTATGCGCAATTCTCTCAACCTGAGTCATGGGTGCAAATGACCGAAGTAATTGATAATCGAGAATGAATCTGGTATTTACATAAAGGATGAGGATGTTTATTAGCCTAATAATCAATTCATCCCTCTTCGTTCTCGATTTGCAGACCAAGACTCTGTGAGATGGAGCTGTCCACATTTTGGGATCATCTTACTGGGTTCATTTCCCATTCTTCCTCCGCCATTGTCCACATTACATCATAATTTGGGGTCGCTTCGTTTGAGGGGGTCATAAAACGTGTATTTCTTGCATTTTCCTCTTAATTAATGCCCAAATACTTCTCATGGTGTTGAAGTCTAGGCTCGGTGCAGCCTGCTCATCTGTGCTACATGGTTTGTTTTGAACCATCTCCTAAAATTTAAATATTTGTGAACTCGGACGGCTGTTGCGGACGAAAAATGAATATGGAGAAGCATTTGAATAAACATAGTTCTCATTATAGCGGACAAAATGATGAATTTTGTTTAGAGCCAGTGATAAATAGGAATTTTTACAATTTTACTCCAACTAAAAGTTCAGTGGGTGAAAGTCGAAGAAGCAACACCTATTCGGGTAATTTGTCGACAGACATATTTGCCTTTTACTCACGGAGGCCTGTACGGGTCAATTTGACCCTACGGGACTTTCAAAGTGTCACTACGTTTATAAATTTTGGAATAACTTACGCGCGTAAGTTATTCCAAAATTTTGATTTGGATACACCGTGACTTTTCATGAAATGACATTATTTAGCTTTGGGTAAAATATTTTCTTTATACCGTATCATTTTCAGTCCGATTTTAAAATATTACAGTGAAGGCCCGCCCGGGTCATTTTGACCAGAAGAGTTATAAGCCTTAGTTTCACCTATCAGTTTTATTATTGACTGTGTTCCTTTATTGTTTTACGCTTATTACATTCTTAAGTATCCAGTTCCGATGTATGTCACGTTTGTACAAGTTTATATAGGGAGATGGGAAGAAGGGGGTGGTAATACTGGGTGGCGGATGAATGGGGAGAGGGAAGGAGAGAAAGGTGGACAGTCATCTGTTAAGAGTTGTAAAATACGGGTGAAGGAGTTGGAAGTGGGGAACAAATTGCATATACAAAAGAAGGTTCAAAATAAAAGAACATCATTATCTGCATCCCCTAATGATGGTTGTAGGCGTACTGTGGCTAATCCCTGGTATCCTGGGGTGGATGCCGAAGAGTAAGCGCTGAGAGAACGCCTCGGGGTCGTGATGAGTCCTTGAGAAACCCCGTCTCGTATCCCATGGTCACTGCTCGAAGTGGAAAAGAAAGACAGCAGAGCAGAGATGAAGATGAGACTGCATCAACTGTGGTTGAAGATGCTGTGTGTGCGGGTGGACATCCAGAATGTGGCGGAAAAAGTTCAGGATTGCGTAATTTGGCTCTCTCTAAGGTGGGTGAGACCGTTATATCAAGAAATGGAACAGTCAAGTGGGTGGTGTCTGAAATTGGAGTGGAAGGTTCCGGGCGGAGGGCGGCTCAAAATATAGTGAGTGAAATTTCAGGTCCAACACCTCATGCAAAATGGTATGTGGAGAATGGTCGTGCCCTTAGCGCTTGGCGTTTGCTTTTTTCTGATGCAATGCTAAAGCACTTACAGACATGCAGGCAAGACGAGGTCCGTAGAATCACTAGCGATGAAAACTGGTATGTTTCACTTTCAGAACTAGAAGCGTTCATTGCATTGCTTTACGCCCGAGGGGCATATGGTAGCCGTGCGTTAGGTTTAGATTTACTCTGGAATACTATGTGGGGTCCTTCATTTTTTCGCAATATCATGTCTAAGAACAGGTTCGAAGAAGTTATGACTTACCTCAGATTTGACCGTAAGTCTTATAGGCTGGAGAGGTTAAAAAAGGACAAATTCGCTCTGGTATCTGAATTGTGGGACAAACTCATCAATATTAGTATACTTTGCTATGAGCCTGGAGAATATTTGACTGGCGATGAACAATTATTTTCTTGCATATGCAGATGTCCAGTCATTCAATATATGCCAAAGAAACCAGACAAATTTGGTATAAAATTCTGGGTGTTAGCTGATGCTTATAGTAAGTACATGTGTAATGCAATACCTTATCTTGGGAAAGGTGACCTTCGTCCTCATGGCTTGCCCTTGACCGAAAGTACAATCATGAAGCTTATGGAGCCTTATCTCAGTATAGGCAGGAACCTAACGACAGACAATTATTTTGCGTCAACCGCTATTGCGAGCAAATTGAAATCAAAACGTACTAGTATTGTGGGAACAATGAATCGTGCTCGTCAAGAAGTTCGTAGTAAGTAAGTGGAGAAGCTATATTTAAAAATTCAGATGCTCCTATGTATTCCACTGCCGTTCTAAAGTCTGCTGACATGACGCTTACTGCATATCAGTGTAGGAGGAAAAAGAATTTACCGGTATTGAGTACAATGCACCCCTATGTTTCCATTTCCGCGGGGCAAAAAAACTTTCAGAGACAGTGCTATTTTATGATGCTACCAAAACTGTTTAGACCTGTTTAGAAGAAAACTGTTTAGATCAAATGGTGCGTAAGTACTCTGTGCGAGCTTGTACTCGCCGCTGGCCAGTATCGGTGTTTTACAATTTGTTGGATCTCTCAGCCATAAATGCAAGTGTGCTTCACCGTGAAATTACCTCGGCACAAATTTCTGCTGCAATTGGCCTCTGAACTATGCGAGGTTTACAAACAGTCAAGGGTATCGCGCAATATTTCGCGCATTATTTTAGATTCGAATCCCTTTCATGAAAAAAGAAGTGCCTTATATCTAAATGCAAGGGAAATAAAAACAAGACAATGGATTCCTATTACAGGTGCAAGAGGCCGGTATGTGGTAACTGTACTGCATCGTTGTCAAAAATATGCATTGATTGTGATATTAATTATTCAAATGATGTTCAATAAAATGTTCATTAAAATGCTCAATAAAATGTTCCCAAATATTTATTGTATTATAATTATTGTTAATATTGGTGTTATAACTTTTATTCATAACGTTTCACCATAAAATGGAAGGAAAAACTCCAATAACGGCAAAAGAGATACTTCGGGTGAAAATGACCCGTGCGGGCTTTCTAGGCGGGAAAATATTCCGGGCCTCCGTGTGTTAGCGAACCCACTACCCCAATTCCTCCTCCTTGGGGAAATATGAGGCATACTTAACGGTTTATGAGATATTTTTCCCTCCAAGAATTTATGGAGAGGCCACTATATACTTTGAAAAGTATCTTTGCTTGAGCTCTCTACTCTGCTTGTCCGTCTATCGACGCTCCTCTCAATGAAGTAGTCATCAGTAAACGTTAGCGATGTTCCGGGTGGTGTTGGTCGGGGTGGTTTGTTGCTGTGAATGACGCACTGGTTTCAAATAGTTGCTGCACCAGAAAGAACTTCGAAAAATTCGGAGGCACCCGACGAATTTTGAGGGGGTGAAAGAAGTCAAATGCCACTTCTTTCCAGTGGGTTTAACTACAGGCGTTCGAATCGTTTCGAATCTTTGGCAGAAAAGGTATCGCCCTCGACCTAAGGGGAAAGCAAGATCTTATTGAAGGCACACTACCTCCCAAATCCATATCATCCACCCTTCATACATTGCGAGTTTGAGTGGATTTGTATTGGTGGACCTTTGTATCTACATCTACGTAATACCCTGCGAGCCACCACGAGGGTGTGTGGCAGGGGGTGAAGATGACCAAACATGCACTATTGCCATGTCGACAAGGGGAAACCTTTTGGGATTCTCAAGAGTCTCACAAGATTACTCTTAGCTTTAATTCAGACTTGAGTCTGCTTGCCTCTAAATCCGTGCACGATGGAAACTAGTGGCGTTTGATTGGAACGGTCTGGGCTGAAGAGGTGAAATCCGAAAACTACTGCTTTCTCTTTGTATGCCAATGAGTGTGGTATGCTTTTTCCTTCCCTCATAGTTCCATCGAACGTTCGCAGACAATATCACCACGTACTGTAAAAGTAACTCAGTTCACAGTAACGCATACGGACGTCAACAAATACACCGAAAGAAAACGAAACACCTGAAATTCGCCTTTAAATAAGAGAGCTCGGTAGTTGTAACTTTTTAACAAACCTGAATCGCGATCATGGTTCTTCATGTTGATATCGTCTAATTTCGCTCATGAACTCATGATTTCGCTCGTGATTTCAAAACGTGATCGTCATCAAGAAAGGATCAGGTGTTTCATAGCAGTGGAGTGCGCTCTCGGGACTTGAAGCATTGCCCTACCAGTGCGACTTACCTTATGGATGACGATAACAATCACGAGAAGGAAAGATCCGTGATCCCACCCCTGGTCGAGACATTTTTGAGATCTGAATTCATATTCTGGTCAAAGATAATGATTTTTACTTGGTGAATTTTATCTCTCTTGTATTTATAAAATGTCATATCATCAGTACATCATTGCAAATATTCATATCGCCAATATGAGAAAATTCATATAAAAACTCATTTGCGTTCATTAAAAATCTAACACGGACTTCTCTTTTGCTGGCCGAATACGTCTGAAAGCTACAATATTAACTATTACCTATTAATTTATTTCATTCATGACATTTTACACCAAACTGAAGTCTTTTAAAAGGCTTATTTGTTAATTTTATATGTGCGGCGAATATATAGCTAATGCTAATTTAGAGAAGGCATATGAAAGGGTAAATAGAAGTTGTGGAAGGTTTTGAAGAACAATGGAGTGAATGGGCAGTCATTGAATGTAATGATGGCGATGTATGATAATAGTGAGGCAAGTGTGAGAATTAACGGGATTCTGAGTGATTAGTTTTTAATAAAACAGGCCGTAAAGCAAGGATTCGTAATGTCACCATTCCTGTTTAATGTATTTATGGATAAATGTGTTAGAGATGCATGTAGTGAAAACGACGGTGTTTTGATTGAAAATGTAAACGTGCGAGTTCTACCATATGCGAATGACGCTGTTTTGATCTCAGAGAGCCAAGAGGAATTACAGAGGCTCCTAAATAAGTTTTTTGAGTCAACAGAGAGAATGGAATTGAGGGAAAATGCGTGCAAGACTAAAGTAGTAGTTTTTGACAAGGAGAATGGGGAGAATAACTATGTGATGAGGGCGAATGGTGAAGTAATTGAACAAGTGGATAATTTTGTGTACTTAGGTAAGATGTTTGCGAAAGATGGACGGATAGGTGAGGAGACAAAGAGACGTGCGAATGCTGGAAGGAAGGTGGTAGGTAGCATGTGCAGCATACCAAGGAATGAGTGCCTGTCTAAGGAAGCGAAAATCGCCGTGTACAAAAGTGTTCTTCTCCCCACTTTGTTGTATGGTAGTGAAGCATGGGTTAGAGCGGACCAAAAAAAGTAAAAGTCAAAATTATCGAGTCGGATAAGTCTTATTCGGTACTACGGCGCGAGAAAAGAATTTTGATACCTGGGTCGACCCGATCAGACCACGGGAAAAGGTCCCGCATGGCGCTCGAATATTTAACCTAGCTAATCATAGCGCATAATCATAGCGATGATGCGCTATCATGGACCGAAATATCGGTCGGACAGAAAATTTCATTACACAGAATGTGTGCAGAATGTTCATTTTAAGGAGGAAAAAAATAAACCAAGTTCTTATCTCAGAAAAAAATAAATAAAACAAAATAAAATAGAAAACATTGCCTATTGACAGGGGCAAATACCATTTTTCGCGAGTAATTCACGGCAAAAACTTTAAAATTTAAAAACTGGGACCAAGGAACATAAGGCGTGCTGGAGGAAGAAAGACGACAAGTCAGCTTTCGCCCGACACCTGCTAGAGACGGGACACCAGAGTGATTTCACAACAGAAATACTCTAATTCTCCGAGAAGGGACGGAAGATGAATACATTAGAGCCACGAGCAATCAACCTGGAAGACACCAAACACGTGTTCAACGTCTCCATAATCTCCATAGGTCATAGGTCATAATCTCCAACCCATCCCCTCTGTTACGTATCACTTTGCCTCCCCACTAACTTCATGGACACCCACCCAGGAACCTCAAAGCCCCCCGGGCACCATATGATTCATTCAAAAGCTCACCTTCACTTTGTCCCAATAAGTGTGCAAACCTCCCATCCTTCCCTTCCTTCCCCCCACTCGAACCCCCATGATCCTCTGCATGATATATAAAGAACTGACAACCATACTCTGTACCTGATGATGGCGTGACAGCCGAAAGTAATCAATAAATTGTGGAAGTCACAAATTTTGTCTTGATAGTCAGTGTATGGGGGTGAATGAGGCAAAAGAGGTTTGCAAGGATAGATCACTATGGAGGAAATTATTGAAGCTGAGTTGGGTGTACAAACATGTATTTATGAGTGAACCTTTGTGACAGTGCCTACCCCGGAAAGGGAACGTCGTGATTGGTATGTATGTATGAACATATAAGAACATATGATGCAGTCGGACGTGAAAGAGTTGATTATCCATTACTACACTTAATTTGAGTTAAATTCTTCAGAATGTTTATTCGTATGTTCTGCATTTACTAGATAATGCTTCACAGTTAACAGCTCGTCACCAAGCTTCCTATGATCAGGTGAAAGAAATGTCGGAAAAATATGTCAAGATTATTCGGTATGGATGCGAGCATATTTATCATTAATTCATGAGATTACATATTTATGCATGTTTTTAGAGTTTAATCCTGTTCTGACGATCTAAGGACTCTTATATTGAGCCATAAAAGATCATTAATAAATATACGTTTTGAGATCGGAACTTCATCCAACTGCAAAATGAAAATCTTGAAAAATTACATTATGTAAACTATACTTATTTTAATTAAATCTTTTTTGTATCAGCATTTGGTACGAACAAATCTCGATTTATATTATTTCGATGAAAGGGACACAGGACGCGTCATTCAAAAAGATCTTCGAAAAGTCGATCATTATAAATATAGTGGTAGCAGTTGGAGATTTCAGCATATATTCAGAGTTGGGTGGGATAGTGAATATCTTTTATAATCAGTCTTCCTGATGATATTATTCGGTTAAAATGATATTATTTGCCGTAAAAAACATGCTGAAATAAATACAGCGATACACCAGCGACTGAATGCGCAAATAATATAAGAAGAAAGCTCGAAAAGAGGCGATTGGTGAGTAAGGTCTAGGCTCCGGCAAATGTTTCATTGCGGATTTCAATTATTTGCGGTAGACGACGCGACGTCTTCCTCAGTGTTTCCAGTCTTCCGAAAAGGTGGCATTGCGTGATGAATGTTAAAGGATGTAGATGAAGCAAAATTTTTCTGAAACTGAAGAATAAATTCCGGAAAAGTGTTAGGACTCCCTCTCCCTCCCTTGGGCCCAGGTTCGCGAGAAAATTTTCAATAAAAATTTCGTCCTGCGGTAATACTTCACGACAGCTGCCGTGGTCGTTAAGATGATCTCTCGTGTATCCTGATGGTTGGTAATATGAGTTCGAGACCACCTGACGCATTATTTTGTTCCGTCGAAAATAGCGAAAGATGCCTCATCTCGTATATGTATATTCTCCTCAAAAAGACTTGACATCTTAGTGCCGAAAAATTTTTAAGTACCGAGTGGATGTCGATGTGACAACACGGTCGAACCACGCCCCCTGCGCGGCAGAGCTGTGAACAAACGGAACGGCCTAACTCCCTGCTGGTGGCGAGGCAGAATGAGGGATGCACGATGGGAAAAGTTTGACCTGCGAAAGGGTTGTCCTAGAGCAGGGGTGGCGAACCATTTGGCGATTGAGTGCTAAGTTTATGAAATAAGAGAAAGATAGAGGTATCCCTTAGCGCCCTCCCAGCTCCGCGTGCCACTTTGGGCTCGCGAGCCATAGGTTCGCCACCCCCGTCCTAAAGGATGGGGGGAGGGCTCAGGCTTCGGTTCACTTGCTGCATGGGCGAGAATATCGTCTCGGTCGCTCCGAGATCTCCCGTTGACGGCATCCGCTGGAAAGACCAGCCCTCGTATTTACCCCCCTTGGTCGTTCCTTTTCTTTTGAATACTTTATTTCATATGCTTTGTTATAAACATAAGCTATATAAGATATATTAAAACGGAGATAAGATTTTTGAAGAGCTGGCGTATTTTTGTCATCTAGAATTCCTTGTGGTTTCAAAATCCCATGGTTACTTACAGTCCATGATTGATTCTATTGTAAGTTACTTAGTTTTTTCGTGAGTGGATTGAATTTTATAAACATTCCCTTCATTTAGTTTAGTTTTTTCTGGACATGTAATATAAGTTCACGAAGAGCAATTTAGGAAGTGCATTTGTGTGTTTATTTAAACTCGCATGCAACACAGTTACACGCGTAAAAGAAATTTGAAGATACATTTAACTATTCGATAGGTCAAATCAGCAAAGGCCAAAAATCCATTGCCTGAACTCAATTTTTAAACAAAACATAATAAGTTTTTAGCGTAGTCGATATCAGACAAATTTCCTCCGCCCAGTTTAGAACAATATGACTATGCGTTATTTTTAATTTTATATTTTTTTACCACGAATAGCTTTAAAGCTCCCTCATTAAAACAGAATTTATTTTAACCGTGGATTTAAATAACTCTATACCAAATTATTCTACTGTGAGAATGCTTTTTAACCGACTTCCATCCACTCTATCATTGAATTCAGCCTTCGATCAATTTTTGATTCCCAGTAGGAATTATTGGTAATTAAATACACTGGTTGCCGGGCAGAGACATCTTCTCGCCACACACTGTTAAGACTCGGTTCAACTTCGTCTCATCGGCGCATGGTACACTGCAAACTTCAGCATAATTATTCTCAAAGAAACTTGCGTTGAGAGGGGAGAACTCTACGGAAATTATTTTCCCTCGGTAAATTTCATATATCAACTTTTTAGCTTATCACAGTCGGATTATTTGTTATTTATATCACATTTGGAAAACGGAGCATTGGCCACTGGAGTTTGCATTGTACGTTGTATGCCATGGTCACTCTAGGAATATATGATTATGGCAGGGTTAAAATTCGTAAATATACCTTGCTCCTAAATTCGCCGATTCTTCGGATTTACTTCACCACTCAGAACTCTACAACGACACCGAAAGAACTTCATTATTATGTGGCCATCCTCCATAAATTCAATCCCACTGATATCGTCTTTATAGCAACGAGTAAAAATATAAGCGCTGCTAGCATGTGGCGGTTAGCTTTGAGAATTTGTTACTTTCCTTTCGTGATCTCAAAAGAAGGAGTACGGCAAAGGAGACCAATAACTTCCACCTCTTATTTAGGCGGAACATTCCCATTGAAAGTAATTACAAACGATCGCGTTGCGATGCTCGTCGATCGACGCTTTGGCGACGCAAACGACGGCGTTGCGTCGTCTGCCCATTCACCGTGACGAGCGAGTCACGCGTGCACACGCCGTCGCGTGACCACGTGGTGTGTCTCGTTCGCAGGGAGCAAGGAGACGGCGTTTATCTACGCGGTGACGAGCGCCGGAGTGGTGCACGCGGTGACGCAGGCGTGCAGCTCGGGCAACTTGACGGAGTGCAGCTGCGACGGCACGCGCCAGGGACATCCAACGCCCGAGGGATGGAAGTGGGGCGGTTGCAGGTGAGTCGAGTGGAATTTCTGCTTGAGGCGCAGTGCTGTGGTGGTACAGGTCATTCCATTGTTTGCGGGTTTAGCTGCGATATCTTTTTGATAACGTTTCGTGGTCAATGCTGGCTACATCTTCAGATCAGATCCGAAGATTGAAAAATTGCAGATGCAGATTGGCCACGGAACGCCATCAACAAGATAACGCAACGCAGCAAAACCCGAATCAAGTTGAAGCCCGCCCGTGTGTTTCTGAATACGTTATCGTTTCCAGGTGGCTTTACTGTTGATCATTTGCATTGAGCTTCCTATCCCAATGTCCAGTATACTTTTTGGTTATCCTGGAACTGTTTTACAAGTGTTTTCCGGAGAGTACCGACGGTCTGGTAGGGCTCCACCCTTTCGTCCCTCCTGTAAATATAATCCGACCCTTCTCTTGACCCTCGCTCGAGTGCTGAGCTCACGAACGACCGACTCTCTCATGCCTTGTTTCCATGACGCTAGTTTGCGCTGACGCGGGTTAAATTTGGTAATGGAAACGCCGATTACCACCAACTGTGGTTGGATTTCTAACCATGGTTGGCTGACCCTGGTTACCAGTTAACTCTGGTCAGAAATCGCAATGGAAACACAAGTTAGTGAGGAACGAATTTCTCCCGTGGGATCTCCGAGAAAATTTCTTTTATGAAGATAAATTGCTAAATATGCAGATATTTTCCGAATTTCATGCGATTCAGCAATTTTTTGGGGTGGAAATAAATTTTCATGGATTATATTACTACATACATCGTTTCCAGAACTGGTCAATGTGCCATTAACAAAGCAATGAAGATATAAGTGATGAAAACAGAGGAAATGCAGTAGTTTATAAAGTTTTTCTATTAATCTTCGAAAACGTTTCATTTGTTTTCTAGTTAGTAATCTTGCTTGCACATACAACAGCCCATGTAATCCTCCTCTTCATATTTTTTCTTAGATTTTACTATCTATTCTCTGTCATGTGGTATTCTTTTATGGATTGTGTAAAATAGTAAAATCTTTGCTTCGTACGGCACGAATCAAATAATATCTGTTGCAATTAATTTCACTCTACGGCTTATATTGATGATTACTGTTGAGAAGCTGGTCGTGTTAATATGCAATCTCTCTTATGAACTTAAAATATGGATGGCAAAAACAGATAGCAGTTGTGGTATTTATGAATTTATATTAGGTTTTGGATATTATTTGTTTGCACGACAATGAAACCTTGCCTTGCGTGGGAAGTTGTAGGAAAATCTAAAGGGGACTTTGAATGAGTGCTGAAATCAAATCACTGTTTATGTCCGTAAATTCGTAAATTATGATCGGGAATCCGAAAGAAGGCAACATTCCCTAGGGCTTATGCAGGAACATTAGTTTATACATTACCACATGATATATCGCATACTGTCTTTAGTATCATTTCTTTGTTTGTTTCCCTCACATGATTTCGGATCAATTAACTCGAGTACATGAGCTAGAAAACTTGTGAAAGAATGAAGGTAGGACTCAAGAGCGTAGCTAATTCTGTCAACGCACAATAAAAAAGTTTCATTTGGACCAGTTGCTTATCAAATTCTCCTGTGTATTAAGATTAAGCTATGTTAAAATTTATGGATGGTAGCTTTTAATATTTAACATCAGCATCCATGTCCCACTCTCATGGGCTGTGAGAGAGCCCATACTTCGGAATGTCAGAAGAAGCAAGATATAATTCAGCTGATACCATTATTCAAGCAAAGACAGTTCAGTGCGTGAATCGATTCAGTTATTCACGCTCATCACCGATGATACGAGTTACTGGAAACAACCCTTGGAGATGATTTTAAATACCTTCTTACACATACTTTATTACTTAAGTCAACAGCTTGGGAAACTATATTTCAATTTTTGGCATGATTGCCTTTCTATCAACTTATCCTTTTAATTTGATTATTTTTTCTCCAGTGAAATTTCGCACTTATCATTTATTAATACATCTTCAATTCTCAGATTCTCAATGAATTACAGAGCCTTTACTTTCCTCAGACCTACAGGCACAACCAACCTATTATTTTTAGGTAGCAAACGTAAGAAAATGGTCCGCTAGTACACTATTGTATCCTCTTTCCTTCCTAGAAAGGTATGTTTTGATTTTGAGATATATGCAAAACAATCTTATTTCGTTAGTCAACTTTCTGCTTGGACCAAGTATTGGCAAATCCAATGTCCAATGATGACAGCTTTTCCGTTTTTCTTTTGTTATCGGAAACATGATCGTCTGCGAGCGGCCGTGGAATTTATTGAAACCTTCGTTTTTGAAAAATTACATTTGATCGCCACAAGTATTTAAATTATTTGCGTTTGCATATTCTGTTTTAATATTCAAGTGGAAAACATTCGCCGTAATTCCGCCAATTTTCATGGAGACAATGATTAATTTTTCACTATTGTAAAAATAGAAGGAGTACAATTTGCTAGAAACGATACTCTCTGCATTTCAGAGGTGGTTTTTTGACAGATATTTGAAAACAAATGTTCCATTAGCTTTTGTATGCCCATGGCTACATTATACTATATTCGTATCCATGCTGACAATGGATATTTGGGAAAAATCTTGAGGCCACGTACGTTATGACCATAGGGCATGTATGTTCTGAGATCTCACATGGAATGTCTCTTTATTACATTAAATGAACCGCAATTTCTGGCATTGAATTTGTATCTATTAGGTTTTAGCTTCTGCCTTAGGAAGTGCTTTAGCCATGGCTAAGAAAATAAATTTGCATTCGCTCTAAATTAAATATAGAATATCACGTTTACTGCGGATGCTGAGGTCTTCAATATCTTCCCAACCGACCAACTATGAATTTTTTTAAAATTATCTACTAAATTCTTTGTTTATTAATTGAGTAACTTTATTTTACCGATCTAGGCATTGGTAAGTCATCACCAGCGTGCCAAACCATAACTTGTTGAAACCTAGGTTGGTAAAATAAACTTGAGAAGCAAGAAATCTCACTTGCAATCGCTTCTACTGCTGATTCTTCTCCTGACTCTCGGAGCGAGCGGACGTCCTTGCCTGACCTCTCCCTGAAACCGGCTAATCCCCTCAGGGAGGCAGACCCCTTTTTCTACCTGCGCTGTTCCCCTGCTTTCTTGTAGACGTAGTTTTGTGGAGTAATGAGTAAACTTATTTGTTTTGTTATGTTTTTTTGTTGTTCTAGAGAGTTTGTGTTCTTATTTATCTAGTAGTTTAGTTAGTGCTTTTCCAGGTGTTAGGTCTGTGTTTTAGCTACTTCTTAGTAGTTTTACTCCTAGTCTTAATAGAATTTTCGTTATAGCGACTAGATCACAGTAGTAAGTAGTAGTCTAGCTTGTTAAAGCCAATAGTTTGTTAAACTTATCAGACCCTTGCATTCGTTAATCCTTCCTTTCCTCTTTTCTCCTTGAATCTACGTTAAGGACTAGTTCATTGTAGCCGAGTTTAAGAGCGTTCAGTTCTTCAGAGTATTGCCATATTTTTGTAGTTCAGCTTTCTTCATGGGAAGTTGATTGCGAGTAGTGTTAGGATGTCTTCAAATAGGCCACCCGTTGCGATGATCAAGAACGCCGGCGAGATGCTTCGGCATCTTCCAGTCCCATTTCGAACAGATATCAGTTGCTTTTGGATGGAAACTCCGAGGTATCTGACGTGCCTACTCCTACCCCGAGACCGGCACCTAGGAAGAGTCTTCAGAGTGGGTATGAATGGGATTATAGTGATAGGTAGCAGTAACGTCCGCCGTGTGATGGTCCCTCGACGAGAAAGGGCAGTGGCCCGTGAGGGTTTAATCCCTTTCCCATCATCTAAGCCCTCCATTTATTTCGTCTCGATCGGCCGAATTCGGATTTTTAAATATAAAATGTGGCTCCTAACTATGACATTCAGAAATTGTGCCTTAAGATGGACTGGCATAATGATGAACATTGCTCTCGCCTTCATGTGCATTCTAGAAGTGCAAGTCTCCTTAAGGAAGGGTGGCTGGGAGTCAGATATTCCTGCCACTCCTATTTTTTTCTCAAAGACTTACTTACAAAGACATCTAGGTACATTAAAATTTACATTTACAGGATACCCCAAAAATCTATCGGTCATCCGTGAGGAAAGTTCAAGGCAATGCAACAACAGTTGAAGAACTACGAAATCAAAAGAACAATCACAGAATACATACGTCACGGTAAATGATCATTTCCACTGATTTTAACAAATTTTCAATTTCATGAGTACAAATATCAATAGGCGGCATCATTTTCCAACAACGATCATCTACCGCCTCAGATGTATCCTGTGATGACTTGGGGAACTCACTTCGAGAGATTGAGTTTAAGAAACTAGCTTCGTCCAAACTGTGCCTGGTGATGGTGGATTGTATCGAAACCGGTTCTCTAATAAAATCTATGATTCCTTGACGATGCATTTCCATTTAGGTGAATATTGGTGAAACAGGGAGGAATCCCAACTATTAGATCAAAAGGCTCATATTTCATTACTAAGAGTAACCCATCGTCTTAATTTACTAAGCATATCCAAGATTGCAGCCATCGGGTCGACTTTGTACCAAAAATCCCACAAAAGGCGTCTAACGGCCGTGGACGTGATACTTTGGAACTGGTCGGGATTCGTCAACGCCATCCTGCTCATTGCATGGTATGGCACTGAGCATTTGTATTCATGGAATTTCCCATCCCCTATTCCTTTCCCTCGGCAAAAGACTCTCCCATTGCATATGTTCCCATCGACGAGGTACTTCCCACTGTCTCTCCACTTCCCCCTGAGCCATCCGTCGGAATCCTTCCTTCCACACCCAAACGACCCAATGCCCCCTCACAACCAATTACCCCAATTAACCTTCTTATCTTGACTCTTTTCCCCACTCCACCAACACTGTACCTATTTAATGCCTTAAAACTGTCGTCTACAGTTTCCTGGTGATGATACCGTGTTCCGAAACAGGCCGTCAGATGAATTTCGGGGAAATCTTGCTTGCTCATTTCCTTTCAGAGCAATCGAGGAGGGATTCCGTCATGATTTGGCAGATAATGCAGATCGATAGTTTGGATTTAATAGGAATTCCGATGGGAATCTCGTGCTAATTTAAGTGAAAAATATATAGCCCAAAACATATTTGTGCAAGTTTCATGGAGGCAATTGTTTGGAGGACGCAATTTTGATAGAGCCCACTTAGTGCGGTAGAAACAATCACAGGTATAAGATGAAGGAAATGCACTGCATAGCATATTTAAATTTATAGTCAGCACAGATTGAAAATGTCATATTAGATCTATTACGATAGATCAATCCATAAAGGTAGAAAAGTCCATAAAGGTAAAAAACCCTTAACAGGTAGAGTCGACTTTGGAGTTGTTTTAATAATTTAAATAATTTTTTTAACAACGTACCCGCTTTGAAATGCCTGGCATTATTTTTTTTGTTCTTCCTGATTTAAATCAGAATAATGAATAATGATAACCAGCTATAGTATCGTATCAAATGTACGGTATGTTAGTCTTCGTAGCATTTTTCTAGTTTCTGGTTTGATCGAGCCTTGTTCTCCGCCCCTCTGTCGGTATTCGCCGAGCGGCCGGGGGAACGTGCGAGGCTCTGGTTTGATCGAGAGGGAGTGATTTACGCCTGGGTTCGTATTCTGTTATTCGTTACACCGGTGATGAGCGACCGCTGGTGTTATCACATCGCTCATCGCCTCCTCTACGATTCTGTAATCCGACGTGGTGATGATCTTCACCCAAAACGGGGAGATACGGCATCACCGTTCGGATAGCCGGTCTTATCATATCCCCATTGGCGTCACCACCTCCTATGGCATCGAAGCGTCAATATTTTCATCGGTTAATGGCAAATACAACATAAGTAACTGGAGATTTCAGCGCACATGCGGCTAGGAAAGAGCATATATCTACCATATGTGTGACAAATATGAGTAATGTAGCCATCGAGATTAGAATCATTCGAACTGAGAGGTTTATAGTATTAGCCGAAGGGTGATTTATATAACTATAGTTCCGTGTATTAAATTAAAAAGCCAAAAAAATAAGCCTTTGGTGATGTCATGTGGTTTTTGAAGCGTGGTAACTATTAGGATGCACAATAACTCTCATTACGTGAGTAATCGATTCAGCTAGAACTTTTTTGGCGCTTCTTGTCGTGATATTTCCAAGATTGAGCTCACACATCGCCCATCGGAATGAGACATGGATTCCTATGCATAATGTGGGACGCTACCTTCTATAATGTTTCACAGAGCATAATAACTACGGAAGTAGCCGCGCAGTAACTTTAACGGAGTCACCTGATAGTGATCACACAGTTGTGTGAAATTCACAGTGGAAAAGGTCATTCGCCTGGACTGGGAATCGAAGCCAGATCCCTCGATTTCGCGCCCAGTGCTCTCACCAGTTAAGCTACTCTGCGCGGCTAGTTCCGTGGTTCTTTGCAAATGTCAAAAATTAATACCTTTGTGTTTGCGGGACACTAATCTACGTGGACATAGTGTCAGATATATTCAGCAATCATTCATTCATTCAAAGTTTAGAAGGATTTCTCCTATGCCAGAGAACCACGATTAGAAATAATGCATAATCTATGCGATAATATATCCAGAACCACACAAGTCTGTCAAAAAATACCAGGATTTCAGAAAGGCTTTCACGGCTGACAAAAATATGCTATGAGTTTAGATGTAAACAACTGCCCCGCTGCTTAACCCACATCTCGTTCAACGTAACTCGTACATTATTATTCTGATAAATCATGAATATTTATTACAAAATTGACCTCACTCGCATGCTTTCGTCCACACCGGCATTCTCGGCTATTACAATGAGTTTAATACACTACGTGAAGACGATACTTGTTACTAGACATCGCCGCTACAGCCTCGTGAGAAGATGAAATGTATAAACAATTAATGCGACAAGTCAAAGATGCCATACTCTTGTGCTGCCGTATGCCCCTGGAGATACTGAGTCCGTCGTGGAGAACGAAAAATGACCCATCCGGTGGAATTACTCCTTTTCTACCACCAGGCAGTTGGAGGCGACCAAGCCTGATATCGTTCTCCTAGACCACCTCTCACGCTCCATGTTCGTGATAGAGTTTTCGGCCCCGGCTGAAACGAACATGGATGCAAAGGAGGCGGAGAAACGGACGAAATATCAAGACCTGCTTTTTGAGCTTCAGCAAATGTACCCAGGACACTCTGTTAAACTGGTAGTCCGCATAATAGGTGTACTCGGTGGAGTTAAGGGCTCGCTGGAGAGCATCAAGTGCATTCCGTCCTGCGTGGCACAGGCGGAGTCACTTGCAGCTCGCATGCAGAAGGCCGTCTTACTTGGGTCCCTCCGTCTACTCTGCTCGCACGACCCAACCGCAGCGTAGCCACTAATCCGATGGGCGTCGGACGTGGCTGCGAGAACTGCCAAACCCCTCTCGAGTCCTCGGCCATTATGACGGCAATGAAACCCGATGCTTGGCGAGGACTCGGAGGGGGATGTTACTAAAGTAACAATGCACGATGATAAGTTATTGAACGGGTAGAAACACCCTTTATAAAATGCACATGCTACAGATTATTAGATTATGGCCTTTCTAATCCTTCGTATTTCCAATCTACTAAAAACAGGTTATATGTCCTTATTAGGGCACTAGTTTCCCCAGCACCCCCAATTCCTGGCACGACTCGCCTCTTTCAACATTTTTTCTTCCTCTTAAGCTATCTCAGTTATCTTCCTCTACGTCCTCATGGAATGAAGCAACGCACCAAATGAGACAGACATGAAGACAACAGCGCAGCGTATTACTTAAGCTAAGGGTCCCAGGCTAGATGATCCGATCCCCCCCCCCCCCCCCCCCGGCTGAGCAATGGTGTCGCCTCTACACGGCAATTCGGTCGGCTGATCTTGGCGGCTGATCCTAGCGTGTAGAACAGGCAGTAACAACGTTCTGCTACCAAAACAAAAACGAAACGAAATAGACATTTACGGCAGAATGTAAACAGATCAGCGCTATGATGTAAACAGACTCTCAATTACAATTATTACCAGTGCGAAATCATTACAATTCAATAAGATAACAATTGTACGTCTTTTAATCAATGTAAGACATATTTCTACGACAGCATAACAGTAATAATAAACAGAAACCCCACAAATACAATAGGCAGACATATTAAAATAGAGGAATTTTCAGTAGTGGTAGTTAATTGTCGTAGTTTAAGAAGCAATATACCTGGATTCCATCACCATATAGAGAGAGTACTAATTCTGACATAATTATAGGAACCGGAAGTTGGTTAACAAGCGATATTGCTGATAGTGAAAATTTTCCAGTAAATTTTAGGGTATACCGGAGAGATCGAGAGGGTCGACCGGGAGGGGGAGTATTTATCGCAGTTAAGAACACAATAGTGAGCAAAATATTAGTGATTCCCGATAATATAATAGAAAGTGTATGGTGTTCCATTCAATGTGCTAATTCGAAAGTAATATATGTTTGTGCCTACTATAGACCTCCCCATTCCGATGCACATTCAGTATTAGAACTCGAGAAACAGATCAGATCCATTAATTCCCATAGTAACGAACGACAGATGTGATACGTAGGTGGAGATTTCAATACACCATCGATAGATTGGAAAACATGCAGTCGTAAGTCTGGAGGTAGGGACAAAGAAATCTGCGAGTCATTGCTTAACCTGTTCGCATCATACGCACCAATCAAACCTACATCAAATAGTTAATTTACCTAATAGAGGGGAAAATGTTCTCGAATCACTTGCCACAAACGTCCCTGAAAAAGTTATTAAAGTTGAAAATATCGATGGAATAAGCGACCACAAGGTAGTATACGTAAAATTTTCCCTCAATACTGAAAAAAATTTTAAATTTAAATGAAAGATTTACCTTTTTAGTAAAGCAGATTTTAACGGATTTAGGCGTGACTCAATTAATTCTCTTGAAAAATTCGCGAACATTAGCAAAAATAGTGATACAGACAATACATGGAAAGAGTTCCTCCAAATTACGCGGTCACTTGTCAACAGATATATACCTCATAAGTAAAGGAGTGAGAATAGGGAACCAAGGTGGTACAACGCGGAGGTTAGAAAATGTTTAAAACGCCAACGAGTTAGCCACGCGAAATTAGGAAAAATGAAGAAAAATGTAGCTAATAGCGACCTAAAAATACTATCGTACATTATAAAATTAGTAAAGCAGCCGCAAAAACAGCCCTTAGAAAAGCGTTTAGTGAATTCAAGAGAAAAGTACTTGGAGAACAACTAGAGGGAAATCCGAAAGCATTTTGGTCATATGTTAGGGAAGTACAGGGAACTAAAAAATCAACGGTTAATTCCTTGAAAAACGATAGAGGCGAAATAGTAACTTCCAGTTTAGATAAGGCAAATTTTTTTAATTACTTTTTTCAGAGTGTTTCAATCAATCTATGCATAGTTTCCGCGAAACCATACCAGACCGATTTCAACAACCAATGCCCCCGATCGATATATCTTGTAGCGGAATCGTATCCTTACTAAGTAACATTAGCCCGAACAAGTCCTCGGGTCCTGATGAAATTACAGCTCATGTTTATAAAGAATCAGCTCCCGAAATGACTCCGTACCTTAAAGTAATATTTAACAAATCCCTCGAAGAACACGCGGTTCCCAAAGACTGGAAGATAGCAAACGTAACCCCAATTTATAAAAGCGGAGATAGAGAACAGCCGTGTAATTATAGACCAATATCATTAACGTCATTATCATGTAAAATTATAGAGCATATAATAGTTACATCAATAATGGGACACCTCGACAGCCAGGATTTATTGATAACAAAGCAGCATGGGTTCAGAAAAGGACGGTCTGCGAAACTCAACTAGATCTTTTTGTTCACGATATTCTAGTTTCCGGAGAAGGTAACGTACAGGTAGATGCAGCGTTTCTTGACTTTAGAAAAGCTTTTGACAAGGTTCCCTACTGTAAATTACTCGCGAAGTTAGCATCATACGGAATAGACAGTAATATATTAGGCTGGATAGGAGACTTCTTACATGAACGCGTTCAAAGGGTGGTGATTTGATGGTGTCAGCTTAGGCGAAGTAAAAGTTACACCGGGTGTTCACCAGGGAAGAGTGATAGGCCCAATTTTATTTCTTCTGTACGTAAACGACTTGAATACAGTAGTCAAAAATAGCAAGCTCCGTCTTTTTGCCGATGATGCAGTAGTGTATAAGGAAATTAGAAATGAAGAGGACAGATAGTCTTTAGCTAAGCATTTAAATGCGATTGATGATTGGTGAGATAGATGGCAACTAGAATTAAATTTGAAGAAATGCGCGATTATGAATTTTTGGAAAAAAATGGCTTTCCCCGGAATAATTATTGCATGAAAGAAAACAAATATCTTACGTAGAATCAATTAAATACTTAGGCGTCACCATCACTGAAGACATGTCATGGGGGAAACACATCAGGGAAATTACTAGTGTAGCAAACCGTAGATTCGGATTCGTAAAAAGGGTTCTAGGCAAATGCGATGAGAGAGTACGAGAAAGAGGCAATTTTACACTTGTCAGGCCTCATTTAGAATATACCGCTAGTATATGGGATCCGTACGAGGAAGGTATGATAAAAGAATTAGAGCGCGTGCAAAGGAGATCTGCTTAAGTTTGTTAAAGGCCGTTATGATAATTGTACAAGTGTTACGAGCTTAATAGAAGAACTAGGATGGGAATTACTATCAGAACGCAGGTTAAAATTTAGGTTAAACCTTTTAAGTAAATTCGAAACAGAGTTGTTCATAGATGACGTTAGATATATATTGAGAACCCCTGCGTATTATGCTAGGTTTGATCATATTAACAAGATTTGAGAGATAGATTGTCGTACCGATAGATTTAAATTGTCATTTTTCCCTCGTACTATAAGAGAGAACAATAGGCAGCATAGCAAAGGGATATGTATGTGAAATATAGTTAGAGTAGTCTGTAGTGTATGATGCATGTAATAACAACCAATAATCCCTTTCTTATTATGTAGATACTAACCATCTAGCTGCATGTGACCCTATTATCTAGCATGTCTCCATTAAATATCCTAGTTGCATGGCAATAGTGCATGTTTGGTGATCTTCACCCCCTGCCACACACCCTCGTGGTGGCTCGCAAGGTATCACGTAGATGTAGATGTAATATGCTCGAGTTAATTATATTGAAGCACCTCACTTGATGCAGTAGTCACAAAAATTAATATGTACTTTTAAACTGTTTACGAGGCTTCCTCCGCGACACATTATTTAAAATGGGCTGTATTCCCGTAGATCAATCATCTAAAACCACAAATGCACAGCTCTAAGGCCCGAATAATTGAAAAATACAATTGTTACCCTCAAAACAGTCAATACATACTCTATGATTTATGCACTTTATAATGCTGTGAGGCGTAGCACTGGTGATACGAGATGAAGAAGAGGTGATAACCATCTTTCGACGCTCGAAACCACAGTAATCATCTCAATAACTCCTCCTTTTTCGTTAAATAAAACACTCATGAACCACTATGGAGTACAACAATACGGTGTCGTAGACTAAGAGCAACTAATTTAAATGCTTTGTTTGATTCAGCAACAGTACTACACGTCGCATCCGCCAAACTTGAGAATAGCAATTCCACCAGTATCTTTGGTATTTTCGCCTAAAATATCTGTTTAGGTTTGAGGTTATCACCCGACGTAAATCACTGGTGACAGACCGCCATATTTAGTAGCTCTTCTAAACAAGGCGAGAGAGTGTTTAAGAATCAGCTACTAAAATCGTGGTTCACTTTGCGCTGCTGAGCTAAGTAGCTGTCTATGAATACGATTTTGTTAGTTGGCGACTAGTTAGTGTGCTGCTAGGCCGATTGTAGCTCACTAAGGAATCTGTGAATACAGCCGTAAATAATAAAACTGAAATCATTTGAGGAGATTAAATAAAGAAATCCAACTAAGGTAGTACCTAATATGCCATATGACAAAATTTGAGCTAATATTCTCGGATATATCCTAGGGAATGCTGTCCACCTTCGGATTCCCCGTGATAATTTACGGATAATACTCACGTATTTCGTGGCAGTATTTATTAAGTACTAGCCCCCCTTTTAATTTCCTTCAACTCCCCACGTAACTGAGGTTAGATTTCAGTTTTGTACACACAATAAATGCTGCAAAAGCTTAATTAAATTCCAAAAATACAATGGCTGCGTGGACTCGCCATGACTGCTTGGAGTATAAGAGAGACTGTCTCTGACACATCTTATATTTCCTCTGTTATCAATGTTCTATTCACATACCAACATATTAGTGTCCGACTATTTCTGCACATTTAACATCATTGCCCTCCGTTTTCATTCCACCTCTGTTTTCCTTCATGTTGCTTTCTGACGACATTCGCTTCTTTTTCTATCAACATCTTCCATATATAATCCTCGTTTCTGCTTTCATGAGGTCTTTACTTTTATTTTTTCGCCCGACTTTCACATTTTCGTTCGGGTTCTGTTTCTACTGCTATATTTCACTACCAATAAGTGATATTCTTCCCTATTCCGCTCCTTAAATCACCTTTGCGTCCAATATGTTGTAGCTAACTTCCGTTGTGTACATTATATAATCAGTTATTCTCCTATCCTATTATACAATCAATAATGCTCCTTGCAGCTTAACCATAAGCTTCAAAGGTTATTTGATCGAGTCTTTTATGATAGAAGAAGGTGTTTCCAACGTATAGATCAATTTTAATGTAGTAGGCAATCATTCGTTTCTCATTTTCTTTTTATGGTCTTTCCCAATCAGAATCCAATTCCCCGTAATTATAAAGTTTCCGTCTCTTTTGAGTCCTTCATTATACGTCTTCTGCAGTTCTCTGTTTAAGTTTTCAATATCTAAAGCATCCTCTTTTTTTGTTAGAATGTACCCTTGAATTATGTTCGAGAGTTTTTTTTTTCATTTCTACAGTCAGTGGCAATAGCCTTGTGTATATGTCTTGCCAGCTAATGGCCATTTCTTCCACTTGCCTGGAAGTGATTATTCCCGCAGCTTAGCTGGACACTGGCGGCGCTGACGGATCGACAGGATACATACGACAGGACGCGCATCGAAAGGAGGGGGTTCACGTATCTTTTCCTTCTTTTTGTTTTGAAAGCTGGCATTAAGGAAGTGTGTGAAAAATGATTTTTGTTCGACATTAATCTGTGCAGCAAGAATTTCTACGAAGAAAGGATTATTACTGCATTTTTTTCATTTTTGAAATGTATTTTCCGTTTGAAAGCAACTTCCCCGAGTGTGTGTGTGTGTGTGTGTGTGTGTGTGCTATTATTTTTTGTCTTATGTCCTTCAACTTCTCGCTCAGCCGGCGGTAGTCACAATTAACACTCGTGTTTCTCGTTTTCTCTGCGTGTTCTTCCCCGGGGCCTTTGAGTTCGTGAGGTGGGGTTACAATTGGCGCCCAACGTTGGCTGATCGCGTGACGTACTTAAATTCGGGGACGGCCTCTCCTTAGGAAATGGAGTTGTAAGGAAGAGGAGTAAGGAAGCTTTTCAAAATTATCCCGAAGATATTTATCATTCCGATGAGTCTGACTTGTGCTCGGCGTTTCGTTCCCTATTTGTGGATACTACACCGTTAAAAATGAATTAGAGGCCAGGGACATTCCCGGGTCCGCTAGTGAAGAACTCGCCTCTTTCAAGAAAAATTTCAGCAAACGTTGGTGGAGGAATTTGCCGTTGTTTACGGTGTAAATAAACAAGTTTTTGCAAGGACCTGGAACGTCGAAGGACCGTGCGAAGGGTGGCTCGTCATTGCATGTGGGTGATTTCTGTCGAACGGAGGGCAATTCATTCAAAATGGGAGTCAGTAAAAGTGAGGGCAAAAAAAAGGACTGCGTCTAAGGAAGAACTGGAACGGGAGGTGGTGAATTTCAGGCGGGAGGTTGAAGCCATGAAGTTCCACGTAAGTGATAGAAACGGGAGAGAAGCTCATTACAATGTAAATGCCGTTGGGGTAGTCGCCTCGGTGCCTAGCAATTTTCTTCTTAAGCCCTTGTTCCGTGGAAGAAGCGTCGAAAATCCCAGTAAGTTTATGGAGCGGGTTGGATTATATTTCTGTGTCCATGCCATTCCTCCTGATATGAAGGTCATGATGTTTTTTCAAATGTTAGAAGGAGACGCAGAGCGATAGGCTGGGGCCTTGCCGCGGAGGCCTGCAACTTTGGAGGTGCTGAAAGACTTGTTTTCGGAGTTCTATTGGGGTTGAGAGAAAATGGTTCTCCTTAGATCGAGCATAGCAGCCGCGGTTTAAAACCAAAGCAGGCACAGTTCCATTCAAAGTTATTTCTTGGACATGGTAGGGATGGCGCGCATGTTGGAACCACCTATGTCGTACGCTGAGATAATGTATTCTTTAATAGGACATTTTCCCACCAGGATTCAAAATTTTGGCACTGTGCAAAACCTAGGAACGTTTGGGAGATGCATCGCCTTTTGGGGCAGTTAAACTATTCTTCTGAGGCACATATGCCGCGAAGAGGTGGATTTCCAAGGAATGCCTCGTTTCCGCAGGCCGGGCGAAATGGCAGAAATGGCTTTAGGGAGACGGGAGTACGAGAACGGTGAGATGCACCGGCCGCAGGGACGAGAAATTTAAACTCTCGAGTGGCTCCTACAGTGGCCGTGGCTAGCCACCCGGAGTTTCCAGCCCCTCATGAATTGACCACTCCAATAAACTCTCAGCCGTCAAATTCCGTAAGTGAAGTTGAGTCGGGAAACTTCGGCCGTTGGGCGGGATAGGGTTCCCCCGCTCAACCGAGGCCAGTAAAGAAGTGGACCTCACCGTCTCTAACATGGTATCCGTTGTAAGTGACCCGCATGACGAATTGATGGCCGAAACCGTGGAACCAAAGAGGCAAGCCAGGATTTGCCCGGAAAGAGAAGTAAAAGTAGAGAATATCTCATGTTTGACTTCGTTTTATACAGGGAGCCAAGTTTCAGCCATATCGCATTTTTCAAAGACATTACCGACGTAAACCCTCATATTCCCGTATTGCCTGTAAATCAAATTCGTATTATATGCGCCGACGGTAGAAAATCGTCTAAAATCACCAAACAATCACTCATTACCTTAAACGTACTAGGTTTAGAAGTGGAAGTTGTCTGCTTGGTGATTCGAAATTTGATCAAACCTCAGATTTTTGGAGTCCATTTTATGATCAAATACGAAGTTATTATAACTTTCGAAGCAAAAAACGTGAGTTTTGGCGCGGATGAACAGTGCAGGGTCGAAAAGGATTATGCAATCCCCGATGAATTTAGCCCCGTGGCATGCTTACAAATAGATGCGGATCACTTCGAGGAAGTTATTCGCGAGGTTTTGGAAAATTCAAAATTTCTGTCGGATGCTGAAAACGAACAACTTCGCCACCTCCTTTTTGAATTCCGCGATATATTTTCTGATGACCCCGGTTTGGTGTCTCGTTACGTACACCGTATTCGATTGACAGATTACACCCCCCATATAAGCAAAAATCATACCCCATACCTTTTTGTCGTCGAGAAGCTGTAGCAGTGGAGATATAAAGGTTGCTGGATTTAAAATTATTCGTAAAGCGCAAAGTTCGTATTGTAATCCCTTGATTGTGATAAATAAGATAGTTCGGTGAGATTATGTTTAGACGCTAGGAAACTGTTTTCCTTAACTATTCCTGATCGAGACCAGCCTCCTCACATCGACGACGTGATTAGTAAAATTGGAAACGCCACATACTTCTCGTCTCCGGATTTTAATTCCTCTTACTGCCAGATTCCGCTTCACCCGGACGATCAACAAAACACGGCGTTCATTTGCAACGCGGTTAGTTATTTTTTTCTTCGAGTACCTTTTGGACTCGAGAACAGCTGTGCTGCCCTGATTCACGCATTACACGAGGTGCTGCGCCCGGAGTGGACGGAGTTCGCTACTGTCTACGTTGACGACACATTGGTCATATCACCGTCCTTAAGTGAACATTGCAATAGTTTGAGATTACTACTCTCGGCCACGCGGAGGGCCAACATGACCCTGAATCTTAAAAAATGGAGGTTTTGTCGTGAAAAAATTAAGATTTTGGGTCATGTGATAACGGTGGACGGAACATTACCCGATTCTGATAAAATTGTGGCTATACAGAATTAAAAGCCCCCCCCCCTCCCCGGGAACGTGAAACAATTGAGAGGTTTTCTCGAGCTTTGCGGTTTCTACAGCAAATTTGTGGAACAGTACGCCTATTTAAGCCTACCGTTGGTTCTCTTACTAAAGAAAAATGCCCTTTGGAACTGGAATGCGAAAATGCAGTCGTCTTTTGAAACATGTTATACACATGAAATTCCACCAAGTGAGGTACTTTATCAAAAGTACCTCACTTGGTGGAATTCCTTGATATCAGGGATATAAGGATTAACTTTGCAATTCCACATTGTAAAAGATTTATTTACGACCGGTTTCGCCGCAGTGCAGCATCATCAGGTACACAGACATATTCTCCACTCTATATATACACATGAAATTCTATGGATGAAGGAGAGGGGGCGGGTGAAGGGGAGGGAGGGAAGTCACAGGTAAGACGTTGGGAAGGTGTCGGGTTGGATGGGTGGGGGTGGGAGGCTCTATGCTTGATTGGATGGGGAGGGGTGAGGAGCTAGGGTATTGGACATAATCCGGGAAGCGGACGCTGGATAGGGCGTCGTGGGAGGAGGCAATGGCCTCGGCAGCGGGGGATTGGTTGTAGGTTGAGCGAGGGTGGTGGTTGTGGGATGAGTAAGGACGTGTAGGAGAGGGGAACGGGAGGGGTACAAAAGTTCGTTAACAATTTGAAATTCGTTTGAATTTGCCCTGTACAAAATTTCTAATTCTTCCAAAGAATCTAACTTCGGTCCTTTTTCTTGAATGTGTAGAATTTTAGGGGTAAAATTGCTGGAGTGTCCATTTTCTATTAAATGTTTTGCAAACTGTGAATTATAGTTATTGTTTATGTAACAGGCTCTATGTTCTTTCACTCTAGTCAAAAATTTCCTACCAGTCTGACCCACGTACGTCATACTACAATCATTGCACTGGAATTCATATACACCACTCTTTTGTATCACTTCCGTCTTGTCCTTATTGCTTCCTACCAGGTTCTTCACTGTGTGCCTGTTGTAAAAGGCAGCTCTCACTTCTTCTTTGGGCAATAACCGTTGGAGTTTTAATGAAATACTTCCCAGGAAGGGGATCCTTCTCCACTTGGAAACGTCTTTTTCTTTAGGTGCTGCACTGTAAATCTCCTTTATGGCTATCTGGGTGCGTTTCTGTCGGTACAGTTTGTCTATTAATTCCACGGAGTACCCATTGTTAAATGCAATTTGTCCTGATGATGCTGCACTGCGGCGAAACCGGTCGTAAATAAATCTTTTACAATGTGGAATTGCAAAGTTAATCCTTCTATCCCTGTCTTTTGAAAAGGTAAAAAGGGCATTCCTCAAGTGCGTGATTTTCTCATATCCGGATTTTTCCAAGCCTATGTGTTTACAAATTGATAGTAGTGGATATGCACTTGGTGCCGTACGTACGTCAAAGGGACAAGGGAAGGAATGATCGTGTTTTCACTTTCATCAGTCGGACATTAAAAGGGGCGGAACTGTGCTATTTCCCCACTGTAAAGGAGGCCCTGGCAGTCGTGTGGGAAATTCAAAAGTGGCCCGGTGTGTGATTATGCACGTTGATGATTGGTCTACATTTATACGAACCCTTCGATCAAGATTGGAAAAGGAAATGAAATTCAACATGGTCAAGGGAACATTGAAGCAATTTTATAATTTTTGGGGGTACAAAAATGTTATATTAGAAAGCAGGACGCTGAATGACATGATTACTGTGAGAAACTATGCATAATCCAACTTTATCAATGCACCCATCTACATTATTTCTAGTTATTTATTTATATATTTATTTATTTATTCATGCCTATTCATTTCATTTTTAATACCCCTTCTTCTCTTTACCTATTTGTTGAATAATTTAACATGCTTACCCCCGTCCTTATCTCGAATTTCCCTTTGCCATTCCTTCTCTTTTCATCTCATCCATAAATACTTTCATTGATTCACAATTTAATCTTCGGAACGCCGTTAATTCAGATATTCGCCTCTATTTTATAAAAAGGACCACGGATAGTGGCGGAAGATGAGGCAGAGTGGATGGGCTCCATTGCAGCCATGGTAGACAGGGAAGACGTATCTGGCAGACACTGAAGCAGCTTCGAGAATAACTTGAGGAGCAACATGTAGTTCATTCCAACGAGAGGAGGTGGAAAGGGGGTGCAGGGATAGAAGATTTCGAGCAGGGGTCCCAATCCCCTGGGAGCAAACTATCCCCGCACAAATGCCCCTGGAAGAAAAAAAATATTGTGATCGGCCTGCATTCCTGCTTTTATTCTGTTAATCTTCGTGCTTAGTGCACAGTCTGTAATTTTTGTTTTTACCACTGAATAAATAATAATATCACACACAAACATATATATATATAAATGCGTTCATGGATTGGAGTCAGCCATGCGGCGATGAACACACGATGTTGATAGGATGGAGGAGATAGACACAAAAACGAGACGATCACACTTACATTGCTAGCTTTCGGAACTGGTCCGTCTTCGAGGCGTACCACGGCCAAATCATTATATATATATATATATATATATATATATATATATATATATATATATATATATATATATATATATATATATATATATATATATATATATATATATATATATAACTGCACTTAGGATCACTTAAGTGACGAATATATAAAAGTTTGCCAGAGGAAGGCAGACGACAAACACAGAAAACAAAAAAATGATGAACACACTTACAAAGTTTCTTGATATTTCGGTGCCACTAGCACCTTGGTCGCAAGAGCGAAGACTGAGAAGGAAGGGAGGACTGAGGCGGGAGGAAGGGAGGGAGGGGAGGGACAGGGGAAGGGGAGGAGGGGGAGGGAGAGGAAATGTGGGGGCGGGAGGCGGGAAGTGGAAGAAATTCGAAAGGAAGAAGTAGTAAGGGCAGAGGTGATAGAAGAAGTTAGTGGGATTTATTGAGTCCTGGCGGAGAGAAAGCCTGGAAAAAGTAAATGCAAGAGGACTCAAGATCTTTGATTTGGAGTGGGGAGGAGGAAGGGGGAAGGGAGGCGAGAATGCCAACCTTAAAAATATTATTAAAGGTGGAGTAGTGGGAAGAAACATGGGTGGCAACAGGGAGGGAAACAGAAATAGAAGGTGGTTCATTACAACTGGAGCGGTGGCCATTCATGCGGATGTTAAGGGTGTCGTTAAGGTTAAGGATGTCGTCAAACCAATGTAAAAACTAGGGCATAATTGTCAAAGAAGGATATAGACAACTTTATGGGAAACGCAGGAGAGTGAGGGGACGGAAGGAAGATGAGCGGCAAGAAATTTATCAGGCAGAGGCTGGGTGAGAAGGATGCCACAAGTTTTGCAACGTGGGCGATTGCACGGCGTCGGAAGGGATTTAGTAGGGCGGGAGATTGATTTGGAAAGAGGTTTAGTGATTTTAAAGAGGGTGGAGAGGTTGGGAGGGCGTCTAAAGGTGAGGGAAGGACAGCGGGGGAAAATTTTGGAAGTGGTAAGGTTGTCAGAGAGGATGGGGGTAGAGGTTTTGATTAATTTGATGATGGGGTAGAGGATTTGATTTGAGGATTTGTTTATATATATATAGAACGTAGAGGACCCAAGGTGCTAGTGGCACCGAAATATCAAGAAACTCTGTGTATTCATTTTTTTTGTTTCTCTCTGTGTTTATCGTCTGCCTTCCTGTGGCAAACTGTTTATATATTCGTCACTCGAGTGATCCTAAGTGTAGTTATATATATACATATATGTATACACATACATACACACACACACACACACACACACTCACATACACACTCAGTGAGCATAAAATTCTCAGACACAGTGAAATATCTTGGAACTACCTTAACTTCTGATATATCGTGGGTATCACACATACAAAGCATATGCGGTACAAAATTAAAGAAACTAGGTCTGGTTAAGCGTATAATTGGAAGGTCCTCGGATGAAAAAGTCAAAGAGAGATGCTAATTCGCTCTGTTTAGGCCACACCTATAATACACCGCGAGCATTTGGGACCCTGGTCATAAAGATTTAACCAAATAATTAACAAAATACAAAGAAAAGCAGCACGCTTCGTTAAAAACTGCTACAAACGAACATACAGTGTTTCACAACTGTAAGAGGGATTACGGTGGGAGCCCCTAGAGACTCGGAGACTAAATGCTAGGCTTAAATTGCCTCGAGAAATTCAGAACTGGTGTGTTTCGGAGCGACACAGAGGATAATATCATGACTCCTCACTACATCTCTAGGTCTGACAGATGCGATAAAATAAGAGAGATACACTGCCGAACAGATATGTACAAAAACTCGTTCATTCCGCGCCCAATAAGCGACCACAATTAAAAATGAGCTCCACTAAATACACTCCCATAATTAACGTCACTATTTTATCTCCCAAAACCTTACACCGTTACATGGCTGGGGACGTAACACCCCTTGCCACACACCCATGCGGCGGCGGCTGGCAGGGTAGTATGTAGATGTCGATGAATGTGGAGCTCTATAATTGATTGACACGCACGGCTGTGTATGTGCTCCTTAAAGATCTTACTTTTAAAGGTTGTACTATTGCAGGGGTGGCCAACTAAAATGATCTTGCGGGCCACTTCGGAAATGCATCATAACTCCGCGGGCCGCATATAAAATTATGTATCCCCATATTAGATTTACACCCACTATACACATTTTTTGGAGTGAATAATTGAAACATAATGAATTATTATTATTGTGTTAAAGTTATTGTATTAAAATGTGATGAATCACGCGGGGAGGAAAATTGTTCAAGGCGGGGCCGCATGCGGGCCGCGGGTAGGACACCCCTGTACTATTGGAATGAACAGCTTTGAATTATTTTTTTGATCCATGGACATGGTCTCTGGGCTGATACTACTTTTAGCCTAACTTCCCCGGTGCTGGCTAGCATTACAGCTTCTGACTCTCTTATTGACAGGTAGATCATCGATACCGGATCTTACTTCTTTCCATTTCCTCTCAAGTGCAAGTATTGATATTTCCTCCATTTTTCGGTCAATAAAAACCTGACTTCGGCTGTTTCACAGATCACTCAAGTCGCTTTCGTTCCATTCGCTCCACAGTTATGTTTCGTTCGGCACGTTGCGTTGGTGGAACTTGGTCCTTTAAAGGTTATTATTCTAGGCTTTTCTTACTAATCGTCTTGCAGTACCTCTCTTACATCTAGTTTTCCATTGTTTAGTTTTTCTTCTCTATCATTTTTATAATATTTGTAGATCTGACATTGATTTTGTGCTGTTTTTGTTTCTTTGGTCTTCTTGTATAATCACACGCCGACCCTCTTCCGTCTTTACTCATAAAATATGAGATTTCCTATCGTTCCTCCAGACGTTTTCTCCGAGTATTCATCTTCTGTATCACGAGATCTCATGGCAGTACATTTGGAAAGATTCTTCCCCTGGGAGTTTTTGACTTCTGGAGGAAAAGCGGCCAAGGATTCGTCGCATGCACAGGTTCCATCTAATTAATCAATGCTGATGTTTATGCGTTGTCCTCTTCTCCACAATGAGCCCCTTGTCTTTCATCTGATGGTTCCGACCTACGGGCTCCCGAGACTGGACGGATTCCTATGCGAGACGGACGGGTATTTGGGCTTAGTTGTTCTGACTCTCGGATATTTGGGGAGGCGACCGACGGCTAAGGTCATTTGCGCCATTGTGGACAGGTAAGGGAGGAAGGGTGGATTGAAACCCGGCGTCGGAATTAGCCTGCTCGAGACGAAAGAGGGAAGTATCAGCGTGATCCTCTTCCGTCAGGAGTACCCGGAGGGAAGAAGTCGCAGTCACACGCCTGAGGATAGGGCACACTGCCCTGACTCACTCAAACCTCTTCACAGAAGAGAAGACACCACCTTGGCGTGGTGAATGCGACTCCCCTCTGACTGTGCGACACATCCTAACGGAGTGTGATAAATACCGGTCTTCACGAGATAAATACCAGATCAACGGTACCCTAGGTCATATCCTAGGCGACTCTCCCGATTGCGTCACCAGAGCAATTGCCTTTTTAAAAGATATCAACGTTTTTAATAAAATATAATTTGATTTTAGACAACGCTGAATGGATTGGATATTTGGGGAGGCGACCGACGGCTAAGGTCTTTGCGCCCTAGGGGAAAGGTAAGGGAGGAAGGGTGGATAGAAACCCGGCGTCGGCATTAGCCTGCTCTTAACGAAAGGCCCCATGGGGACCACGGTTTAACGTCTCATCCGACAGACGGAGTACTGCACTTAAGCGCTCTGCACAAGGCACTCAACTTGGGATCGAATTTCCTCTGAACAACAGCCTCCTCTGCCGGGATTTGAACCCTGGCCGTCCGTATGGTTAGCCAGTACTCTAGCCACCACACCAACCCCATCCCCCTGGCCTAGTTCTTGAGGACTTTGATGAGAAAGGCTCGACCCGAAGAGGAGATGACGATTAGGTTGAGGATACTTCGTAGTGCTTCTGTATTTATGTTTGGCCCCTGCCACACGCCCTCGAAGTGGCTCGCAGGGTATTGTGAAGATATATCCAGCCAGAATATTCGATCCTCTCTCAGTCCTATTTACTGTCGTAATCTATTCAAAATATAGGATGAGGGCAATTCACTTCAGCATATCAATGGCATAATGGCATGAACATCATGGTACGAAATAACAAATAGATTTCGATTAATTGATCCGAGGGGCTCCGCTGCCTATGACGTCGAGGCAACATTCAAAACCAATTAAGTCCACTGAAAGCGGTGAAATTTATGCGTTTTATGGTTCCACACGTATATATTAGAATCTTTTTCGAGACTTGGAGATTGTTGTGGCTTTTTTGCGAATTAATTTCACCTTGAAGAGGTGGTTTTTGGCGAATACTTCGCATATTTTAGAAATACTTTTGCGCTGTGTAGCTCTAATTGTATTTCTCATTACAGTCTCTCCCCGGTTGAATGAGCCACTCGATAGAATTCCATTGTGGGAATGTGAGCGGCCGTGCTCATCCGCTCGGCTCATCGCTCGAGGCCACGGGGGGGGGGGGCCGGGGGGGTGGCGCGGGGGGGGGGGGACGGCGAATGACGAGGTCGACTCCTCCGGCTACTACTACCGCCTCCGTCGCCATTTCGAAGGAAAGTCATCCCCGACGAGAGCTTTCCTATCGATCAATTCTTGTCAGACGCGGACAGGTGCTATTTCAGCGCGGCTGCGAAGCGACGGCACACGAAAGTCGCAGACGCGCACTTGGCATCACTACTGTCACATTTCCGTGTGGGAGGGCAATGGCGGGAGAGGGTGGAATCGAATAGCTAAAATGTTAGGATTCGGGGAAGGATATCAGTAGCAGTCGTAGCAGTTTATTAAGATTATTTGCGAACGACACAGTAATCTATCGTGAAGTTAGCGAAGACGCAGACTTTGAAATTCTGTCATCTGACCTTAACAACGTTCATTCGTGGTGCCAGGAGTGGGGTTTAGAACTAAATATTAGTAAATACACCACATTTCACTTCCTGCAAAGGTCATCACACAAAAGCCATATCGACACCGTGGGTGGAGTAAACATAAAATCTTCAAACACAGTGAAATACCTTGGAATTACACTCACTTTCGTCAGTCTCACTTGGTGGTATTCCATCATTAAAAAAATTTCAAGATGTCAACTTTTTCTAAAACCACTCGATTTATTACAACGACCCAGGTTTCGATGTGCATTCACATCATCTTCAGGTAAATGGAGGCCGATGTGCAGGCCTTATATAGTAAACAATACCAGGTGGGGAAAGCGGGGGGGAAAGAACAATGCAGGGGGAGGGTGGTCACGGGAGGGTAGGGAGGGGGGCTAGGAGGACGAAGTGGAGGGGATTAAAGCTTTGAGGATGGGGGAATAGGCAGGGAGCATACATTCATTAACAAGGAATTTATCACAGTCAACTTGGTTTTTTAAAATTTCTAGTTGTTCTAAAACATTCAGCTTACGTATGTCAGTTGCAAAATGGAGAGGTGTTATAGTAAAATCACTTTTATGTCCGTGGATTAAAAGATGTCGGGTGAAGTTGCTTCCGTTAAAATTAAAATTTCTAAAATCCCTTTTATGCTCCTTTTGTCTAATTTCAAAATTTCTACAGGTCTGTCCAACATACTGTCCACCACATTCATTACATTTCATTAAGTATACACCACTTAATTTCTGAGGTTCAATGGGGTCCTTGCAGTTCACTAACAGTTTTTTTCACACTGTATGGTGTTTTAAATGCCACTTTGTAACGGTCCTTTGGAAACAATTGCGTCACTCGAGAGGAAATCTCCCCTAAGTAAATAATTGAACGCCATTGTTGAACAGGGGGTTCTGTTTTGTTGTACAAACTGGCCACGGCTCTTTTCCTCCTATTCTTGCGAATTAATTTGTCTATTAGTGAGAGTGGATAGCCGTTATTCACTGCAATCTGTTTGATTGTTTGGGTTTCTTTTTCAAACTCTGAGTCGTTCAGGGGAATGTTGAAAAGGCGGTTAATAAGGGCGTGGAAAGCAGAAAGTTTTTGCGAGTAAGGGTGTCTGGAATCAGCAGGTATGACATGGTCGGTATAGGTGGGTTTGCGGAAAATTGAAAATTGGTGCCTCCCTTCTTCAAGGGAGATAGTCAAGTCTAAGAAATTGATTGAACGGTTACACTCCAATTCACGAGTAGAAGCTATAGCTGGATGCAAATTATTAATAAGTGTAAAAGGATGTCCAGTTGTCTGTCGGTTCCGTTCCATAAAATTAAAACGTCGTCCACATACCTAAACCAATAAATGACCTGCGATGAAAAATTCTTGTCAACAGTAAAAAGGTTCGTCTCTAAGTTATCTAAAAACATTTCAGCTAGCAAAGGGGAAAGGGGTGACCCAATGGCCAGCCCCCCGGTTTGTTCATAAAATTCGTTATTAAATTTTAAATAATTTTGGGACACACACACTTTAAGCAAAACTGAGAATTCTTTCACAATTTTTTCTGGGTGCCCCCTCTCCTTCAGTATCTTGAGTGCAATGTCCACGGCCTCACTGGGTGGGACACTAGGGAAGAGATTCTTTACATCAAAAGACACCAGACGGGCCTTCGGAGGAACACTGATGTGATGAATTTTCTTGACAAGATCTTGGGAGTTCTTCACCACGCGTTGAGGCTCGAAGAACGAGAATTCGAGCAGGAGGTCATTCAATTTCTTAGCCAGTTTATGAGCTGGGGCTCCCATGCTTGCAATAACAGGTCGGATAGGGGTGTCTGGCTTGTGTATTTTTGGGAGGCCGTAGCGGAAGGGGGGGAGGGGATTGGGGTTCACAAAGAGTGGGCCACTGCGAGGAGGGAAAAGTAGTGGGCTGCTGCGGATGGCGTCACGTATGGCGCTCTGGAACTTGGTTGTGGGGTCCTTGCTGAGTTTCACTAGGTTGTTGGCGTTGATGAAGTCAAAGCACTTTTCTAAATATGTGATCTTGTCCATGACGACCAAGCAGTTACCTTTGTCTACCTTCTGTATCACCAGATCTTCTGCTTTAATTTGCCGCCGGAGGGAAGAAATAATTTTCACTGAAGGGTCCAAACCGGGATTGCGGAGGAGTGGTTGATTGTTCAGTTGGGTGAAATTATAGAAGAAATTGGCCACGTTGTGCTCCACTCCACTTTCCTTTCCCCACGAAGGATTTGATTTGACCGCTATGAAACTGGCCGTTGGTTTCTTGTTCCAGCGAATGTAGTTAGTACTTCGGAATCAGTCATTTGAAATTGACTCTCTTTCGAAATGAACGAATTCACTCTCTTTCGAGTGATTTTAGTTGAATATGAACGTATAATGAGCAATAATAATGCTTGTTCCTATTTACTGGAATTACCTTAACTTCAGATATATCGTGGGGAACACACATACAAAACATATGCGGCACTGCATTAAAGAAACTAGGTTTTGTTAAGCGTATAATAGGAAGGTCCTCGGATGAAAAAGGAAAAGAGAGATGCTACTTCGCTCTGGTTAGACCACAATTCGATTACGCTGTGAGCATTTGGGGCCCTGGTCATAAGGATTTAAACAAAAAGATAAATAAAAGACAAAGGAAAGCAGCACGCATCGTTAAAAAAGTGCTACGAGCGCACATATGGTGTCTCAAAACATTTAGAGGGATTAAGGTGGGAGCCCCTAGAGACTCGGAGGCAGCACGCTAGGCCGCTTGAGATATTCAGAGCTGATATTTTTTAGAGTGACACAGAGAATATTATTATGACGCCTCACTACATTTCTAGGTCTGACAGATGCGACAAAATAAGAGAGATACACTGTCGAACAGATAGGTACAAACAAAACTCATTCTTTCCGCGCACAATGAGAGTCCACAATAAAAACCGAGCTCCTCTAATTACACTCCCATAGTACATGTCACCATTTCGCGTACAAAAATTTTACATCTTTACACGGCTGGTGACCTACCACCCCCTGCCACACGCCCATGCGGCGGCTCGCGGGGTAGTGTGTAGATGTAGATATCATTTTTACGGATTTGGTCCTTTTTCCTTTCCCCACGAAGGATTTGATTTGACCGCTATGAAACTGGCCGTTGGTTTCTTGTTCCAGCGAATGTAGTTAGTACGTCGGAATCAGTCATTTGAAATAAAAATATTCACTCTCTTTCGAGTGATTTTAGTTGAATATGAACGTATAATGGGCAATAATAATGCTTGTTTCTATTTACTGGCCGTAGAAAAATAGTAATTCGAGATTTGCGGTCCATGTTCTTCATTTGGGGAAAATCGTCACGGGACACGCACAGAGTACCGAAGCGGCGTTTTTCGGTAGAAAATGGTGCGAGGAATTGTTATGCGCTCAAATCGTTGGCTGAGGCCGACTGAGCTCAGCCGTCACGTTTTGTGATAGCCCAGAGCTGTTCGCCCACTATTTGTACGCTCCGTCGTAGTGTGGCGCTCGTGAGATCAGCGATGTTTAGGTAACTCAGCCAACATTTCAAATGTGCTTGAGGTAGTCTGAGGGAAACATCATTTTACTTAGAAGTCAATGAATTTGGTTTCATTTTAAAGGTAAATATCTTACCCTTGTAACGACACCAAAAATTCAACCACTCACCACATTATTTCCGGAGTTATTCGGAGACAAAAAATACAAACAGCCCTTTTACGTGGGAAATGGTACTTGTATGCACTGCAGAGAGACATAATTTACAAAATGAGGAATTTCTAACTCTTAGATGTCGTAAAAAAAACTAACAGCGTGTAGTTTGTATGTTTTCCCAACTATTTTTAAAAATTAATCATACTGTCACCACAGTAGGATCTTGGGTATCACGTAAAACCTTTTGTTTTGAAGGCGTTTCAAACGCACCGCGCGAAAAAAATAAGTCACTTTAAAGACTTATTGAGATATTTTAATTTTATTAATTACCATTTCTGTCGTATAAAACTATATTATTACACCATTAATAGTGCAATATTTAATTCATTTGTCCTTCAGCTGGTGAAATTTAAACGTATAATTCGAATATGGTCCCTATGATGACTAGGAAACTACCTTAAGTAATGTGATCGAAATGCAGCGGCGGAAGTGTTGGAGGAGGGGGTTCGAAAAACAAACCGAGCCAACCCGTAAAAAATGCCGTAGCGAGGCTTTTATATGAAAGTCTTGTCCCAGGCCCCAGCTAACCTTTGATCGTCACTCCAAAAGTTAGTTTACATGAGCGTTCTATCTTGTCATGAGCAATCTTTCTTCTCCCAATTAAGGAGTAAATTTTATTGTTTTAAAATAATCCAATTCCTTATTTTACCCAAAAAAAAGTACTATAAAGGTTTTCGCATACCTGTCATAATTTATGTCAATATAATGAGATTAATTCCTGAGTTGGGAACACTTGTAGAGCGTTATATTTTAAGTGTTATTCCTCTCTACATTTGTAACTTCTGTGCAAAAAGACATTTCTCTATGATTTGGATTTAACATGTTGTTACCAACGTGAAAATCTTTTATCGAAAAGAGAAAAACATTGAGAAGGACAAGACAATCCGTAAAGTAAGGAGGGCGTGTAATCTGGCATGCGTCCATTTTATGTTAGAACATTGACCGTAAAACAGAGGTAAAGCCCATCCAAATATTCAGTAACAGTAACAAGTTTCGTAGAGGCAGTCGAGCGTGCTTGATCATACGACACAAACAATCATAAAAAGCCAGGATCGGCATAATAAATCGACAGATAATGTATTAGTTTAATCAGTAAGGGGGGGTTTGACGGAATGACCGGGAACTCCCATTTCCACCATAGTACCCCACCCCCATACTTCACATTCAGACGTTTAGTTTGTTCTGCCATTATACCTTTGCTAATGTACGTAATGGCGAGTTACGAGGCAAAATTGAAAAATTCGCGGTTATCCTTTCCTAATTCTGCCGACCAATCAAGCTCTCTTTTGAATAGAAACGAGTTCAGAAATTGTTCAAGTGCAGTATCGACGGAAGCTTAAAAACGTGGTGTTGCATACTGTATTTTCAAATGTGAAATTTTCTCCAATTGACAGTTTTCGACGGAATGGTCGACGCCTCCCTTTCCGATTTCCTCTCCAGGCATGTGATGCGTGCAAAATAGCGCGGAGTCAGCTGATTATCGTCGCCAAAATATGGCTCAGGCCCGTTAATGCAGGGATTTACGTGCACGATGTCTCCACGCTCCACTCATGCATAGAGGGTTTTGGATACATCCTCCACATCTCTCACAAGCATAATAAAATAGCAAATTTAGACTGCCGAAGATAACATTTCGGAAGCGAAAAGAGAATGAATGTCTTCATGGTGGATACCAGGAGGAAATCGGCGTAATATTATAGATGATGCCACAGAGCAGGGCACTGATGGTGATAACGCTGTCGGATAATTTTTCGCCAACCCTGGTTTGTCATCTCCTGGAACAGGTGGAGAACTGCATCAGTGTGTTTTTAGTGCAAAACACCGCATCAATTTGGGAGCGCTTACACCCAATGCTCTCAACACTGGATGTGTGTAGAGGTGTATGGCTGGTGCTGTGTGCCGGCCTCGGTGCGAAAAATATGAATACATGATGCCGAAGCTGCGATACTCGTGTCTCTATGATCGATATATTTAAATAGCTGCTAGATTCAAGAAACATAAACTGTAGGTAATGTGGGGTAAAGAACGATTGAGAAATATTGTCATCAGAGGTAAATGAAGATCTTATCAACACGTGTGTAATTTCATCAGATTCTATAGCACCTTCCCAAAGAGTTGTGCGAAAAAAGAAAATTAAAAACCGCCTTCCCTTCTGAAATTCTGCGGTGTCCCAAGCCCTCAATATGAGGCACTCAGGAAACTTACTTCACCGATACAACGAAAAATTATTCCAAAATATGTTCTAGAATCAGAATTCCAGAGCAAATGTTGTATTATTTTTTGTTCTTTATTGTGATAACAACAGACTTCTAAAATTCAGGTATGAAGTAAGTTTGTTAAAAGTGTATTTGTTGTTGTAAATCCCAAACAAATGTTTGCCAAGTGAATTTCTCGTCGGATTCTCGCCCAGAAATCACGCAATGGCGCCAACTGCAGAATACGCACAAGTTTCTTTGCAGGAAGCGTAAAGAGTACGAGATCACTCGTAACAATATCCCGAAGGCGGCACCAAGCCACCGCAAAATCTTCAATCATTAAACCATAATCACCCAGCTGAAGGCCTCTTGATTGGTCTTCGGACTGAACACTCATTGTCACTGATATATATTAGACCTGCTAATTATAATGAAAACTAATTTGGCTTCTTTACGGTAAAATCGAAAAGATTTTACCGTAAAACCGTACAAGCGAACATTTTAGCCCCATGGAGGTAAATTATTTCTCATAATAATGGGAATTAATTTTGGACAATTCTGCTATATTTTGTAAATTTGGAAGATTTCTCTACTCCCCTCGTGTGTCATGAATTACTCAGAAAATAAATTAATTGACAATACTGCCATTTTCCAGGAAGTTTACGCTCCTGCGAGTAATAGGGAGGCCGGGACACAGTTTGCCCCGCCCGATCGGCCTTTTCGACTAGTGTGCGGTGGGGGGTGTGCTGGCTGGCTGGATATGGAGGGTGGGGGCGGGTGGTGAGGGGGGGGAAGGAGTGACGGGAGCGAGGGGCATTTTCGGTCGCAGCCTGAATACCTGGCATTTCACTTGAGCGGGAAACGGACCAAGGAACGACTTCTGTCTCCTTACCAATGCGGTGCGATGCGTTAGACTTTCCCCGAGGGACCGTCAGGTAGTTTGAGCGAAATATCATTTTACCTAGAAATCAATGAATTTGGTAAAAGAAAAATATTTCACCCTTCTAATGACACCAAAATTTCCACCCCTTACCAGATTACTTTTTCAGTTATTTTCCCAAAAATAACAGCCCTTTTACAAAGAAATGGTACGTGTATGCACTCCAGAGAGACATTATTTACAAAATAAGGAATTTCTAACTCTTAAGTGTCGTAAGAAACTAACAGCGTGTAGTTTGTATGTTTTCTCAACTATATTTGAAAATTAGTCATATTGTCACCGGCAATGTTCTTGGGTATCCCAAAAAGCCTTCCATTTTGAAGGAGTTTCAACCGAAAAAAGTCAAATTGAAGACTTTTGCTGCTCGGAAATCAAAACATTCAAGTAAGTTTACTTGAATGTTTTGATTTCCGATATGGAGAGGTTCCACAAAGTGAAACCTGAATTTATTAGTTATACTTATTTAGATATTTTTATTTAATCACTTACCATTTCTGTCTTATAAAACTATATTAGTGCACCATTAATAATGCAATATTTAATTGATGTGTCCTACAGCTGGTGGAATTAAAACGTATAATTCGAATATGGTCTCTATTATGACTAGGAACTATCTCGCTCGAACTACCTTAAGCAAAAAAGCGGATTTATGGGAGAATGTAATTACTCGTCATAATTGCGATCGCTGGCAGATCACGAAATGTATTCTATGTAATTACGTCCTGAACTTATGAGTTTTGAACAAGACTTGAGTTCTCGCTACGGTGAGCTCCGCAAGATAGCGATGATAAGAAGATGATGAGTTACACATTATTTACAACATTTGTTAACTTTTATGAACCAGTAATTACGGTTGACTGAGAGCACGGCATACCGACGGAAACTCATTATCTCCGCGCGAGCGCTGAGCAAAGCGCGCTCGAGGAAGTTGTTGCGTTCGTCGAGCTTCAGCGCACGTGATGTGAGCGGCCTCATCCTTCCTACTCCTCGGCTACATCTCGCTCCCATTCCTTCTTCTTTCGTATTCCTCTTCTATCCAAATGTTTACACCACATTATGTGCGTGTATCACCTCAATGTGGTGAGGAGTCATGATAATGCTTATGGTTCATTCTAAGGATGAGTCGAATCCAAATGTCGATTCTCGATTCCTCTGATTCTCAGGATAAGAATCGGTATCGAGAATCGATCGCCTAAAGTCGATTCCGATTCCATCGATTCCAGATAGATAAATATTCAAATCAAATTTCATTTATCACATCATATCTGTCTCAGTAATTTTGGGTGTAGGCTATCAATTTGTACTTTTTATCCACCTCAAAAAGCGGAGGATATATTTGCTATTTGTTAATAAATATACTTTTTGAGCGACTTAATTGTCTTTGTTATTATATTTCTGCCAATACTTCAATGTAAATAATAGTCGTACGCTACTGGTATATCAATATCCCACCTGTTATTAGGAATAAGAATCGATGGAATCGGAATCGAGAATCGGAAATCGATTTGAAAGAATCGGAATCGAAAAAAAAGTGGAATCGAGTCATCCCTAGTTCGTTCCATCGACGGGAGCAGTCTGCGTCTCTCAAAGATTCGCCGAGCCGGACTTGACGTCCTGGTTTAAACGTTCCCGTCCGTTTAACATTTTCCAAAATTGATCTACCGCACAAAAGCGTGATTATGAGCATTTATTGATCCCTACATTGCTCGCCGAGAGTACTTATTGGAATCCATGTTGAACACATTGCTTTGCGGGAGGCGATCGTCCGTAGTGATGCACTTCCGGAGCGAAACCCTGCGCGCTCGATGCAATCGAGAGATTGCACTTGATACCGTGCTATTTAGATGACAATTAACACAATCAAGGTCAAACACACGGTGCCAAATTATGAAAATGGAGACTGGATATCGGAGTGCGCTGTTATTTGTAAGTCGCTTGGCGCGTTCGATGTATTTCCTATGGCAGCGGATCATCGCGCATCATTCTGGGAATGCGGACCGCACTCCGCCCAATTTCCGTCCAATTCCGTTAAATCGAGGAGCGAGGCATTGTCAAGGGAGAGCCCGAGCAAAGTAGAAAGTGACGGGTGGGAGATGAGGGATTCACTCATTAGTTATTTTTGTAGATATCCGATGGATAGTTTATGTACCTATATGGTTTAATTTGCTACCAATAAAAACATTTCAGCGAAAATAGTTTTGCGTCTAGAATTAAGACGTGCCACCTACATCTACATCTACATAATACCCCGCGAGCCGCCGCTTGGGCGTGTGGCAGGGGGTGTTAGGTCACCAGCCGTGTAAACGTGTACGTATTTTGGAGATGAAATGGTGACATGTATTATAGGAGTGTATTTAGTGGAGCTCAGCTTTTATTGTGGTCGCTTATTGTTCGCGGAAAGAACGAGTTTTTGTATCTATCTGTTCGGAAGAGTATCTCTCTTATTTTATCGCATCTGTCAGTCGTAGAAATATAGTGAGGAGTCATGATAATACTCTTTGTCACGCTGAAAAATATCAATTCTGAATTTATCAAGCAAACTAAGCCTAACGTGTATCCTCCGAGTCTCTAGGGGCTCCCACCTTAATCCATCTAATAGTTGTGAGACACTATGTGTACGCTCTAAGCAGTTTTTAACGAAGCGCGCTGCTTTCCTTTGTATTTTATTAATTTTTTTGGTGAAATCTATTTGACCAGGGTCCCAAATACTCGCGGCGTATTCGAGGTGTGGCCTAACCAGAGCGAAGTATCATTTCTCTTTGACATTTTCATCTAGGGCCTTCCTATTATACGTTTGACAAAACCTAGTTTCTTTAATGTTGCGCCACACACGTTTTGGATGTGTAATCCCCACGAGATACCTGAAGTTAAGGTAATTCCAAGATATTTTGTCGTCGAAGTCGTCAAAGAGAGCTCACGGGAGAGGATGGAGACGATGCTTTTTCTCGGGGTCTCACGTCATCACTCGTGGTCTGGGGGAGCAATATTGCCACTTCGAAGTGGCAATATTGCTCTCCCTTCCCCCGGACGCCCCGTTAATTGAAGGACGCCAGAAGGAGCAGGCATTAATCTGGTTGCTGAAATCGTACACCGCGCCCGGATTAAATAAAATACATTGATTGCACGCTTCCCGTTCTTTTCCGTTTTACCCCCCGCTCTCTCCCCGCCCCCTTCACCCTTACTTCGGAATTTCACTTCAACCCTTGCCGCTCTCTCCTGCTCAGACACGAGCTGGCAAAAGTTCCCTTTTCAAGAACCGTTCCTCAACCGCCTGGAAAAACCCCTTACCCTTCCCCCCTCCCCTATCCAACCGCCCCTCCTACCCCTATCCTCACCAGCCATGACCACCGAGAGTACAGAGTAGAGAGTGTAGTCTAGGTGGTCATGCACCAGCGCACACAACATTTGTGCCGTGATACGCCTAAGGACCGATACGGACCAGTTCCGAAAGCTAGCAATGTTAGTGTGATCGTCTCTTTTCTGTGTATCTATCTCCTCCATCCTATCATCATCGTGTGTGTGTGTGTGTATGTATACATATATATAGGTGAGGTAGGGGATGTTGGTTGGGCTAGGAATCTGGAAAACCCGTGAGGGGCCCTGTGATTGCTCAACTATGGGTGGGTAATAATTGAGTGTGGGTTAGATGCTCCAGTAATGGACATATATGAAAGGAGTGTGCTTCGTTGGTTTGGCCATGTTGAGAGAATGGATGAGAGTCGAATGACAAAACATATATAAGAGCGAAATGAATGGTGCGAGAGGTAGAGGTAGGCCGAGAAAGTTGTGGTTGAGTGCGGTTGAGAAAATTCTTAGGAGGAGGAGGAATATTAGGAGTCTTAAAAACAGGAGAGTACGAAGCAGTGTAAGCAGGGGTAAATGAAGCAAAAGAGGTTTTCAAGGATAGGCCAGTGTGGAGGAAAATATTGAAGCAGAGTTAGGTGTACAAATGTGTGTTTGTGAGTAAAACTTTGTGATATGGAGTTCGCCCGGAAGGGAAAGACGTGATTGGTATGTATGTATGTATACTAATTCATCGGAGCACGGTTTTGCCAAAGAAGTAGGAGACGACTACTTGAATCGACCATCGAAAAGACCCAATTACAGATCCAGAACAATCCGACACGCTCCAGTGCTGATATGCTTTTAAAAGTAAAAGATCTTGCTAATCTGCAAGCAAGCAGCTCAGTACTATAAAGCATCCGCATATATTATTTCTCAAAGGTGTTTTTTGTGGGTAGGCCATAACTCCCATAATTCTTCATCAAAACTAATGTTTCAAACATCGTTTTAAACCTTATGTTCCCCGCTTTTGAGGAAAATAAAAAAAGTTTATAATTAATGCATTTGTTTAAAAAATTGATAATCATATGCATTATTTCGATCCTGGAGGTTCGGCAACTAACGCATCTGTACTGATGTGCGGGTTGCGTGAGAGCAAAGTATATATTATTTCTCAATGGTGTTTTTTTTTGCAACGCCATAACTCCAAAAATTATTCATCAAAATTAATTATTGAAACATCGTTTTAAAGCTTATTTTCCCCGATATTGATGAAAAATAGACCAATTGTTTAAAATGAAAGTTTTTGTTAAAAAATGATACAACGCCATCTGTTGGCAATGTTATCAACTAATATGTTGGCAATAGTTACGTGCTTAAGAGATTGTAGAAGGCGCCACCTATTAACTCATCATTTAGTTAGATTGTTTACATCCTACATGCAATCAGTGTGACCGTTTACGATTACGCTATGTATCTTTAACACAAACATAAATAACATAAAATTGTCCATGGAAAAAACAGGTAGAAGAACAGGAAGACAGAAGGAAGAAACAGGAAGAAGCTGCATACTGTGCGAAATATTCGCACGGGTCATCTAGTTGGAAACATAATTTCAATGTGAAGGGACTAAATGGCGAAAAGAAGCCTAAAGTAAAACTATGGAACGAAATCCTTCGTGTCTCGAGACCAAGGCGGTCCAACACCCCCCCCCCCCCATCTCCGCCCCCCCTCGTCTGGGGAGTGGATTCGGGGCGAGCCCTCGGGTCCACAGAAGAAGACGCTCGCCGGCACAGCCACCCACCCACCCACCCACCCCGAACGAAAGCCGCTCTCGCAGCAGGTCCCAGGGGGGGGGGAGGGGAAGCCGGGAACGCAGGAGGGCTGACTCTTCGTATTCCCGAGCGGGTTCCTTCTTCCTCATAATGAGCTCATTAGTGAGTGGGGAGGGAGAAGGGGAGAATCGGAAAGTGGTCGCATTTTTCGCTCATTTTTCTTCTCTCCCACCCGATCCCACCTCCCCTCCCCCCCTTTCTCTCCCTCCTTCCTCCCCCCTCCCTCGTAATTAACATCGCTCGATCACCTCGATATCATTCCTTGACGTCGTGCTCGGTGGAGCCACGGAGGGCCCACCGAGGGAGGGAGGGAGGGACGGCTCCCGTGGGAGAGTCCCGCCCGCCCCCTCCCCCGCCCCGCTCCCCCGCATCGGTCGAGAGACGACGGAGACTGTCACGTGAACGCACCCCCCACCCCTGGCCGTTTCTCTCCCGCCCCCACCGCTTGGGGCGGAAATGAAGCGGCTGCTTTACCATCTGAAAGCTGAAAATTGGAAGGTCGAAAATTGTATTTCATTGTCTCCGCAGAGATTAAGGTGGTCCGAGCGACATAGTTCCCTAGTTAGGCCATATTCAAATTATACGTTTATATTACACCAAGTATAGGACACATCAATTGAATATTGGATTATTAATGGTGCAATAATGTAGTTTTATATGACAGAAATTGTAAGTAATTAAATTAAAATATCGAAATAAGTCTTTAACTTGACTAATTTTTTTCGTGCGGTGCGTTTGAAACTCCTTCAAAACGGAATGTTTGTTGTGATACCCAAGAACCTACTGTGGTCACAATATGATTAATGTTTAAGTATAGTTGAGATAACATGCAAACTATGCACTGTTAGTTTTTTTATGATATCTAAGTGCTAGAAATGCCTCATTTTGTAAATAATGCCTCAATGGAGTGCACACACGTACCATTTCCCACGTAAAAGGACTGGTATTTTTTGGCAAATAACTCCGAGAATAATGTGGTAAGGGGTTGAATTTTCGGTGTCATTAGAAGGGTGAGATATTTTTCTTTAAAATGAGACCGAATACATTGATTTATAAGTAAAATGATTTTTCGCTCGAACTACCTTAATGGAATAAAGCATGATGAAAATCTCAACCCTAACTGTCATTTTTTTCAACGATGCGTGGTCGTGAATCCATAAAAACGCAGTGGGACCTACTCTGCTGCACTATAGTGCAATGAGCGTATAGAATAACTTGCGAAACTTTCTGAGTCCATTTTCCGAGTGTTTTTGGAGCTCAAAGATGGAAGGAATCCCATATTTGGAATTGTGTCTATGTCACCTTGTTCTACGCCGAATCTCTAAAAATCAAACATAACGGAATTAAAAATGAATTACACTATCGCGTGAAATATTTTTGCAAGTGCCCAGTGTGATAATAAGTACTAGTAGAACAAATAAATATATCACCGATATAGAAGCCGCTTAAGCATCGATAATTTCTCCTTTATTCTAATCCTTTACCTTTCATGGCTGTCCAAAAACCCCCTGCCACATGCCTCTGCGGCAGCTCGTGGGCTAGTATACACATGTTGCTACCCATAGATGTTGAATCCAGAATGTCCAGCGGTAACTGTATTCGAGCCGGAATACAATGTTGATTGTTTTTCAAGCCGATTGTCATATATTGAAAGCAGTAGCGACAAGATTCCAACGGAAAATCTGTTGACTGATGGACATCGAGTTAGAGCGTATGTTTTGTACGCATGAAAATTGCCGATGCGCAAGATGTCGGGACTGCCAAAATATGATTTGTTCGCATCAGTCATCACGTTTGAGAACCATCGCTTTCCGAAATCAAGAAACTGTTTCGTAAGCGCCCAACGTCTCATTAGAAATAATATGTTGATATATGACATGCAAGTATTTCCAGTAACACGACGTGCCAATATGTCCTCAGTTTTGTCGGGGACCTGATCCCGATAAGCCAAATGAATTGGATTTTGTTTCAAGGAAATGGGACTTCTGTTGTATCATGTGGCGAGTCTTACAATCCGCTGGGACTGCGCCGAAGGGAGGTGTCGAAGGGTGTCTTCGGGTGTCGAAGGAACGTCGAGTGAAATCACGGAAGAGACGAGTCATTTCGAAGAATCATGCACTCAATCGGGAAGAGCAACGCGTCGACGTCGATATCGATGGAAGAAGTCGATATCCACACTCGGATCTCGAGGAGTGAGTCGGCGGTGAGGTGTCGGAGGCGGACGAGCCCATCACGTGACTTTTGGAGGTGACTTCACGGGGCGTCAAACTCGATTCGAACCCTTCGTAATGCATGTAATCGTCCATGGGGCCGCGAATTTTATAACTTGGCTTACGTTCGAACGTTAGGGGTCCGTTTACCTTCGATCAAGCTCACTTAATTCGAGTGAAGTCTCTCGAGCGATTTTATATGGGCGATCCTACAGCAGACCGTCGAACGTTACCCTGTTGTCAGATGTAGAGCATATATCTCACTTGTTTCTCTTGAACGCATGCACAAAAAGCCCAGTTTTGATGGATTGGCACTTGTTTTGAATCTTTTTGAATAGCCATTTGGAAGAAATTTCAAATTTGCATTGCATACGAAATCGATTTATACTTTCTCACGAGTGTTATAAATTGCCCTCCATGCCTTCATTTGATAATTTCAGTCCTAATGCCTTGTCAATGTAAGTCTTTAGCGGATATAAACTATTTTGTCGGATGTAGAGCATTATATTCTCTTTCCGTTCTTATCGCATCGTATTCCACTCCAAAACCAGCATTTTTCATAAATAAAGTTTTCTACGCATAAAGAGATCCATAACATTCTTTTGAATAAAGAAAATAGCTATTTAGATGACAAATGGCAAACCAATGGAACTTTACTTATTGAAAAGAGCAACTTTTTTTTTCATAAGTATGCGATATCCCCACATCCTTCCCGATATTTTTCATCGTCTAAATAAAGCTAAAATGTCATTGTCCAAATTTTAAGCTCAAAAGAGTTCGTTTAAATTATCTTGGACATAATATGAAATGTAATTTCCGACACAATTTGATGAGGACATTCATCGTTACTCAACGACTATCCTCCTAAAATTTCTTACCCCAAAGCATTCATATATTTATCCACCTACAAGGCTATATTCATGGATGACCAGCGTATCATCAAGTGAAATTGAAAAGAGCTTGGTAGATCACTTTCACAAGTCTATTTCTTGCAGCATATATCATATCTTCCTTCAGATTTTTAGGGTATCTTTTTCATCATAATTGCCCCAATTACAACAAGCTCACAGTCCAACATTAAATGAAGTTTTATTCAAATAATGGAACAGTCTTTGCTAATGAGAATAAGGCAATTAAATCCAAAAACACTGGGTTGAGGAGGCACAATTTAATCAATGCTAAATAATGAAACATAATGCATCGCATACAGACATATTATCAAGCTGTCACTTTGGCGAAAATCACCTGACTTCCAAAGAAAACAAATTTAATGTCACTAAATTTCTGCCATGAATTTTCCATTCCGTCACCAAGCTCCTTTTTGTAGTCAGTAATCGCTGTCATCCACGCGATTTGCTGATTATAACAACTGTACAAACACACTGACTAACGTTACACATATGAAGTCCAAATTGCCTATTACCACTCACTTTTTGCAGAAATATCACCATAGACATTGGTGTAATCTATCGCAGAACATTTATAATATCTTCTATCGCTGAAATTCACTTGAGCACCATTCAACATTCGTATCAAATACTGAAGGGTATAATCGTATAAAACGCTATATTTCAAACCAGAATGAAACAACACAGATGTTGACAAAATAATCAGCACCCTTTAACTTGAAGGTATACGATAACACAATTTACCCTGAAAGAAGAATAAGCCTTGTCATGGACAAATATTCAAATGCCTACTGTTAATTAATTAGTTATCATTTGCCTTAATCGTAGTTGGGTTGATAATGTGGCAAAAAACCCATTTCATACACAAAATTGCTATGAAATACAAATGTGACTGTTGCTATGGCAAGTTACTGAATAAAGATAAGAAACACTTCAAACTTTATCCTTTATTAAGAGCGTAAAAAACTACACTTTCTACTCAAAGCGATGCAAAGTCAGCAAACTCATTTCAATTGACATAGAATCCAAATCTTAACTAAGACATTAGATGGAAAAACGTAATTATTGCTGCTATCAGTCATCTCCGACATTTGTTACGTATTTGTAAATCTTACAGCAAACAAGCTCAACAGATGAAGCATAGCTCTTATTAACCTTAATATGTTAATACACAAGCACACACGCAATCCATCACAGCGCATAAGTAACATTTGTAAGCACTGGTATGTTAAACACTGCCGCTTAAGCACACGATAAAACTTTTCACTATCCTCACCAATTATGACACCCATGTCTATGAATATACATCCCATTTCCTGGCAGAAATGAGATTTAGAACTTCCAACTGCAATAAAAAGAGGAAAGAAAGCGCTACATTAGGATAGTTTGCGACAGTTCGTTACTGTAAGTAATCAAAATAATACGCGCCATTGAAATGCTTTTCCGATATATTACTGAACAGCAATCTATGCGACCAATTGTTATTGAAGTCAAGAATGGTGTGTTATTATATTTCATATATAAACCGTAAAACATTCCAAACGACGATAGCTCTTTAAATATCAATCGATTAAGAAACCAAAACAAACCCTTCTTCGATCGAGAATGGCCGCTTCGAAAGGTATTTTGTTGTCGAAGCCAAGGATTCGAACATGTGGCAAAATACGTTCGATCGTGAGTTACAGAGTAGGCATCGGCAATTGTTTTCGAAATATTACCCACAATTCAGCGGGTATGACTCTTTTACGCTCGAACGTTAAGTTGTAAAATCGGCCCCCATCTTCGAAGAAACGATTCGGTCGTGATGTGTTCGAATCGATGCATTACCGTTCACGGAGAGTCACTAACAATGCCGTGTTTTGATTTGCTGTATGGCTCCTTAGGAACATGCAAAAACGATTGTTGCGCTGTGTGTTGGAGTGAGCACACGTGCGGAGACCACAAAAATCACGTGACCAGGACGAACTCGTGAACACAATGCTGTGCACAACTCGTGATTCAACCGACTCATCGTCGACGTAACTCAACTGTGGAGATAGACCAGGTTTGTTTCATCTCTCGTTTACGAACCGAGACGCACTAAAGCATTAATCAGGCATTATCAGACCACAAAGATACGACGTCACCTCAACTGTATCATTTTATTATTACTCTATACGGAGATAAGAGCCAGAATGTCGTTTTTGATGGATCGTTGTTCAACTTTCGTATCGTATGGTGCTTGGTCATTGCCACTGTCACCGTGGGATTACTCACGTTCTCTCAACGTCATCAAAACGATGTCTCGAAGAAAATGTTGGAGACATCGTTTTGATGGCTGATGAATGATCAGAATGATTTATCTCTAACTAAATGTTCTAGATATCTCGATTTATCTCGAACAAAATGTTCTAGATAAATCATTCTGATGGTCAAAAAAGTCAAGATGGTCAAAAGCTCCTTGGTCAAAATTTAGAGATGAAGAAATAATGGTCTCTATCCAGTTAGTGAAATATCTCGACGTGAGCTTCCCGCCGGTCGCCTTGAAGGCTTACTGTATGTCTTTTATTCTTCCCGAATAAGTTTATCATTCCTAGAAGAACGTTTTTCAGGAAATCAGAATACGGTATGTACTGCGACTGAATAATATACACCGTGATGATGGTACTAGTGATGAAAAGTAAAATAAAGCCTGATTAAAGCTTATTAAAGATAAGCTCCTTTGCCGTTAAATCTCCCCAATTAATGAAATCCCGCTCGTCTGTCACTCGTTTTTGTATCACATTCATTACAGCATCATCAATAGAACAGAGTTCAAAAATTTTCTTTAGTTGCTTACTGTATTGTGCAAATTCTCAAAAGAAAACGGTAAATGGCCAGACTTCGATAATACACTACTGCAGTTTCATTGGAATCCCTATGCGTAAGTTAAAAATTTGAAGATTGTTGGTAAATCCACCAACATAGTCATGCGTAGTACAGGTAAACATATTTTCTCTGGAATAAACATAAACTTATCGCCGAAAGTGCACCCATAAATACATCCAAGCATTCTTATTTTTACTGAGGCATCTTAAATTCAGTAATGGTAGTAATACTTTTGCTCGTGTGGGTAGCTGAGGAGGCCGAAGGCCATCGACTGTGCCATCTAGGGTCGAATGGGGAAGCTCCTCGGAGGTAAGCCTCGCCAGGTGAGAGTGCAGACTGCAGTCCGTCTGCGCGAAGATATTGGCTCAAATAGTATTGACGTCGACAAAATTGATTTTTCCGATAAATGTCTTATAGCAGCGTGAGATAATGAAGTATACTTCTCGAAATGAAGCAAAAAAAATAAGAAAAATAAATCCACTGAGCAAGTTCATTACGAATGATGGTCATGCGTTACCTTAAAACGTGCCTCTCCAATGACTGTGTTATTGGATAAGATAATCAATACGCTCATGAGATCTCTAGCCTTCTCGTCCATACTTTTTGCCATAGTTATGCTGTTTCATTCTGGAAGATCGGTGCCTGATATATTACTTAAAATGAAGTACTAATTTTTTTTTAAATCTGCCTATTTCATTCACCTGTAGGATATTTGCATGAATAAAAATACGTATGCACTGACGAAATATGTGTGAAACAATTCAAATTTCATTGGTTTTGTGGAGAGTTACAGCTCCGAGGCGATTGCATCACGTAGTTACAGTCTGAAAGCGGGCTATTCTAAGTAGCTCACTATCTGCGCAAACTGGTTGGAAAATATCTGCCGATTCAATTTTAGTTGCGAAAGACAAGAAGACGAAAAAAAGCCGTAAAACATTAGCTAGGTTGTATAAAACACATCGCATGAGGAACGTCAGGTCACATATTGTTCTTCAACTACATGCTTCGCCACGATTGCATTGCTCAGTTTTCAGATTGGTCTTACATTTGCCACGATAATGCTGATCTTGATGTTTTTTAACGTATTTTAAGTGGTTTTAACAGCTGTGAATGCAACATTGACTGACGGAATGTCCATGCTGCGCATTTCTGCGTTCATCTACGTAGTCACCTACCTTATCATTCCTGTCTCCTCTTTCCTATCTTCATGGCTGATGCCCCAATACACTCGTCTTTTTAGCAACTTGCAAGATTGTATGTACATACATAAGCTTGTTTCAGATAACTTAAATTTTAAATTCATATTAATGTAAATATTGTATATAAGTGTGTTTGGAATTGAGTACTAACAGACTAAGTTTATATTCCAGTGACAATCTACAATATGGTGTGCAGTTTGCAAGGAAATTCGTCGATGCACCCGAGCGTGAAAAGTCTAAAAAGGCATGGAGCACAAGAATGAAAATGAATCTCCACAATAATGAAGCTGGAAGACAGGTAAAACGTGTCCATAATTCCGAATTGAATGTAACTTTTATCTTTTGCCACATTGCTCTCATTATTCTCTCATCTTTGGACTGGAATGCTTCATTCTTCTCTCGTTCAAGACACTTGAGCAATCTAGGTCCTTACATTTTCTGGTCTTGAGGCCGTTTCACATGGCAAATTATCTTGCGAACGATCATTCGAGCATTAACTCGCGAAAGATGACCTGAAGAGCTCCTGTTTTTCAAAGAGGATTAATTGACTTGATATTCTACTCTCAAAGGATTCATAGTGGAAAAGCTATCTGCTGTGCATATGTATATCGCGTGGTTTCCGACCAACACTGATGTTTTGACCGTTGATAAAACACGTAATGAGAATCAATTCACCTCCTCCTGGTTACCATCTTAATGATGCTGTGATTATCTTGCTGAGGCCTGCTGGCACTCCACGTCCAAGTCATCTTACACACAGGCTGATTTATCCACGATTCACTCCATAGTTTGACAACTACAGTGTATTAAGATCATGCAATGCATCCAAAAATTCGGCTGTCTTGGAATGAATTACTAGTCATTTCCAACCACTTGATGCAACATTTTAAGCGACACTTTCTCACCCGATGTAATCGGCCAATTGTGCAGTTTTTGGGGCAGTGCAAATAAATAGATAATTATTTTTGCCCAAGGCTCTCGAATTTACAGAGCATACTACTCCTGGGCTTTCAGATTTGTTACCGATGTCAGTTTTATATTTTTCTTAGTTAGATCAGCTGGCATCGTGTTCGCATTGGAGAAAGGTACCTAACAAGTATCACTTTATCCTAGAAATAGCGATATCACTTTTAAAAACATTATGTACTTATAAGTTTTTCTCGGCAGTATCATCCGATATTGAAAGAAACCGGGAACATCACGACAGTGTTGGTAGGATAACAAACTTGACTGATAATTATGCTTGGGTACTGCCTGAATTGTAGAGACTTCTGCATTAAAAATACCGTCGTAACCCCACTGAATTTCGGATTAATTCAGGAAGCGTAGAAAGATCCTTGGTTTAATCAATGAAAAGAACAAAAGTTGACGTCAAGCGCTCGAATCATTCGTTCATTCACTGGATGAAACTATCGAACATAGAACATGTTCTTCTCGAGTGCACAAGCTACATCGTGCGTGGAATGTTCCACTCGACACACATTATGAACGCCATGCACTTTGTCATGCGAGTGATCTTTCCCAAGGCTATTCCCCGCGTTAAACGGCCTCTACTCTTGCATTTATTCCTTTTAGCGAAGCTTTCGTTTTTTAGGCTAGGCCAATTTATTGCACCTTTGCCATCATTTTCCTTAATTTTTTATCTCAATGCAAATACCTCAAAACTACAACTAGCAAATATAAATCCACGACAGCTTTAGACTCAAAAACATCTATCAAAGTCCCTTACTATGCTTTTCTTTGTATCTCGGCTCCTAGTCGTTGTAGATCGATAATTTATTCTTTCTGGTAAATATTTGTTTGATGAGAGTCAATATTTTTAATTGAAATCGATTTCCTCATATTCTGTAGTATTTGTTTAGCTTAAAATTTTTAAAATCAAGGTTTAAAAAGTTTGTAAAAATGTTTTTCAATAACTCAATGTCGGAATTGGCTGAAACGTTTTTTCATAGTCTGTGTTCCCACCTTACCATGCTGAAAAAACTCCTGTCATTTAACCATTTATCCCTAAGGAAAACTCCTAAGTAAGTCGAACGCTGGGATGAGATAACTGAGATAAGAGAAATCAATGATTCAGTAAATGCCTCAATCTCAGCTACTTCACTTGTTAACCCTGTGGTTGATGAGCTGATGGGATTGTTTTATATTTTCTGAAATCATAATTAACTGCACAATTTAATAATTTTTCTCCTCTGCAGCTCCGCTCTTTATGTGATTTTAGTCATTCAGAGTGGATTCAAGAAGGTGTAACGACTTTGTTTTTCTCCTCTGATGCGTGATTGTTTTCATTGTTCCATTTTCACTTTGCAGTTTGTATCATTAGGGAAGTCTGTATCCAATCACTAACGAATTGACCTTTTCTTTTCGCATGTGTTTTCTCTTTAAAAAATTCATTCCGTTTACGGAGATCCTAAGAAACAAATCCCGGTAGATACTTGATTTTCATGCCCTCATACAAAGTTGGTGCCATTCAGAAAAAACCTACTCATTTTAAAGTGATTAACCTTTATACTAATTAACGGAAAGAACTAATATCACTGTTTTTGATGTATATGAGAATTTATTTATTAAAAACAAACGCTTATTGGTTATTGTCAAGATTTTTTACATTCTTAATATTTGTCATTATTTTTGTCTTTTCCCATTCCCATTCATTTTTGTTTTTTATCAGAATGAAAACTACGTGTGAAAACGTATTATTGCTAGATGATAATATGCAGCAACAAAGATTGTATCTTAAATGATTGTTGACTAAGAAAAATGTTTTGAGTTTCGAACGCTTTTGCTTTGTCTGTCATTGCTTTTGAAAAATAAATCTGATTCTGCTTATCCTCGAAAATGGTCGCTATTGTCTGAGAAGTCCACGTTAATATTACGAATCACTGTAACCAAAAGAACCTCTTATTGATTAGTGTGAAGGTCCAATGTGTATTTCTGTGCCTTAGACGCATTCAGTACCCCGGAAACGTGGAAAATGATACGGCACGCTTACAATGGATACTGAAAAACGAGGATTTATTGCGCAAGTAGTCCGCAATATTTCCAATAGATCTGCGGTACTTCTACTTCCGGCCGTCGGAAGGAAAAGTTAAGGCTGCCATTGGATTTCTTGGCTTCGAATTATGTGAAATTGATACCTAAAATGCCTCACTTAAAGAATTTTCAAAAACCTGTTCCATAATGCTTTCCTCCAGAAATTTGAGTGCGCACGCTCAAATTGGCAAAGTGCCAAATTGAGTTATATCGACTAAACAGCACAAAGAACTCGTGCATAGTGTTAGCTTGTGTCCCAGCTTGCAACACTTTTTCGCGTACCGCCAGTAATATCATTTATATCTGCCAGACTAAAAGTGTTTTAGTGAAAACAGGTCAGGAATACACGGGGTTTTTATACGTGGCCTTTAGAGCTCATTCCAGACATTTTTCTCTTATCCAGTAATCGTGAGAGCTGGAAACTTTCAATTTTTTCCCATGTAGACGATGAATTATTTTTTACTTCAAATGGGGAAATTTTTTCATAAATTGTGAGAAGTTTTTAAACGTAAAACGTTTTCCATTTTTTGCGATATTCTGGGAAACGTGCATAAATCGCACGTGCTGGATACCAGAATGCGGAATGATTTGGTGAAAGTGTTTACAAGTAAAGCTTGCATCTCCGAATAATGTGGTCTTTAATCACCTTGCATGAAAAGGATCAATGGATAACAATGGATCCTTCCAGCGGGCGCACTTATAGACTCCTTATGTGCGCGCGACGTAATTTTGCCCGCACTCCGTTTTTTCTTCTTTTACGACATTTAAGAGCGAGTTTTAACCACTGGCAGCCAAAAGTAAAGCTCTTAGACTCTCCTCAGAGGCCAAAAATGATTTTCTTACGTTCTTACCAAAGTGTTGTAAAGTTTTCATCACCATTATAATTGAATAAAATATAATTTGTATTATTTATTTGTAAAAATGTTAGTGATATACCCGGTGATATTCATACCACCATGTGGTAAATGTTATTCAAGAAGCCATGGCCATCATCAAGTGACTGATGCATGAAGTACGGGGTTCGTCCTGTACATGTTCGGGTTTTTTGGTTCAAGAGGCAATTGGGAAGAAAGTGAGACGCTCATGGAAACAGGGCTGGCGCCGAGTAATAGTCGCTATACTTACATAGCACCTGCATGAGACAATATATGATATTGTTAAATATATAGCCAAAAACTGCAACTCCCTCGGAAGAGGTACCTCTGCGGTGGGGGGCCGAGAAGCTGTTCTCTTCTCAGGACAAGGTAGAACGCATGGAAAATTATCTGAGTACACTTTTCAGGTGGAATAGACTGCTGCTGGAGTACCAGACCCACTCCAGGAGGGCTTTGGGCAGGAGGGCTTAAGGAGGGATACCTTTGACGATACTTGGAATTTCCCTCATGAAACGGCTGACAGTACGCCCGCCATATCATCAAGAAGCTTGCCGCCACTAGTTGGCAGCTTTGGTTCCTCCTCGGGATTACCGCGCTGCCGCTGCTCCGCCAGTCTTCGTGCGCAGGATGATTCTCCGGCCCGTGCTGACATAAGGCGTACTAGCAGTACCGTGCTCTCTCCCCAGCTGTCCGCTGTATATTGGAAGTGGAAAACAGGAGTGGAGATAGAAGAGTACTTCACCGCCGGTGGTTGCCGAAAAACAACATGCTCCAGGAGATCGCAAAGATCCTGCTGCTTGGAGTGGTCCTACAGTCTCTCACGAGAAAATCTTCTAAAAGTTATTGGAGTCGTCCTACCAGGAGCTTCAACACATTATCGACTACGCGATACATCCATGGGGCGTCTATCGACGATTGATAGCGGGGACTAGACGTTCGTAGGACCAACTACCGTCAAGGAGATAGTGGTGACATATAAAAAGGGCCGCTTCGACGTACTCTCTTAGATCACGCCGGTGGAGTTATGATGCCTCGGATCCAGGTTCCCGCACTTGCCGCGATGTCCGAGGAGCCCAAGGGTCCTGGACAAACGACGCGGGACCGGGAAGGTTACGCAAGATATTTGATCGATTTACTTCCACCTCTCTGTCCGAATGAGTCTCGATCAGATTGTTGTGCTCCGGAACAAGTGGCTATGAACTTTTTATGTTGAGGGAAAAGGGCCTTTTGGGGAAAACCAGTTTTGACGCGGCAATCTCTTGGTCCCTACTTAGGTACCGACCTGAAATCTTTCAACTTCTTCGTTTCCGGCTTGGAGATTTAGTGGAAAAGCTGGGTGGCATCTATCCGGCGATATCCGAATTTGTACCTCAGCAAGGATATTGTTCAACACGGGAAGCTGAATTGAGTCTCCTGTTACCCCGTACATTCTTTATTCATCACATTACGAATGAGTACACGAAATTATATCACTATTCGATGTGCAGACAGGCGCGGATACGAGGGGGGCCATGACCTTCGCAAAATTGTGGCCTTTTTTGTGTTCCAGAAAACATTTGTGAATATTTCATAAAGTTGAACGCATTTCAACGTTCCTAAAACAGTTACTTGCAATGCAGCGCAAGCAATTATTTGATTGGGAGCACTCTTCCAATAGTTTATCACTTTTATATCTAGCATGAGAACAGTGATTATCAGCAGCACATGGCGGGAGAAAAAATACGCAACGCGACACCATATCAATAGTGTATATAGAATTGTTTATCACATGCCCAGTAGTCTGGGGATCACCGTTTGACCGTATAGGGTTTTTATGATTTTTAAAAGGTGAGTTTCACTTGTCTCAATCGAAATAGTGTAAGTATTAATCATCCAGCGATGGAATACTTTTGAAGATATAGCAGTTCGTGACCCGATGCCCTGACCTCACGCAAAATTATTAAAATTTTGGCACCTTGAGGTGTAATATCAACGATTTTTTCGGGAGAATTAATTCAGAGCAATCTTGTACGGAACGTGTTACTCTATTTAAAATAATGATAATATTAGGCTAATGTGCGAGGAAATGGGAATGCGCAAAAAGAAGGGGAAGTTGGTGCAATTTACACTAAATTGAAGTTGCTATCGGGTGATACGAGAGGGCAAACGGTACCAAAGTCAAAGACAGAACAGGTAAAGTACTAAAAGAGGAAGAAGATATGTGGTGGGAATGCGAAAAAGGAGACGATGGATTGGAGGTTAGGCACGGTTCTCCGCGTCACCATTATGTCCAGTATCCCCGCTTTCATGCTCGCTGCCACAATATTTTTTTCCCATCGCCGATTTTTCAAAGTTCCAGTTATATCCTCCCATGTTGGAAATATTTCTCTTATCGTAAGCACTTATTTTTATTATTAATATTTTCACTGTTAATGCTTAGCTGATTCGACGGGGTGGGGGATCTTTGAGTTTTGGTTACAAAAATAATGAGGATACTTTTGAGACAGGGGGAAAATATTTTGGGGGGCAACTGGGGATTGATACAGGTGATTGTCCTTGCATTTTACGAACATTTTCTTTAAAATATACAGGGTTTTAAAAGAAATATAAAATTCATCTTTGGAAAAAGGTTTTAAGCCCTCGTGTAATTTAATGAATATGTTCGTAAAGTGCTGGGACCGATTTGACTTAACTTAGAAAAATTTGGTGTATGCTCTGAGTTGCATTGACTGCAGCAGTTTGTATGTTGGGAAAACACGAAGAGGTTTTAATATTGGAACCATAGGGCATTTGATCGCTTTTAAAATCAACTGTTATAATAGAAGCAACTCCGCTAAACATCGCCTAGGCAATGAGCATACTAGCAAGTCTTGTGTCTACATTTTACATTCGACGTGAGCTCAAGCCTTTGAGCATCTTGAAATTTTAATCCAAGAGTAGAGACGCCCGGTATCGCTGACCGGCAGTTCAATTCTTATGATGACGTAGCAGAAGTGCGAAATGCAGCAACATCAGTAGCTTCCTGTTTTATCCTAATTATTTGACATACGAGCTCATAAATCACTTTGTGTCAGCACATCGTCTCGTAGAGCTACTTTCGGTCAAACTAACTGTGCGTCACCACTCGTGGCTTCCACTACTTCCCGGTTGTGGTGAAGCCTCATTTTATAAACCGCATTTGAAATGTCAGGTGAAATGGATAAAATGTTACAGTTAGCATTGAGTTGTGGATTCCTATTCCAAACATTATTCCAAGTGTTTCTGTATTTGTTTTATATTGTTTGTTTCTTGAGGCCTTATTTTTTATGCATACAATAAAGACTGAATGAAGACCAATTATCAGCGCCTTGTAGCAGGCGCGGATACATTTTGAAGGTTACTGGGGTTATGATCCCCCATAACCTTAGTTGATTTTTGTCACAGAAAAGCGTTTTTGATTTTTTAATAAAGTGATCTCAACGTGTCTTAAACCGTTAATAACAATGCAGCATCAACAATTTTTAGAGTACTCTCGTTATATTTATCACTTTTGTATGCTAATATATGAACAGTAAATGTCACCAGCACATGGCGGAAGAAAAGAAATACGCGGCGCGACACAATATCTAAACTACTTGAAGAATGGATTGTTCCATGTCAAGTGGTCCAGGGCTCACCATTTGACTTACTCGGATTTGCATAATATTTTTTATACGGAGCTTCACTTGTCTCAAACGAGGTAGTGTACATTTTTATCATCCCATGATGGAGTACTGTCGGAGTTATAGCCGTTTGGCACCCTTGCCACGACCTCGCGTAAGATGACTGAAATTTCGACACCCTGAGGCGAAATATCTTCAAAGATTTTATTTTTAAACAAATGATTTGCAGCTATCTTGTACAAAACTTTTTGCTCTATTTATAAAAAATAAAGATAAAATTAGACTATTAGGCGAGGATATGGTAAATCTGCATAAAGTAGGAGGAGGTCCATTATTAATCGATCGTCCACGAATCTAACCGAATATATCAGCTTTGACTACCTTCAGCTTTACCTTCTTCAATTACCACAGAAAGTTCCTTCTTTTCCTGTGTTACCATTTACTCAGCATCAGTGTTAAAAATCAAGTCTCCTGTCTCGCCTATCTATTCCAATTTTCCCGAGTGTCTCCGTTAATGTTTCCAATTTATTCTTTCTAAAGACTTTTCAAAATCCACAAATCAAGAGAAAACATCCTGTTTATACTGTTATAATAATAGTTTTCCGCGTATTCTCCCCACCTATCTTTTATATCCTATTGTTCCATTAATATTCTATTTCTTCTGTCCATAATCTTTGGTACTGTTTGCGCTATCTTACCACCCTATAGCAATTTTACTTAGCGTATATCACACCCGCCTATCCTTCTTTCTGCTGTTATTCCATATCCATGCATTGCCTTTTCCACCAATTTTCCTTTGCCCGATCTGCTATTTGATGGAGTTGATTTTTCACTCCTTCTACTTCGTCTTACCAGGATCGGTTTTGTCATTTTTTCATATCCCTTTCTTCTCATTATTTCTAATCCTTTCTTCCGTAGCCCACTGCTGTTTTACCCTCTTTCTCTCCTCTGATCCCATTATTTTCTCCAACGCTTTTATTATACGTTTTTTTATCCTTCCAGTTATTCTCGACTTTTCCTCTTTCCTTAATTTCGCCTATGTTACCTTCCACTAGCTCCTGTATTCCCTCCTTGTTTCTGCTTTCAGAGCCTCCAAGCTCCAATTCTTTATCATTCCACTTCAACTAAGCTTACTGGATCTAACATGACATTTCACTATAAGTTAATCATGATCTAAGTCTGATTCAGCCTCTGGATAGCTCCGCGAGTTCATGACACTGTTCTTGAATCTTTGCCTTGATATGATGTAATCAGTTTGATATCTCCTAGTTTCTCCATCAGTACCAGCATTTTGCATGCGTAGCATCAGGTATTTTCCATGAGTACCTTCGCATAAGATGCGTTTAAACTTAGTGCTTAGTACTACAAATTTATTTCTCCTGCTTAGTTCAACTGCCTTCTCATCGCAACTACTTTCGTTCCTAATCCTTACCCTTTCACTTCATACCCGTGTCTCCCTTCCCCCACTACTGTGTTCCAGTCGCCCATTACTATCAGGTTTATCTTGCCTTGGAGTGTTTGTGTAGAAAGTAGGATAGCCCGCGAATCTAACGGAATATATCAGCTTTGCTACTTAACCTACTTCGATTCCCACAGAAAGTTCCTTCTGTACCCGTGTTACCATTTCCTCAGCATCAATGTTAAAAATCTATAGTGACCATCACTAGATCAATGTTTTTCCGCGACAAAATCACGGGACTACCTTTCATCTGGCTCCTACCCTTTGCCGTATGTGGCACGGTTGGCCCTACCCGGAGCAGTATTACTTGCTCACGCCTGTCCAGCTCTTGTCATTGGAACGTGCACCACGTCAGGGTTGCAGTCCGTGAGAAGAGCATCGATAAAATGAAGCCCTCTAATTATTCCTTTACTCTCAAGTCCACCAATAATGCCGCCTAGTTCCTTTTACTATCCCCCGCCTCACTTTGGTATATCTCTACCGACCATTTTCTCTTTTTGGTCGAAGACACGACCGAGTGAAAAAAATCCCATTAGTAACCCGTTCCACCCCCTCTTTTTCTGGGGTCTAGGGCAACCCGGCGCAGTCGTCTCAGCGCGGCCGTCTCGGCGCAAGCCGTCTCGGCGCAGGGCCGTCTTGGCGCAGGCCGTCTCGGCGCAGCCGGATATTCGGTAACCACTCGGCTAACGACCGGCAACCACTAACAACCGACTTTTTGGTAACCAATATGCTAAACGTGGGATTAGTGACCACTGGGTAGTTAACTAAAATGTCCTTGAATTGAAATAAAATTGTCACCAAAAGAATCTCGGAGCCCAAAATGAGATGGGAAATATCAACGACTTAATATTTTATTCTATGGCAACTGGCGATCTGGAAATGGAATCCCTTGGGTATAATTAATAACAACTGACACACTTTGTGACTTCCACAGACTTTTTTATTGACAAGCAACCGGTTCCGGTAGTTACACGATTAATCGCTGTCCTCGCAAATCCTCCGAGTCCCCGGCAAGAATCGGATTTCATTGCCCTCATAATGGCCGAGGACTCGAGAAGGGTTAAGCAGTTATCGCAACCTGAAGATGGCTTAGCAGCCGAAACCGGTCGTTTGTCAATAAAAGTCTGTGGAAGTCACAAAGTGTGTCAGTTGTTATTAATCATGGCAGCCTTCCACATAATAAGAGCTTCTTCTTTCGATTTGACCCTTGGGTACGACTTGCTAGCTCCTCGAAATGGCTCGCAGGGTATAATGTTGATGTAGATGCAATGCCTGAATCCTCATCTGCAGCGTAAGATTTATGACCTCAGCAATGATATCTTTGGTGCTACTAACCTCTCGCAAAAACGGATGAAAAGCGCTTTCAGACCGTCGATTAAAGTTAGACATAATATTAAATGTAAATTTAAAACATATTTCTTTTCTGACAAAATGATTACTTTCTTACGAACTTCGGCATACCTTTTGATCAGATCATGAGAACAAAATTCGGTGCATAGACCGCAGAACAGACTCGATTAAACGTTGTATTTCACAATATAGATAGGAGACCAGAATTGCGGCTAGTGACATTTTGAAGCTGGTTATTCTTCAGATCGTATAGCTGATAAGTTGCTTTGTTCCTTAGGCTTGCTTCTCTAATATCACGTTTCGAATGACCCTGGCATCACATTTGTTTCTTTGAAGGAATATATACCTAAATCGACTAATTACCACGCCAGCCACCTTTAGGTTGCGTGGTACCAGTTACACGAAGGGCAATACCGTGCATGACGCAACTTCTCTGTCATTCTTGAATAATTACGCTACATTTATATTACCTATTTATCTTCTTATATGGTTTACATAAGTAACATTCCCCTCCAATTCCCCGGCAGGAATCGGGTTTCATTGCCGTCATAATGGCCGAGGACTCGAGAAGGGTTGATCAGTTATCGCAGCCACGTCCGACGCCCATCAGATCTGTAGCTACGCTGCCGTTGGGTCGTTCGTACGGAGTAGATGGAGGGACCCATGTAATATGGCCTTCTGCATGCGAGCTGCAAGTGACTCCGCCTGTGCCACGCAGGAAAGAATGCACTTGATGTTTTCCAGGAGCGAGCCCTTAACTCCACCGAGCACACCTATGATGAGGACTACCAGTTAAACAGAGTGTCCTGGGTACATTTGCCGAAGCTCAAAAAGTAGGTCTTGATATTTCGCCCGTTTCTCCGTCTCCTTTGCATCCATGATCGTTTCAGCCAGATCCAAAAACTCTATCACGAACGTGGAACGTGAGAGGTGGTTGAGGAGAGCGATATCAGGCTTGGTCGCCTCCAGCTGCCTGGTGGTAGAAAAGGAGTAATTCCGCCAGATGGTGCAATTATCGTTCTCCACGACGGGCTCAATATATCTAGGGAGATATGGCAGCACAGGAGTGTCGTCGAAGTCAAAATGGTGTCCTAGATGAATGCATAGCACCAGCATTGTGCTAGGCGATATACGCTGACTTGGCGTAATAGCTACAGCCGGAGAGAAGGGGACTCAGAGTTTCCGGCGGGGCTCGGCACGCCCTGCATCTCGTGTCCGCAACCTCCGTCTTGAATATCATGCGGCGGTACGCGAGTGTGTTTATGACCCCATCCTGGAATGCGAGGACGAAACCCTCAGTCTCTGACTTTAGATCAGCGAAGCGCAAGAAGGCAAACGTCAGCTCCTTCGCTAGCCTATTCTTCTCCATGTTTCGATAGAAACATACATGCATGGGCTTATCGGTGTGTGCCTTGAGCAAGGTTTTCTGCTCGGCCTTATATATTTCGAGCTTCGGGACGTCTGCCTTCTACGACAACATGGGCTTGTCTTCGCTACCGTCTGATGTCAAGTCAAAGTCCATACCGGTTTCATCCGCTGTCTTCTTGGCCGCCTGGAAAAGAAACGCCCCTACCCCGGCACTCTCGTGTTCTCTTACGAGACTGAGCAGTGGGTCTCTGCTTTTGAGCACTCGGCATGCTGTGCCTAGGAAAAATATGTAATGGAGACACTCCAGGCTCAAGAGACCTCTACCACCTACACTGCGAGGGAGATACAGTCTGGCGACTGAAGATTTCGGATGAAGACTTCTGTAGATGGTCATTATTTTCCTCGTTCCCGTTTTGAAGTTCTGCAACTCATTGACGTTCCATTTCATGCACCCGAAGGTGTACAGTAGTGTGGGAACCGCGAACATGTTCGTGGCAAGAACCTTGTTCTTGCCATAGAGCTCAGAATCCATATTTTCCTGAGAGTCTGTCTCTACTTACCGGTGACTCTTTACTTCACTGCTGTCACCTCCTACATTCGGCTTAGGGGACCCCGAGGTATTCGTAGCTGTCATCGCTCTCGAGGTGGCGAATGACGCTCCCATCACCGAGGTGCACGTCTTCCTTGTCCTCCGAAAATCTTCCTCTCGTCAGGTGGATGGATGCACACTTGTCCAATCCGAACTTCATCCCTATAGCCTCACTGTACTCCAGTACGGTGTCCAGGGCAACGCGAAGCACTTTTGCGTGGGAAGTGTAGAGCTTCAGGTCATCCATATAAAATAAATCCTCCATATGCTTCCTGTCACCTGGCACACCGCATATATATCCTTTCCCTTGTCGCAGCCTTAGCGAGAGAGGTAGGAGGGAAATAAAGAACAGCAAGGGGCTCAAGCTATCGCCTTGGAATACGCCACGGTGGTATGTTACCAACTCTGTTGAGACCAACCGTTGCATACGGTCAGGACAAAGCACGTTCTCCAGAGTGGTGTCAGGTCTTGGATGCAGGACGCAACCTCTGGGTGAACTTTCATCTACTTCAACATGGCCATTATGAGCTCATGTAGAGTAGTGTCAAATGCCGTCTTGTAGTCCACCCAGGCCATTGATAGGTTGCGCTTACCCTGGATGGCATCCTGGCATATGCATCTATCAATGAGCAGGTTATCCTTACATCCTGCGATTCCACGCTTTGAACTCCTATGTTCGTACACATCCTCCCATACCGGCTGGACGTGGTGGAAGATAAGGTCGCTCAAGATGGAGGTGAACGTCTTGAATGCAGTGTTGAGTCAAGTTATAGGGCGGTAGTTCTTAGGATCGGACAAGTCTCCCTTCTTAGGTATTAGAACCGTTCGTCTCTCAGTCAGCCACGGTGGAATTCCTTCTCTATCCGAGAGTAAGGACGTGAAGATTCTGGCAAATTTATGGTTGGTGGAAGGGAATTTCTTCCACCAGAAGTTATTCACGGCATCCATTCCTGGAGCCGAGAAATTCTTCTTGCCGGAGAAGGTCTTCTTCACGTCACTCTCTGTGGCTGAAAGAGGTCCATCCACATCATGTAGGTGGCGGTCACAAAACTTTTTAGAGGCCTATGGCCGGAGTGTCTCAGTTGAATGGTTTCGAGGTTTCATAGATATCCTTCCAGAAACGTTCCACCTCTTGGACTGGTGGCGGAGATTCCACGACGGGCTAAGGTGGTCGAAGGATATGGAGAGAGAGATGAGGGAGGAAGGTTGAGTTCTCCCTCACGGCCTTGCTCCTCTGGAGGAGTTTTTTCTGGGCCGTGGAGAGTCCCGAACTCTGCACGGCCATCAACCGCGTGCTGCTTAATGGTAAGCAGCACGTTTTTATTCAGTGTGTGATGGTGAAATCTGAGGCTGCGTGCTATGCGCCGGACTTTGAGTGTGAAAGCCCGCCCAGATGTGATGTGTTCCATCACACACTGAATCCTTGAAGCCTGTCGTCGCGCCAGCTCAGCGTGATCTTGGCCTCTAATTGGCCAAGCCATTTTGCCGCTTTGTCCTCCCAAGAGGTGGGACTTCGGGAGTGAACCATTATTATGGCAGCGGCGTAGACCACGCAGTTGACCGTCCAGAGGTCTGACGTCTCCGTAAGGATTTCGTCGATTAAGCCATTCAACCTGGTCTGGAGGTTGCTCCGCAGAGAGATCTTACGATGGATATCTCTCTGCCAGGCCTGTCTTACATCATCGGTGATTTCATTGATCAACCACGTTCAGAGTTCAGAGTCGAACTGACCTACTTCCTTCCTACTTGTCGGGTATACCGACGTTGCAGTGCCTATCAAAACAGCCGGTGGAGAGACTGCTTGTGTCAGGGAGGGTGGTCTGGCCGGTGGTGTATTTCTCTGAGCACACTGTTCTTGGGGAGTTTCCTTTTTACGCAGGTGGTTGGCATAGTCGCGCAGATTCTGCTCCAACAGGTGGTTATGCTCAGGATGTATCTCGCACCACAAAGAGTGCATCCTTGCCATATACCCCCTGCAATTGGGCTCGCCGGCAGCATAGCATGCGAGGAGATCACCCCTTAGGGATTCCGTCCACCCCATATGAGCTCCCTTCTTGGTGTTGTTGTTAATATTATTACTACACCCAACTCCACTGGGGCCCCCATCCGAGAGGGGCCAATTGTGGGTGGCATTTCTGGTCGACTTTCTAGGAACCAGTTTTTCTGCATCTGGGGTGGTTAGCCACCCCACATTACCAGGTACACCACGAGGAGGCTGGTGATCCGCTTTCGTACCCTTATCTTCTATTATTATATTCTTATATTATGGGACTATTTTTCTTCCGGAATATTTTAATGTGAGGAATGCCGTCATGTCATATATAGTTCGAATGCTGGGCTGCATTTCTAGGGAGACTCATTATAACGAACAAGTCGTTATCAAAGTCAAAGTAATGCCCAAAAAATGCTACTGAAATTACGACTGCTAATGCTATCTGAAAATGCCGGCGAAAGCTACCTTTATTCCGTACGAAGTTATCCAGTGTCAACTATTACCTAAATCTTCCGCCATAGCAGTTTGTAAATAATCAGTGATGAAATTCCGGTATGCAAGCTGATCCTGAGTAGAAAGCTGGGTAAGAATTCTCAAAGCTCCAGCTTTTACAAACGAAACGTCGAACTCAAAGTTACTGCCTTTAAAGCAAAAATATCAGATATTTCATACGTCAAGTGAGTAAATGAACTACTTCGTTTAATACATGAAGTGTGAATAGCCATGAAAATGTATTCATTGCCTTGAAAGTGAATGTTGCAGTTTAATTATTTCATTAAATCGCTACGAACATTATGTAGATATGTAGGCTGTGTAAGAAGCCCGAAGCTTCATTCATCAACACAAGCCTGAGGTTCGCTGTCTTACTTCCTTCAACTCCTCCAGGAATATTGAAACCTCAACACTGCGTTGCCGAACCGCTGCGTCGAAGTTACGGCAAAATACAGTGAATCCTTAAAATCACCGTAGGACGTTGATCAAAAAACGATTGTTATCGCATTTTGACTAGAAAAACGATGATAATCTTCACTTGTCGCAAATTTGGTATTTTGGAAAGTTTAAAATATAGTGGCGGTGGTCAAGTCTCCACACCCCTCCCCTAATGAGTTGATCGGTCGTCCGTGAGCTTCGTACTCGAGTGAGGGTCGAGGGAAGGGTCGGATTAGGAGAGAGGAAAGGGTGGAGCCCCAACTGACCCCCCCCCCCAAATTGGTTCTCTCAACCAAATGGACACCAACCAAAAAATATAGTAACACATATCCATCCTTTTTCTCTATCGGTGACTTTAATGGTGCGATGGAAAATGACGCCTTCGATCACCGATTTCTCAAACAACATTCGTAAAATTGTTATTTTTCATCGCAGAACACGGATCAAAAGACGTGCACCCTCACTTCATTGTCAGGACTACGATGAACAAATTTAATTGTTACTAAGTTGCCAAGGTTTAACTTATACTGCATATGGTTAACTACCCCCAGGCCCCCCACACCCCCAAATACGAGGGCCGTGTCCCGAATTTCGCCTCAAAGCTGGACAAAGGGTTCGTTTTGGGGTCTAGAACCCTTCGTACCTGGGTCGTTCCTACGTCTGTTTCCTATAGTCTCATGGTACTTTAACGACGATGCATATGGGAGCGAAGGAAATAGGTATATAGTGTATATCGATGACAGAAGCAGGATTTTTCAAAAGTTTTTACCCTAAATTTAGCAGTGTTACTGAATTTTTGAAGGAATTTTGAAGGAAGGAATCCCATTCTGAAAGAAGGGAAAAATATTGGTTAAATCTATTTCGCAAGTTTGAGGCAGATTTTTTTAGACTTTCAGCACATTTTGCTGGAGTTAGTGTTATGCCAAAGAAAAGATCAATGGCTTAAGATTAGGAAATAATAAGGAAATAGACTGCATAGGCGATAGCGTCAAAGTCCAGTCAACGTCCAACAGTGAAAATAAATCGGTTTTAAATTTACATAAAAGATTGAGTCTAATTTTCAAGCGACGGTCTGAAAGCGATTCCCATCCAAGTTATTGCAAGAGGTATACTGATATAAGCACACTTCCTCCTCTCTAGCTGTTCGGTCTTTTCTATACATTGCAATTCATTTTGGAAAGGTCTTGGTGTGTGCAATTTCCCTCGACAACCAGCTTTCTGTTCTAATCAATACATCAGCGTTCGTGCTTTAGATAAGATGGTGAAAATCAGCTACTTTTTTATGCTACGGCAATTGACGACCACTTTGGAAATTGATTCCCTTTGATAAAACGTCCAGTTCCCTTGTTATAGTAGCTTAACACATTGATGGAAGTAGTTATTGTTGGAGAATTGCAGTATGTATTTGAAAACGACGATACAGTAATTTGAACAGAGAGCTGGCTTGCGGAGGATATTAGCGATAGCGAAGTTATTACAACGGGATATAAAATCGGAACGAAATCACTTGGCTTGTTTTTTTTAGAGATGATGAGAGAAAGATATGCTACTTCGCTCTGGTTAGGCCACACCTCGAATACGCTGCGAGCATTTGAGACCCTGGTCAAATAGATTTAACCAAAAAAATTAACAAAATACAAAGGAAAGCAGCGCGCTTCGTTAAAAACTGCTACGAGCGTACATATAGTGTCTCACAACTTTAAGAGGGATTGAAGTGGGAGCCCCTAGAGACTCGGAGGCTGCACTCTAGGCTTAGGCTGCTTGAGATATTCAGAACTGATATTTTTCGGAGCTACACAGAGAGTGTTATCATGACTCCTCACTACATCTATAGGTCTGACAGATGCGATAAAATAATAGAGATACACTGCCGAACAGATAGGTACAAAAATTCGTTCTTTCCGCGCACAATAAGCGACCACAATAAAAACTGAACTCCACTAAATACACTCCTATAATACATTTCACCATTTCATCTCCAAAAAACGTACACCTTTACACGGCTGGTGACCTAACACCCCCTGCCACGCGCCCATACGGCGGCTCGCGGGGTATTTTGTAGATGTAGATGTTTTCTCAATCAAAAGTTGCTATGGATAAAATTTTCGACACGATTTTCAAAACTTACACGACATTTTTCATTTATCATGCATACGGGGTTTTAAATTCATGGAAATATTTAACAAGTGATCATCGTTTCCACTTTAGTCATTTTTTTAACCTCCAAAAGAGGGAATGTTTGCGTAATCTCGGAAGTCATAGATAAGGCCAAGCCAGCCAACATCCAGCAATGTGAAGGGCCCGAAATGGCTTAGTAGTATTTTTTCACTTCATCCACGATTCATTCTCATTCGTTACATACTTCTTTTAATGCCACGGATTGAAGTATCGAAGATAATAAGTCCCATGGGAGAAGCAATGTGGAATTTTGATAATGCTGCTGTTAGCTTTAGCGTGCACGACCATCTTGTACTTACAGCCGAGCAACGATTTCCGCATTTCGTGAATTCTACCAGCAGCCTTGATATGGGCTTAGTCAATATTACGAAGCTGCTCACAGCGTTTTCAAATTAACTCGCAGGAAATTAATGCATTCTATAGGTATGATTAAGTCTTCTAAAAAATTCGATTATATTTCGGGGATCGTAATTCAGTACTAAGCGGCGAATTCTCTCCTCGGCCTCCCTGTCTTTTATCAATTTCTTTGTTATCACCGGCTCACCGACGATCAGTGTTTCGTGAAAGGCATCTTGCCCTTTTTGGACTTTTTGGAACGCGTCTGTGAATTTCCAAATTTGCGGGTGGTTCATTCCCATTTGACACTGTGATCTCCGGAGAGCCGCTTCCGCACGATTGTTGCTCCTGTCGTCTTGCTGTACCACTCTTTTGCGTACTGACCGCATAGAAATGGGGAACGATGGGTTTAGCCTCCCAGTGCCTCTTCTCTTTCCGCCGCCAATATAATTATCCTCAAACCAGTCTAGAAGTGGATGTAATTCAGGCGGTAAGTGGACACTAAAAACATTGACTGCAGCGTCCAAGTCTTACAGCGGTACGAATGCTAACGATCGGATCATTTTGGCCTTCAGAGCGAAATCCGCTTCGTCGCAGTAGGTTCTAGTTTCCTATTCTCTTCTTTACATTTGTGCAAAGGTGAAAGAAGCATCCTCCAATCTCGGCCCCGGGGAAACTCGTACGGCATGAATCAAAGCCGCTTCATAATCGCAATTTATCCTCCCTGGATTTAACTCTGGCTGCAAATCCTTCAGCATCTCAAGCGTTTTGCAGTAGATTTCACAGCAGATTGCCCAAGTTTTGCTTGGGAGAAGGACGAAAATGACGGGAATAACGACGCTCAATTTTCTTGCCACGATGGCCTATGCCTATGAAAATAGGGTGAGCGCTATTTTATGTCCCATCTGGAAACCAAACTTTGGACTCCTTTAAAATTTTCAATTTTTCTTGGTTCCAAAAATGACGATTCGATCATATTCAGGACCGCAGTCTGCCAGCAGGAATTGCTCCTGCACCCCTGGATTTTGCTGGTTCACCTGATACTCCTCTGGGAATTGCAGCTCCAGCTGAGTCGTTGCATTGGTAGGCGCCCGGTAGATATCGTTCTATTCCTACGGACGATTTTCTTTAGAGCTCCATTATTGGAAAGAGCTCCATGCGCCCCTAGTGAGTGTGATATGTAATATTGACTCGTTGATAACCTGGGCCGTGGGTTCCATTCCTCCGCTCGCAGTTTCTAATGCTAATGGTGACCGTTGCCTCTGATCTCGCCGCATACCAAGTAAGTTCTTTCAGTGTGAATCCTCGCTCTGCATCTATCCTTCTGCTCGCAGTGCCAGAAAGATAACTCCCCATTACTGCTTAGCCCGTCGAAAACGTTGAGAAACCCATTTTCAGATAATTTATTCCGACCGCGTATAGATTTCAAATCTTGAGCCATTGTGAGTAAACACTGGTGCAGTCTCGAAGTAACTATTGCCAAGACGAATATCTGAGCCTTATTTATTCAAGATGGTAGAAAAAGGGAGGGGTTAGGGAGGGGTTAGGGACGGTGGAAGGAGAACTCCTTCTGTATTCTCCCCCAACACATGGAAGAAATTCCAGGTAAACTGTTCTGTGTCTTCTAGGAAAACCTTCTATTCACTCACACCCTCGAAGCTGATTTTAAGTCATTATTATTCTCCCAAACCATTATTGCTGACGCAGTGAGAGGGAAGCCGCCATAATGATGAGTGAAAAAGATGAGGGGAACCACTGAGGGGTTAAAGGGAACGGAGGCGCGTTGCAGGGAACATGGAGGAGTTGACACGTGCGGTGAAAGGGGAGGGGTGTTCTAAGAGCACCGAGAATCAGCAGAGGAAGGAGGAGCACATTCCCTTTCCGAAGTAAATGCGTGCAGATACGAGGAGGTGATCTCTTCTGAGCTACAGGAAAAATGTCCACCTCCCTCCACCCAACTAAGCACCAAAACGGTGGGTGGCGCGAATATTGTGAAAGGGAGGCGGTCATTTCCTCGATGTTGATGAATAAGGAAAGACTAATTGCCATGGGAAGACCATATCGGTTAAGTACAAAGTGTTTCACTAGAATCAGACGCTACGAGGAGCAACTAATTATTGCGTCGACGAAATATCTAACAAGCATACTTTTGCTGGTTGTTCCCTGTTGAAGGAGAAATCCAACTCCTGTTTTCCTTACTGTAAATAACGTCTTCTCCATTACATTCGTAGCTTATAACGATCATTGCTGAATTTCTTTCCAAGTACCCTCCGTGTCTTACTGTATACTTAATCCTTGGAAGTCGGGAAAGGAATTTATTTAGATGACAATTTTATTTAAATTTAAGGAAAACTTACCTGTATTTAACCTGTGGTCACTAATTCCACGCTAAAGAACAATGATAGAAAATGTTTATATATGCTTTCCATTGTAAAACGTGGCGGTTAGACATAATAAATTACACAATAATTGCACTATTAACCACATTGAGCTGTCTGGTGCGGATGCTTGATTTATTTAGATGACAATTTTATTAGAATTCAAGGTAAACTTAGTTTTTACTACTCTGTAGTCACTAACTCCACACTAATAATAAAGAACGATGATATAAAATGTTACATAAACTTTCCACTGTGAAACGCGGCCGTTAGACATATTAAATGAAGTTTTTGGCCGGTAGTTAGCAGAGTGGTTATCGAAAAGCCGGCTGCGCCCAGGTGTCCCAGTCCCCACTTTCTGGCCATGAAATACCCTGAGAAAGAAAAAGCCCTTCCCCTCCCTACCGTCTTTCATCCCCCCATAACGTCTTCTAACCATTTATTGCAAAGGACGACATTATTCTTGTCCGGTTTCACCTTGAAGACGGACGACGACGTCCGAAAGCTTGCGAAGTAAGTGCCCGTCTCTTTTTGGGTTTCTGTCGGCCTCAATCCCTGTCAACTTTTTTGTATACTCCACTTCAAAAAAAGCTTACCACCTCGGAACCGACAAATTTCAAAGTCCCAAGTTGACGTTGATGTGACAACGCCGTACCACGCCCCCTTGCGTGGGGAAGCAATAAACGCACGGAACGGAAAAGAAACCTTCTTCGGAACTCACACTGCGAGAGGGAACTACCCTCGACGAAATATTTTCACCTGCGAGGGGATTATTTTTTGGGGATGAGGGGTGGTTTGGGTGCGTCGTGTCGGTCCCATCTGGTCTATAGCGGCGTGCTTCAGGGTGAGGAAGCATGGGGATAAGAAAGGTCAGTCGGCGAAGGAAGAAAGGCAAAATCATCCTTGTTTTCGGAAGCTACAAGAATTAAGGACAGGACTCAAATATCTATTTCAAGTCTTCATCGGCGCACAGGAAACCTTTACAGAAAGTGATCGGCCTTCCTTTTTTTAGGTCGCAGAAAGTCTGTTACCGTCGCTATAATAGGTTGAATCGTGTCAAATCTGATATAAAAATTATTCTTTGACTTTTACATTTTGGTAGCAGTAATTCCTTGTTTAAGAAACGATAGTGGTACCATCATCAAGATGGCTATCACAGATTGGCGTCGCTCAGGCGTCGTGGTTGAGTCGTGTTGAATTGGACACAAAAATCATTCAATCACAAAAAAGAGTTTTACTCCAACAAGTCCTTTCCTAATAAGTTCTAATTATAGTATTATGATTATATAATTACAATTATATTATATGTAGACTTTCATACTTAATCTGTCACATCCTTGAGGTCCGAGGCAAAAGTAGCATGTAAACCGCGCAATGTGATACCTGTATCGGAAAAATCCGGAATCTACGTGGTGACAATACTCCCGTTCGGGTCACAGGCTATCCAGCTTCGTTAAGAACATCGCCCGATAACGACAATGGCCCACTCACTGAGCTACTTCATCGTGTAAAGCAGCCACAGGAGGATCATGGAAAAGCCCTCATCACATGGCAAAACACCTTTAAAAACCAAGCCGATCTCCTTGAGCAGGTAAATACAACTATAACCAGTATAAATGACCGGTTAGACAGGCTCTTGGAAGAAAATCTCTCCCTGAAATCTAGAGTAGCTGACCTAGAGGGACATTTGAATAAATGAGAGCAAGACCAATTGAAGAATGTGGTTGGATGATGAGACAGTGGTGCTAAAAACATTGCAAACAGTGCTCTTGGAATTAACGCTGTGGTTGGCGATATTGATTATTGTTATAGATTGAAACCCCGCAATCTTGCAAATGGTGAACCGAAGCCCGCCCCAATAATTGTTCGTTTTCTTAGGTCAAACGTCAGGTCCAGTCTCTTGAATTCACGCAGATCTAAAAGCCATTTCACATTACGTGATATCGGCCAAAGTGAGGACGTCAACCACAATGTCTATATGAATGAGTCACTCAGTCCCTCTCACCGGAAACTCAATGCCAAGGCGAGGAACTTGAAGATCGAGAAGAAAGTGAAATATTTGTGGGTGAGGGATGGTACAATATTCATAAGAAAAACTGATGGAAGTGACCGTAAAACTGTTAGGAGTGAAGATATAATTAATGAACTAAAATAGGATGGGGTGGGTACTACTCCTATTCAAAACCCTGTGCATATGAATTTTCTTAGGATTTGTCATGTAAATTGCCAATCGTTACTGGGCCAAACAAAACTTTTTAATTTTAAATGCATCAAAAACCAAGTCAATATTTATTGGTGATGTGAGACTTAGTAATAAGATTAATCTTGAAACAATAAGATCAATCTTGAAACAACTTCCGGTATTGAGCTTGATGACTTAACTATTCCCGATTAAAATTCTGTCCGAAACTTGGGTATTATTATGAACAACACTCTGACATGGCACGATCAGATACATGCAGTATCCAATAGAGTTTATATTGCATCAGCTTAAAGCACAGAAAAAAATCTTACCTGTGCATATAAGGAAATTGTTAATTACTACCTTAATTTTCCCTCATATAGAGTATTCGGAGATCTGACTAGCGAACTAAATTTGAAATTGCGACGGTTACAGAACTCATGCATTAGATTCATCTTTTATCTACGCTGGGATCAACACATTTCCTCCCATAGGGAAAAACTAAACTGGCTAGATATATCCTCTCAGCGGAAATACCTCCTATGTATCTTTTTATTTTCCCTGTTCAAAAACAAAACACCGAAATATTTACTTGACCTCTTTCAGTACGCACCTATAACCAGAACTATGACAACACGGAGTGATTCATCAAATCTATATCTACCATCACATAGAATCAGAATGTTCCAAATAAATCGTTCGTCGTCAGATCTACTGCACTATGGAAAGCAATTCCCAACAAAATAAAAAACTGTACGACTGTGGAATCATTCACCTTTTACAGCAGTGATCAAATTATCTATTTTTACCTTAATGTTGATATGTCTGTTTTTTAAATGTAAAATTTGCAGTACGTTTTCATTTTTGTTTCTATTCCATAGCATTTTTAAATATCATGTACATTACACTTTTTTGCCTGGAATTGGACTGGACGGTGGAATCAAATCAATTATAAATGCCATAGTTACCTGTTACAGCAGTAATCAATTATTTATTTTTACTTTAATGCTACCGTTATTTGTGACCATGTAATTGATGTCTGTTTTTAAGCAAATTCTGTATTAGGTTTTTCATTTTAATTTTAATTTATTTATAAACAATTCAAAATGTTGTTGCTTGGAACTGGATTGTATGTACTATGGAATCATTTTAATTCATCGTCTTCACTTCATCATCAATTGTAAATGTTACAGTTACCTGTTACAGCAGTCATCGAATTATTTATTTTGACTGTGATGTTACCGTTATTTTATGAGCATGTAATTAATGTCTGTTTTTATGCAAATTTCGAATTAGGTATTCATTTTGTATTTATTTTATAACAATTCAAAATGTTACGTATATTATATTTTTTTTGCTTTTAGGAGAGCATTGAATAAATCCATTCCATTCCAATTTGGCTATCAAGAAAATTATTATGACGGTTTATAGTTTTTTCTTCGTCGTACAGGACAAAATTTATTGCCAATTAGTATAAAGTAGCTTAAAATATACACAATTATTAAATCGTATTAATTTATTTTCTTTCACGTCCTAATCAGCAATTAATTTTTGTCTAGCCGAATCTTCTAAATATCTTCACGCCTGCTTCTGCGCTTTAAGCAGGCAATTGAGAGGATACTGATAGCATCCTCTACGTCATGCACAATATTTTATCCCCCTCACTGAATTTCAACGTGCATCCTCCGCTGCTTTAACGCAGAACGACACACACGACTATCCCCTGAGTGGTGAAAAGGCCGCGCTGGCTGAAATCGCACATTCGCCAACTTAACAAACTTGTGAGCTGTAAACACTCCCAAACGAAAGGAAGTCCCTTCATTCGTCTTCCCAGCGAGGGCTGCATAAAAGTTGAAAGAGAATGGGGCCAGCGACATTGTTTTCGGAGTGAAGTAGGGGAAAAGGAGCGGTCCAGTGATCGTTCGGGGTCTTTCACTCAAGTTTTATTTAGGCAGAGGTTCTCTCGGGGGACTGAAGTTGGGGGTTTCAGCGTAACCTCTGGCCAACAGGCTTGGAATTCTTAGATAATCAGAGAAGGGAAAATATGCTATACTCCTCTTTAATAGTCTTTTCCGTTCTTCATGACCGTCAGTATGGCATATGGTCTTTCTTATGTCCTGCCCATTTTCCGAGGAAAACATGATACTTCGAAATTAGTGTTTACATAGTATGAGCACGGCAAAATCCTAATTTGAACATTTGTACGGATATACATATAGAAATATGAAATGAAATTTACAGGTTTTTCTTTTGGGGTTTCCTTAATCAATGTTAAGGTGACAAAGGGCGGCATCAGTGTATTCTTGCGAAGTTTCCAGCAGAGAACACAAAATGTTGCACAACACATCGTGTTTGATAACTTTGGTCAACACATTTTTGGTCCTGTTGACTTTTGTGATTCGCATGTATTTTCATGCGGGGAATCCAAATCTGTAATAAGATTTTCTCCACCACCCACATTTTTTTGTATGCATACAAATTAATTCTTGATTCCTTCTTATTAATGAGGTATTCAGAATTCAAATGTTCTCACAAAATATTTTGCTTACTCAGATCAATCAGTTGACTGAAAAATTGTAAGAATGGCAAGTGCTTAAGCCATGCAGATATCTTTTGTTGCGTTTGTAGTGAATTGACTTTCAATCTCTTAATTTCAAAGGAGGGACAATGCATCCATAATAGTGCTATGAACATTACATTTTTAGCAAGGAAAATCAGGAGAAGAGTGGGGCTCCGATTATTTGCCGTGGTTCATGTTCTAGACTTTTGGCGAGATGGGCAACTGGTCCTCGACATGCATCATTTACCGTTCCTATGGTTTCTGAGGCAACCAATGGATCACACTGCACTTTGTCACTTGTATTTCATGAATACTACCAGTATCCCCATTGAATCAGAATACATTGTTAAATATCCAAATTTGCCTTCAGCAATTCGTTCTATTGTGAAGCTCTTCCTATTCCAGAACCTCAAATATTAATTGACCCTGGTATTAATATTTGGATATACTACCCACTATGAATAGTAGCAGTACTATTAAAATCTACTACTATCTACTAAAATACCCACTTACCCCTATTTTGATATAATACCCACTTGCACCATTATTGTTTTTAGTTTACCTAAATGATCTCCCGAAAAAATAAATTCCAACATAGGGCTTTTCGCGGATGACTGCATAATATATTGGAAGATTGAAAATCACATCGATCATGAAGCCCTTCAGGACGACGTAACTTCACTTGACGCGATCAGGCCTAGTGGACCGCGCGATGTCAGGAACAAGGCTCTCCACTCTTCTCTTCTCGTGGCATTTTCCCTCCAATCTTCCCAGGCTTCTATTTGCCGTAGATCCTCTCTTGTATTATCCATCCATCCTTTCTTTGGTCTTCCCCTTGGTCTTTTCCCCTCAGGGCTAATGAAATTGCAAGTTTAGGATATCGTTCATCCGTTCCACATGTCCTATCCATTCCAATCTCCTGCTTCTCAGTAATCCTACTATGGTGTTGTCTCGATAAAGATCATCCAGTTCCTGATTATATCGTCTTCTCCATTCCCCTGTTAATTCGTCTTGGACTGGCCCATATACTTTCCTAAGCACCCCCATCTCAAATATTAAGAGTTTGTTTAAATCTTGTTTTCGTGTGCTCCAGCTTTGGCACCCATAGAGAGCCACGGGGAGAATTAATGTCTTGTACAATCTTATCTTAAGCTCTCTTGACACATTCCGGGACTTCAAAATATTGCTCAAAGCATAGAATGCCTTATTCTATTGCCTAATGCCATTCTCGCTTTTATTTCAATTTCATATGATGCCTCTTCCGACAGAATTGCACCAAGATACGTAAACTCTCTCACTCTCTTATGATTTTCTTCATTTATTTTTATCTGTAAAACATCCGGTGGGCGGTGCCTTCCTATAACCATGTATTCAGTTTTATTTGGGTTTACTTTCAGGCCAAATTTCCCGGCTGCAGTTTGCAGTGTAAGCATTACACTCTTTAAGTTTCTCCTGGGACTGTGACATATCATCAGCATAGGCTATATGGGTAATATTCTTCTCACACGATGATACACCTATATGATTATGGTTATCAACTTTCCTCATGATCTTTTCAAGGACTATATTGAATAAGATAGGTGATAGTCCATCCCCTTGTCTTAAGCCAGTTTTTACAGGAAACCCTTTAGTTATTTTCTTTTCTAGTTTTATTTTCACTTCTTTAGGACCACGTAAACAAATTAAAAAATTGGGTATCGAGAAATGGGGTGGATATAAATGTAAATCAATGCAAATATATGAACTTCAGCGATAAAAATAAGACCGAAAATAGAAATTACGAATTCTCCGGTAATTTAATTCCAAAATCGGACAACTGTAATTACTTAGGAGTCTATTTAACTAATAATTTAGGGTAGGGTTTAAACGTGGAACATATTGTTAAAAAGGCTTTCAAAATGTTACATTGGGTAATAAGAAACCTCAAAGGGAGCAACACTGCACAGTTTTATCAGGCTTGCTCTGCCTACAGATTGAGACAGAGATGTTAAATGTACCCGCATTTGCTTCGGCAGTTTGGAAAGTTTATCCGAGATTGTCTCGAAAGAATGCATCCTCTAGTAATTTAAAGCTCTTTGGATGGTCACTGAGCTTAGATTTTAGAACATGAACTAATGGTATTTTGGAGCTCTCTAATGTCAGCAGCTAGTTGCAATATTTTTAGCAATGCTCAACAAGAAAAATTGCTAGCAACTGAATTTTCAATACTTCATTAGAGGTCAAGGCTTTAAAATATTTCACAGCTACTCTCTCCAACAGTTTCAACTAATTCTACTATATCATAGAGATATTCACCTAGGTACTCGACATTTTTAAACCACAACTTCCACCTGGCGATGACAGGAATAGGGAACAGTTCAGATTTAGTGAATTCACCTTGATATTTCTTATTTAAGAATTGAATGTAAGCATTATTTCTCTTTCGCGTATCAAGGAAAATGTGTTTTGCCTTCCCAATGCAATGGTTCAAATCACCGAGTTTCATGGCCCACACACTGCCCACCAAATTCAGTTTATGAGCGCAGCACTGCATGTGCACTAACCCCTCTGAAACTAAAGCCGTGATCGCTTTTATACACTTGCCCATATAACGGGCTGAATCCGAAGTTATAGCAACAACATTTCGGTACTGAATTTAAAGTTTCTGAATTACACTCACAGTTGCTTACATTCTGTAGCATTTGCATGTGAAATAACTTTCGCTCCCCTCAAAAACAACTTCTGAACTGTACCATCCCCACAACTAAGTATTTTACTCGAACCAAGAACACACACTGCCTTTTTCTGTCCGTCGTTTCATCACGAAGAATTGAAACTCCCTCATCTTTCACAGCTTCTTGTAATCTTTCCCCATCCTCTTTGATGATTCTGCAAGTCTCCAACACCTTAAAAAGTCAATAGACCTAATACTAGAGTACTAGAGTACTATTTAATACCATTTGAAGGAATTAAATGATTCATTTGTTTGTCTTGAAATATATAAAGGATCCAGCATGCATTACCTAAGCCTAAATATCATTGAACGAGAAACATAGCATAACCACAGTTACTACTTTTCTATGGGGCACTGAAATCGATTTGAATACGCTTACCATATCGAATACCTAATGGAAACGGAGACTCGGTTCATATGGAGTCTCAGAATCGGTCGCACCAGGAGTGGGATCCAATCGTACTTAATACGGATCCAATAGCGTGGAAATTCGTAACGTATTGAAATAGAATTGAAAATGCTCCTGCGGATGTTCTATCGTCATTTGTTTCACATGCGTTGCCTGCGATTGCGTTTGTGTTCAATGGTTTCAGCCCACTAGTGTTTTAAGTGCATAACATCAGGATAACTAACGTACGTAGAACGGAAAGCGCTTTTAAATTGATTTCAATTCCCCATAGAAATATAGGAAGTGATATTATGAAAAAGTGAGTAAAACTCACATTTCTTCCACGCCAAAAATGTGTAGTATTACACAAGCCTGGTACGTATTTGTTTATCCACTCTCTCAGCTTCGAATGATCAACTTTTTCCACATAAATATTGGCCTCGATGAAAGATCGAGTTGTGGATAAAACGAATCATATTGTAACGATTTTCGCTCGTTTAGCCGCTGCACTGGCATCTGTGAGATTAACGAGTCTTTTGACGCCTGTCGTCGTTACCACCTTCTCCTTGTATGGGAAGCACAGCTATTAATTTTTTTCAGGCACGTGTCCTTTCTTTGCCTTTCAGTTCGCACATGGTAGCATTTGCACATAAGTATCTTTCTAGTTTTGTCAATCACGTAAAATCCTTCGAATGAAAATTAATTTTCTCGATCAAAAACTGTCACTACCATATTAATATACTGCAGCCCAAAAATAAATCGTAAATTATAAGACTGAATGCACCGATCAGCAACAGTTCCCAACACGCAATACACCGTCGCACATTGATATATATTGACGCGATGTAGAATCGATTTCGATTGTCGGATTTTATTGCCATATCTCTAATCGAATTGATTAGATGCTAGATATATATAGATGATAGATATCTCTAATCAAATGATGCGATTCCACAAAATTTCGTCAATTATTTCGCAGATTAAGGTCGATTTCGTCGATTAGGGCCAATAGTTTTGCTTTTTGAGCCAAATTAGTAAAATTCGCAAAAACTTCGCAAAAAACAGGTGCCTCTACCCATTGCTCTTTGAGGAGAGTGAGGTGGAGTGGGAGGGGAAACAGCAGATTCTCTGTGAAGTCTCGAATATCCTCCGTCTCACGGATATTATGCTACTTAAAAATAACCGGAGCTCGAGAAAGATCCCCCTGCTGTGCGAATTCGGCATAAGTATCAAACATATCTAAAGTTAACAACAGTCGCAATTTTTCTCTGACCTCTCTGACATTCAACACATTATTGTTTGCCCGTGATGTCAGAGACAGCGAGGTTTAATTTCTCCCCAAGGTCAGCAAAAGTGTTTATGGTGGTGCTCAATACGCAATATTTTGGAATCTCCTCATGGAATTTCAACATTGTGTATGGAGTATGATAGAAATTTGCCTTAGTTCTGATTTTTCCATCTTTAAACAAGGCTGAGAAAAATTCCTACCTCCACTCTAACTCAACATTAAGATCGAAGGAGTAATTCTTAACGTGTATAACTGTGACAAGAGAATAGTGTAAGATATTCAAACTACTGGGAGTGATAGGACCTGTAAGTCAGGGAATGCCGATGCCACCCGTAGATGTTATATCCCTTCTAAGAAAGGTGGTGTCGGGTTTTATTCCATATCGGGCCAACATTAAGACTCATTAATAAGATTTAAAAAGCTTTTTTATTTCAACAGGACTCTTATGTATTTTTATCACACGTATATTACAATTTGAATCCTGTAAAGAGTCATTGATACCTTTCTACTCTGAGTGGAAGAAAATACCAACTTTGCTGTACCTCTCATCCGCCTAACGCCATCATCCTCATACAAACCCAAGCTCTGAAAGCTCCCTTATACTAGCTTTAGTAAACAAATTCTATTTCCTCAGAATTATTTGGTTTTCTTGCTAGGTGTTTAAAGCATGAGGGATTTCAAAAACCGATGTTAGCTGATAGAATCTAGGACTAAAATCAACCTTAATCGAGAACATTGATTTTTATCATCGCTTGTCACAGGACAAGGCTAAATTTTATATTTTGTATTTAGCTATGATTGATATTATAAATGAACTACGAATATAAATCAATAAGTTGAGTTTACTTTTCGTTTGTCACAATCAATTGGTGCCACATTATTCCGCCTATAGTCCTTTGAGTGCCAAACTAGTTCCATTTCTATTGGATCATCAAGAGACGTAAATCTCAAGAGATAATTTAACAAAATAAGTTTTCGAGGTGCTCATGGACCCAAGTAAACGGCAATCAATGTATTTAGTAAGAGCCTCTTTACGTTGTCTTATTGCAAAATTAGCATTCGAGTATATTTTCTCCCGATATCTATCTACTTAAGAGAGGTAAACATCAATGTATCTATTAAAAAGCACATTTTATTACGAATTTGTTAATTATATTCAATTATGCATGTAATTTAATGATTAAAATTTAGGTAGTACTTTGAAAAAACCGTAATATCTAGACTAGGAAAATTGATGGTCAAGGTAAAAGTCTCCGGCTTTACAAAAGGGACCTCCTTGAAAGAAATGGACCATGGCTTCTATGATAAACATTATTTTCACGAGGATTTACATAAAATATATGTCGTAATATGAACGAAGTGGAGGGGAGGAAAGGGGTTTGAGAAGGGGGTCGGGTGGGTAGTAGGGTGAATATATGGGAGAAACGTAATAAATATGTGGGATTGCAGTGTATTCTTTACCCTCGTAAAATTTTCGGTCGATAAGTTTCAATATATCAATTCAGCGAACAGGTACAACAAAAGCTATATGCACGTATCCTTTATCGTATCCAGTATTAGAGATGAATTTACATTCTTGCGTATCCTAAAAAAAACGAAGGAATATGCAATTCATACTGCAGGGAAATCACTTTCATAGGACTGCGTGACTTAAATTCGCACTCAACCTTATGGCTGATTCGCCGGCTGTATGCAGCGTTGTCTTTTAACTCACATAACCAATTACAAGTATGAAAATCCGTGGGAAAATTTTTACTGTCGTTCTGTAGAAAGATATTTCTATGGGTAAAATGCATTTGAACCCCTCTTTTGTTTAATTTTGCTCAATTTCGTGACGTTATAAAACCGCCTCCTTCATGGTCACGGCGGCGGCTCGCTTGTGATCGCTGCTTGCTATGGAGAGCTTGCCGCTTGCTTTATAAGGACCCCTCAGCCATTATGCGTGTAATCGTCTTCGAAGTGCTTTCTGCTAACATTAGTTATCGTGGATTTGTTCGCCACTGCATTCATTTCGTCTGAGGATAAAATGCATGCTTATGTGAGACAACTTACTTTCGAGGAGTCGGACCGACCCAATGATAGGAGAATATGTTGCTGTGAACAACTATTCATGGGAAGATATTACTTTGTTATCAATTTTGCTTTCCATTACTCCTCATTCAGAATCGTCACGAGGTATGTCAGCAGTTCATTCTAGAATATCAATCGTTCCTGTTTTTTGTACGTTTCTCCTACTCATGTTTTTTCTCCTTCTTTTCTTAGAAATTATATTTAGCAAATCATTATCCGAAGGCAAGGTACCCCAAGACCCCCAAAGTATTTCCTGAGTATAGTCTCGTTGCACTTTTGTACTCGTATTACCTGAAATGTAGTTATATTTTATTATAAATTTTAATCTGATATGATCCATTTGTATTAGATAATATATGCTATGAATTTATCATTAAATATCATATGAGCAAGCAGGCAGAAACTCGATCCGGCATTATGTCATGCTTCACGTTGCTTCAAAATCTTCAATCAAGAATTTATTAATGGCTTGACTTATTACTTAAAGCTGTGGCAATCATGAGCTGTGCGATTTATATATATAGACATTTACTGCTATTTTAAATATATTAAAATCATAACTTAAGAAAATGCATGGATTATTATAATCAATTGTTGTGCTTCTCTCTTCATTGTCTAACATGCAGGTGGTGTCATCACTGATGAGAATGCAGTGCCGGTGCCACGGAGTATCAGGGTCTTGTGAACTAAAAACATGTTGGCAAACAATGCCGTCATTTAATGAAGTTGGAGACACGTTGAAGAGAAAATATCGCCTTGCTGTTCAGGTAGCACGTACTTTTAGGAAGTATTATATACTTGAAAATTGAGATCTTGAGTACCATTTTCAAGAAATTATGTAATTACTACGCACGGTTTTGCAAATCAGGATATATTTTAACAGCTTGCAATCGTATTTTATTTTACCCCATGTTTTCATTGGCTTTTGATTTTTACATTACTATTGTAATGATTTTTGTTTCTCAAATTTGCATGCAAGTCATTTAAGTCACTCAGTGTCATTTAAGTAGAAAATATCGGGAAGAAGAAGTGAAACACAGGGCTTCTATGGGAAACTCCTTTAAATTTGCACCACCTTCGTCCCAGGCGTTTGGGCCTTAGATCATCTCCTCATATACATCTTCCTTATCCTTTATAGCGACCCAACCTCATCTATCATATTTGTTAAATTCCCGTTCGTTGCCTACAAACGTTCCCGATACCATACATACAAGGGTCTGTAGTTTTGGTGGGTGGCTTTCTTTTTAGCCGATAACTACTTCATGATGAAGACTTGACGACACAGATACACAAGCGAGTGTCGGGCAAATAGTATTACCTATTACGCTGAGAAATATATGAATTATATTTTGAAAGCGAGGGCCTCACCGAAAGGCAGAAGCTATAGTCGTTCCAATGGAATGTTTTTCAGTCATCGACTAACATGACGAGTGATGATAAGAAAAATATAAAATGTAAGAAATATATCGTATCATCGGTTAATTTCTTTCAATGTAAGTTTCTCAGTATTTACATGAATGGATAATATGGTAATAAGTTTGACGCTCTACAGAGATAAAAATCGCAGCCACGAGAATATACACTGAATATTATTGAATCAATCTATATTATGTCATCAAAAAACCTGCTTCTTGACATTTTTGATGGTCTTGCTATTTTCCAATATTTTGGGAGCCATAAATGACGCGTGAAAAAAATGGTAACTGTTGAGATATTTTGGTGGCCATTTTTAGATTGCAGCACCAGTGTTTTTTGACCAAGTTAATGTTTTGGAGAAAATCCTATAATTTTTTACTACGATACAAATATTTTACAAACATTTTATTTTATTTAAATCAATCAATCAGTTTGATAATACTCAGCTAATTCTTGGCATATTTGCTTAAAACAATTACCGAAAACTGCGCTTCACTTTGGTCTGAAACCTACATTTTAGTATCAAAATTTCTATGAAAGGAAGTAATCCTGGCTTTCGTAATTATTTCTCATGCTTTTGCATTGGCTGGTTTATCCTATAAAGGAGTATAAAACCTGATACTCCAGTATGTTTTTTGCGGGGTCCATCCAACATTATTTACACACTGAGGATTTTACCAAGAAACAAGCAAGCAAAGAGCCTCAAAACCCCCAAAATATGAACACTATGTGGTAACATTGGCGCAAAAAATCATAATTACAGAGAAATTCTTTCATTAAAGGTTGGCACTTTAGCACCGTCTAGTAATACAAGGCAGTGACATCAAATGCTTCATGCTTGCAGTTCCGAGTGCAGTAGCACCTACGCCAGAGACTTCTGGATGGTGGATGATTGCAGGAATAAAATTGAATTTTCAAGCAATGACATCACTGTGTATCCTCAAAAAAAGCACTTATATCACACCCTATTTACCTTGTTTTATTTCAGAAGTAAATGCTTTACAATAGCTTACATAATAATAATACTTGGACAACGGACTGCTCTCTTCACTTCATTACACGTAAAATACATTCGGTTTTTAGCCGCTTTAATTCTCTGCCATCAAGTATATACAACAACTTTCAAGGGATCATTCAGTGAACTCTTCAGAATGTTTCTCTCTGTCCCTTTTTAGTTATTTCGTAACGGCGAGCGACGATCAGAGGACCGGAGGAATCAGGCAATGGGATGGACGGGGTAAACTTATGGTACACTTCGGTTTGCATGTCGCGCGCCTACCAGTGTCGTCTTACTCGGCGTCCACTCGTGAATCCTCTCGAGCGTCTCCATTGGTCCACGATGCCGTCCGTGGCATCGCGTGTCTGGGCCCGAGGTTCATTGCTGACTGAGTGGGTGGGGGTAGGTGGGTAGGGAAATGATAAAGTTGGCAGAAAGTGGGTGGAAGGAGCGGTGGGAGAAACGAGATTGATGAACCGAATGCTTTTCTGCATTTGTGCAATTATTTTGGTCGACAAACACTGATGGTGCTATATAAAAATGGCCACCAAAAACTCTCTTGAGTTGAAAACTTTTTCATGCGTCATTTAGAGCTCCTAAAATATTGGCCTACTTAATGGTAATAAGCAGGGATGAGTCGATTCCACTTATTTTCGATTCCGATTCTTTCAAATCGATTCCCGATTCTCGATTCCATCGATTCTTATTCCTAATAACAGGTGGGGTATGAAATACCAGTAGTGTACGACTATTATTTAAATTCAAGTATAATTAATTTGCTCAAAAAGTATATTTAGTAACAAATAGTAAATACATCCTCAGCTTATTGGGGTGGATAAAACGTACAAATTGATAGCCTACACCCAAAATTACTGAGACAAATGTGATGTGATCAATGAAATTTTATTTGAATATTTATCTATGTGGAATCGGTGGAATCGAGAATCGACATTTGGATTCGACTCTTCCTTAGTAATAAGTAATCGTCTCCGGCTTCACTTTGTGGAAGAGTAATATCCATGATAAAAACAACTTTGTTTCACTTCACACAATTGTGTGGATTGATACAAAGTTTTTTTAATCATGGTTTATGGTAATACATCAGGAAAATCAAGTATATCGAGACATATGGCTTGGATAATTTATGAGGCATGACTCTATCATCACTATAGTATACAAATCACAATTTATTTATTCGTGTGAATATTCTACCAGTTGATCGGTAGGTTTTCGGACCGTACTTATCCTAACGTCCGAATTTATGGCATATCCTCCGTTTTCCCTCCTATTGGTGATCCACCTCAAATGATCCTCTTCAAATGCTCGCAACGGCACCGTATTCTAATTTAATCCAGGGTTCCTGTCGTCATCCTTCCCATTCCACGCTTCCCAAGTGTCCTCCCCTCTATTGCCCTCTTAAACATGCCCCCTCTTTTCGAAACGTCCTCTGTCATCTCGTCTCGTTCCTCTGAACCTCCGCCACCCCCTCTCCTCCTCATCTCTCCGCCCATGTCCAATGCATCGTCGTTCGCCCTTCTCGCCACTCAGCCCACCCTCTCCACTCTTCTCCACGCCCATGTGTCAAACGCCTCATGCCTACGTGCGTCCTGAAGTAGTCTTCAAATAAATTTAGGTAGTCCGAGCGAGATAGTTCCCTAATCCCCATAATAGAGACCATATTCGAAGGAGACGTTTTAATTTCACCAGCTCTGTAGGACACATCAATTAAATATTGAAATATTAATGGTGCAATAATATAGTTTTACATGGCAGAAATGCAAGTAATTAAAGGAAAATATCTAAATAAGTCTTTAACTTGACTCATTATTTTCACGCGGTACGTTTGAAACTCCAGAAAAACGGAAAGTTTATTGTGATCCCGAAGAATGTACTGCGGTGACAGTATGATTAACTTTCATAAATAGTTGAGAAAACACACAAACTACTCACTGTTGATTTTTTGATGAGATCTAAGTGTAGGAAATGTCTCATTTTTAATAAGGTCTCTCTGGAGTCCATACACGTACCATTTCCCATGTAAAAGGGCTGGTATGTTATAGCAAATATCTCGGAAAGTAATTTGGTAAGGGGTTGAATATTTGATGTCAATAGAAGGGTGATATATTTTTCTTTAAAATGAGACCAAATTCATTGATTTCTAGGTAAAATGATATTTCGCTCATACTACCGTAAGGCCGAAAAAATTCAAGGAAACGAACTCTGTGTAAAATGGACGGCAAGGACATATACAATACGACAAGGCCAATGTGACGAGACATTTCCCTCACAAAAATAACGCGCACTTCCCGCTGATATTTCTAGTTAGTGTAAGATTTATTTGACTCGAGTAAGAAACTTCATAAACGCTGCACAGAAAAAATGGAGAAGTCAAAGGTAAGCAAAAACTTTTCCGCTCCCTTATGGTCGCAACCAACATTTAAAAGGCATTTCGCCGACCCTAAATATAACATTCCCACCAGTGATTTGACTAAAATTTACGTGCAATCATGTCCCCTTAAATATTGTTAGTTTCCGGCGATGGATTTATAAACGTGCCTTGTGTTATGAAACAATTGCATTGACTAGATATTACGAAAGGAAATTGGCAGGCAGTTGAGCAAATAACTTGAAGGCTTTCGTTACCTACACAAGAATGTCCTCCCATGGATCATGCTGAGACGTATATTACTAAGGATATAATTATTCAGTGATTTTAATGCACAACTGGTGAACCAAATCGTAAAAGTACACCGTATTCTTCTTTTGGAATGTATTGCATATCAAGGCAAAGAAAAACAATACTTTCAATATTTTTAACTCGATAAAGTGCCTTTAGACTGAGATCGACGCATTACCACGGGAATTAGTATCATGCACGTATATTTTTTTCCGTTCAAGGCTAAAATAATGGTATGAATACCTTAACGCATTTTCCGATGATCTATGAGTACAAATATAATTCACAGAAATTACATGAACTTTTAAACAAAAAATCTACCAGTGACCGATATATCCAGGCACTTTCACAAGTTCACCTGCGTGTCCAACCGTTCGTATGTTTATGTGAACCGAATTTCCACGCTTGCGCGGTTTCTTGCTCGGCCATGAAGTGGAAACGATGTGCCGAACAAATGCGGATTGGAACGATCGATACCGATTTGGATATTTGTAATCAAGGATTGTGATTTGCATTTTTCTGTAGCATGATAGTTGAAATTTAGGAATTCACACACACTATTTTAAACTTCTACTTACGTTGAACCAAATGACTCGATTGAAGTTTGATTTGTACCTATGCCACCGTAAAACATGGCGGAAATACGGATTCGCTCTGTAAAATCGCTGAAACACTGTAGTTTCATTTTTATTGACTGTTATTTATCCGTATTTTTCTTGCTTTGAAGTCATGGGCAGCTGCAGAAGAGTGCGAATGGTGAACTCTGAAGGACTTTCCGCCACTCGTCATTTTCTCGATCAACGCTCCCACGCCCCTCACTTCCCACCTCTGATTTCCTCCTTGAGCACAACGCCTTCTCCTTATATGATATTTTGTATCTTTAAGTAAAGGGCTGCGCCTAGTGTGGTCGTTTCAGCCCATCCTACGCTTACCTTTTCCTTGGTGCTTTTACGCAATGTTTTCGTTTTTCTAGGGCTCTAAGACATCTTATTAGGCTTTGCTAATTTTGTGACACTTTCCTTCTGCGACCAAATGACACCAATTATTTGAGGTAGTCCGAGCGAAAAATCATTTTACTTAGAAATCAATGAATTTGGTCTCATTTTAAAGAAAAATATCTCACTCATCCAATGACACCAAAAATTCAACCCCTTACCACATTACTTTTGGAGATATTTGCCAAAAAATACCACCCCTTTTACATGGGAAATGGTACGTGTATGTACTCCAGAGAGACATTATTTACAAAATGAGGCATTTCTAACACTTAAATGTCGTAAAAAACTTACAGAGTGTAGCTTGTATGTTTTCTCAACTATTTTTTAAAATTAATCATATTGTTACCACAGTAACCCCATACCGCAAAAAAACTTCCTTTTTGAAAGAGTTTCAAACGCACCACACTAAAAAATGAATCAAGTTATAGACTTATATAAATATTTTCATTTAATTACTTACAATTTCTGTCATGTAAAACTATATTATTGCACCTTTAATAATGCAATATTTAATTGATGTGTCCTACAGCTGGTGAAATTAAAACGTATAATTCGAATATGGTCTCTGTTATGACTAGAGAACTATCTCGCTCGGACTACCTTAATTCTCTCATTTCCTCTCTCAACGCCTCCTCTTTCATCCTCTTTCCTTCCAATAATTCTTCCTCTAATCTTAGTTCTTAATTCTTAATCTCATGGTCCTTCTTCTCAACAAAAAATTCAGAACATCCGTACAAATCAACCCCACCAACTAGCAGCAGTAGCTTCACTTCAACAGCTCATACTAATTGGTCCCTCCCCTACTCCCTTTCCATCCGAGGGAACCGAATTTGCAACAACCCGGACTCTCCAAATAAATTCCTCTCTAACCTTCACCAATCTCTCCTTCGCAGAGTTTATCCTGAGCGTCTCCTTCAAATACATTTTAAAACAACCATCTTATATATCATCGGTGTTACTCCCTCAGGCGCGTCAACAAAAACCTCTTCTCTATCACCTCAGGTAACCTCACCACTTTTCCCCTTATCGCCCCTCTCTCACCTTCGGATGCCCCACCAACCAGCATTTGCAACCCTCTTCAATACCGCCAAACCTCTCTTCAAATCTCTTGAAACTACTGAATCCCGACCGAACCCGTACCGTTGCCCTCGATGTAAAACTTGCGGTACACTTATCACCCTGCCTCACACATATACATACATACACACAAATGCATATATATTACATACATTCATACAAATTGAGAGATAGAGGTGGCCATTAGTTAATGGAATAGAATAAACCCAGGTGGTGCAAATGTCCTGGTCACCCCAATATAAACCATCTCGAAAGTCCTCTATACGTTATTCGTTGCTGATTCAAGGATTTGCTTGTGGATAGAGATAAAAACAACTATATATTAAAAGTTTGGAAAAATTTATAGTACTTATATCTCACTCTTTACTATCAGTTTACAATTCTAGGTTTTAATTAGTTATAGTTTTATGCCCAAAATTATATCAAAATATGTTTTAAATATTATATGCATTTTTGATGTTATTTGTTCCTCAAGGTGGCAACAAAAAACAAGAAGCGTCTTCGTCGAAAGAACAGATCAAAGAAGCAGTTGCCTGTGAGCAAAGGTGATCTTGTTCACATCCACAAGTCCCCAAATTATTGTGTCGAAGACCCTCAGAAAGGAATACCTGGAACTGCCGGGCGTGTATGCAATAAGACTTCAAATGGTCCCGACAGTTGTGATTTGCTCTGCTGTGGAAGGGGTTACAATACGCAGGTAACCAAATTCAACGAACATATTTCCTTGTCCTTTTTAATTTATGAAACTTGCCCAGCATATTGAAAAAATAATTGAGAAAATTCAAACTATCCAATTATCCTTAAGCTAAAATATTTCATATTTTTGGTAACTATCTTTTTAGATAACTAAACTTTTTGTAGTGTGCATTATGAATTGATTAAGTAATCTAATTTTTTTATCTGCTAATTATTCATATGGTCTTCGTTTTTTATGCTTTAAGTGTGCCAATTAAAATTTTTCATGAAAAAATATGTAATCCAATTGATAACTTACCCAGTGAAGGACATCTTTAGGATACTAGTAAGTCATCCTTTATGTCCTTGGAGGGCCAAAATATTAACTTTGGACCTCGATTCAAGTCAAAGAATTCCCTATTTATACTTCCAGTTGACAGCCTTTGTATACTGTTTAATGCCGCCTTCAATATGTAAGTTATATTCCAAACGAAAGTGTGAAAAATTTTCAGGGTATGGCATTATTCTTGTCCCATCAATTAAATACAAATAAATGATTTAGGACTTTCTGGGCGATTAAAGGAGTGGAGTCTTTTGGGTTTCTGATGTGAAACCTGAGAAATCTTTGCTAAATGAAATACTTGCTTTCAGAAGAATCAATTACTTCGTTGTGAGCAGAAATTTTCATGTGATGAGACTTGAGTTATGCCATGAAACTGATTTAATACGAACGTATCAACCACACAACAAGATGAGAGGAAATTTGCATCACCATTCCTTGTGTATTTTACAGGAGACATAAAAAGCAAATCTTCCTCCTTCAGACTTCATCCTTTATCTGACAACTTGTATTCAGTTATCCTCTGTATTTATTATTTCAATACTGTAACCACCGAGGTCTGCTTCGTGGCTTGTGTGCTTGGTAGGAACTATATTAAAAATTGATTATCTCCCTTGAATCAGGTATGAGGAATTTCGGGGAAAATTGCAATTAAGTTTTTATTATCTGACAATCAGAAAACATGTCTATTTATTCGTTATCTGCTGCTTCGTTAACTGCTCCCACTTCACCATCTTCGTCTTCCCAATCCCTTTCCTGATTCCACATTATTTCTTAGAATTCTCTTTCCAGGCATTCGGATTATACTTCTGTTTCATTTAACATTTTCTTCTTCCATTTCAAGGATAATTTTGTTGACACCTTGTTGTTCGATAATATACGCATTCCTCAATATTTCTGCTCTGGCCCTGTCTATTGCCGATAGGAAAATGTTATTTATGATATATTATTTTGTTTAAATCCGTCTTACTTCCGTGCATTCTGGTCTTTACATCAGACTAGTTACTGCCTCTACTTAAAAAATATATTACTTGCCTTTTTGTGTTACTAAACCTTTTATGGTTCTTCGAACCATTGTACATATCCTTCTGTAAAACGATATTTTTATTACTTGTGTTATCTTTTTAGGTTATGTTTCCATGTTATTCGTCATCTCCATTAGTTATGTCACATGAGATTGTTGGAACATAGGGTTTTCGATGACAATTTTTGTTATGATCGCTTGGTTCTTAAGAATACCATTGTGTTGTTTTTGCTGTTGGCACGTTTAGATTATATGTGCGACTCAGCCGTGGCATTTTTCAAAAAGTCAGTCTAGGTATATCATCTGGCATAATGACCTGGTCATTACTGAATTGCCAAATTAATGCCAATGTACTCCCAGGGTACCAATGCCTTTCTTCCATTTTCTTCCAAGGTCATCAAGATTATACTATGTTGGTGTAACACTTGTCTTACACCTTGGTTTATAAAAATGTCCGAGGCTAGTTAATTTCCGATCTCAGTTATAGTGTAAGTGTTTTAATGCAGACTCAGAGTGACAGTGATCATCTGCGTTAGGTATGCTCTTTTTTCATGACTGACCATAATATTAGTATAGTACAGACATACTCAACACGCGGTTCCCTCTCGAGGAAGGAACAATCAGGAAAGTTACATTTCCCCATTCTTGCATACCGCTTTTGTTACATTTACTCTAATATATTGCTTACCCCAAACTCCAAATAATCTTCCTCTTGAGAGTCTTTTTTTCCACATTCACCCGTGACACCCACACCCAACCATCCCGTCAACTTTTATCATTCAATGTATAATTGTATTATTACTATATATAAAGCTGCAGAACTGACTGACTCACTAACTCACTAACTCATTCATACAAATTCCTGAGCACTTTTAATCCAGCTAGGAAGTTGAGATTTTCAGGAGAGGTTTTTAATTTTGATTCAAGTCGGGAAAAAGTCGGAGAAGTTAAACAAGCCGATTAGGCTTCGAGTTATTGCAATCGATAGCTTTACATGGAATAAAATGGGGAAAATGAAAAATTTTAGTGTAGATCTTTATTATTTCGTTCATTAAAATATGAAAAAGTTGAGCTACAGGGCTAATTTGTTCACAAATATGAGGCTGAATGTTGGAAGAATCTTATCCTTGCAATTGATTTTTCCCTACCTACCGTTAAACTGAAATTTTCAAAGTTTTATCGGGGTGTTTTGAAATTTCTTCATTTTCGTTGCTATGGATATATTTCTCCGTTGCCGCCGGGCCGACTGTCCATTCGAGGTTTTGCGGGCCAGCTCTCTGATTATAGTATTTTGAGAAGTGGTAAATAACCGGATGAGATATAATATGATTTTTAATGGTACTGTCTGGTATCCATACCTCATAGACCGTGTAATTCATTTGGAGAATTCCATAATATTTTTCTTTATTCTTATTTGCATTTATTTTTCGTTATTTAAAGAGTATCATCACATACAAACTCCCACCCTTGCTTGCAAATTGCAATGCTAATTTATAGTGCTCCATGGCATCTTCCAATAACAAATCTTCATTTCTCTCGGTTATCCCATCGCTCATCTTCAACACCTCTCTCTCTCATCTCTCCTATAATCCCTTCCATCCAGCTCTGCCTGGCTCTTTCTTCTTAGCTTTTCCCAACCAGGGCCCACTGTGGTTTCTTCTCAATTTCGTCCCCGGTGGCGGCGGGGTAAAGTCCTCGCCTGTTATCCCGAGGGTCGCGAGTTCGAGTCCCGCCTGGGTGGAATATTATCAGCCTAGGACATGGGTGTCTGTGTCTCGTCCGTTGTTAATGTTATTCACCCGACATAAATTGGCCCATTGTGCTGTATTCGGGGCAGTGAAGATGAATAAATAAATAAATAAATTTCCATCCTTTGGATGTGGCCTTACCATCCCAACTGCTTTCACTTTATTTCTTCATTAAAATCAAGTGTAGTATCCATCATTCCTCTAATTTTACAGTTCCAGGCTTTATTCCAGTCGTTCACTCCAGTCTTATACTTCAGTTTCACCTTTCATTCATTCTCTCAGCATGGTCAAACTAACAAAACACACTCATTTCGCAAGTGCCAATCACAGTAGCATTCTACCCGCATTCTTTAATGGCTCACTCATTCCCTGCCTTATCCATCCTAATTGTCCTCTTGCCAACATCGAGGTATACGAAAGGACAGCATACTGCTCCGCTGTGAGGAGCTCAGCGCAATCTGAGGTCAATTCAAATGTCGATAGAGGCTGAAGGGGAAGGTGTTTATTGTGAGAAATTGAGGAATCTGCGAACTTGTTACAGTTTGAGAAAACTAAAGTTCAAGTTTACAGTGGGAATTTGGAAAAGAGAAGGATGATATGAACATTTAAAGATATTTTTCTTTTTTTTTCATTTGACCTTCAGTAATTGTTCGGATTTTCCTCATCAGGCATTTCCTCATTTATAAATATTTTCTAGTTTTTATCTTTTTTTAATTTTTTTGTGGTTTATTTGTCATTTTTATTCATTTAGAATATATTTCGATTTTTTTCAGCTTTTTTCCTTTTATATTGTGGCTCTTTACGCATTTATCAACAACCAGGGAAAATAAATGAAAAACATGGGAAAGACGAAAGAGTGAAATTTTGTGGCAGCGTGTGAGTTATTGTGAAATTCGTCCCTTCCCATTGCATTCCCTTATACTCTATCCTGGTAGTAGACCCAGGTTTTGCTGCCGTTCAGTGACATTGGTAGATAGACACTTGTTCATAGCAGTCGGAGATTTCCCACATTCGCTCATTGTTTTTTCTTCTTCTCCCATGCTACTCACGCCTTCCTTCCAACACCTGAATGCTTCTTTATCAATTCATTCTTACTTTAGTCCTTTACAAGCCCTTAGCCAAGATAATCATTTTTAATTTGTTTCACCCTTTGTCCTCATAGTGCGCCTGTTCTTCACATTCTCTCTATGGAAGAACTCTCGTGGTATTTGGCACATGTACCTTCATATCCAGCCTCCCTGTTGATTCACAGAAGTTAATCAAGGATCTCATGTAATTGCTGTTAACTCACATATTAAGGGATATAATCTCCATATGCTTCTCTCATGCATTTGTCATTAAAAACATTTTGAGCACTCACGGAGGCATTGCACATGCTTACTTTACATTCCGTTATATTTTTAATCATTTACTCAATGCCCAATAAAATCTCATATTTCTTTTACTATTGTTGCAATTACCTCGAAAATATTCTTTGATTTCTCATTCATTCCATACGTCACCAAAACATTGTGACCTCTCCTTGGATAGGTCTACTGCAGGACAAGCATTGTCCAGCTACTGCACTGGTCTAAATAAGAATTATTTCTAAGGGTTGACCCTAGGTTGAGTAGGGTGGGGGTTAATGCTGTTTGGAAAAAAATTATATTTTATAGAAGGGCACCAGGCACACGTAGAGTACACCAGCAAAGAACCAGATATCCAAAATAGCAACCTTATAATTACCACAAAAAATATTCCGGACAAGCAATATTTAACTAAACGACTCATACAGCAATAAAAGGAAAATGATGATTACATTTGGCAAAATGAACTCCACTTCGGGAGTGAGGAATTGATATTTAAATTTCCGCTCACAAACAAAATCTCCTAAGCCAATGTTAATATACAGAGAAATCAAATATCTCTTCAATGGAACACCCTTGATATCACTTGATCTTCAGAACTTAAGGAATTCCATTCCATGTGCCGGAGTCACAATAAGATGTTTAAAACATGTCGTAGTTGAGGTTGGGCAGATGGACTGCCGTAAAAATCACACTCTACCCGTTTCCTGGATTGGGTTAAAGGTGACCTAATCACTTGACATGTCGAGAGACAGGCCTGACGGAAAGATATCCCCAGCCCAGCCAGTCATTACAAAATTAAAGCCCGAAGGTGCGAGGTAGGAAAACCCTAAAACAGCACACTGAAAGTGAGAAAGCTGAGAGCTAAGATGACAAGCCCAATGGGAGAGGGGGGTAACACTCACCAACTGAAATCAGGTTTTCAACCAAAGCTCCGCCACGCTCTTACTGAATCAAGCTAAGGAAGGAATATTCTTCCTTCAGCTCATGAACATAATTCTTAAATGAAATTTTCATGAAAAATTCATAATAAAAAATTCATAACAACACACTTTTTAATACTTAATTCTAACTGCCAAGTTTCGTTCCATTCGTCACCATTCATTTATAGCTTCTAGGTCTTCCTTCAACGCAATTCCATCAGACTCTGTGTTAATATCCCTGTACAATACTGCATCGTCCGCGAAAAGGCAAATTTTACTTGTGACAACGTGGATGATATCATTAATATACAAACGGAATAATAAGGGACCAATGACACTTCCCTGGGGTACACCGGATGTGACTTTAACTCTATCTGAACTAATGCCATCTAGAATTTCCCTCTGTTCGCGGTTACTTTAGAAGTCTTTAATCCAGTATATTATATCGTGATATATTCCGTAGGCTTTTAGCTTAACAAGTAATTTTGAAAGTGGAACTTTGTCTAAAGCTTTTTGAAATCTAAAAATATCGCGTCTACCTGGGTGAACCTTTCTCCAGAGGTAAGAACATCATGAAGGAAAAGGGTTTTACAGGACCTGCCATTTTAGAATCCATGCTGGTTTTGAATTACCAAGTGCTGAATATCTAAATACCTCATAATTGTGATGACGATTATATGTCTAATACTTTGCATGAGATGGATGTGAGTGAGATAGGTGTATAGTTACTAGGATCTTCCCCATCGCCGCTCTAATAATTAAAATTATGGCTTTGAGATGATTTCATTCCGAAATGGAACATCATAAACATAAACCTTTGTCATTTACATCCGGAAAATGTATGCTTCGCTAGGAATACGTTAGATGTTATTCTATGGTAGGAAGTCTCTTTGACGGTACTATCTGTGCAGGCTGTAAATGGGTTCATTACAAAAGCATAGTCATAATTTTATTATGCTAATTTAAATGCACACCTATGAAATACATTGCCTTCACGAAAACTATAAACTACATTTTTAATAACTATATTTGCCAAAAATGGTTAAATATTCACTGCTTGGTTATCATGGATCCCCACTGAAGGGTAGTTCTTTCTGGTAAATATGTAAATTGACGATTATTTGTCACTACCCTAACTAGGCTATGCCCAATGTCCAAACGTGTGAGCTGCATTCCGTCAAAACGGCTTAAAACAGGTATACTTGAAAAAATCTATTACAACTCGTGAAATACTAAACTATTAAAGTCTGCATGTTCACAGTGTAACAAGTATCTAGTTATTCTTGTTCTTGTAACCACCTGTGAAGACCCAAATAGCGCTTGCATTTCTTACAAAACATAAATTTGGCAGAGTTCCTTCATTTATGACAATTATCGGCAACAAAGTAGAACCTATTTTTGACCATAACGAGGAGTACCGTGAACGACGACAAGCTGGGCTTAGTTTGCTTTGAAATTCAGAACTGGCGTGTTTCCTGTGACGTAGAGAATATCATTGTGACGCCACACTAAATCTCTAGCTCCGTCAGATGCGATCAAATATAAGAGATACATTGCCGAACAGGTTAAGGCACAAAAACACGTTTTTTCCGTGCACAATAAGGTAATATAATGAAACTGGACTCAACGTAAAACACACCCATGAATTTCTTCACCATATCCCGTCCCAAAACCACTTTTTTAAAACATTTACTCGACTGGTGTCCTAACACCCCCGCCACTCCCCCATACGGCGGCTGACAGGGCAGAATGTAAATGTATTGTGAATGAAACAGGGCCTATACAATTTGCCAGAATAGCTTCTCTCAACGATTTTTGTCGATGATTTTTTTTTCTCAAACGTTCTTTGCTATTCTTGAATATGGAAATGGTTTCCGGAGGCTCAATCAATTCGCTATTTCATTTATTGGGCGGTTATTTCGATTCTGGATGTTCGATGGCGCCCGGAGTGGACGCGTTATCGAACACGGATTCTGCAGAACATCGTCCGAAAATTAGTGATAAAAATATGAAAGTTAAAAAAAATAGCGTGATGGACATGTCAACACGCATATTCAAATGACAAGAGGCTCTCGAAGAGCTGAAATTTTGAACGAAAATGAAATCCCAACTTAAGCGTTCTTCTATGGTCAACGTTCCGTGTGTATCTTAGCGTTGAACCAGGGCCACAAAAATTATTTCAATTTCTAATATAAGCTGTTACCTTTAATAATATTGAAGTGTTCTTTTCGTAGTCGAGATAATTATCATAGATACTCACGAAACATTGTCAGATTGATGTTTTTTGTGCAAGGTGACATTTTGTTTATGATTAAGGCGACATTAAGGCCTAAAAAATACAAATATTTAACCCTCGTTTGCACTCGAAGTAAAGGATTATAATTGGATTCGTTGACAGAAATGAATCGCATTTAGCAGGATAATAAATAACAGGAAAACAAGTTTTCACCCACCCGGCTCACGAAATCCAGCTGTGAAGGTCTCAGCTGTTTGTGAAGAACGTGCTTCTTTGGCTGCCTGATTTCCAGTTTCTGTACCGGAAGGGGCGGGATGAATAATAACGTCTGGTAATGGGAGCTTTAAATTTCTCAACTATATTCATTATCGCGTCGAGAGCTCTTGTTTTCCAAAAACAGCGCCCTCCGATTAAGAATAGCAGCCCACGAGGGAGTAACTAGCCTTGGTGAAAATTTGAGAAGAAACAAATATCTCCGAAGCTTAAAACCCATCACTTTGATTAGAATCCTTATGAATAGAAGCTTCGTACTATTTCCACTGTTATTCAATGAGTACAACGCGTTTCGCGACTTCGTGCATCGTCAGGTACACTTATTCACCTGTAAGCATGTGTGCCTGACGATGCAGCGAAGCGCGCTGCGCACATTGAGTAATTATGGAAAGATATGATGTTTCTTTTCATACGGATTCTAGTATGAGATTTCTTTACGAAGTGACGCCTAAAGTCGTAAATTATTTCCATCATTTTAACTTTGAAACGCTCGAGAAACTAGCAAAATTTGCAGATACTCACTGGTGCTGAAGTGCCTCGCAACGGTTAACATTTTGGAGAAAATAACCGATATCCACCAATAGAAACCTTGTAAGATGAAATAAACTAATTTGTTATTATATAATTTTAAAGCACAAAACAGCGCAAAGAACGTAAAAACCTACCTAACTACTAGTCAATGAAGTGAAAGTTACCTCTTGTCCTCCGGCACATTTAAGGCAATTTCGCTCTTCACTCGGGATAAAAAGGGTAAATAAAAGTACAAAACCCTTTCTTGGTGCTATTGAAACAGTATGATGAAGAAAAAAACACCAATTTCTCTTATCTTTCAGATTAAAAAAAGGAAAAAAAACTTTTAAAAAGTAATTCTCTGTCGAAGCAAGTGTTAATTAGTGTCACAAATAGCACAGGTTTTTTTCACAGGCACAAAGCAAATTAAAGCTCTCACCCACTAGGACATTTGACGGCTCGTAATAACATCAATTAAGTTACCATATCATCCTTATTATAAAAGATGGGGAGATGATTTTTCCTTCAATGAATTTACTAATAGTTTTATTTTGACAATTTTTTAGATTCTCTGAAATTAAGAGTGCTATCGTATATTATTTGTTTTTGAGGAATTAAATATCGATCAATATTCGAGAGCCATCTTGAAAATAAGAAAGCGTTAGCATGAAGTAAACAGTTTCGGGCGAGATGATATGGGACTGCATTGTTAAAATGGAAAACACTCGGTGTTGTACTGTCCACTTTTAATACTCGAACTTAACTACACATATTTCGGCATTTTATTTGGCCATCATCAGACATAGTGTAAAAGTTCCAGTTAGCCATGGGTATTTATATATGATTCTCAGCGGGAAAAGGTTGGGAAAGGAAGAGGAATGGGGAAGTTTGGCGGTTGGCATTTATCGGTATTAAGGCGGAATGTGGGGGGGGGGGAGAGAGAAAGAGGAGGAAACGGGTGCATAGCAGTGGGTTGGTTAGGTCGTCCCAACGCCGATAGTCAAGTGGGTGGGGGAAGGAATATGCAGTTGCGGGGGTGGGTAGGGTGGAGTACCGAGTTCTAATATCACCCGGTGGTACCGACATAGAAAATACAATTAAATGATACATAAAAAATATCGAGATTTCAAAGTAGGACGTTTTATACACCCTTCTTTTGAATCTCTGTAATGTCTTCTACATTTGCGACAAGAGTTCCTATCAGTATCCGGATGAACGCTCACAGAACCTCTATAGAACCTCTATTATAGTCCTCTTCCATCTCTCCACTCAAGCCTCCTGCCACAACCTGTAAATCGACCGTTATTTAAGTGTAGGCGTCCTTGCCTTTCTCCCTTCACCCGCATGAACTGAAGGCGCCGGAGCAGGAACGTGTCTGCCTGTTTCAGGCATTCTATTTTCGCGGGGCCAATAGAGTCAAAGTACTGCCTCTTTTATCTGATATCCCCTACTTCTTGTTCCCCTTCCCTTCACTCCCTCGACTTCCTTACGGACTCTTCCACTGTCCCGGCCAATTCTTCCCCTTTTTCGCTGATGCTTTCAGATCATGGTATTTTTGTGTGGTTTCAAGCAGGATAATGTTACATACTTTTAAATGAGCGAACTTTGCTTCCCTTCATACCCTTACGTGTGTAATGTCTTTAACTTTTAAATATCGGGTATTTTCGTACAGGATCACATCCCGGTTGAAACTGAGCGTGCAGGGCCAGTGGTCCTTGCGTACGTGAATTGAATTAATTAACCGAATCCAACCTTGTGGGCCAAACAAGCGTGAGTGATCCGACCGAAAAGTTTGATCGAGGACTAGCGTCTTGAGTCGCGAACTTGTCGAAGTTTCTTTGAGTTTATGATCCTCTTCCAGCCGGCCAATTCGAGAGAAAGGAGGGCTTATATTATTGCCGGGACGGATGGTAGTTTAAATATTTCAATCAAGGTGTATGGGGACCAGCACCGTAGGAAGGGAAATTCTCCTCATCCATACGTCCACCACCGTTGCATTTCTGTATTTACTAATTCTTTGAAAGTAAAAATCTCCATTTTTTCATGTGAATGAAAAATTAACATTAAAACTATCTCAGTGATGATTGTCGCTCCAATAGGAATGTTTCATTCAAATGTACGACTCTGTGGTAAATGTAGGTTGCCAAATAAAACCACCGATCACGATGAACATTCAAATAATGAACTCCAAACTTTATAAAACCTGTGTAAAATTAGGCTGTCATTGTTCAATTTTTAGCCTGAGTGACAGATCAAATTTGGGAGTTAATGAGCTACGTCATCATAATACTGACATCACTTTGCTTAGTTGCTACTTCCTACTTATTCCATTATTCGAATGGTAGTTTTTTAGAATCAGTTTTCAAGTCGGCATTTGAATGCTGATTCTAGTCTTAAAATCCTCTGATACTCTTACCAATGGACAATAAATGTGAACCAAATATATTGCGGCTGTTGCTTCGAATTCTTGACGTAATAATATTTAAGTAATAAACCTTTACCTTTTGTAAACAAATTAATGGATAGTATTGAGAAATTTCCAGTAAATATCCGTTTATTTTAACCTATCCCACTATTGCTCATAATATCCAATTATTTTTCCTTAACAGTGGAACGTTTTTACACAACGATGGCTGAGTTGATTGAGTACCTGTGCTTTCAGTACCATCACATGCGGAAGAACCGATTTATAATAGTACCCTGTTGTTCCGACATAGGAAAAAATGTTAAATAAATCTATCGAATATCGCTATGCATCGAATCGAATCTATCGAGCCACTATCAAATACCGGTCTTAGCCTGCCCATTCCTATTATGTAGAGCCCAACTCCCCGAAACCTCTCTAAGAAGCCGAGCAAATATGCCAAAGCTGTCGAAATTTTCGTACCAGAGGGAATCTTTAACATCGGTTTCATGGCCAAGAACGAAAGTATCTTAAGCCCGCTGAAATTTGATCCGTGGCATGTGGCTCTAGCGGTTCACATAGCCTCTATCATTCTATCATGTTTAGCGTACTGACCATCGGAAATGTGAAAAATGGCAGTAAAAGAAAATGACTTTAAATAGACGTGCACAGACGGGATATCTCAGGGATGTCCTAAACATAGATTCGGGAATGATTTTTGGAAGAGTTTTGAGTTAAACGAGAAAATATGAGTAAACAGTGACGAAGACGATCTCTTCACTGAAGAGACGGAAATAAAAAAATCTGAAGCAAATGATTTCTAAAGATGTCACCTATTTTTCAAAAACCCATGGGACACCTTTGCAAGGTCTCCGAGATATAATCAGTGTCCACGGGACATGTGAGCCGAAAACGAGGTATCCTGGTGACTTCCTGTAGTCTACGGGTGATGGCTGAAACACCCTTCCTTCAGAAATGAAGAGAGATGGACTGCCTAGAATAAAATAACTCTTGTGCTGGGTTATAAAACAATATTCGTATTGGTTTAAGGGAATTTATCGATGTAACTCACTCTCCCAATTGCTGGTTACGTCGTGTATTCCCGACTGATTTTTGATCATAGCTCGGGGGAAGCGTGCTGGGTACGACCTTGAAGAGAGATGTGCGTTGAATTCCTAGCGTGGAACCAACCTGTGCCGCACACCGTAGGGGCGGCTCGCTTCGAAGGTGTAGAGCAACCAGAGGGCAAAAAAGTACTCGACAACCTTTTCTAAACATTCCTGAGATGTTACATGTTGTCCAATAATGATTATAATGCAGGGTATGAGGAGTGTTGTTTTCCAGCCATAAGGTATTTGGCTCAGTCCGAAGATAAACTCAACTTCTCATTATGCCCTTGCCCTTATTTTTCTGCTCGTTTTCTATCTTTGTATGGCACACTTAAAGTTCGTAAATCTCACGTCTACCCATGAGTTCCTCTTATCCTTGGGCGAAAGAGACTGCAACTCTAAGGGGCAGCAAGCGGGCGAGAGAAACAGGATTTTGATTCACTTTCCTGTCACGCCTTTCCGTTGGCCCCGATTTCACGCTCCGGCATCGATCGGCTATTTATCGCTCAATTTCCTCTTTTTCTCCAGGTAATGAAGCACGTGGAAAGGTGCCACTGTAAATTCTACTGGTGTTGCTATGTGAAATGCAAAACTTGTGAAACACAAATTGATCGTCATACTTGTAAGTAATTTATGGCATAATTTTGAATATTCACTCTTATGTGAATGTGTTACCTGTACATAAATGTCGTTCACTAAACTTTTTGAGAATCATCTAAGCGAGTCATTATATATCACTCCATTTCCATCAGAATTATGTGATCATATGTTGTGTGTTGGGAGAAAAGGAATTGTTACGTACACTCTGATATATTGTGTGATTATTGTATTTATTAATCATTCCTATTAATGTAATGAACTCTGAGTATTATTTCATTTTCACTTTTTTCGTATTATGAATGATATTCGTTTTTTGACTGAATATTAATAATACTTACAGCTACGTTTTTGTAGTATCTACAAATTACAATGTATAAGTAAACAAGAGCATCTCATAATTGCTTCATGTTTACGGAGAATGTATTGTCTTTTTTATGTGACAAAAACTGTGTAAATACCTGTAATTGTAGTCATGGTGAGTGACAGTTGTGCCCAATAATCTCATTAAATTAGCAGGCATCATGCTTTCGTGACGCATTCATTCTGCATGTACTTAATGAACTTCATCGAACGCGCAAAAGGTATAAAATTCAAAACGTTGTAAACATGTTTACAGGCAATTCTCAATGCGAGCCCCAAGCTCTGACTCTCAGTTGCTATCATTATCATGCATCATGAAGTTTATTAGTGACAGGGTGAAAGCCAGAATTCCATCGCCTGCTTAATGAATTTTCTACTCTTGGTTATGTTTTTAAAACATTTATTCCTCATCCCCGTAAAAGATTCGAAATTCCACCAAGGGGAAGAGCATTCACCTTGACCACAAAGTATTATTACACTCTGTTATTATACTCTGTGCCTTGACCGAAAGTGGAACTTGGCCCTTGCGATGCGTTCCGGGTGGGCTCCGAGTCCCGGCCAACGTGACTGATGTTTTCCCTCAGTGGAATTTCCCAAATGTGCGCCCTTGCGAGTGGATTCGTAAAAATAATACCATGGCTAGTCCCGCTATCCGCAAAATGTCACATTGAAGATGTGGGAGGCGATGAAACTATTTTCTCGCGCTACACTTGCAAAAGAAACTTCCGAAAGTATGTAATTGTGATGCTTCTTTGCGATGAAATTCAATATCAAAGTTCAAACCGCAGGGTAGGTAATTTCGGAGGTGAAAAAAAATACTTTTGGATTACGATCGTGAGTTTAAACGGCCGTTGACTCGCATTTGAAACGCGATTAAGACGGAAAATCAGTGTGCTGCCTAAAGCACGTTTTCAACGCCGCCAGTTTCCGTTCCTGCTTCCGTGTATGGTTGAACCCCAAGGCAACGAGTGAGGGTGCGGAGAAGGTAGCCGATGATCGCGGTGATGATGAACACAAGTGAACGGAAATCTATTTGCTGTAAAAGGAATAGCTTTGAGAGATATAAATAACGTATTAGGAGAGCACAGGTGGTCATTTTGAAGGATTTTGTCCACCGCAGCTCGAGAAGAAGTGTGAGCTCAGTGAAGAGACATCTCGTGAATCACGACGGAATCTTACCGCTCAGAATGAGAGCAGTAAAAGAGGTTCTCACTTTTACTGCAATGTACTCTAAAGTGTGCGTCGAAGGAAGTGCTTTTATGGATTTGGAGTCGAATGAGTTGCGGACAAGTTGACGGATTTGAGATGCCTCTTATAAGATTACAATGAATGGAATAAAATGTATCTTGAAAGGCTCATGTAGCTTACGTGTGAAGCGACCTAGTTCCACAATGGTATTGCTGAATTTCAATGAAACCTACGTAAGATAACTCCGTGAAAGGATGAGTGCTCTCTGTGTGACTGCTATAGTGACTTGAAGCGAGGTTTTGAAATTTGGCTGAAATATACGCTGGTGTGTAGACCAAAATTATGCATCATTTGACGGAAAATTTTCCCTTTCATGTTATTTTTTAGACATGCTATGGAGAAAATAAATTATGAAATAAATCACAAGGAATTAAAATTTTAAATAATCCACTCGCCTTCCTTACCCAAACAGTATACTGCAAAGAGGAAGAAGTTAATAGTACTGAGCTAAGGGGATTATTACAGCAATGTGGCTCAGTTATCGTAAATATATGTTTGCGTTCCAGATTTTGAAACCATGATCAATGGTTATCTAATGCTAAGCCCATGTCAAAAATTATTTCATTTAGGTGCTCCACGGCCACCTACGGACATGTGCTTGATTATGAGAAAAAGTCTAACTGCTCTCTTATATTGGTTGTACCCAAGCGGATGAGAAATCATATATTCTGGGTAATTTGTAGTTATGGTATTCGGCGTTCGATGTCGCCTCCTCCTTCAGTTGCTCTCTCATATCTTTGATTTCATGATTGCTTGTTCCTCCGGTATTACACACTCATTTCGTCCATTGCTCAGTATCGTTTGCCAGTATTTTAGTTCTAAATTTCTTGTTGTTCAAAAAATATATAATCAATGTGAAGGAAAAACGTGGAAAGTTCGCTTTTCGCCTTCAGCTTATGCATGATTACCCTGCACGTTGTAACTTTGAATCTCCTTACTTTACACCAGTAGAATTGGCGACAGTCAACAGCGCACCAAGGATCATTACTTTGAAGGAACAGCTCATGTTAGATAGGGGTAGACAGTGGCAAGGTATAACGGGATATGTGTTCACCTCATGAAAAATAATCCTGAAGATTTCAAAAAACCGGGCTTCTTAGGCATTATTAACACAATGGCTTCATTCCCGATATGGAAACTTTATTTTCTATCCATATATACAAGAATGCTTTAAAAATCACTTCATTCTCTTTACGTTTTTAGCACTATCATTAAACACGACCTTTGGTGGGGACAATGATGTCGAAGGACTTCTTTCCATAAATGTGCCTCTTCATCTTTTGGTGTAACTGCGAAGAATGCTTCAGTTTGTATCATATAAAAAGCTTTGGATACCAAGATAAAATTTCCTAGAACTCGACTTTTCCTATTGGTGGTTCCATGTAGTATAATGCTTATGCAATACACGATGGTAAATTGAAAGAATGCAAGATTTTCATTATTTATGAATATCATGTACTATAGAAATACGTTTTAATACGTAAGTCACTTTAAAGCAAATATTGTGTCCAGAGCTCTTGGGTTGGGTAGGGTGGCGGTGCACAATCCGTCACTCGTCCCAATCAGCCCAATCTATGGAAAGGCTCCACAAAAAAGTCGCATCGCAAACTGAGCGTCCACCTCGTGTCGCCCTGTGAGTGGGATAACATCCCTCGGAAGTACTTCCTTCAAAATTATATAAATTTGTGCACCTAGCTTGAAATACATCGAAATACAAGCCAGCTCATCAACCAAATGCCAAAACCTAGAAATTTTTTATCAAATGGCCATGATGCATCCCTCAGCATCAGGTTCCAAGTCATTCATTCACTCAGTGCTCTACAAATTTGCAGACACTTCCAAAAGAAAAAAAGACGTTCTCTTTACTATTCTTTCATGAAGTTTCGTTTCTCTCACTGTCTGTGTTTCCTGACTCATTAGCTCCATATGACTGTAAAGTTTGGCCAGCAGTTGTCGATTGGAGCCAGAGGTTTCCCATGGACGCACAAGGCTACGTCGCTAACTTTGTCAGACCGCGTAATTTGGTGAAGCCTCTAGGGCAACTATGAGAAAAAAGAGACAACCTCATTTGCTTTATGTTGTGGGATTCTCTCCTGGGAAACTGACTCCTGTACTCCAGCTCATTAAATACTCAACAATTAGGTTGCCATGAAGGGCAAATGAAGATTTCTTCGTTCAAAAAGGAGATTGTGCTCAATGCCTCAACCAAACCTTTCACTCTCGCTTTTCTCTGAGCATCCATTTTTTCCCAACTTTTACCCGCATTTTTTACGACAGGAATAGGCCTCGGTTAATTCTACCATTTCGATGGCTCAGGTGCAGTTCTTTCAGCTACTTCCTCCAAATAAAGTACATATTAAGGCTCGCTTTCCGAAAATATGTATGTTTGGTGCTTTCAAACTAGCTAACTAGCTGGACTAAAGCTAGCTAACCCAAGAGATTTTCACTAGAAGAATGGCCTGGGTAATAACTTGTTTTACCATTTTAGGTGTCTTTTTCTGTGGATCCCATGGTCAATTTGAATTTTTCGAAGCTGGAGTTTTCATGGCATAAATTTAAAAATAAATAGAAAACGACTATAAATGCATTTCTCAGTGAAAATTTGCATCAAAATAACTACATAATCAATACGTTATTCAAAAGTGCATTTCTTATCCTTATCACTCTGATCATTAACACTGAGCATTTTTAGTGGAATGTTTAAATTGGTGTTGTATCATGGTATTTGGAATGATGATGCCAATAGAGGAGGAAAGAATGAAAACGACTCCGGGTCTTAATATATTTTCCGATTAAATATGTGCGCATCTGATGGGGAAACCAATTGCTGTGCACCCACGCCCTGCACCTTTAGGCTCAGGAGTAATTACTCCGAATGGGAGATGAAACTACGGGTTGGGAAAGTACTTGGAAAGAGTACTACTAGGTCTGGTTTGAAAGTGTCCGATTAACGTTAGATAACGTAAAGATAGCCTTTACTTTCACTCGGTTTTCTCAGAAATTTTTCACATTAATGACCTTTTCCATCACACCTTTACTTGGCGGGTGTTCTAAAACCCCCTACTACACGCCCATATGGTGGCTCGCAGGGTAGTATGTAGATGTAGATTACACCCGACTGTCAGTTAGGTGACGTGAGCCTTTATTATGCATTGGACAACGAATTAGCATCGTTTTTCAAAACGTGGATATATTTAAACAAAGACTAGCGAGGTCTACGGTTCTGCGGTTTCAATTAAAAGTAATGAGTAGTTGTTGCCGACTCATTTCCCCATAATGGCAGCTTCCTAAATAGCCTACGGTGGAACCAATCCCTCTCCACCCAGCCCCTCATGGGACAGATCTTGGTGCAAGGGTCAATTCTTGCAATGAACACCCTGCTAAATAATTCTCTATAGTTTCCTTATAAATATTTCTACAGAATTTCGTAAAATGTTCTGTAGATATTCCTTAAAGTATTGAAACGCCATTTTACGGAATTCCCTACGACGTTCTGCAGAATACCACAGGATGTTCTGCAGAATACCTTAGGACGTTCTGCAGAATTCCTTAGGATGATCTATGGAATTCCCTACGACTCTCCATATAGGTACTTAGAAAAGGAACTGGGTCAACGGAAACCTCGCATATTTCCGTAGAATTACTGAAGTACTACAGAAGAGCTTGTAAGGAGTTATTTTGCTCTGCAGAAAATAACTCTACAGAACGTATGTTCTGTTGAGTCAGGCTCTCATGTTCCATACAGATCTATAGAAAAGGAACAAGTTCTTAAGAAAAAGAGTCAATTTCTGTAGAATTCCTTACGTTCCACTGAACAGCTTCTAAGAAATTTTTTAGCAGGGCATAGTATTCGGAAGAATCACCTCTCTAGTCACCACCGAACATCACTCTTTCTTATCACATCGCATAGTATCGCTCAAATGCGTTCGACCATGTGCGCTCACGCGCAGGATGGCGTCTTGTCCCCCTTCCCCCTCTCCCCCACTGACAAGTGGAGGTACATTTTCTCTATGTGATGGCCGTTCCTATATCAGGTGTTGATTGTTCAAAAATATTGTCTTTCTGACAATTTTGCACTTGGAACGCGCTTGAAACGCGCTTTGTGCTTGCACTCTAGGATCGATTCCTTGATGATGGAACTTAAAAAAAAGTCTGAAACATGTGTTTGGTGAAGGTCCTTTTCCTGCAAGATATTTCTGCGCAGGAAAGAGTGAGGATGGAAATATGGAGCATTATCCTGGTATTTGAAAAATTGTGCTTTTCCACAAGTCATTGGTAAATGGGAAATATCTAAGTTGTACCATAAGATTTCTGTCATACCATGCAGATAATAACCACGCAGGAAAGTTGAACTCTATTCAGACAAAAATCTAATATTAAAGATTATCTTTTCTCGTCGTAAATTCTACCAGGCGAGAAGTGTTGAAGCCACCAGTCGTACTAATGCCAAGAACTTGGCCCACATGAATTTTTTGTCAGTTTGGAGTTATTTCATGAGAAAATGGAGCAAATGAGGCATATTAAATTGCTCAAACTGTAAAGCACTTTACAAAAATGAATTTATGCAATATTCTGTAATTTATTGCAGTTTGAACGAAGGTGTTGGCATGTATTGTCGTGCCTAGAAAATTTTTAAATTATAAAATATAAATGGAAAAAGGTTTTTCACTTCATCGAACCTCCAACAAAATGGAGATACGTCTTCTCTATATGATTTATATTTCTCAATCATTCAATTGCAGTTAAAAATATCGTATATCAGGCAATGCTGCACTCGGAATGCCCCGTGGCAACGCCACCACGTGACTCCGCCATAACGGCCCACAGCCAAGTGAAAACGTGGAATGCATTTTAGTTTTGATGTGCATTTCATATCCACTTAGAGACAAAAATAAAGGCACATCAATATCTGTTTCTATAATGTATTCTTAAATGCTTCACAGATGCTTCTGGGATGTGCATTTATAATGGTGGAACAACCTTATAAGTGCTAATTGAGAAATGCCTGTAGATATGCTTGTCAACTATTATTTTAGTTTTTATCTGATTGGCATCACATTTCTCCTTTGTAATGAAACACTAATAATTCCATTGGTAGGGTAAACTATGTGAATAAATACTGTAATATCTGTTTGCATGTATATGTTACCTTTTATGGACTATGATAATTATGCTGAATTTTCATAAACTTGAAATTATAGAAAAATCATTGTACATTAAATTTGAACGAGAATTGTTTAGGTGAAAACATACAAGTGAACTGTGTACTTTGTGTTCCTGCATCAAATGGATATTATCTTTTCATTGTGTGCCAAGTGCATTCCTTTCAGTGAAAGTTTTATCAGAAATAAATGCTACTAATTCTGTTGTGTTATTAAAACCCGTATGCCTTTGGAAGATGTATGTATGTCAGATATTTTTATCACCTTTTCAACTAAATAAATTATTCTATAATCCATAAATTAAACTAGTCCTCATGATATTTTACTGGTGATTTACTCATGATATTTACTGGTTACAATTCTTAGTCACATTTTATCAGCTGATTTCTCTCATGATATTCATGGCTCTTAGTAGGTTCCCAATGATTTCCCTAATTTATGCCAGAAATACTTTTGTCAAACTTTTCTTATATTAGCTTAAGGCATTGAAATTCCTATGCAGCAGTTTATAAATTTGGCCCATGCAAATTTTTAAATTCACTATATGCCTTCTGAATTCCTTTATTCAACCGTTTTGAAGTTATAATTAGAGCATTTATGTATTAAAGTGATTTTAAAGTTAAATTTTGATTCTGAAAGATAAATTTTTAAAATTTTAATGCTTAAATTATATGAGATATCTATCTCGCACAAAACTGCTATGAGTATTTGGATTAATTTTTCAATGATACGTGTGCATTTCAAGATCAATTCAGTACAAAATAATTTACAATAATTATGACACAAGTTATGATATTTGTTGAAAATTTCCTGGGTATATTGAGAGTAAATGTCCACTTTGCTTGGTTGGTTTATAGCTGGTTTTCCTGATTAAATAAATAAATATTTTTATTATATTTATGTGTGTGTATTTGCCTGCATTTATTAAGATCTATATTTAAGTGAGCGACATTTGTCTTTTTTGTAAAGGCAATCTTTTCAAAATAATTTAACCGTTGTTTAATCCTATGAATTTAATCATCCCATATTCTTTCCTTGATTGTCTATAATTTCAGTTGATAAGAACTAACTATTGTACTGATTACTCAATGTAACGATCCACCTGATCACATTTGATCTAAATGACTGTGGCTTGCATGACTTTGGACTATAATTTTTTATTTAGGTAGAAAGAAATTGGAAAATAAACCATTGAGATGAATAAATGACCTTCCTTGTATTATTAGAGGAATAACCACCTATGTTTTCATCAGCTCCTGATCTCTCTAAAACCCTGTGAGAATAAAATGCATTTTAAGGTATCATGCAATGTAGATCATAATAGGAAAAAAATGAAAGGGGGAGGCAAGCAGAGGCATTTCTGAGGTATTAAAAGCATGGTATGGAACAAAGATGGCCCGCAGAAGAGCAAAAGGGTTAATTTTTAGGACGTGCCGAGTCCCCGTTGTCACATGTCCTTCGGAATCATTGACTGTGAAGGGCAAGAGTGTGAGCAGATTATTGGCATGTGAAATGTAATTCCTCAAAAGCAGAGCAGGGAAAACAATGATGCAACGGATTAGAAATGAATGATTTATGCTGAAAGATGTATGATAGATGGTCGTGTCAAGCAACAAACGGTAATGCATTCGTGTGGGTGTCGTTTCGACGGTATGCGTTAAATACTAATGATAACAAAGTAGCATTACCATAGAACTGGAAAATGTCGACGTTAAAAGGTAAGTAATGAGTAAAAAGTCCCTACTTTTAAAGTACTCTCTCCATGGATTTGAATCCCTATGTGCTCTCAACTCCCGCTTACTTGGCGTGAAGAAAGGAAATGACTGCAATAAATGTGATACGACTTATGGAGTGTGTGAGATTAAAGACCAGATATCCTGTCAAATCACATATTATGTTTACTTCGTTATATTATGAGTTTATATTTATTTTCAGATTTGAATGCAATTTATGAACTACCATGCATGAAAACTTATCCGAATGAATTATAGTGTATAAAGATGATCGGAAACCATCATGGAATCCTAATTCGTACTTGTCTCTCTAAACTCCTCTCTGATAACTAACCATGTACTCACACTCGTCTACGAGCCGTCCACCCATCTGGACCACTTTGGTGCTCTCATTCATCTGACCTGCTCCGAAGAGGGCAACCATCGCTAAGTCGTCATGAGCTCCTCAGTGACCGGAAATGCCGCTGAAGGAATGTTTTTCTTCATAATTTATCATATTTCTGTTGCGAGGTAACGTATGTAAGAGCCTTGTAATTGATGAAGGTAAGTGAAAATTGCGATTGCGAAAACAAAGCGATGCTTTGCCTAGTGAATAAATGCGGAACTAATTTAGAAAATATTTCAAAGTGACACTTGCTCATGGGCTGCAAACTAAGCGGGCTGTTTCAATTCAACCCTCCCTAAACAAATCACAAAGTGATAAATAAGTGAGCTCTTACGGCTTAATCATATCATATAGGTGTTACTCCAAAAGACTTTGTATGGCTTTTGGAGTAACACCTTTATGATATATAACGATCTGGCAACCAGACGATCTGTTTCTGTAAAGCGTAGGTCATGGCTTTGGTCCTGCTGTTTTTCCTCGCTATTTAATGTTAACAAATATATAAAAAAGCAGCGTGAAATAATGAAAAATTTAATATGTAACCGTTGCTAAAGTCGCATAAACAGTCTTATCCTATTATGTTAAATTGTAAAAAGTACTCAGTCTCATCTGAAGGCATTCATCTATATCTACATACCATTCTGCGAGCCGCCGCATGGGCGTGTGGCAGGGGGTGTTAGGACACCAGCCGTGTAAAGATGTAAGGGATAAGGTTTTGGGAGATGAAAGTGTGAAATAAATTATGGGAGTGTATTTAGTGGAGTTAAGTTTTTATTGTGGTCGCTTACTGTGTGCGGAAAGAATGAGTTTTTGTTCCTATCTGTTCGGTAATGTATCTCTCTTATTTTATCGCTTCTGTCATTCCTAGATATGTAGTTAGGTGTCAAGATAATATTCTCTGTGTCGCTCTGAAACAAACGAGTTCAAAATTTCTCAAGCAAACTAAGCCTAGCGTGTAGCCTCCGAGTCTCGAGGGGGCAACGATGGTGCAGATCAAGAAGACCGGACTGCTATCAACAGCCACAGCTTCAGGAGAGTGAAGTTCATGATGTGGAAGGCAACGGAGAAATCACCGCATTAACTTCCCTGAAAGATGCGGCCTACATCTGCCAACCTGTCTTAGGACTGAAAGACCAATGATGATGAAAATCTTAATCGTACACAGTCTAAAAGTCGTATGTTCTACTCTATGATTCAAAATTAAACGCCTCTTTAATTCAGCTGAAGTTGAGGCTTGAGTGAAGGCCGCAGAAACTCTATATCCACTACGTGTTCATTAAGGTCACTCATTTTGACCATCCCTTAGCTCGGGAGTTTTGGACCCTTTGTTGCCCTCAGCAACTCTAGTCCGACCCCTCCCAGTAGGCGGTGGGTGATCTCCGCGGGTATATTTCAGCTTTGTGTATGACGTTTTAAAGTTTTTTAAAAAGTATTCTACAGGTATTAGGTAGGTTTTGTTAAAAGATATAGGATCTCCTCCAGGTTTCCTACACTTTCAGGGTCCTATCCACCTCTAGCGTTTCCTTCTCCGCGTCAGCGCACGATCTAACTTTCTTCATCCCGTTCATCAAACCCATTTTCCTTCTACCCCAATCCCGCTCGCCTAACCATTATCCCTGTATCTTAAATAACTCATTCCTCCAGTTCCTCCAGCCACCCACCCTGCCTATCCTGGATTTCATTCAGATGTTTCCTTTCCTCGCCTACCATCTCAAGCACTTCCTCGGTCGTCTGCCTTCCCGTCCAACTCAGCTTCTCCATTCGTCTCCAAACCAGTATCTCAAATGCCTGCGGCCTATTCCAGTCCTCTTTTCTGAGGATCCACGTTTCTGCTCCATACAACACTATCCTCTGTATCAAGCTCTTCGCTAGCCGCTTCTTTACAACCTTATCCAAGGTCCACATCATCAGCTCCCCTCTGTTTTTAAACTCCTCCTGAACTAATGCTATTCTCCTACTTATGTCTTTGCTACTATGCCCATTTTCGTCTAGCGTACTGCCTAAGTAATTTAATTGTACTACTTTTTCAAGTTTATACCGTCCAAATTTTATGACAAGCTTCATTTTCTTTGTCCTAAAAAATCCCATTACTTCTCGTCATTTATCTTCCTTCCGAATTTCTGCATGGAATTTCTTAGGAATTAATTAAACCTTGTAGTCCCATCGATGATCGACTAATCAATGCCTGATCGACCGTGAACTTAACCGGTATCATAACTTGCCGTCTTAGTTTGGTTCCCACATTAAGCTCTTCCAAAGCCGGTCTTATTATGTCGTCAGCATAAATGTTGAAAATCCAAAGCGACAACGGGCACCCTTGTGTTACCACGCGACTAATAGTTGCCCTCTCGTTTTATCGTCAGCCACCCTCACGTGTATTTTTTGGATTTTTCTCTTGTCTCGCCAATTTATGCGTGCCCCCATGCTGGAAAAAGCTTGCCTACCTTTTTTCCTTAATACACAAGCAGCTCTGAAGATAATTTATCTACTCCTCCAGCTTTTCTTACCCTCATCTCTTTCAATGCTTTCTCTACTTCACTGTTAAGTATCATTGGCCCGAGATAATATTCATCTAGTGCTCCCCAATCCTCTATATCTATATCAGTTGATTTACTATCGCTGTCATTTAGCTCTTCCACATATTCGCTCTACCGATCTTGAATGTAATCTTGATGGATTAATATCCCACCTGTTCTGTCCCTAATCTTTTGTACCTTTTGCACTCTCTTCCCACGCGATGGCAATTTCATTTTAGTGTATAACGCTCCCACTTCCCCTTCTTTTGTAGCTTTTCCATTTCTTCCCAGGGTCTCTTCCACCAGTTTTCCTTCGCCCGATTGGTTATTTGCCGGAGTTGATTATTTAACTCAATTGTACTTCGCCTTACCTTGGTCAGTGTTGATGTTTTTCCATTTTCTTCTCTCCTTTAACAACTTACACATTTCCTCCGTAACCCAGAGCCTCTTTACCCTCTTCATTTTTGCTGCTCCAATTTCTTTTTCAGCCGCTTTTACAATGCCTGTTTCAATATTCTCCCATTTTGCCTCGATTGTACCTATTTCCTTGGCTTCGTCTATATACCTTTCCACTATCACTTGGTATTCCCTCCTTTTTCCCTTTCAAAAGCTTCCAAGTTCAATATCTTTATCCTCCTCTTTTAACTGAGCCAATAGAATCTAAATCTACATTACATTTAATTATACCTAAACTATGATCCAAGTCTGCATCAATCCCAGGATGGCTCCGCAAGTTCTTGACAAAGTTCCTCAATCTTTACCTATCCATGATGTAATCAGTTTGATATCTCTCAATGTTTCCCGGCATTTTCCATTCGTATCCCCGCCTACGATGGTGAAACTAAGTGTTTGATACTAACAATTAATTTCTTTAACAAAATTCAACTGCCCTCTCACAGCGATCATTCCTCGTTCCTCATCCATACCCTCCCACTTCATCCCCTTCTCTCATTTCCCCCATTACTGCGTTCCAGTCGCTCATTCCTATCAGACTTGTTTTCTTGCCCGGCACTTCTATGATTATCTCCTTTGTCTGTTCATACACCCCATCCACCTTTTCCACCCTGTGATTGATTTTTGGCATGCACACCTGGACCTATGCGAAATTTGTTGGGCGTGATTTTATTTCTACCTATAGTATCCTGTCGCTCACCTGTTCAATATCTACTACCCTCGCCCCAATTTTTGCGTTCAATACTATAGCTATACCATGTTGACTCTCATCTCCACCACTCTAGATTGCCCTCTAACTATCATTCCTATAGTCTCCGCTTGTCCTTCAATCTCACCTCGCACAGCTCCAAGGCATCTATGATCCTTTTCTCCATAGCCTGTTTAATATTTTACAGCTTCCCTGCACTCATAATTATCCTGACGTTCCAAGTCCCTATTTTCATCGCTACTTTCCTCGTCCTCTTATTATTCTTATCTCTCAATGTACTTGTATCCTTTGTTGACGTTGCTGGGCAAGGATTTGGCGAGACGACGACCTCCAGGGGCCGTGCCTCCCCGATGCAATTGCAAAAGAAAAATTTAAAGAACTCTTTTAAGTGACTTTGGAAAGAATGTACTGAATGGTTGAGCCAGGGGAATCCAAGTGGTGATAAATGAAAATGCTTTCCTCCTGCGGAGCTTCAAACGAGAAAAATATTGCCTCTTTCTTTAACCGATTTTAAAATTTTTGTTAAACTTTTCAATTTGGAACTGTAACTTACAAAAAGAGAACTTAAACTCAGTCCCTCGATATTCATAAATATTGGCACATCAAGTCAAGTACCTAGTATGTTGCGTATTTTTGCAGGGTTGGTCGACCGATTAATATTTTCAGCCAAAGTTCTCCGAGATTTTTTATTACAGCGTCCCCTCCGCACTCCCCCCTCACCGACTGAAATATCCCGGCTTGGGTTTGGCTATGATATATTACCTGATGGGTAATACACCGAAAGCATGAGGGATGTTCCTCTGCGGATGAACCAAGAGCTAAAGTACATGTGATGGACCTTGCTGAAAGAGTTTAGAAGCGTGAATGATGGGAGGGTTACAAAATAGTTTCTACGACTACCTGAGGGGGAGAAAAGTGATCTCGGCCCGGATGCAATAAGTTTTTGGGTACGATGGGAACGATTGGTCCTGAGGGTTAGAGGTCTCCTCCAAAAAATGGAGGGCGAAGGAAATAACACGTTATTCCGATTTGCGGAACCTGAGGTGGAGGACAAGGGGGGGGGGGGGCAGTAACATATTCCAGGCCGGGCTTTCAAGTAATAATGGGAAAAGTGTAACTCCCTTCCCCTCACTCTGATACCCCTCCCTCTCCATTTCTCTTTCACCTCGATACTCAGACTATCGTAGCAAATGAGAAAAATACGAACATAATCGTGGGAGTGCTATTTCATCATATTTGAAATAAATATTTATGAAAGTTTAGCTGTGAAATGGACACAATGGTAACCAACAATATATTCACATTTGGGACTGTCTGGTTCAGAGAATGCCGACCAGAAGTGCCACCCACAACCAGCCCCTCTCGGATGGGGGCCCTAGTGGAGTTGGGTGTGGCAATTACACTAATAACACCAAGAAGGGAGCTGGTATGGAGTGGACGGAAACCCTAAGGGGTGATCTCCTCGCCCACTATGCTGCCAGCGAGCTCAATCGTAGGGTGTTAATGGCAAGGATGCACTCTTAATGGTGTGAGATGCATCCTGAACATAACCACCTGGCGCAGCAGAATCAGCGCGACTATGCCAACCACCTGCGTAAAAAGGACACTCCCCAACAACCGCTCGTTCAGAGAAATACTCCACCGGCCAGACCACCCTCCCCGACACAAGCAGTCTCTCCACAGGCTGTTTTGACAGCCATTGCATCGTCGGTACCGCTGACAAGTAGGGAGGAAGTAGATCAGGCCGACTCTGAACTCCGAACGCGGTTGTTAAATGAAATCACCTATGATGTAGGACAAGCCAGGCACAGAGACATCCATCGGAAGATCTCTCTGCAGACTAATGTCCTGACCAGGTTGAATGGCTTTACCGCAGTAATCACTTGAGTATTTTTAAATTTTTAATAACCTTTTATGTGATTCATTTTAGTGCAATAAAAATGATACATTATATTGTTTTAAATAATTACAGCAAAGCTTATTCGTAAATTTTATCGGTTTTTTCAAGTAATATTAAAAAAAATAATGGAAAACATGAAAACAAGTGAAAATTACTTTGATTAATTACCTCCCTGTTTCCTTACTATCCAACTTTTGTAAAATTTTTGAAACGATTATTGAAAAATTATGAGGGACAGGATTACAAGCTTTATCACCAAAAGTAAAATCTTGCATGCTGAGCAATATTTAGGTCCAGAAAGGTACAAATGTTTCCAGAAAAGTACAAATGATTCTCTCTTGAGTTTCTAAAAGAAGATTGTGACATCCTGGGACTCTAATGAGTACCCAGTTGGTGTGTTCAATGATCTATCTCATGCATTTCAAACAGTGGACCATAAAATTCTCCTAGTAAAATGTGAATGTTATGAAATCAGGGGCATTCCAAATAAATGGTTAGAATCATATCTAAAGGATCAAAAACAGATTGGTGATGATTATGCGATATCAGACTACTTTTCCTCCCTTGAGACAACAAATATAGGAGTGCCTCAGGGCAGCATCCTTGGACCCCTTTTATTCCTGATATATATAAATGAATTACCAAATAGTGTTTCAAAGGAGAATATAGTGCTGTATGCAGGCGATACAACCCTAGCAGTAAGTCACAAGTATCCCCAACTATTACAAACTTAGCTGAATAGCTCCTTAACCCATATTTTACCAGTGTGTGTCTAAACACACGCTGAAAAAGTCACAATTCAAAAAATCCTCATGATATTTTCTTGCACAGATAAACTTTATTTAAATATTCTTTTATTTCTTTGGGAACCTTTCAAGGCATCATATCTCTTACATTGCTACCTACTCACTCCACGCTGGTCATCATTGTAAAAAACGTAAATCACTGCATTTTTTGCCTCAATATAAATTCTTATCCTCTGAGCTAATAATTCATAAAGAATAAAATTTTACTATAATTCATGCATTTTAATGTTTAGAAAATATGACAAACCCCAAGTATTTCACTTGGAGGCAAATGGGAAAAATCAGTAAGTGACCAAACTTTGAGTGTGTTTTAACATACGATGAGATAATCCACGTCTATTTCTCTCGCCGAGTATGTTATTGCCTGTACATCAGTAAGCATCTTCTAAATGTTACAAAATAGGCATTCCTTGGCTACAATGTGTTTTAACCTCTTTATAGCTTGATGCAGGAGGGAATGATATGTTCGTAAGGCTAAAATGTTTTTCACTACCTTTGGAAGCCTAGACTAAAATGTAATTCACAACCCTAGGGAGTGGACGCTCCCTAGAAAGGACTTGACTTATACAAAGATGTCGGTATATGATAGCTTTCTGGCTACTGTAATTTGCCATTTAGACATACCTATGTATTGGGAAACAAAACATTCCACCTACTAGTTGCTGGATCAATGAGTCGGAATGAATTTTATTTGATTCACAAATTTCTTCATTTTAATGATAATTCACAGATAAAGAAATTCACAGATAAGATTTACAAAATTAGACCTGTAGTTGATGAAATGAACAAAAAATTTACCAATATGATAGATTGTTATGGCAATGATTTTTCTCTTGATGAAGGCATGAAACCATACTCTGGGTGACATTCAATGAAAAACTTTATTAGAGGAAAGCCTATGCGTTTTGTTTATAAAATACGGTGTGTAGCCACTTCGAGAGATTACCTTCCTAAATTTAGAGTTTACGCGGGAAAAACGGATAGACATAAAGGTGCCTCTATTGGTGCGGATAGACATAAAGGTGCCTCAGTGACAGAGTCAATCTATATTAATTTTCTCTCCTCTGGTTCAAACTAGTGTGTTGATAATTTTTTTACATCACTCACCTTGCTAGAGAAGTTGAAATAAAATAATAATAACTGTATAGAAACCATTAGAAAAGATTGTGTTGGCAGAGCTCCTATGACAAATGTGAGCAAAAAGATGCAGGGTGCACTCTCAGCTCTCACTGATAAGAACAGTGCAATTTCTCTAATTCGCTGGCTTGATAATGCACAAGTTACCATTGCAGCTAACATGGCGTCAGAATCTGTTTCCGGCCTTAGAACGTGCAGCTGTTGGAATTCAAAGTGCAAAAAAGGTTAAATTAAGCCAACCACAAGTTGTAAAAATGTACAACCATGGCATAGCAAGTGTGAATTTGTTTGATCAACAATGTGCTGTGCATCGTGTGAGTATTAGGTCCAATTAGTGGTACTGGCCTTTTTGCAGATTTTGTCTAAACAGCTGTATCGTGAACTTATGGCATGCATATTTTCCGAATCAATAACCCCAAAAACCAATCAAATTGATTTTTGAAGAGAGATTGTAATTGGATTATTTTCAACCGATTCACAGCCAAAATCACTCTCACCAAAAACAACGAGGCAGGCAATCATAGATGGAAGATACAATGATTATATGAGAGTATGATCACTGGTTATGTAAAATGAAAACTCATCGATGGTGCGGTTGTAAAAGCTCCAAGTTTATCTGTGAAAAGTGTAACGCTGGTGTTCATCCTGATGTGTACTTCAAAGAATATTATATGAGGTATAAATCTAATTAGAAAAAATATATTTAACTGATTAACAGAGAATTAAAGTAAAAAAATGGTTGACTCTTAATTTTACTTCCAGAAAAAACATTAATTTTCGAGGAAAAGTTACTTAAATGCAAATGTATTCATTGACAATGTAATTTATGCAGTCTCCTATTTATTCGTTGTTTAAATAAATTAGTTTGAGTGAAATACGATTTTTTTAGTCATGCAACCCTTTCAATCGTTTTCGTTTTGATTGATAAGGACTTGATCCCACCGTGTGTTTAAACACACGGCCTCTGCAACAGAAACTACAAAGCACAGATTTTATTAACACTTTTTCTAGTAACTAATGGTTCAAAGAGAGCAACATATTAAAAAAACAGCCTTAAAATCGGTAAAAAATAGCTTCGGGAAAGAATGGGTTAAAACTTATGGGAAATTGGTTCAAGGAGAATAAACTATCAGTAAATATACAGAAAACTAACTTCATCCAATTCAGTAAAAAAAGAGAAGTGCCCCATTTGGCCTTAGGCATAAATGGACAATCTATTGAAAGAGTGGGCAGCACCAAGTTCTTAGGTCTGACAATCGATGAGTCCTTAAGTTGGTAAAATAATATCTTATGCTCAAAATTATCAAAATGTGGTTATATTTTGAGAACTGGCTGGCATCATAAACTTGGATGTGCTCAAAATGGTTTACTATGGTAATTTTCAGACACCCTTAACCTATGGTATTATCTTTTGGGGGACATCACCTGGTTCCCATAAAGTTTTCCTAATGCATAAAAGGGCTATTAGATATTTAGCGAATATTACAGTGTGGGAATCTGTTAAACCATATTACAAGAAGTTAAGAATTTTAACTCTACCTTGTTTATACATTTTATACTTATGTTTATACCTGGTGGAAAACAAAAATCATTTTATCATCAATGCCCAGATACAGGGGTACAAAATACGCCACAGTGTGGATATCCATATGTTTAGCCACTCCACTTGTATGGATAATGAAAGCTCTTTCCATGCTGCCATCAAAGTATATAATCATTTGCCTGCCAGTTTAAGAAATTCCCCTTCAAGGGGTTCATTTAAAAACCAGCTGAAAACATTCCTGCTAGGTTTTTACATGTTATTACAGCGTCAAGGACTATTTAGAAGACTTAATAAATATTAATATGCATGTATGTACTTGCAGTAAATCGCCCATATTGTACAAAGTTCATGATTTACATGCTTGTTTCCTTTTGTGACTTGTTCAACATTTTACTATGTAAAATCTTTGGACCAATAAAATATTCTATTCTATTCTATAGGTTGAAGATGGATTCGACTAATAAAAAAAGGTGGCTGCTTAAAACCGAGGTAAAATTAGCGATTTTCCCCAGCCATTGACGAGGGGAAGCAGATGAAAGACGTAGCGCTAACCTTTGGGATAATACCATCTTCCCTGACCTTTTTACTGACTGATTTTAAAGAACCGTGAAAAAACAGAAGAAGCTGCACATCAAGGCTGTACAAAAAAAAATCTTGGGCAGTAAAATACGAGCAACTAGACAAGGGGATTTTCCATTGGTTGATGGAAGGTAAAGCCAGGAACATCCCCATTTCTGGACCAATTTTGCAGCAAAAAGCAATGGAAATTGCATTGCAAATGGGAATTGACAATTTTCAAGCTTCCAATGGTTGGCTGCAAAAATTTAAAACCCAGTGGAATCTTCCAACTTTGAAGATGTGGGAAGAAGAAGGTGATGTTAGTGCTGTTCTGGTAGAAGAATGGAAACAAACTCTACACACAATTTTAATAGGGTACAAACAACGTGCCATTTTTTTATGCCGATGAGGCTGGCTTCTTCTATAACCTGCTCCAAGGTAATAAGACAGAACCCTTGGAGTACGAGGTGATCCCTACCATGGTGGTAAGAAAAGCAAAGATAGGTTCACAGTTCTGTTTTGTGCCAATTCTGATGGCTCCGAGAAATTGGAGCCTCTTATAATTGGAAAATATAAAAAACCAAGGTGCTTCAAAAATATTTTAAAAACTTCCTTGCTTACACAGGAGTTCTGTAAACTCATGGATGATTGCATCCACATTCCGAGAGTGGTTAAATATAATGGATTCCAAGATGGGTATGAGCAATCGAAAAATTGTCCTCCTCGTAGACCAATGCACAGTCCACAAAACCGAAGGAATAGTGCTAAGGAATATAAAAGTAGTGTATTTTCCAGCAAACACAACATGTAAACTACAGCCCCTTGACCAAGGTATTATTTCCTTAGTCTAATACATTATCAGAAGCAACAAGTGGTGTACATGTTGAGGACAGTAGATAATAAGAATGAATTTAAGAAGTGCTCATGGAACATGCTTCAGGCCATGCACAGGCTATGCCTTTCATGGAATGAATTAGCACCAAGAGCAATTGAGAAATTCTTCATTAAGGCAGGGTTTATGAGGGTAACAGTGAGGATGAAAGTGAAGTGTTTGAGGATGAACCAAGAGAATGGCATGCTATTACGGACATAATGAACACTCAGTCATTGTTTGAAGACTATGTGCATGTTGATAATGCTTTATTTATATGTGCACCAAATGAGGGGGAGGTTTTGGGAGAAGTAGAGGAAGGACATTGAGTTACTAATACAGGGTGATATGGAGGAAGAAGTTGATGATGAGGAATTATTTTCAGCTCCCACCAAAAAGGAGGTTCAAGAAGCATTGAATGTAATAGAAAGGTTTTTTTAAGCATGGAGGAGTGCAAGAGTGAAAACACGCTTTTATTTCATAAGATAGAAAGTATAGTTTGTAAAGAGTTTGAAAAAAAATTAAACAAACCATAATCACTAATTTTTTTTCTGCAAAGAGTACTTAAGAATAGTTTTTCTTTCCTTCATCTTTTCGTAAAAACCATAACAATATAATTCATATAAATGAATGCATGTATGTATGTTTTAACACACAAATACAATGATTTCAAAGACAGCAGTCTTTTTCATTTCCAAATTGGTAAGAAATAGGATTGCGTTACTGAAACCTCTTCATATTGAACCTCCATATATCAAAATGCCAAAATTTTGGTCCCCTCCATTTCGATATAAAGAGGTTTTACTGTACCATGAAAGTTCGAAGTCTAGGACTTCTAGATTTTCTCTCACCCTCTTAACCATCTCCTGTCTAGTGTCAAGCTCAACTCAGCTTAGAATTTTGTTGAATAAAGTGAAATGTTGAGTGACTCTTGGCATTCCATTCAAATAAAGCAGACTATCAAAATTAGCTTGGCTGGAGTAAAAGAAGTAAGAAAAATAATCACAGACCAGAAAGGGTTAAAACTTTGGCTTCTAGAGTTTCATGTTATTTAATTTATTTTTTATTTTAATGTATTAAATTCAATTATTCTGGGTCTTGAACATTTGACCTTTACCGTAGGTATAAAATTGGCCCTTAAGTATTACAAAGCTTTAAGTATTTATCAGGAAAAAAGGTACTCAGCTTTTAGTATTTATATGAAAATTTCTTTTTTACGGAAGGAAGCTGAAATGACTGCCTTGAATCTCTCTTGAAGTTGTGTTGAAAACTGAAACATGATTCCAACACAATCTCTGTTGAGACTCCCTTGAAATTCTGTTGAGATTCCCTTGAAATTCTCTATTGAGACTCCCTTGAAATTCTCTGTAAAGACTCCTTTGAAATTTTATGTTGAGACTGGAAATGTTATGCAGTAGAATAGTTTACCAGCTCATTAATCACAAACCGTTATTCTTTGTCTATGTAACAAGTGTGTATTCCATCTTCAGGGCTAAGGGATAGATAGTAATGGAACACCATTAACTCAGAAATATTGACAAAGAATAACAGCAACACACATGAATAACAGTGATGAATGACCTACCCTCCATAAACAATTCTACTTAAGAATTATGGTTCACATATTAAGTTATGACTTGAAATCTTATTTTGATACTCACTTGAACCATTCTGTGAAGCCATTAGGATGAGTTTCAGGTTGGGGTGACTAGTTAACTAGCCACCTAGAGCCTAGGTATGAATCCTGGCAACAGTTGAGATTGGGTAAATTGATCCCTATCCCACACTTAAGTGTCAGGAGGGTATTAAACTCAGTTCATTACTTCGTCCATTAAAAGGGAAGTTAAGCAGTAGTTCCCTAAGCTGCTTCCATTAAGACGCTAATGCACAAACGGCTTTCCACCATTTCTCCTTTTCCAGAATGTTCTACCTCTGATCAAAAAACTTACTTTTCCACATATAGTTTAATGAGAAGGACTGGCTACCTGATACCCTCTCTGCTCATTATGTCCCTCAGCAAAATACTGGATCCAAAACCCTTAACACCTGAGCTTACACATGTACTCTTTACAGTATATCAAATAGATTACTTTAACTTTCCATGGTTTAAAATATTTCTTTGGTGACATTTTATTATCTTACAAAGCTCAACAAGGAAAATAACAAAGTGGATAGGACACAAGGTGCAAAAAATGGATATGTCATGACAACAATAGATGGGATATTTTAGAATGAAGATTAAGAGTACCTACATAGGCTAAATCAAGCAGGACGATGGAAAAAAAAGATGTACCACATTGAAGACATTATAGCAGCAATCAAAAGGTTCAACGTAGATTGACATAGATCATTGATTAAAGGATGTAGTGAACTAATATTCAACTTGATACTGAAAATGACAATTGGAAATAAAACAAGTCAATTCCCACCTAAGTCATGTCTTTCATATTGATTTTCAATTTTCTGTAAGATGCCCAGGACTTGTGAATGAGAAAATTTTATCCTTGAATTCACTGACCACCTTGGAAACACTTTCAGTAGTTTTTTTTACGTAAGGAATTAATATCCTGTTTAAAAATTGTAAATGAAAGAGATTCATTGAATATATAAACATATTTAATGCAATATTCAGGTTACAAATTCCTTGAAAAATTTACATTTCAACATTACATTAAACTTAAGGTGCATTCCGAATCACACATCAATTGCATCTAGATTGTACCACTGGAGCAGTCGTTCCAAATGGCTGACGTGCTTTGAAGCGCTTGAAGCGTTGGTGAGAATCGGAACGGTCTTGATGCAAAATTTCTAATTAACCTATTTCTAATGAACACAGCTATCCATCACTCATCCACTAGTAGCCATTAAACTTCACCTTTCCCAGCATCTTGTTCAGCATACTGATCTGCTGGCGGCTTAGACTCTGCCCAGGTAGTGGAAATCTGAAAAATTAGCAAGAAAATCTGAATTATGACGCATTTAAACACTCATACCGCTATATGAATTCACCCTGTATTTCCTCTCAACATGACCTTTTCATACCCTATATACTACCAAACTAAGCAAAGGAAGTTATTCACCACAACATACATCAAAACATCCCAAACACATCAAATGCCGAGGAAGTTCTACCAGTATTAATGCAGCAAAGCAAAACGTTGAAATCAGACACGTAAAGGAAGCTACGAAAGCATGCCAAGTTATGTTGCGTTGAAAATTTCAGTCGCTTTATCCACTACCATGGGCTTAATTCCCTTAATAGTACCTAATAATTTCCTTTATCTCATTCCTGGGATCCTTTCTACCATAATATACGTCTATGCTTCCCCCAGGACAATTCCTGCAGAAGGGTCACACTTAAATACTTGACTAAATTTATTGGGTCGGCTTGATAAATTGCGTGCGTCTCTTTGGTTGAGCTATTCTTTCTCCAAAAATTCATAACAGATTCCACAATTACGTTGCGTAGATACTACACAATTGATATCATCAAAGTGAACGTCGTTGACTCGCCCTGCAAATATTTAAGTCCTCTTTCATTTACTAGACTTAAACCAGCACATTCAATCTATGGCAAAGACAGCAAATATTTTAAAAACTCTGAGGAACGGGGAAACGTGAAGGTGAAATTTAATAACTGAATTCGATATTTCAGTATGATGAAACCCTTAAGGCCTTAAATTAACCCAATTCATTACAAAGATACGATGCATTCACCTGAAAGTTCATGTAAAAGTTTATGAACGAATGCATGAACCAAATGGAGGTTCTATTTTCCTGCTCACGCTTTTGTGCAAGTTGCTGTGGTTACACGGTGAATTTTTGGCGTTCATGCATTACCACACTCATGCACTCATGTTACTGTGTCATGTAACCAGGCCTTAAGATAATCTAAGAGAAGGCCAGCAAGTTCCTAATTATTAAAAATTATGACAGTTTCAGGGCACTCACTCCACGAAATCTTTGTCAATACCGATTCCATTCCATACCAAACTATCATTATTTTAGAAACAAGCGAGCCTCATCGGGGATTCCAATCGCAGTCCCTCCCTTTCCCTTCCCTTAGCTTACCCCTCCATGTCTGTGGAGCAGGGCAAGCCCCTTTCCGACTCTTCCGAGTCAACTTTGAAGGCAGCACCAGGGTCCCCCAAGTCAGACTCTGGAGCTTCCATTACCACTTTGGGGAGCATCAACTTCACTTCAACAACACATTGTTTGAACAAATCTGCATCGCAGCCAGGAGACATGGTGTCCATGCACACATTGTCAACTGGATCAGATTAATGCTAGAAGAAAGAACAGTCAAGGCTGTTCTGAGAGAGAGCACGCTGGAGGTGGCTGTGACTCGAGGATGCCCGCAAGGGGGAGTTCTATCCCCACTGCTGTGGAACATGGTGGTCAATGGACTCATCACAAGGTTACACAAAACTGGAGCCTATACACTAGGGTACAAAGATGACGTAGTGATTCTCATAACTAACAGTAACTTAACAAAACTTGTTTTCTTCACTAACACGAAGAAAAGAGAAGAGCTCGTATCTCCTTCGTTACAAGGAAGGATATTGCAACCTTCAACGACAATGAAATATCCTGGAGTCCTTCTGGACTCCAAACTCAACTGGGGAGAACACCTTGAGGCGAAAGCGAAGAAAGCGTGTGCCTCCCTATGGACCTGTAGGAGCACACTAGGCAAAACCTGGGGACTCCAAAAGCGATCAGTTGGATTTACACTGCAGTGGTGAAACCCAGCTTTCTACACTGTTCATCAGTCTGGTGGGGGAAAAAAAGACAGCTCCACAAGGAAGAAGCTCAACCATCTGCAACAAATGGCCAGTATGGGAATTATGGGGGCAATGAAAAACACCCCCACACTGGCTATGGAGACCCTACTGCGTCTTGCTCCACTAAATGTGGAAGTAGAGAAACAGGCTAGGGCTGCAGCATATCGTCTAAAAAGACAGGGTCAGTGGAATGACAGGGGAAACCTGTCCGGGCACAGAAAAATATGGCAGGAGCTTAGAGAGTCGAGCCCTATTGTTGAAATGGGCTCAGGCATGATGATAACCTCATTCTGCAAATCACCTCCACACTTTAAAATCCACTTTCCAGAAAGGGAGTGGTGGATAAAAGGGGGAGACAAAGATCTCCACAATGGAGCCCAGGTGTGGTTCACCGATGGCTCCAAGAAGGAAGGCAGAGCAGGGGCTGGGATTTACTGCCAGCGCCCAGACAAGAGGATCACCATCTCACTTGGAGAATATGCTAAAGTCTTTCAAGCGGAGGTGTTTGCTCTACAGACCTGAGCACATGCTATCAAGGAATCAGGTCTTAAGGGCAGACCAATCCACAAATGCACCGATAGCCAAGCGGCTCTTAAGGCCCTAGCATCACCAATGTGCAACTCAAAACTCCTTCATGAATGCCGTGAAGTGCTCAACTCGTTGCACAGTCTTGGCAAAGTTGAACTCTTCTGGGTCCCCGGACACGAGGGTATAACCGGAAACGAGATTGCGGATCAACTCGCAAAAGAAGGCTCAAACCACACACCCATGGGACCAGAGCCTCACATTCCAATCGCATCTTCAGCAGGGATAACTGAGATCAAGAAGTGTGGCCTTGCCCGTCACTCTGAGATCTGGAGAAACACACAAGGGCTCAGACAAGCCAAGCTTTTTATAGAAGGACCCAAACTGGGACTAGCAAGAAGACTTCTATTGCTAAACAGAGGTCAACTACGCATGATAGTGGGTCTCCTAACTGGACACTATCAGGTCATGAGGCACCTTCATCTCTTGAAGCTGGCGGACTCCGCCAGATGCAGATGGTGCAAAGAAGAGGACGAAACAACATCACACGTTCTCTGTGACTGTCCTGCCTTGATGAGGACCAGAATAAGGCATCTAGGATCTCCTTTTTCCGATCCGGCTGAAATCAGGGTTACTCCTATAGAGGACATGCTGGCCTTCAGTAAGGCCATTGGACTCCACGGGTAACCAAGATATGGTTGGTTAGC